>CM058043.1:86197391-86835928 GCA_030169165.1 Centaurea solstitialis
GACCGATTCATGGTCAATGGAGGCAGCCATCAGTATCACCTCGCAAAGTGATCTATACCAGGGAGAAGGGTGCACTCTCAAATCGCAGAAAGTACGTGGAGCCGCTCAAATCAGTCAAGTGGGATAGAGAAAAAAGGCGTGGCAGTTATCCTGAGGATATTCATAGATCCATCTTCACTGACAAGGTGGAGAACGTGCCTTTGGAGAAGTACTACGACATCACCGATCTGCCACCGCAAAAGCAGACCAAGTATCTCTACTGGATGAATACTCAAGCCAAGCCCAAAGCAAATGTGTTCTTCTATGATAACCCGATCATCCGAGTCAGTGATGTTTCATCCGTATGCTTCCAGAGCTTATGGTTCTCAGTTTTTTCTGTCATCCGAAAGAGAAACGGGGAGTTCACGTTTTCTGAAGCTGATTTCGACAATGTGCATCTTGATGACATAGACACATTATACACTGACTTGAAGACGCTTACCACCCGACCTCAGGAGACATTCAAGGGACTGGAAGCTGTTAAGCATTTCATCGAGAGGAACCGGAAGAACTCAGAGACTCATGACTTTCAGATCGGGTTAGAGAGTCATCAGAGCACGATCAACCTCTCCTCGCCAAACCAAGACCTCCCAAACATCGATCGCTATTCTCTTTACCAAGTCCTCGAGAAACCAACTCTTGGGGTAGTGTACCAGAACCAGAAGGAAGAGAAGAAGTTTATGCGATGCGATGAGGTTCACAAGTACAGTGACGGGACGCTCCACATCATCAACAAAGGGTTGGCTACCCAGAAGAAAAGGCTTGAGCTTGAGGTGTTGAAGACCAAGCACTGGATAAATCTCTCTATTCTGATAGATGAAGTTTTCCAGATCATCGAACATCGGCTAGAACATCGCATCATTCTACGACGCTTCGAATCGTATTGTGGTCTTCGGAAGATAGAGGGACCAGTCAAAAGAGTTGAGGAGAGACCCCCACCACCATCATCACGAAGAAGAGACGGTTCATCAAAGAATCACAAAGAGACTGAAGGATCGAAGAAGAAATCATCAAGTCATCAGAAGCGAAGAAATTGACACAAAGGGGGAAATTGTTAGAAAATCTAGTTAGTTGTGTCAATTTGTAATTTGTTTAAACTTGGTGTCATTTATGTAATTTGCAATTAAAGGCCCAATTGTTTAGGCCCATTTATTTCTAAAAAGCCTAGCCCATAGAGTTAGTATAAATAGGAGTGGTTTACTTCATTTGTACTTTCCTACTTCTTGATTCTCTCATCATATCAATGGAATGCAATTTATCCTAAATCCTTGTACTTATCATATACATCATTTTGTTTAAGTGTTCTTGATTGATTGATTGATTTGGCACCCACAGATTTCATAGTTTTAAAGTTTACGCTTAATAAGAAAAAACACCAACAATGATATGATCTTTTCTAAGGAGATCCCAACCCAAAATTCTTATTTAACCTCTCAAAGCTTTCCTTTTTTAATTAATTTTTGGAAAAATGTTTTAATTTATTTATTTCACATTATTCTAATATTTTTATTCACACAATGTCTAAGAGATGTATATTACATATATTTCTATTAACATGACAATTGAATACAATAACAAATCTAGAAACTTTGGTGATGTGGGTCGGATTTTAAATGATAGTCATGTGTCCACATGATTGACAATGTCTCTAGGTAGTTGTCTTATTTATCTAATTGATCAAGGTGATGCTCCGTATAGAAATTATTTGGAATAGATCGAATAAGTATTTGTTGTTTGATTGTTGGCTATGTTGATGGTTTTCAACCTTTTTTTGTCATACACCAAACCTATCTTTCAATCTCTCCTTAATTAAGTTATTTGTTATCATATTGATTTAAGATGTTTCATATGTTGTTCTTTTGTTTTTAGTTAGAGGGTGGTACAATAAACAAACTATCTAATGAAGTCTAAATATGTTGAAGAACATCAAAGCTTTATGGCCAAAGCACACATATTATTATTATTACATATAAGCCTTTCATTTGAGTATTTCTTTGATTTCAATTTATTCTTGATTTTTTTCTATTTTCAATCTTTATTGTTGAGTTTTGTTTATTGTTAAGTTATTTGCTATTGTATTGGCTTTATATGTTTCTTTATGTTGTCTTTTTTGTAGTAAGTGACAAAAGAAATGAACTATCTAAAGATCTCTAAATATGTCGCCAAAGCTTTATCATCAAAGCACACTTATTTTATTTTATGTAAGCGTAATTCGAATACTCATTCAATTTGAATTTATTCTTGATTTTGTCTATTTGTAGTTTCGTGATTTATTCTTACCTTAATTCTCATTTCTATGTTTTTTTAGGAGCGTAACACAAAATGCTAAATGAAAGTTTGAGCATTAAGAATTTTGATATTACATTGTTACTTACAAAGGAAAATAAATCTTTATTTATATGTCTGCTCCTTGATTTCGTATATTATTGATATATGTATTTAGTGTTTTGGTTGACTGTGCGGTATTCCACATTGATAGAAAGACGAAAATTAACAATGGATTATTGGTATATAAAAGAAGGTTGTGGAGCTTTTGGTGAAAACTCATGAGGGTTGATTACTCTTGGTTGATCCTCCAAACAAATGTTGTTGGATCATTTTGGCGGACACACAAAACTATTGGTTGACTTATTTCGGCCAATTGTATTTAAACAAAAAAGTTAATCGTATAAAATAAAAGTTTCCTTTATATATATTAAAGCAAAAACCTATAAAGATTGAGATGCCATCACAAGGAATGAATATTCCTCATTTCTTGATTTGCATCTCACGTTGATAGAAGATAAAAACATGGCAAAGAATTATTGGTATATAAAGGAAATAATGGAACATTTGTGATCCTCTAACCAAACATTGTTCGATCTTTTTGGTCGATACACCAAACAATTATTGGCTTATTTTGGTCAATTATTTTATAAATTGAAAAAATGAGAGGATGTTAAATCGTTGCAAGTCATAGGATTGAGTAACTTTAGTCGAACATTTTATAACAATAATAGTGAGGTTATATGACATGTTATTTGAGTTTTTTTAAAAAACAACAAAATTATTGACAATGCATCTTAAACTCTCTATAACAAGAAACAATTATAAATATACGAAAACATACAACTTATGGAAAATATTGTTCATTTTAATTCAGATAATATTAATTCTTAACCGAAAAATCATGTATTATCTGAATTTGGACAACCATTTATGTAATATCATTCGCTACCACGCAACGCGCGGGTTACACGCTAGAACTTTATAAACTATATAAAATCATTACTATGTTCTTAAATATGTTCAAAATGTATACAACTTCACTATGTAATTTCTGTTATCAGATTTCGTCACCGTGCAACGCGCGGTTCACACCTAGTATATACTTAAAAGAAATACTAAAGGTGCTTAGGTGGCACAATGAGGATGCTCCATTCTCATTTTTCTTTTTTCTCATAATTTTGAATTTTTTTTAATAAAAATCTTCCCATTACATAAACTAGTGGCCCGCACCGCGCGTTGCGCGGTGTTCATAAAATAACATAAAATATTGTTTATTAGTTATATTTAATAAGTTTTATTCGTTTGTTCTATGTAAATACGTCTTAGTTTATCTATCAATTATGTAATTTATGTTCTTTTTGGCACAACTGAACGATATTGTTTAAATAAATCAATGACAATAACAATTAACATGCTTGTCGTTTGAGTGATTATATACTTGATATAGATTGGATTAGCTTAAAGATTACTACTAAATAGAATACTATTCAATCACGAAAATAAGAATAACATTAAAAGTGTAAGTAGTGATCTGAAATACTTAAAAAACAAAATGAAACTATATGGCATAAAGTCCGCTTTGCATAATCCAACTGAATACCACAATTGAAATGTGCAACTTGCATTATAATTTAACTTCAATGTTCTGCATCTGAAAACAAAAATATTGATTATATGTTATTTCGGCACCGCGCGTTGCGCGGTGGTATTATTTTTTATTTTAAAAAAGATTGTTAAGCTTAAATAAAATATTGAAGTTAATTTGACTGTAATACGTTATTCTTTTTAATTTTGTATATTTATTTATTCTTATGTTAATTCGCTACTTATTCCTTTATTGATTTTAGTAATTTTATTGTTTTCATTATAGTTATATATATAATGATTTAGTTAAAAATATTACATAAAATAAGTATTTATTTACTAATTTAATAATAAATGTTAAAATAAATTAATCTTGTTAGAAAATATTGGACAAAGTTAAATAAATTAATCTTCCATATATCAAATAATAATCTAATAATAACAAACAATACACTTGATTTTATTCAGATACGATATGATTGCTCTATTATTTGTTCATTTCTTTTTGAAATAGCTGTTTGTTTTACCCCTCTAGAGCAAGAAAAAAGAGAAAGAGAAGGAATTACATGATCAACAATTTGAGTTATAAACTAAAATTATTATGCAAAATATTTATGTTTACATTTTGTTGTTGAGTTGGTTGCTTATTCATATTTTGATCATTTAAAAAAGTAGTTTCTGAACGAACTTCTATTGTTTGAATTTGTATAAATTAAGAAAATTAATAGTTCAATATATTAAATGAATAGTTGAAATTTGTGATATAAATTTTTATATAAACATTAATGGTTTTCTTAACTTGTTTATATATAAGGTGACCAAAAAACATAGAAAGTCATATATAACTATGGTATATTAAAAATTATATAAAAATATGATAATGATGAGACAAAAGATAGAACCTTATAATCAATAGTATATTAGTAATTGTTAAATTAGCCATTGAGTATTTGTCCCTTTTTTTGTTTACCTTAAACCCTTTCACCATATCCCTACAAAATTTTGTGAAGGTGTTGTCTTCACTTTAACTACACATTTAAGACAACTTATTTCTAACAAAATGTTTTATCACTTTAAATATAAATATTTTTAGGAGATCTTCAACTACTATGCCTCATTTGGACATTTTTAGTGGCAAAGTAGAGAAATCAAAAAAATATTTTTACTTATCAAATCGCTAAAATAGTTTACGCTCGATCCCTTGTAAAACGTAGAAACCAAAGAATTACTTTCTTTCGCATCCAATGCCACCATCACTACAATAGAAGATTGCCCTTGACTTTTAAATGTTATGTGGATAAACATATTAGACTAATGTGAAATAAAAGAAATAAAGAAATTTAGGTGCAACCAAAGAATATGAATAATCTTATTTGATAAAGAAAAAAAATGTCATCTCATTATTGAGTTTTTCTTTTAAAATTACAAATTGAGAAATTATAAATACATAAAAGAATCCAAATAGAACCCATAACAAAACAAAAAGTAAAAAACATACAGATCATAAGTTGTAGTTTGATTGTTGTCATCAAAAAATAACTTTTATAAAAAACTACAAAAATAAAAGAAAACCAAATTAGAAAAAATAACATCACTTAAACCATTGATATAACATAAAAATCAAATGCAAAGCAATAGTAAAAAAATATTATTCTATCGAAACATACAAAAACTATGAAAATCTTTTTATATATAAAAAACCAATGATACTCATCTCCAAAAGAACATTCAAGTCACATAAAATATATATATATATATATATATAATATAATATAAGCAAAACAAATTAGAAAAAATAACATCACTTAAAGTTAAAACATCGATACAACATAAAAATCAAATGCAAAGCAATAGTAAAAAAACATTATTCTACCGTAACAAACAAAAACTATGAAAATCTTTTTATATATAAAAAACCAATGATACTCATCCCCAAAATAACATATAAGTCACATAAAAAATATATAAATATATATATAAGCAAAACAAATTAGAAAAAATAACATCACTTAAAACATCGATACAACATGAAAATCAAATGCAAAGCAATAGTAAAAAACATTATTCTATCGTAACATACAAAAAATATGAAAAAAAATTTATACATAAAAAACCAATGATATTCATCCCCAAAAGAACATATAAGTCATATAAATCATAAAATTACTAATAGAAAAATGATACGTTACCTGGAACTTTTATGAAGATTGAGCAAATAGTATTGAAGAAAACAAATTCTACAAAAGAGAAACAACAAACAAACATATAAACATAATAGAACATAGCATAGAACATAAAGGTTGTTTATATATTACATTTTGAGGGAGCATTAGCTAGGTTGTATTTATATATGATTTTATTGTAGGTTTTTCTTTAAGTAATAAATGAGAATTTGAAGAGGCCAAATTAAATGTCCATAAGAAGTTAAATAATTTAAAATTTAAAGCTAATTAAAGTGTAAGCAAAATTACCAAAGAAGTCTTTTCATAGTAAATTACAAAATTTTGATTAAGGGGTAGTATAGTCTTTAACTTATTTAACATATTAAAAAAATTCAAAATAATGAGAAAAATTCTAGAGGCAAATCCTACTCTCACAATGTGCCACCTCATTCTTTGTAGATCTTCCTTTTATATATATAATATATAGATTTAACTTTTCATTCATTAATAAATGTTAATTAATCATTTATTTCATATTTTTATGTTACAACCATTGATTTTCCTTCATTTATTTTCATTCATCATTCATTTTGCCTTATTTAAGCATAAATGTTTTGTATTTCATATATTTGTCATACAAAAACATATACTTCTCATTCTTTTCTTCAAAAACTCTCTCTCGAAAAGAGTGATCTATGATCTTGACATTTGTTTGTAGTAAAGTTTTTTTTGCCATTGTGTTGATTTTATACAATCTTTATGTTGTGTTTTTTTTGTAGTAACTAATAAAAATAGGAATAAGCTTTAACGATTGCCAAATATGTGGAAGAGTATCAAAGCTTCATCACCATGCTACAGAAATAAAAGTTTTATGTGTAAGTCTTTCGTTCAACTACTTCTTCAATTCAATTGGTTTTTCCTTTTGTTTGTTGCATACATTATTGTTTTTTCATTTTTTCTTTTTGTCATACAACAATAGGCATCTTATCCTTTTCTTCGATAGAATTCTCTCACAAAAAAATTAATCTAGGGTATGAACTTTTGTTTATAGGCAAGTTTTATTTTTTTTGCTATTTTGTTGACTTCATATGATCTTTATGTCGTATTTTTTTGTAGTAAGTGACACAACAAGAATCAAGAATAAACTCTAAAGATCGTCAAATATGTGGAATAACATCAATGTTTCATCATCATACTAGACAAAGAAAAGTTCTTCATGTATCTTTCATTCAACTACATATTCAACATATTCTTGATTTTATCTATTTCTATAATTTCATGATGTATTATTACCTTAATTCTCATTGCTATATTTTTTTTTCTTATTTAGGAGTATACCCTTGATGCTAAAAAAAATATATGTGTATTATTTATTTGAATATTACATTGTTACCCGCAAAGGGGTCGAAAATATTACATTGTTACTTGTAAAGAGGTCGTATATCTTTCATTTGTGAATTTCTTTTTCGTTTCATACAACTTAAGAGTTCCAACCATGGAACTATGTTACAATCTAATGAAATATATACTATTGTCAACAATGTTACCAGAGACAATTAATTTATACAATGAAGTTGGTAAATCACCTCCACAAAAAAGTGATAAAAATGATAATATTTAATAATGCTATGTAAGTGGGTTCAAGTGCCAAATGCATCAATCCAAATTTTAACATAGATTGCAAAACATTTCACTTTTATTTTTATATAATAGTTAAACATTTTATTTTCATTTTTATATGAACCAAGTTTATATGAGTGTATCTCAAATCACATTATCCATCAAATGGTGAATTGTGGTGATTCATCATTGTCTTACATTATGTGAGTTTAATGTCCATTAAGATGTGGTTTAATTGTTCATTTAAATGGTGATTCATTTTGTGTTAAATAGTTTTTTTAATTACATAAAAAACGTTTCAAGGAGAAGATGATGAATTAATGTTTAAAAAGTTTGGATTGGTTAAATTAACTTTTAAACTCCATCTTTTCCAAAACAAGTTTTGTTCCACTATTAATGATGCATCTTAAATTTTTCATAACAAAATTTTTTAAATACATGCAAATTAAATATTAAGGAAATATGTTTCATCTTAACTTTTATCCATATAAACATTAAGAATAAAAATAAGATTTTGTTGTAGATGTATGCGATAGCATTGTGAAAAACGTAATTTGATTTTTTAAACAAGCTAAAAACAAACTATTAATAATGTATCTTAAATTTGTAACCAAAAAATATCAATATGCGTAAATTAACCATTAAAAATGAATATGTTTCATCTTAAGTTGGTCCAATTAACTTTTTAATATTTGGTTTTAGAATTTTAGAATTTTTAATTGTAAATAAAAAAAGGATGTGAATATGTTTAAAATGTATAAATGTGCATTAGCTAAAAGAACAACAAGAAATAATGAGGTGGTTTCATATAAAGTGAAATAATGGTTCTTATTAGTTTATTATATAAACTGAAATAATGGTTTTCATCACCGCGCAATGCTCGATGCACAAATTGAATATTTAAATATTGGTGAATTGTTGTTGATTTTTGGATATCCCACATTGGTAGAAGATTGAAATATTTGAGTATAGTCATATGTATAAGAAGGAAAGAGAGAATGATATTGTCTCAACTCATGAGGATCAAGGGTATGTTATTTGAATGATCCTATATTATTTTAACAAAACAAATATTATTCTACATTGTCCCACATTGATGATAAAAGTGAAAAGTTTGAAGATCAAATGAGTATATAAAGGATAAGATGAAACTTGAATGTCATCTAATTTTTTATCCATTGATGGGTTAAATAGTTAGTTTTTTAGCAAGTAATCATCAAATGATGAATTTTGATGAATTTTCCATTGTCCCACATTGGTGAAAAAAATGAAGAGTTTGAAGATCAAATGAGTAATATAAATTTTTATATATATAACAAAAGTCCTAAGTTGATAACACGGCTAAAAAAGAAACAAGGATTCATTAAATGGTGAATTGTGATGAATTCTTTATTGTCCCAGATTGATGACAAAAGTGAAAAAATTTGAAGATCAAGTGAGTATATAAAAAGTATGATGAAACTTGAATGTCATCCAATTTTTTATCCAATTTTTGGGTTAAATAGTTAGTTTTTAGCAACTAATCATCAAATGATAAATTTTGATGAATTCAATTGTCCTAAATTGGTGATAAAATTGAATCAAATGTGAACGTTGGTCATTTATCCATTATCCCACATTGGTGAAAAAAGTGAAGAGTGTTAAGATCAAATGAGTATGTAAAGAATAAAATGAAACTTGAATGTCACCCAATTTTGATCTATTTTTTATTTGAATAGTTACTTTTTAACAAGTAATCATCAAATGGCGAGATGAATTCTCCATTGTTCCACATTAATAATAAAAGTGAAAATTTTGAAAATTAAATAAGTATATGAAGGATAAAATATGGCTTGATTGTCATCCAACTTTTGATGAATTATGTATTCTCAAATAACGGATTATATTTTTATGAAAATATTTATCGCTACCGCGCAACGCGCGGTTTAGACACTAGTCAATATATATACTAAAAGGAAAACCCACAAAGTATGATGTGGCATCCTCTAAGGGCTAGAAGCCTATTTATCCTTTTTCTCAAATTTTTGAATTTTTTAATGATGAATATGTTAAAGATCATTCTACCCTTATACTTCAAACATAAAGTTCATTAAGATAAGGGTATTTTGGTCATTTTAAAAAGTATAACCTACAAATCCTTTCATATTCATTCTTGAAAATAAAACCTCCAAAAATTATTATTTTTCATTCTTCAAATAAAAACTCATAAACCTATCATTTGTTCATGCATAAATGTTCATTACTCAATGTCTTCTTCTTCCTCACTATCACATGACTTATTTCACAAACCATAATTTTCTTTACCAACATGCTTTTTCAGGTAAATTCATTTTCTCTCACTCCATTACTTGATTTGTTCTTCATTTCACAAGGTGTTCTTCTTCAAAAAAAAAAAAATTGTTCCCGGGTTTACTTTGAGAATACTAACAAAATTGTTTTCAGGTTTACTTTGAATATTATTCTCTATTGACCATTTTTTGGGTTTCTAAAATGTTATTTGTAACTTCTACTTTTTGTATTTTTCGCAGGTGTTTTCCAATGGAACAAATGGGTTTGTTTTAGAGAAAGATTTTAGTGTTTCGATGGCAATGTGGGTGCCAAATCAATCAAATCAAGAACACTTAATCAAGATGATGTATATGCTAAGGATAAGAGTTTAGGATAGATTGCATTCCATTGATATGATGAGAGAATCAAGAAGTAGGAAAGTACAAATGAACCTAATGACTACTATTTATACAAAGGTTCTAATGGACTAGGCTTTAAAGATAAATGGGCCTAAACAATTGGGCCTTTAAAAGAAAATTACATAAATGACAATTAAGTTTAGGAGATTACAAAATTGACACAACTAACAAATATTTCTAACAATTTCCCCCTTTGTGTCATTTTCGTCGCTTCTGATGACTTGATGATTTCTTCTTCGATCCTTCAGTCTCTTTGTGGTTCTTTGAAGATCCGTCTCTTCTTCGTGATGATGGTGGTGGGGGGTCTCTCCTCAACTCTTTTGACTGGTCCCTCTATCTTCCGAAGACCAAAATACGATTCGAAGCGTCGTAGAATAATGCGATGTTCTAGCCGATGCTCGATGATCTGGAAAACTTCATCTATCTGGATAGAGGGATTTATCCAATGCTTGGTCTTCGACACTTCAAGCTCAAGCCTCTTCTTCTCAGTGACCAACCCCTTGTTGATGATGTGGAGCGTCCCGTCACTGTACTTGTGAACCTCATCGCATCGCATGAACTTCTTCTCTTCCTTCTGGTTCTGGTACACTACCCCAAGAGTTGGTTTCTCGAGGACTTGGTAAAGAGAATAGCGATCGATGTTCGGGAGGTCTTGGTTTGGCGGGGAGAGGTTGATCGTGCTCTGATGACTCTCTAACCCGATCTGGAAGTCATGAGTCTCTGAGTTCTTCCGGTTCCTCTCGATAAAATGCTTAACAGCTTCCAGTCCCTTGAACGTCTCCTTAGGTCGGGTTGTAAGCGTCTTCAAGTCAGTGTACATTGTGTCAATGTCATCAAGATGCACATTGTCGAAATCAGCTTCGGTGAACGTGAACTCCCCGTTTCTCTTTCGGATGACAGAGAAGACTGAGAACCATAAGCTCTGGAAGCATACGGATGAGACATCACTGACTCGGATGATCGGGTTGTCATAGAAGAACACGTTCGCTTTGGGTTTGGCTTGAGTATCCATCCAGTAGAGATACTTGTTTTGCTTTTGAGGTGGCAGATCGGTGATGTTGTAGTACTTCTCCAGAGGCACGATCTCCACCTTGTCAGTGAAGATGGATCTATGAGTGTCCTCAAGATAACTGCCACGCCTTCTTTCTCTATCCCACTTGACTGATATGAGCGGCTCCATGTACTTTCTGCGATTTGAGAGTGCACCCTTCTCCCTGGTATAGATCACTTTGGGAGGTGATACTGATGGCTGCCTCCATTGACCATGAATCGGTCGCTGAGGGCCATGTGTCACGGGGTTGTTCGGACCACGACGAGAAGCTTTGACTGGTGGGGAGGGAGTGCGAGAAGGTGAATCATCGTGAACTGGAGATGGAGGGTGAGGCATTACCCTTAGTTGAGGACCTCTGTATGTCGGAGACGGCATCAGAGGAAGAGGAGACCGGCGTGGTGAAGGTGTACCATATGAAGAATGTGGAGGCATAGGTGGTGAAGAAGAGTCAGAACTATACATCTCCATGCCCGGAAGAGACTGATGTGGAGGCGACTGACATGGTACCAGAAGAGGAGAGTCAGAACTGTAGCTCTCCATGCATGACTCATAATCATCAGAAGGAACATCATCTGAAGCGGGTATGCGGACAGGGTGAGAGATTTCCGGGTTGACACAAAAAAAATCTCTCGACCCTCCGCTGAATCTGCCGTCGGGTTCTGATCAGGCTGAGACTGAGATACATCGGCACCGGTCCCCATATGAGTACCAGAAGGAGCGGCGCCGGAAGAAGTGCCTACCAGAACTGAAGAGCCAAGCCGAGCCTTCTTATGGATTTCTCCCTCACGGCGATCGGGGTCATCTCGGTCGTCGTGTCTGCTCTTAGGTGGCTCGGCTGATGCACGGCAAGAAGTCTCAAGGGCTCGGATCTGAGTCTGCATGTCTGAAATGGAGCCCTTGATCTTAGCTAATTCCTCCGTCTTCAGGGCATCCAGCTTCCCTTCGAGCCTCTGGATAGATAAGACTACCTCTTGAGAAGAGGAGGTAGCCGGCTCGGGACGGCTCGCGGGAAGTGATGGATCAGAGAACCGCTTCAAGTATCCCAGAAGATTGACCTCATGGTCCAAAAGATCACTTCTGGATAGTAAGGATGTCATAAAAAGGTCCCGTAACTCATCAGAAGAGGAAACGGGAGCGGTGGATCTCGGAGGTGGGGATGGTGATCGGAGAGGTGGTGTTGGATCGCGTACAGGCTCAGTCACCTTCCCTTTGCCCTTGAACCGGGCTTCAAGTGCCGCAAACTTTGCATCAAACTCCTCACGGACAGCCTTTAGGGCGCTGTCCATCATGTCCCTGACAACAAATGCCGGGTAAGTAACACCGGGCTCACATAGAGTACCCGTTTGCACAACCGCTGAATCAACGATGTGGCCTACTTTCACAGTTGGCGTGATGATAGCCGTGGTAGGACTTCCCTCCGGTCCTCGTGAAATGCCCTTCGTGGACACCACTCTCGGGGTTCCGGTCACGTCACTAAGACTCGCGACAGGTGGAGCTGAGACTGCGTCAGACAGACTGGCAGTATGTGTACCTAGATGTGTATCGGGCACTAGACTCTGGTGCACATGAAGTGAAGGTGGGGATCGGGGCGGGGATCCTCCTGTTTCAATATCATTACCCTCCAAGTGAGGGCTTGATAGCCATTGTGCTTTGTCCCCGTGGAATGAAACACCCACCTTTTGAGAGATGGATGAGTGGATAGGTGGGGCGTGCAATTGCACCTCTGGGTGGGAGGTGTCTTCTTCAATACCCGTACTCAACACATGTGTACGGGTAGCAGATGTGGCTGCCCGGCGTCTACCTATGGATAGGCGAGGACCGGTTAAAATCTTTGGTCCAGACTCCACTCATCATTTCTTTCACTTCCCTCGCTCACCTCACTATCATAGCTATCTTCGACTGTTTTGTCTCCCTCAAACCTTATTTCAACCTCACCGGAGTATTCAGACTCAGAATAATATTCCACCAAAGAGAAAGGTGTTCTGTTGGCCAGTACAGGTAGAGAAAAGCGAGAAGGGCCTGCTCCGGTTTGATCATCGTCACCACCTAAGTTACCCCCGTCATCTCCCCCCGACTCCTCATCCTCACGCCCTTGGTCATCACCCCCAGATGAATGACCACTCTCAGAACCCTCACTTTCTTGACTAAGGGATTCCTCCGGGGTGCTAGCCTTCGGCTCTGGAGGTTCTGGTAGAGGAAGTGAGTCTAAGTATGCTCTCAGAATGGGTGAACGATGATCAAGTGTATCAAGTAAATCTTGGGGAATCTTCATGGGAACAATCTGTTGATGATCAGTGTTATCAACCAGTTTTGACATAGGCCATGTAGGAAATAATGGAAGCCCCTTCCGTGCAATACTACAGTTCTTGTCGATGATGTGAGAGATGATAAGAGCCAAGAATCGGGGATACGGAACGAAATTTCTGGCCTTGGTTCCTGTCTTGTCTTTGATCACGGATGAAAACTCCTCCCAAAGAAAATACTAATAGTCGGTGTCCGGGTTGTTGGCGGCACAACCAAGAAAGACTTGCTTTAACTCTTTGCCGCATTGATCTGTTCCTCTGGTGCGTGAGGAAAGACACTTGTTGAGGATGGCAAAGAGGGTGGACCAGGCACCAACGATATATTTGCGTTTGAATGCGCCAAGTGTAGGAAGTTCTTTCGTATATCCGAGAGCATAGATGGTCTGGAACATTTCATTGTCAGACAAGTGCGCTGCCTCAGGGGTTTTAACAGGTACTTGGAGGATGCGACAGAATCGGTCTCGAGTGAGTTTGTACTTAAGGCCGTCAACCTTGCATTTGAAGTGTTCAGGTTGGGAAGAGGTACGCGGAATAAATTGCATAGAGTCATAGAATTGTTGTACGTAGACTTCCAGGATCTCAACACGACGGGTGAGAAGTGGGGTAAGAGGGTGGTTTCGAAGGATTTCTATGATGATTGGGTGTGAGGTTTGAAAGTGAGCAAGGTCAAGATAGTGGTTGTTTTGGGCGATAGGAAGAAATTTGGCATAAGGAAAGAGGCTATCAGAGATTTTCTGAAGTTGCGGCTAAAGGGTATCGTAGGTAATGGGTTGGGGTTGAGGGACACGAGACTGTCTGTGAGCTGAAGAGCTCGGATTCACCATTGTACCTGAAAACGAAGAGGTTAGTAATGCGGTAAAGGCAAGGTTTGAGATATAGGGCACACATCATTGAGATGTGTTATTGTGTACTAAATCAAAAGATTTGGTACAGAATAACACAACACATTAAGTGTGAATTTTTCTCAAGTCTAGAGGATGCATAATTCAAAAGACCTTACCAACCCAAGACATGATGGTGAACACTTAGGATAATTCGGATGAGGTGGTATCAAGGCATGGTGAGATAGGTACGTCACATGTATTTATTTAAGCAATATAATCACACACGTACGCAAGTCAACATGTAAGCACGTAAACCCGAGGCACACAAAAAGTCTTGAAATCCTTGGTGCACACCCAAAATTAAAAAAAAATTAAACCAAAAAAAAACTAGAGTAAAAATAACAAAGAAGAAAAAAAACAAGCAAAAAAATCTAAGTGCAATAGAATAAAAAGAAAGAAAGAAAGAGAAAAAGAAAAAAATTAAAAACGTGTAAAAGAAGAAACAAGAAAAGCGGCAAAAAACTTGAAAAAAATGCTGATGAGGTGAGTACGCGTGTCGTTGACGGTGCAAGGACGTGGCGCCATGTGGCGCTGACGAGTGTAAGGTGTAAGAGAGAAGCGTGTGCTGAGCGTGTGTTTGTGTGTGTCATGTGTGTGTTGGATGCGTGTGTGCGTGTGTGAGTATTGTGTGTGTGTGGTGAGTCTTTAGAACAGCGTGAGAGAGAGAAAGCGTGTGAGAGGAGGACAGCTGGCGCAAGGACAAAAGGAAAAAAATGCGTCAGGTGCGTGGGGAGGAGAAGCCGCGTTCTGGCGCGTCAGAAGCGCGTCAGGCGCGTGCGAGAGAAGCGACGAGCGCGTGGTGCGCGTGAGCACGCGTGTAAGGCGTGTTTGGAGCGCGTGACGGCGCGTGGAGGTGCGTGGCCGAGTGTGGAAGCCTGTTTGGAGCGCGTGGCGGCGCGTGGAGGGTGCAAAACTCGAGGAAAGGACGCGATAATGCAGCTGGAAAGCGTGTAGGTGCATGGGTTGGAGTGCTAGCTTCGAAAAACACGTTTCTCTCCCTTCTTTTTGAGAGATCTGGTACACAAACTAATTCAAAAAAAATTTCACACACCACACAAAAAAAAGGAAGAAGAAGGAACATGAGGTCTCCGGCCATGCTTCGGTCCGGAGAGGTCCGGTACGGCGAGAAACAAGCCCGTTTAAGAGGTGTTCGGTCAAGAAGTGGAGGTGGGCTACATCTCATGAAGGAACCGAAAGAGATGAGTGAGAGGTCCGGCGATGGTGTGAGAGAGTTGATGGAGGTTTCGTTGCGGGTTGGAGAGCTACACCCGGTTAATGGTCCGGTCAACGTTCAACACCACGTCTCCGGTTGCACATCCGGTCCAGAGAGATGGTGGGTTTGGAGAGTTACGAACGCCGGTCCGGTCGCCGGCATGGTCCGGTCGCCGGCGACATCCGGTACTGGACGCTGGACACATAAAGAATACAAGGATTGAATAGCGGCGAGAGGAAAAGAAGAAAAAAAAACCGGCCATGACCGGTCCGGCTCCGGCCACCGTCCGGTCCGGTTCCGGTCCGGTCACAACTCTTCATCTCTCTTTCTTGTCTTTCAAGATACGGTCAAGGAGTGGTTTCGAGTCCGGTGACATCCGGTTCCGGTGACATCCGGTTCCGGTGACATCCGGTTCCGACGACATCCGGTTCCGGCGACATCCGGTTCCGGTGACAACTCTTCTTCTCGTTTTCTTTTCAAAATTCGGACAAGGCAATTTCCGGTCCGGTTCCGGCGACATCCGGTTCCGGCGAGTTCTGGTTCCGGCGAGGTCTCCGGTCCGGTTCCGGAAAGAAAGAGACTTGGGTGGAATGAGATTTGACTTCCGATCCGGTTTCGGCGACATCTGGTTCCGGCAAGATCCGGTCGCCGGAAAAACATTCGATCCGGGACGAAAGACTTTGGATAAACACCTTGAAATATTCGGTTCCGACGACATCTTCGGTCCGGTTCCGGCGAGATCCGGTCGCCGGAGTTCTCTCCGGTCAGGACTTGATTCAACGGTTGGGTGAAGATTAAAGAAGACAAAATAAACTAACAGATAAAAATAAAAATGAAATAAAAAGAAAAATGGAGTAGTAAAAAAAATTAAGGGGTAAAAAAATGACTATGGGTTAAAAAGCTCATCAGCTCACAAACACCATTCCACACAAACAAAATGTATTTTTAGGATCAAAAAGGTGGTTTGCTTAAAAATTCATGAGGAACATTATGAACCTTGAAGAGCACAACAATGGTGGAAAACATCTCAACACTCAAAACCTCACCAAATCACAAGCATTTTATATTAACAGAAAGCTCTAGTTGCGATTTACACATTTAATAAACACATTTAGCACAAAAAACAACCCAAATCACTCAAAATCCAAGAATTTTGAGGTTGGGGTTTTTTGATAAACCCTTGAAAATTTTCACTTGGGTTTTTCAAAATCAAGCTTGAATGAATGAGATAATGAGAACAATGCAAAAACCAATGGAGGAGAGATTGAGAGATGTATTTTTACCTTAAAGCAAAAAAAAAATTGGGAAAATCTTGAAAGAAAAGATAAGGGTTTTGGAGAAGATGAAAGAATGGAGAAGATGAATGAGGAAAAAGACAAAAAAATGATATATAAGATCAGTTTTTTTTTAACTAAAAATGAGACTAATAAAAGAAGAAAAAAAATAGACCCTATTAAGATAAAAAATACTATTATATATATATATATATATATATAGGGAATAGAAAACTTACCTGGGTGCTTACCTGTTCCCATTCTGATCAGGCGGAGGCAGACAGCGTTCCCCTTCGGAACAGGCATGGGGAGGGAACATTCCCCCTTGACTAATGCACACTCAAGAAAAAACTTAGTAATACTCACAAGACCATGAAAAGCAGATACAGAAGAAATTGAAAGAAACACCACCAAATCTATCAAGAGCTTAGTCCAAGACAACGATGACACAGTGGTCAACCATTGGTCTGAACACTGGGTCATGGTTCTGAAGGACTGAGTATTTGATAGATGATCACTCTTGAGGATCAAACATACCAAGCTTGGAGATTAGGAAATTAAACCGTTTCTCATCCAAAGGCTTGGTGAAGAGATCTACAAGTTGATACTCGGTGTTGACAAAATAAAGTTCAATCGTACCTCTCTCCACATGGTCCTTGATAAAGTGATACCTGATATCGATATGCTTAGAGCGAGTGTGTTGGACTGGATTGCATGTGATTGCTATGGCGCTTTTGGAGTCGCAGTAGATGGGTATGTGATTGAAATTGTAGCCATAGTCTCGGAGCTGGGTCCGCATCCACAATACTTGGGAGCAGCAGCTGGCAGCAGCGACATACTCCGCCTCGGCTATGGACGTGGAAACACAATGTTGTTTCTTTGAACCCCAGCTGACTAGCTTGTAATAACCAAGAATTCTGGATAGAGTTAATTAAGTTAAGTTTCGGTCAAATGACCCTTTTTGTGAGAAAATTAGGATTTTGGGTTGAATGTGTCACTTTTGAAAAGTCCTTAATGATGTGGGCTTATACCCTTTTAGGTATGGGCTTGGCCCAAACCCTAGGTATTTAAACCTTAAACCCTAAATTTTTGCCATTTTGGAGAAAGGTTTTGTTAGTGTTAGATTTATAATAGAAGTTGAGGGACCATTTGTGAACATTTTGTATTTTCTAGGAATGAGGTATAAATACCTCATTGCCTTTGTTTTGTAACTAAGCCTTTTCAAGATTAATGACATATGAGTTCCACATTTTCTCTCTCTACTTTCTCTCTCTACTAGATTGTACATCTTTCATGTTAGATTGATTCATCATGCACTTACAAGTGGTATCAGAGCTGGATTTGCTGATTGTATGAAGATTTATCATGAAGATTGATTGAAGATTTGAAGAAAAATGAAGAAAACTTGAAGAACTCCATTTTTGGTGCAAATTTGAAGATATTTGAAGATATATTGCTTGATTGATCATGAAATTGTGTGTAATTTCATGATTATATCAAGTTTTATGCATTAGGAGTGATTTAGAATCATTTAGTAGCATTCAGATTTGAATTTTTAGTTGAAAAAAGCTGAAAATCGAGTTTTGTTCGTAAATCTTCATATGTCTCGAGTCAATCTTCATATGTCTCGAGTGGTAGTTAGGTGGTAGTTAGAATTCGAGCAAGATTAAAGTTGGCTCGAGTTGAGTATCTCGAGTCAAAGGAAGTTAAGGCTCGAGTTAGGTAATTCGAGTAGTGTTAATTGTAACTCGAGCAGAAAGAAGGTCTTGGCTCGAGTTGTGTAACTCGAGTCAAAGTTGAAGGGTAATTCGAGCACTGTTTTGGTGTAACTCGAGTCGTATCTCGAGTCTGTATCTCGAGTCGTATCTCGAGTCGTATCTCAAGTTGTATCAAGCCGTATCTCGAGCCGTATCTCGAGCAGAAGGTTGTCTGTGACTCGAGCCATATTTTAAGTGACTCGAGTTATAAAGTTGAGTAACTCGAGCCGAGTATTGATTTGTCTCAAGCCAAGCCATTTGTGCATCTCGAGTGGAATTTTTCAATCAATTTCAAGACTGATAATTTTCATATAATCAGTAACAAAGATCCGTATTAAAGATGAGTCTTGCAAATCGAAGAGATGATATGTCAATGGGATCAGAGACCAAAGCACCGGTTCTGTTCAAAGATGAATATGAGTTGTGGGTCTCTCGATTCAAGCTATTCATAAGGAGAAAGAAAGATGGAGATAAAATCCTTCACTCAATTCTACATGGACCTCATCCTATCCCGGTTACCACACTTGATGGAAGACAAGTACCAAAAGAATATTCAGAAATGGATGTGGCTGAAAGAGAAAGGTTTATGATTGATGTTGAAGCTCAAAACTGCCTAATTCAAGCCATTCCTAATGAGATCTTTCGAAAGTTAGATAGTTATGATGAGTCTGCAAAGTCTATTTGGGATCAGCTACAAAAGATAATGATGGGCTCAAAAGTGGGAAATCAAATGAGGGTAACTAATCTGATGGATAGGTATGAGAATTTCAAGATGAAGGAGGGTGAAACACTAGAAGAGACTTATGACAGATTTGTGGAATTGATGAATGATATGAAGAAAAATAATATCATTCGATCAGAAATGGATTACATTGTGAAGTTCATCAACAATTTATCTTCTGACTGGAAGCAATTTTCAAGATTTGTAAAGCAACACAAAGTTCTAAATGAGTTGAAGGTTTATGAGGTGTATGAGAATTTGTTGTTGTTTGAAGAAGAGGTAAATGAGATTGCTGCTGAGAGAAAGAAGAAAGAAAAGTCTGAAGCTGATTCCATGGCATTGCTTGCAGAAAAAGAGAAAGCCAAGAAGAAAGGAAGAAAAGGAAAAGCTAAAGTGTTGGAAGTATTTGAAGATGAAGAGGAAGAAGATGAGGAGGAGTATGATGAAGATGAAAAAGAACAAATGTTGCAAAGCCTATTAAGTCTGACAGAGGCTTATAAGAAGAAGTACTATAATAGGCCTGGATCAAACAACAGAAGATTTTCTACAAGAGGTGGACGTGGATTTAACAGAAACTACACACAAAGTTCACAAGGATATCCTCCTCGAGTTGAAAATCAATATGTTGACAGATATGCAACAAAGAAGGAAGAGGTTGTCAAAGATACTGCAGAGAAGACAGAGGAGAAGAAAGGCCAAGCTGGTATTACATGTTATAAATGTGGAAAGACTGGTCATATTGCTAAAGGGTGTACTACAAAGATGTCAAAAGTGGAACTGCTGAGAAAGAAACTGGAATTAGCAGAGAAGCAAGAACAAGGTCTGGTATTGATGGCTGATGATGAAGAGTGGCTGGATTATTCTGATAATGATGATCAAGCACAGATGTGCTTCATGGGCTTAATAGAGGAAGAATCAGAATCTGATGAAGAAATAGAGAGTGAAGGTGAAACTTCGACGGTACGTTCTGTCTCTCTTGCTGATCATAATAGAAAAATGCTTGAAGTGACAACATTAATTCATGACAAAAATAAAGAACTCGAACTTGTCATTTTAAACAAACTAACGAAATTACTGATTTGTTGCAACAAAAAGAACAATTAAGTTCTCAATGTGCACAATTGCAAAAATCAGTGAATGAGTTTGAGACAATTCGAGCTGAACATAAGTCGCAAAAGCTGGAAATTGATTTTTTAACCATCAGCTTGAGTGTGGAAAAAGCAAATGTTTCTAAACTAAATAAGATGATTTCAGACCTTGATTTTAAACTTCATAAAATAGGTCAAACTGAGCATACAATTTTCTTGAATAAACAAGTTGAGTTTAGAGATTATTACTCCAAAGAAGGTCTTGGATACACAAATCCAAATTATTTGAAAAAGAACCTTGGAGTTAAAAATCCAAACCATTTACAAAAAGCTCTTAAAGAAAATGCAGCATTCTATGATCTTACGAGCATGTTAATGAGTAAGAGGTTTCCTTCGTTAAAAGGTTTTCAAATGAAGGAAGAATTTTCAGAGATGCAACATATGAAACTACATGATCCTCTGTACCATGATTCTAAATATCATAGGGTCAAGTTTGTGTATAATGATGATACTCTGAAGATTAAATCCAATTCAATTAAGGATGATCCAGTATACTTTGTATACCCAGAATCATCAAACAGTATAGTGAAACCATACATATCAACCAAGGAGTTGGAATTTAAAGTTTCAGAGCTTGAGAAGCAAATTGAAGATTTGAAAATTCAGAACTCAGAACTTTTAACTAAGTCAAAGAATTTTCTTCATTGGAATACTACTGATGTTGATTCTGAACCAATTTCACTGGTGTCAGAAATTCTAAATGATTTAATTTGCAATGTGTCTACATCAGTAGAAACCAGAAACTCTTCTCAAGATAATTCTGGGTCAAACCAAAATTTGAAAGAGGGTGTTGATGATGAGCAAGAAAAAGTTGTTCGTGTTGTTAATAATAAAGGTTATTTTGAATATAAAGAACCCTCAGCAATGTCAACTGATGATGTTGAGGTTCCTTATGATTTCAACTCTGTTAATTCAAAACAACCAATTATTGATGAAATATCTACTGCTCAGTCATTTTCAACAAACTCAACTACTGGATTATCTTCCACTGATTTGTCACAAAGTGATAGCGAATTGGGTGAATCTTCAAAGGAATCAAAGAAGCAATCTCTTGGAAATTCTGAACCTGTGTATTCAGCAACAAGATCAAAAGTTTGTCATTTTCATGATGAAATCTCTTATTTAGAAAAGAAACATGACAAGGAAAAGCACAGTTTTCAAAACACAATTAAACAGTTAAAGACAGAACTTTCTCGTCAAAAGTGTGATACAATATTTTGGAACAGCAAATGTGTAACCTTAACCAAAAACTATGATAGACTAGTTGAAAGACTGTCCATCTATGAAGAAGGTCATCACTATGCTGGGAAAAACCAAAAGATTGTACATACTCCTGTCACTCATGCATACATCAACAATGTTCAGTTCTCTCAAGGAGTAAAATCTATGTTACGGAAATTTCAGCATTACATTGATTTGAAAAAGCAAAATCCGAACATGGTGATTCCTGAGGAAACTGAACAAGACATTCCAACTGTTCAACCTAAGTTGAAACCTTTTGATATCTGTACTAATCCCTCTACAGGAAGTTCCAACAGTGTGAGCCTTGAGAAGTCAAGAAAGAAGAGGTCAACGAAGAGGACTGTTAAGAAATTAGATTTTAGTATGAAATATGCAAATAGCAAGTTTAGTGTGGGAAACAAACTGACTTCTAAAAATAATGTACCTTCCAGATTCAATTCTATGAATAAAAGGTTTACATCTATTTCTTCAGTTTCTCATGCTTCACATTCTTCACATAATATACATCATACTAAATCTAATTTCTCTACGACTCTTCGTTCTTCTGTTCCTACGTATGTTCCATTTCATGTTTTTAATATGCTTAGAGGAACAAAGTATTACTGGGATTCAATTGCTTGTACTTTTAAGAGTAATGCAAGGAGTGGACCCATTTTAAAATGGGTTCCTAAATCCAACTGATTTCCTCATTGCAGGCCAGTCATAAATGGTACCTCGATTCTGGGTGTTCCAAACATATGACTGGGAGGAAAGAGCTTCTGTCTAATTACAGAGAAGAATATGGAGGCTCAGTCAAATTTGGTAATAATGAACTGTCACCAGTTGTGGGTCATGGAGATATTGTGTGTAAGGATATCACAATAAATAATGTAGCACATGTCGAAGGTTTGAATCATAACCTGTTCAGTATTGGCAAATTTTGTGATAAAGATTTAGAGGTAAATTTTAATAAACGTCGATGTGCTGTCAGAACTGAATGGGGTAGAGAATTATTAGTTGGCACTCGGAAAACTAATCTCTATACGATCAAACTTCGACATATGCTTGCAAAGAAATCTCAGTGTCTAATCACTCAGAAGTCATCTCATCAATCTTTACTTTGGCATCGTCGATTGTCTCATTTGAATTACAGATATCTTGACAGACTGGTCAAAGAAAGGTTAGTATCTGGCATTCCAATGATCAAGTTTGAACCTGATCAACTGTGTTCAGGTTGTGCTCAAGGAAAAATGAAAAGAGCGTCTCATCCCCCAAAACCTGAACAAGGGTCCAAATCTCCGTTGAGCTTAATCCATATGGATTTGTGTGGTCCGATGAAAACTGTCAGTCTAGCGGGTAGAAAATATGTTTTGGTCATTGTTGATGATTATTCACGATATACTTGGACACGGTTTTTGAAAACAAAAGATGAAACTTCGATTTTAATAATAAATTTCATCAAAGCTGTTCAAGTACAATTTAAACTACCCGTTCAGACTGTCAGATCAGATAATGGGACGGAGTTCAAAAATCAAGTGTTAAAAGGTTTTTATAATTCATTAGGAATTACTCAAACTTTTTCTGCCGCACGAACTCCTGAACAAAATGGTGTCGTTGAGCGTCGTAATCGTACGTTAGTTGAAGCAGCTCGGTCTATGTTGGCTCAAAGTCAATTACCTCAGTATCTATGGGCTGAAGCTGTAAATACTGCGTGCTACACACAAAATCGATCTATCATTCATCGGAGATTTGGAAAAACACCCTATCATGTTTTGTTTGATAGAATTCCAAATATTGATTATTTTAAAGTGTTTGGGTGTCCTTGTTTTGTTCTTAATGAAACTGAGAATCGGGGAAAGTTTGGTCCTAAGTCTGATGAGATGATTTTTGTGGGATATTCAGATTGTTCAATTGCCTATCGAGTTTTTAACAAAAAGTCGAGAGTTGTGTATGAAAGTGTAAATGTTAAATTTGACCCGTTTGCTGAGTTGTCTTCTAATGCAGATGCATCTACATCCACATCTAGCTCCAGTGATCCTCCAGCTACATCATCTGAGTTGGACAGTTTGTTTGAGTATTTTTATGATGACTTGTATGGTACTAATCAAATATCTTCGTCTACTGTAGGTATCTCATCTACTCCTTCGAGTTCGACTACTCCCTCATCTGAAGTTTCTCCAACATCATCCATACCTTCTTCAGATCCTCCTAGTATTGTCTCATCACCTTCATCATCTCCCATAGTTATGGATACTTCGAATCCAGATATTATCATAGATTCTCATGCTCAGTCGTCTTCTCATGAAGTTGTTCCAAATGATTCTATTTCTGAAGGGCATGACCCACTTTCTGTGCATCCTACATCAAATGCCAATATCTTGGAACCATCTTCTGTAAATGATCAAACACCTTTACCACATACTGTCAAATGGACAAAGGATCATCCTATTGATCTGATAATTGGTGATCCTACTTCTGGTGTTCAAACACGAGCTGCTTCTGCAAATGAGTGCAATTTTTCTGTATTTTTGAGTAACATTGAACCAACACGTGTATCTGATGCTTTACAAGATTCTGATTGGGTTATGGCTATGCAAGAGGAGCTCAATCAGTTTGAGGCCTTAAAAGTGTGGCGGTTGGTCAAGTTACCTGATTTGAAATCAGTTATTGATACGAAGTGGTTGTTCAAAAATAAGAGAGATGCGAATAACATAATTGTTCGTAACAAAGCACGACTTGTGGCCAAAGGTTATCGTCAACAGGAGGGCATTGATTACGATGAAACTTTTGCACCTGTTGCTCGCCTTGAAGCTATTCGCATGTTTCTGGCATATGCTGCTTACAAAGATTTCACTGTGTTTCAAATGGATGTCAAAACAGCATTTCTATATGGTCATTTGAAAGAAGAAGTATATGTAGCTCAACCAGAAGGCTTTGTAGATAAAGAACATCCAGATTATGTTTATGTTCTAGACAAGGCTTTATATGGCTTAAAGCAGGCACCTCGTGCTTGGTATGAGGAGTTGTCTAAACATCTACTTTCCAAGGGTTTCAAGAAAGGTTCGGTGGATTCAACATTGTTCTTGATGAAGGAAGGTGAACATATTGTGGTCATTCAGATCTATGTTGATGACATAATCTTTGGCTCAACTAGTCGGGAGTTGTGTAAAAAGTTTGAGACTGTTATGACTGAAGAATTTAAGATGAGTATGATGGGAGAGATCAATTTCTTTCTTGGTCTTCAAGTGCGACAATTCTCAGATGGCATTTTCATAAATCAATCTAAGTATATCTTTGATTTACTTAAGAAGTATGATATGTCTGGATGTCATTCGATAGGAACTCCAATGGCTACGGGTAATTCCATTGGACCAGATCATGAAGGAAAGGATGTGGATTTGAGGAATTATCGAAGTATGGTTGGTTCTTTAATGTATCTCACTGCCAGCAGACCTGATATCATGTTTGCAACATGTGTGTGTGCTAGATATCAGGCCAAACCAAAGGAGTCTCACTTAGCTGCCGTTAAGCGTATTTTTCGATACTTAAAAGGGACTCCTTACTATGGCATTTGGTATCCAAAAGGTCTTGGATTTGAGCTACAAGCGTATACTGATGCTGATTATGGTGGCTGCAATATGGACCGGAAGAGTACATCAGGTCATTTGCAATTTCTTGGAAATAAGTTGGTGTCATGGGCATCCAAAAAGCAACAATGTGTTTCTACCTCCACTGCGGAATCTGAATATGTTGCTGCTGCGAGTTGTTGCTCACAAGTACTCTGGATGCAGTCACAACTTCGTGATTATGGTCTTGAATACAAAAAGATACCCATCTATTGTGATTCAAAGAGTGCAATTGCCATCTCAGCTAATCCGGTTCAACACTCGAAAACCAAACACATTGATATCAGGTATCATTTTTTAAAGGACAATGTGGAAAAAGAAAATATAGAGTTATACTTTGTCAATACTGAATATCAACTTGCTGATTTGTTTACCAAGGCTCTAGATGAGAAACGTTTTAAATTTCTTATCTCTAGACTTGGTATGATTGACAAGAAGATTGTATAAGCTATATTTCCTCATACACATAGCAGTATAATGAAATACTGAATCAGGTATGGTCATTGATCTTCTATGTGTATTTTGAAATATAGTTTATTTGTTTTGCTTTCTGTTTTTTATTTCAAGTTGATTACTTTTAGTATTTCTCTAATTCTTTTTCATGTTGATTACTAATGTGTTTGTTTCTTCTGAGAGTATGGTTTTGTCAAGGGGGAGCTTATCTGGTACAGGTTCGTACGTCTGTTGTGCATCTATTTGTTACAGGTAAATACAGGTATGCATCGTTTAAGGGGGAGCATTATGCATGCATTATGGTAGGGGGAGTACTTGACTCGAGTCATTCATAGTTAGCATATCTAACTCGAGTCATAATACTCGAGTCATTTAACTCGAGTCTCTCAACTCGAGCCACACACATTTCGAGTCAACCAACTGAACTCTCGAGTCAAACAACTCGAGCACATTCAACTCGAGTCCCATACAACTCGAGTTAATCAACTCGAGCATACACAACTCGAGCCATCCATCACAAGCACATTCAACTCGAGTCATGATATTTGATCCTTTTGACTCGAGTCATGTACACACACTCGAGTTAATCAACTCGAGCATACACAACTCGAGCCATCCATCACAAGCACATTCAACTCGAGTCATGATATTTGATCCTTTTGACTCGAGCCATGTACACACACTCGAGTCAAGTAACTCGAGCATATGCAACTCGAGTCATCCATCTCGAGTCAAGTCACTCGAGTTATATCCTTTGAGCCATTCGCCTTGACTCCCTCAACTCGAGTCGTGCAACTCGAGTAATTCATCTCGAGCCATGTACCTCGAGTAACACTACTCGAGCCATGTATCTCGAGTCACACTACTCGAGCCATGTAACTCAAGTCACACTACTCGAGCCATGTACCTCGAGTCACACTACTCGAGCCATGTAACTCGAGTCACACTACTCGAGCTACTCTTATTGAACAACTCGAGTCACATAACTTGCATCATCCAACTCGAGTGTGAATTAGATATTTTCTTGTATACACCATCAACTCGAGTCATGTAACTCGAGTCACATGATTCGAGTTCTTCATTTCATGCATTTGTTGGTTTTCTGTTGAAATTATCTCGAGTGGGACTCGAGACGTACACTTGAAATAGTATCTCGAGCCCTTGTTTGTATTGCCCGTATCTCGAGTAAGACTCGAGACATACACTCGAGATATGTATCTCGAGTCGGTTCATCTGTCTCGAGCGGTTTTTGAAACACTGATTTATCGCTCGAGACATGGGAGGTCCAATCCCTGAGTGCCACGTGTCATCGTCATCATGACTAAGAAATCCGTTTTCCTTCTCTCCTATAAATATGTTGTTTCGATTCACAATTCCAATCTTTCTGGAATTTCAAACTCGTGCGGATCTATTCAAGTTGCTGCTTCAAGATCAAGAACTAAGAACTAAAGAACCTATTTTGTAATCTGTGTCGTGTGTGTTTTGTATACGTATCCCGGGTTCTACGAAGCCTATAGGTATTCACTCGGTCATATACCGATTAGGCTAGTAGGTTTACATGTTTGTATCAACTTATCTTAAAACACGGGTTAACATCTCGGGACTGTATTCTTCATCTTTTAAACCTAAACGTGTGAATGACCCGTTTGTTCCGGATCATATGGACTTGGGACATTGAACTTCTTATTTTTGACCTTAAGATTGACCTTCAATTCTACAATATAGTGAACTAAATAAAAATAATATATAAGTCTTTTCATGGTCTAAAATGGCTAAAATTGGTCTTCTAAGTTGTTACTAAAATTTCAGATATAAGACTAACATGTTTCAAATATAAAAGACTTATATTTCTTAAAATATTCATAGTTCAGTATATTGATTAATGGTCATTCTTTTGATGTAATTCGTCTCAAGTCCCACACTGTGTGAATTATTCCTTCACACATGTTTTTCATAAGAACTACTTCTAAAAGATATATCTAATGTTCTTTTTATGAATAACAGCAATGGAAGATTATACTTTCCCAGATTCAGATGGTATGGATATTTCAGATATAATCTCTATACAATCAACTCCACGGAATCCAGATGCTGATGCGGATAGACAACTGATTCGTCCTTCGTTATATCAGCCGTCTATCTCGAACAACGTTCCTTTCAACCCTCATGCAAGGTTGAAGGCTCCAGTGATTACGGCTATTTTACGAAATCATCCGTTGTACACACCTCTTACTCAGACAGTTGAAGTTCCGATGATTTATGCGCAACAAGTTTGGAACACTCTGCAATTTCATGCTGACCCGGGTAATCATCACTTTACCGCCGAGCTGGATCACTTTACGATCAGTTTTGGGGTCAACAAGTTTCGACGTGTACTAGGATTTCCAGAAGCAAACAGTCGTCCAAATGCTACTCAGTTTGAACCGTTTGCTTCACTGGCAGTTGCAATGGCTGGAGTTGAATCAGTTGGTCATCTGGAAGCAATCAATGCACCATCTCAGTTCAACAAGACAAACCTACCTCCGACGTACAACACGTTGTTCACGATACTTAGTAGGTGTTTGACGGGAAAACGTACGGCTCAAGACACGGCGACACAGTCGTTTCTAGTTCTGTTCTATGGAGTCTTATTCAACAAGCATTATGATTATGCTTCGTTGATTTTCCACGATCTGAAGGAACTTCTTGCGAAGAAGCAGAAACACTTGCCATACCCGAGGTTTTTGAGTACCATTATTGCAAGTGCGATGCGTCAAAATCCAGATATTCCGCGCCGATCAGATGCGGAAAAAGTTAAGATTCATGACATGCAGTCAATCCGTTATCCGAAAAAGGTGTATGCTCCAGAAGTCCCGTTGTTCTCTGGGTTGTTAGATTATGCTGATCAGAATGTGGCATGTGTGATAGCGTATAGGTCTCGTTTTCCACCTATGGTCCAGCCAGAGCCGGAGGGACCTACCCAAGGTGTTATCCCTAGTAGTGAGGGTTTAGTTCTTAGGGACCAACGATCACGGGATCTTGGTCAGGGTGTGTTGAGGGAAAATACCGAGAGGGGCGAAGGTGGGGTCCATTCTGATCAGCTAGCTCACTCGTCTACCATCAATGTAGCAGCTCAACTGGGCCAAATCAGTTCGGCAGTTCAGATGGATGATGTCTTCGCTACAATTGAAGATGAGCACGGAGCCACATCACCTATTTTGCATACTCATGTTGAAACTGAGTTGGATGATTTTGCTCTTTCACCGGTAAATGAGCAATTCGTTGGTGAATTTCCTGAACTTGAGGAAGTTGCAGAGTCTTTACTTGATTTATCTCAACCGATCGTGGAAATATCCGACACACGATGCTACTCTCCGAATGAGTTGGCACAACGTCTTCATCGGCTTATGGGATATGACTCCGTTTCAGAAGATAGTATTTCTTCAAGTGATGATTTGGCTGTTGATCCTCACGGATCACCGGATGATGATGACCAGAATGATGATGATGATATGCCTGATCAAGGCTCGAGTCGGTTGTTGACTCAAGGTGACATAAGGATGGCTGAGCGAGATAAAAGAATTGATGAGAGTGAGACAGGGGCCAGAAAAGAAGTACAAACCCCTTCCCACACCGAGTCTAGCCGGGTAGCCACATCTACTAGGGGTGAGCATATGTTGCCACCACCTATTGAAAAAGACATGAGATCCCCACTCATGCAATGCACAACCCAACTCACCCACTCTACCGTTTCTCAACAAACGGTAGTTTCACTTTCTCACGGGGACTTACCACAACTTGTACCTATTCCTCACTTGGAGGTTGGTGGTACCGACACAGTGAGGCAGCTGCCCCCGCCCACGACTTCACTTGTTCACTCATCGAGTCTAGAACCACTTGATTCAAATGTTAATCTTTCTTTGGCTAGGACACAGGTGCAAACCACCTTTGCAGGAGGCTTTAGTAGCCCTGCCGGAACCACCGTAGTGAGTTCTGCATTTGTTGCGGGCTTGCCAGGATCGGAGGGAAATCCCATCAGCGCTAACATCATGCCAACACTGAACATGGGTTCCTTGAGTTCTACTCTTGGATCAACGAGAAGTCTGAGTGACCTCGGTGTTAGTTTGCCCGCATCTTCTATTGTCACGGAGTTACGGCAGCAATCTACTATCTTGGGTTCATCCTCAACACCCATTGGTAGTACTTTGTCAGAATCAGTCCCGGTTTCCACATCTTCCACAGTTTCGGCTTCTTCTGCCTCGTCTGCTCCATCTATCTCAGTACCTCCTCCGATTGGCATGGCATCGTCATCAGATGTTGATCTCTCGCGTCTTCCAGTTGTTGTTACGGCCAATCAGCTTATTACCCGATCTTTGTTTCGAGCTAACAATGAACAGATGGCAACGGTTATTCAGCAGCAGACTGCTCGTATTTCTGCCTTAGAAAAGCAAGTAGCTCTGTTAGCTAAGGGTAAAGCTCCTATGTCTGATCCTCCTTCACAGCCTTCTCAGTCAGCGGCTGATTCACTTACTATTCCAGAGTTGAAGGGGTTGTTGTTCTCTAAACTCTTGGAATCAGGTTCAGCTGAAGATGGTGACCTTGTGAGTATTCTACAACAACAGACTGCTTTACAACAACGAGCTATTCAAGAACAACGGTCTCAGGCTCACTTGGTTACTCATACGGAATTTCAGCAATTTCAGGCTACTCTTGATGCCTCCCTTACCAAGACATTCACCGAGATCAACCAGATGTTCACTGATGGCTTATCACAGTTATCTGATCGGATTCGAGGCATTGAAGAGACATGTCAAGTTGCTGCTAGACGGCCCACTAGACGGCATGATGATCATGATGATCATGATCGTCATGAGGGGGAGAGGAAAAGAAGGAGACTTGAAAGTGAGCCGTCTAGGGTGCCAACCGAGTCAAATGTACGGATCGTTGACAGGTTTGAGGAAAGGCCTCCGAGAGAGAAACAACCTGCAAGACATAGAGATTCAATTGTTCTAGCGGGAGGTGAAGAGATGGAATCAGAACAAGTCTTACAGTCTACTCTTGATTTTCTGGGGTCAGTGCAAGAAGAGATGCCAGTAGGAAGAACTGAAGAAAGAGGAGTGAAGTTTTCAGGGGCGTCTAGTTCTACATCTGAAATAGATAGAGTTCTAGCGTTACTTGAGAATGTAGCTTCTGAAATTAGAGATTATCAAGTACCGAATGAGGAGGTTCAAGAAGCAAGGTGTGAAGAAGACATTCGTTTGAAAGATATGTTCGATGATGTAGAATTCGATTTTGAGAAAGAAAAGCCTGTGGATGATGTGGAAGGTCCGTTATTAGAAGAAGTGCTGCCTCAAGATGACTTGATGCCAGTTGATCCGAAGAAGGTGGAGTTATGGGAAAGAATGAAAGCTAGCTCAGGGAAATTCTTGAAGAGAACTGAATGGAACCGGTTTACAAGAGCTATAGGGAAGTACTTGGAGGAAAGGTACAAAAGCCGGTTTTGTTATCATGAGCGAAAGCTGAGCTATGTGAAGTTGTATGGGATTGAGAATTTGAAAGAAGATCTAAGAAGAGAATACATCTACATGAGGAAGGTGAACAAGCAAAGAAGAGAAGCTTTAGTGTCAGACTACAGATTTGTTGCTGTAAAGAGTTACAAGACCAACAGATTGAGTGCGTACTGGTACCCAGTAATTACTTTCACCAGAGATGATGAGAAGGAATATACGATTACTGAAGCTGATTTTCAAGATGTGAGCTTTGATGTGATCTTTGGGATTTTATATGATCTCAAAGGAAAAGCTTTTAGATCAGAAGAGGAGATAATCGCTTTAACTGCCATAGTTAGGCATGTCAAGGCTTCGATATCATTGGCTCATCTGTATGACTTCCAACTGGGACTGGAGAATTGGTCATCAAAGTTATTTTGTCACAAACCTCAAAGAAGTCTGATCGGTGAAGAAAAGGACTTTGTCTTGTACACAGTGTTCTATGATGCAGATGAATCCAAGATTTCTTGTGTATATCCAGATTCTCTAGGCAATAAGAAGAGGATGTATTCTCATGAAGTGATGCTATTCTGTGATGACACATTAAAGATGGTGATGAATGGGTTGAATACAAGACTGCAAATGGATAGGCATGGAGTACATGATATCTCAGCTGCAAACAAGGTGTTGATCAAACATTTTGTAAAGGAGATAGATAGAAGATTGAAGCTGAGAAATGATATAAGATTTGCAGAAATCAAGTTCAAATTGAGAAAGCCTTCCGTGAAACAATCTTAGTCAAGGAGCTGTGTATTTCTTTTGTATGTCCCTCCTTCTGTTATAAAAGGGGGAGATTGTTAGTGTTAGATTTATAATAGAAGTTGAGGGACCATTTGTGAACATTTTGTATTTTCTAGGAATGAGGTATAAATACCTCATTGCCTTTGTTTTGTAACTAAGCCTTTTCAAGATTAATGACATATGAGTTCCACATTTTCTCTCTCTACTTTCTCTCTCTACTAGATTGTACATCTTTCATGTTAGATTGATTCATCATGCACTTACAGGTTTAGTGTGTGCTTAGTGTGTGTGTTTTTGGAGAAACAAGTTGGAGCCACCTTTCACCATTTCGAGGTCGGGAAATCATCGCCAAGGTAAGATATCGACGTTATTTTGCGTATAACTTATCTAGTTTTATGCGGGGAAAGTTCAGTGACCTTCTAGGATTGCTTTGGGATCAATTGGATCGAGTTAGAATAAATTTTGACTGATTTTTGGGTTGTTTTCGGTATCTGCTCACGTTTTCCGAATTGGGAAAATCATGTTTCCCGAATCGGAAATCATGATTTCCGAATCGGGAAAGAATGATTTCCGAATCGGGAAGGAATGTTTTCCGAATCGGAAAAGTCGTGTTTTCCGAGTTAGATTTTATGAATCTTGTTTAATTGTCTCTAGTGCCTTTTCCGAACTGGAAACTTGATTTCCGAATCGGGAAACGGGCTGACCTAGTCGTTATGCTGACCTATTTTCCTCTCGAGTCGGGATTCGGAACTTGTCGTTTTCCGAATCGGAAATTGGTATTTTCCGAATCGGAAATTGCCAATTTTCCGAATCGGAAATTTGTTGTATTCCGAATTGGTTTTTCCGAGCCGGGTTTTTGGAGGGTTTCGATTGTAGGGTTAGTTTTCGGAGCGGAACCCCCGTGCTAAGTCTGCCTAGGGATGTCATAGTAGTGGGTTTTATTGAGCGCAGTTATTTATGCCCTAGATTATTTACAGGCACATTAGACGAGGTCCGCGGGAGGACAGTGAGATTACCTAGGTGAGTTCCCTTGCTTGAAATGAATGGATGGTTTTCACTGCTTTCTTAAATATATATCCATTCGATTTTGCGAACTGTTTTGCTATTGATGATGAACTGTTTTGTGGAAATATGGAAAATTGTGCAGTTACGCTTAATGCATGCTTAAATGTAAATGTTGAAATGTTTCGGAATGAAATGTGTTGCAAGTATGGACATTGGGTACCTTGGAACTGTATGTTCCTTGGGAGTGTTTACCATATGGTCTGGTCCACCATTTGGGGGTACCTCGGGATAGCGTCCCTTGGGAGTGATGTGATTGTGGCCTTGGTGCCTTATAGAAGTTCTTTGTCCGTAACACATTTGCATTGTCATTATTGATAAATTTTGATTTTTACGGCCAGCGGGCCGGAATTGTTGATTAACTGTTTTGAGGGAATTCACTAGACCTTTCGGTCTAACCCTCGTTTTCAAAATCTAAAACCTTTTCAGGGAAAGATCGCGTTGCGAGAGGCAAGGAGAAAGTAGACGTCTAGAGTAGCTCTACCAGTAAAAGTCAGTACTCTGTCCTAATTTTAGAATCTCAGCTGTGGAGGGATGTTCCGCATGCACTCCTAAACCATTTACTTTGTGTTGAGAATTCTGAGACTTGTGCGCATTAGATCACTGGGAAATTAGTATTATTATTATTGCGTGAATATATGTGTTATGTTATTTTGGGTGTCGGGGTGTTACATAGCTTATCACCCAGGAACTGGACATGGCCTGAAGTACTTTTCCGGTTCAGTTGACAACCTCCATGGTCCGCATCCGAAAACGCGACGAGCTCAAATCCAGACTCCTTTGGGTACCACAACCCACGGTTGGGTGTGCCTTTCAGGTACCGGAGGATGCGTTTGACTGCCATCATGTGTGATTCCTTTGGGTTTGCCTGAAAACGAGCACAAAAACAAGTAGCGAACATAATGTCCGGTCTACTAGCAGTTAGATATAACAAAGAACCAATGATGGCTCTATAAGTCTTTTGATCTACAGGCTTCCCTTTTGGGTCAGCACCGATCAAAGTGCCCGAGGCCATAGGAGTTTTAGCAACGGAAGAAGTGTCCATGTGAAAACGTTTTAAAAGATCACCGATGTATTTCGATTGATTAATCAAAATGCCATCAGGTTTTTGTAGAACTTGAAGTCCCAAAAAGAAAGACAACTCCCGGAGCATACTCATCTCAAACCTGGTGGTCATGAGATCACTAAACCAAGTGCACATATCTGAGTTAGTAGAACCAAATATGATATCATCGACATAAATTTGAACTAACAAGATATCATCACCTTCGGTCTTGATGAAAAGAGTAGGATCGATTTTACCTTTGTAGAAGCCATTATCTAGTAGCGCATTGGAGAGATGATCATACCAGGCACAGGGAGCTTGCTTCAACCCGTAGAGAGCCTTGTCTAGGATGTAGACATGAGTAGGCTTGGTGCGATCAACAAAGCCTTCAGGTTGAGAGACATAAACTTCTTCTTTCAGTTCGCCGTTGAGAAAGGCAGTTTTCACGTCCATCTGGTAGACAGTGAAGTTCTTGTGAGCGGCATAGGCTAAGAAGATCCGAATGGCTTCAATTCTGGCAACCGGTGCGAATGTCTCATCATAATCAATTCCCGCTTGTTGCTTGAATCCCTTGGCTACTAGACGAGCTTTGTTTCTGGTTACAATCCCATTTTCATCCTTCTTGTTCTTGAAGATCCACTTCAGATCGATGATTGTCTTGTTCTTTGGTCTCGGTACAAGTCTCCAGACACCCAGGCGTTTAAACTGATTCAGCTCCTCTTGCATGGCGGTCACCCAGTTAGAGATATCAAGGGCTTCTGTCACGTTCGAGGGTTCATGTCTTGATAAGAAAGCTGCAAATAGGCACTCATTTTGAGTTGCAGACCTTGTCTTGACTGGTGCAGACTTGCTACCAATCACTTGTTGGAGTGGATGAGCTCGCGTCCACTTGGTTGTATGGGGTAAGGTTGGAGGGGGTAAAGGTTCTATCCTCAGATCGATATAGAACTCGGGTTCACGTCTGGTCGTTGCTAGAGTGGTAACAGTAGGTGGCACTTGAGATTGTACCACAATGGGACCAGGAGCTGCTGGTGTGTCTGAAGAAACAAGTGAAGGGCCAGCAGCAGGTTGAGTGGTTGTACTAGGACCTGCCACTTGTGGAGCAGGTTGAGTAGAGCTTGTACTGGGACCTGCCACTTGTGGAGCAGGGTGAGTAGTGGTACTGGGACCTGCCACTTGTGGAGCAGGTGGAGTGGTGGTACTGGGACCTGTCACTTGTGGAGCAGGTGGAGTAGTGGTACTGGGACCTGCCACTTGTGGAGCAGTTGAAGTGGTGGTACTGGGACCTGCCACTTGTGGAGCAGGTGAAGGAATGCCTTGATGTTGACTTGTAGTAGGCATTGTGGAGGAAGCACCACTCTGAGGACTTGGAACATTCACCACCGGGGCCTGCTGAAAGGTGTGGGGAGGTTCCCCCTCAGCAGGTGCAGGAGATACTCTAGAACTTGGTGATGCTGAAGCAGATGATGATGATGAAGTGCCTTGGAGGTTGGAAGATGAAATGTCAGTGGTAGAGACCATGACATGAGGTGCTGGTTGTACAACTGCAGGAACAGGAAGAGCAACATTAGCAGGTGCAGGAGAATCTTTATAAAAGAATTCAAACAATTCATCCAAATCACAAGTATTAGAGTTAGAAGAAGATGGTTTGTTCGCCGGTGAAGAAGAAGTCATGGGATTGCCATGAAGTTGATCAGACGCCAGAACACCAGAGATTCCTGATAAGTGTCTAAATGTTGCCACTTATTGAGTCTTTTTAGTGTCTAATTGTGTCTTTATTTTGCCCAAATATATAGTTTGAGTCTAGTTTACTTCTGTTTTTAAGATAATTTCATTTCTCATGACTTATGTGCTTAAATGTGTAAATTAGTAGTTAATTAGTGTTATTTCATTGTTTTTTCAGGCTTTGGAAAGGAGCAGTTGCAGGACAGCCCTTTGGGAGTGCTATAGGAATGCCACCGGACTGCTGCAGGAATGCTGAAGGAAGGTTTCTGGGCCAGCTCATTACTTTTGATTCAAGGAACTGCTTTTGGATCTGACCCGACTTTTGACCCATGGGTTGCTTTTGTCTGACGATCAAGCCTGTTTACAGCTGTCTCCCTCTTCCAATCCATTTATTTTGCTATAAATACCATGTAGTTGTAACCTTAATTTCTTACACTTGATCCATATCACTTTCTAGTGATTTGGTTTCTCTTGCCACTACTCTTTAGTTCTTAGCTGCTGTTTAGATTTAATTTTCTGTTCTTAAGGTTCCAGTTTCAAAACATTTAGTAGTGTAAGCTTTTGATCTTCCTAGTTTGTGTCTTAATCTCTATACGGGTTTAAGCATTTAAACTAGTGTTGTTGTTGTTCTTAGTAGTTCTTAATCCAAGTAATCTTTTGGGAAAATCATTTTGTGTGTGTTCTTGTTGTTAAAGTTCCAGCTTGTGATCTTAAAGTTTTCTTGATCTTAAAAATCCAAAGTTTGTAAGTTTTAATCATCTTGTTTCCTAGGAGTTGTTTTACACTCTGATTCTTTCTTAGTAAAGAACGTATTGTGTTCCAACTATAAAAATCAGTATTTTCAAAATACCTGTTAGCATTTTAGCTGTTAAAAATCGGTTACTTTATTCTCAATTTTCAAGTACAACCTAAAAGTTTCCTTGTACTTCCATTGTACTTTCTAAGTACTAGTGTAAGTACTTTAGTACTTTCTTGTCCCCTAGGTGTACCTTTATGGTACTTTTGTCCCCCAAAATATTTACAAACAAGACTTTTGTTCCAAGTAACTTACCAGTATTTTATTTACCTGCTAATTAACTAACTGCTGCTAACTCTCTAACTTCTTGGAATTACTACACTCTGTTTCTCTCTAGTAGAGAACGTATTGTGTAGTAATTACCAATTTACTTTTATTGCAATTTTACTGGTCATCAATCCAGTGTTTAATTTTATGTCAGTTACTTTTCTGCAACTTACTGGTCAATCCAGTCTTTACTGGTCACTCCAGTGTTTACATTTTTGCAATCTACTGGTCAATCCAGTACTTTAATTTTCTGCATTTATTTTACTGCTTTTGGGATTACTTACACTCTGTTTCTCTCTCAGTAGAGAACGTATTGTGTAAGTAATTACCACCCATTTACTTTTCTTGCCAGCATTCCCAACTGGTCTTTATTCCAGTATTCACATTTCCAAGTTATGAGTTAAAAGCTTGAGCTTGGGGTGTGGGGAAATAATCAGATCAATGTAGTTGTAATTGTTCTAGATGCAATTTTGTATTATTGTGTTAACTATTTATTGCAGGAGTTTGAAGCGTTTCATTGAAGATTAAGTTAGGTTGATTGACGCCCAATCTGGCTTATGAAAATGCATTAACTTTCAGAGTTAAGGTTTACGTTAAAACAAATGCAGTAAAGTGAGAACAATATTACAGTGCTAAACTATTTATTGCAGGGATTTGAAGCGTTTCATTGAAGATTAAGTTAGATTAGTCTGGCTTATGAAAATGCATTAACTTTCAGAGTTAAGGGTAACGTGAGAATAACTGTAGTAATATGTGTAGTCTGTATATGGTTTTTATCTCGCAATGAAGGTAACACTGGTTGTGCTAGGGCAAGTGACTAATATCACACCTGATTGCATGTTGACCAGTGTGCACTGTGGTCGGCCGTCTAGCCAGTGGTTTCACAGTTTTATAAAGCATCTTTAAACTACAAACAACCCTTTTTGTATCTCTTTATTACCTGCACCCTGGGTTCTTTTTTCTCCAATAGATTTTACAAACACACTCATTCACCATTTGCTAAAACAAGCATCGGTTAAAATCCTCGAATTCGCCATCTGAAATCGTCCCTTAACTGCTTTACCAACAGCTGAAAAGACTCTTGCATTATTCCTTCTCTGTGGAAACGATATCTGGTATTTACTTACCATTATTACTTGTTACGGGACGACAGTAGTTCAAGGTGTATACTTGCGCCTGGTTCTATTTTCCAGTTGAATCTCACAGTTCACCTCAGTCGTTTTTGTTGATAGTTCCTTTGCCTTTATTCTCTCCTAAATTCCATAAAAGGGATTGTAGGGGCAAGGAATTATAAACAGCAAGTTTTTGGCGCCGCTGCCGGGGAAGGAAGTTAAGAATTAATTCAGTTTTAAGTAGAGTTTTTAAGTTTTGATTTTTCTAACACCTTTTTCAGAAAGAAAAATATTATTTTATGCCAAGAAAAGCACGCGGGGAATTTTTTGAACTAGATCCAGAGATTGAACAAACTCTCCGTTGGCAAAGAAAAGTACAAAAAGATCTTTTGAAAACCATCCAAATGTTAAACCAACAAGAAGAAAACCCACCCCCACATCCTAGTGATGGTGAGGAGGAGTACAGTGATGAGGAGGAACTCTATCAGGAGCAAGATATCATTCAACTTGCTAATTCTAAGGATGGCGGGATTATGGACTATGCTATTCCTGTTTTGGGCCAGCTTCATTCAGGAATACTTAGACCCAAAATCAAAGCCGCCCATTTTGCTCTAAAACCCCTGATGTTTTCCATGATCCAAACTAATGGCCAGTTCGGTGGCACTGCAGTTGAAGATCCACATTCTCATCTAAAGTCTTTTATGCAAATAACAGATTCTTTCCGTATACCGGGAGTTTCACCAAGCGCCTTGAGGTTATCTCTTTTTCCATTTTCCCTTAAGGAAAGAGCCAGAGCCTGGTACGATTCACTCGAACTAGATTCTATAACCTCATGGAACCAAATGGCAGAAAAATTTCTAAAAAAATATTTTCCACCCACCAGGAATGCTAAGTCCCGACTTGATATTTCTACTTTTAAACAATGGGAGGACGAAGCAGTTCCTGATGCATGGGAAAGATACAAAGAACTTTTAAGAAAATGCCCTCATCATGGCATTCCGTACTGTATACAGCTAGAAACCTTTTACAATGGGTTAACACCCACTGCAAAGGGAATGATAGATGCTACTGCAGGCGGAGCTTTCACTGGAATCACATACAATGAAGGATTTAAGATCCTAGAAAAGATATCCAACAATAATGGGCATTGGGCTGACCCACGGGCAGTTCCACCAAGGAGAAATGCTGCTAATGTTCAGGATACAGATGCATACTCAGCTTTGGCTGAGCAAGTTTCCAATATGGTTGAGATGATGAAGAATCTGACCAACCCTAATGGAAATGATAGGACACCTAAAAAAGTCCGTTTTGTCACTTGTTCTTACTGTCAAGAGAACCATTTATTTGATGACTGTCCTGAAAACCCTGAAAGTGTTAACTATGTCAGCCAGAACAATCACACACAGACTGGGGCCTTCTCTCCTACTTACAATTCTAAGTGGAGAGATCACCCTAATTTTTCATGGCGTAGTCCGGCACTTAACTCACCTATGCAGAAACCCCATGGTCAGACCAATCACCCTGGTCAGAATAACCACCACCAACAACAACAGAGGCATGTTCATTTTTATAAACCAGAACCATCAATCTTCTTCTTCTTCTCACCATAGGAACAACAATCAGAATGATGCCCCTCCTACCTTGGAGGCAATGTTGAAAGGCTTCATGGCCCAAACACAGGCATCAATCAAAAATCTGGAAAGCCAGGTTGGCCAGATAGCTCAGGAGATTAAGAAAAGACCTGATGGGACTTTACCCAGTGATACTGAGACTCCTCAGAGACCTGGGAAAGAACAAGTCAAAGTTGTGACCCTTAGGAATGGTAAGACTTTAATAGAAAACAATCAGGTGAAATCACACACACCACCTGAGAAAAAAGATAAAGAAAAAGAAAATACAAAAATAGAGCCCGAGAAGAAAAAGGTAGAAAAAGAAAAAGATTTTGCACCATCCACTTCTTCTGATATTCCACAGCTTTCTAGAGAAAACAACAAGAGACCTCTGACTCATGCACCACTTCCTGAGAGGTCAGATCTTCCACTTTTATTTCCAGAAGAGTCAAAGAAAATTCAAAAGAGAGAGAAAACCCCTGTTAGTGATGTGTCACAATCTGGTGACAGTCCTAAGATTCATTGTACACCAAACAGTTCAGAAACAGTCCCTGAGGCAGAACCTGTAATACAACAAGTAGTAGAATATGATGTCCTGCCTACCCCACCACCATTACCAGACCCAATTCCTGGAAAGACCACTGGTTCATCTTCAGTCAGTCGTTATGTTCCTTATCCCCAAAGGTTAAGGAATCAAAAAGAAGAAATACAGTTTAAGAAGTTTCTGGATGTTTTCAAGCAACTTCACATAAACATACCTTTGGTTGAGGCTATTGAGCAAATGCCAAGTTATGCTAAGTTTCTTAAAGACATCCTGAACAAAAAGAAAAAGCTGACTGAATATGAAACGGTAGCCCTGACTAAGGAATGTAGTGCCTTGTTGTTAGACCCTACTTTGAGGTTGTGAAGAAGTCAAGGGTCTATCCTGTATTTTCCTTTATCTAGTATTTGCTTTAGTTTATGTTTGCCCTCTTTTGTAAAGAGTCATAGACTCTAAGGGCTTGTTTTGTAATTTACCTATTCCTAGTGCTATATAAACATTGTTATAGCCTAGGGTTTAGTGTAGATGTTAGTAGATGTTTTGTAGCCTACCATATTGAATGAGAAGCAATCCCAAGAAGTATTCCTTTCTCTTGTCTTCTCAACATTATTCTACCAACATTCTCACCACTATTTGTTCATCATTGCTTAATCATTTGTCTTAGTTTTCTCTCCATCTATCATCCTCTACAATCTGGGATTCACATTTGGTATCAGAGCTCAACCTTTGGTGAATTTCTAGGAGGTTTTTGCATTCCAAATGGTTTGAAATGGTTTTTTGAAAAAGCCTGAGTTTTACCATTTTTGCTCCTTTTGAGCCTCAAATCTTCTCTTATAGTATTGTTTTTAAGTGATAAGTGATTTCAAAAGATTTGTACACTTGTTTTACACAAATTGGTTCATTTTTCACTGATTTAAGAAGTGGTTTTTGATATTTTTGAGCTGTTTTTCGGAGCTTCTGGTCTGTTTACCCGAATCGGGATTTTTGAACTGATTCATCAGCTCAAGAAACCCGAATCGGGCAAGTGAACCAAAACCCGAATCGGGTACACACGTTCCCCGAATCAGGAAAACTTCGGTTTCCCGAATCGGGTAACGAGTTTCCCGAACCGGGTTGCTCAAAATTTGGTCCGAATCGGGTTTGCCACTTACCCGAATCGGATATTGCACTGTTCATCCAATTCGGGTTTTGTCTATTCCCGAATCGGGAATCTTCATTACCCGAATCGGGTTTCTTGGCCAGATCTGAACTGGGAATCTCACGATCCCGAATCAGGTCTCGCACTCTTTGACTCGGAAATTTTCAATTTTCGTCTCAAATCCGACACTTAGCCATTTTTCAAAAATTTTAAACTTTACAAGGCTATTTGTGTCACGAGTGCTCGCCCGAACAGTCTTTGTCAAAAGCTTTTTCCTAATCCTAGTTATTCACTCGAAGGGGATCGTTCTTAAAAGGATATGATGTCGAGAGAAATAGTAAGCATGGGGTCTGAATCACGTCCCCCAGTGCTCGTCATGGGAGAATATGCTCAATGGAAGCTTAGGATGATCCATTTTCTCGATCAACTTGATAGAAACCTGATGAAATCAATCAGAGAAGGTCCAGTAAGACCTACAGTCACTATCGCCGAAGTACCTGAAACCGACACCTGTCCACTTCTGCCCTCGTACACGGTGGAGAAACCTTATCACCTGTATAATCAAGAACAACGCGAACGTCACGAAATCGACAAGCGTGCAATGTCTCTTCTCATCATGTCTCTCCCAAATGACATGTATTCCCGCGTCGACAGTTTCGACAATGCTCGGGATATCTGGATCGAAATAGAACAACAAATGCAAGGGGGAGATACTGCTTCAGAATTCCAGAAGGAATCAGCCATGAATGCCTACGAAGGGTTTCATGCGAGAGAAGGTGAATTATTGCATGACTCATACCAGCGTTTGAACTCCTTAGTCAACGATCTTCGAAGACTGAAGGTTGAGAAATCACGCTATGAGGTGAACGTGAAGTTCTTGAAGAACTTAAATGCAGAATGGCGAAACCTGGCCATCAACATCCAACTTAGCAGGAACCTTGGACAAATGGGTCTCCATGACCTGTTCAGCATGATGGTCCAACATGAGGAATACATCACCGGCAACAAACCAAGGAAAGCTATTGACCCTCTTGCACTAGCTGCAGTGCACCATGGAGGATCAAACTTACCGGTGAATCCCTACCCGGAAGAACTCTACCAAGACTACCACTATGATGTGAGCCAAGGCTACTATCCACACAGTGATAACTACAATGATCCAACGATCATCACCGTCACTGATGAGGAACTGCACAACATGAATGAATCCCTTGCATTGATCTCACACAAAATGCAACGATTAACAGCTAATCGAGGATTCAACCGTTCAAACTCTCATGGTGGAAACCGTTTTGGTCCGGGAAGAGGCGGACAACCTTCATTTGCTCAAGGAAGAGGTCACTACCCACAAGGGGGTAGATTTCAGTCATCAGATCGTGGAAGAGGTGGTCGTGGAAGATTCGGGAACAACTTCAGGCCTGACAACACCTTTTTGGAGTATCAAGGAAACTCAGGAAATGGAAGCATCTATCAGGGCAACTCTCAAGGGACTGGATACAATCAGCATGGTTCTAGCTACAACAACCAAGACAGTGGATACAGGCAAAACCTTTCTGGACAAGGTTATGATCAGCATTCTGGAAGCTATGATCAAGGAAGGACCGGGCAAGGTGATCAGAACAACCATGGTGGAAACTTCAGCGGTGGAAGTCACCCCAAGCAACCTCCACATGGGAAAGGCGTTCAAATCAGTGAACAACAGTCGGGAGTAAACTGTGCTCAAATCCAGAATCCTCTACCCACTCCGTCTTCTCAAGGCAAATCTTCTGGCCATGGGCCCACCTGCTTTAAATGCGGGATGCCTGGCCACTATGCTAAGGACTGCAAAGCGAAGTACAAAGATGCCGCTTACTTTGAGAGGAAGGCTGCTCTCATGAGACAGAAAGAGAAGGGCGTGGCCCTGTTAGTGGAAGAGGAAAACTGGGTGGTCGAAGGAGAGAGTTCGGACGAAGAGGATCACATGGTCAGTGGACCCTGTTTAATGGCTGACTTCGAGGCGCCGGACAGTGGCAACACCGAAGTGGTCGACTTTGAAGCTGAAGCCGGCCTGCAATACAACAACGACGCCTTCGAGGTATCCTCTATTCCCGATATATCTGACTGCACAGCGCTGTTGGAGTCTAAAATTAGTGCACTTGAGAGAGATCTCCAAACGGAGAGAACTCTCGTCACGAAATTCAGAACCGACAGTGTTGTGTACAAGAGCTCTTACGAGGACTTATTAATAAGTTACAATCGTGAAACTCTCGAGTCTAACATTAGAGAGACTAATCTTGAGAACAAACTGTTGTCCCTTAACTCATCTCACGACGAACTGAAAAGTAGTCATGGAGAACTCGAGCTCAAATTTAAATTGCTTTCGGAAGAAAGAACCAAACTGTTTTCAAAAATCAAAGAGCTTGAAGACAACAATCTCAAGAGGGGTCAATCTGAACAGACTCTGCATATTCTCACTGCTCATGCCAATAATAATCCTTTCTATCAAGCTAAGCCCGGACTAGGACACTCAGAGAAGAACATCCTAGATAAAGCTCCGTCCAACCTGTACACCTTTGAGAACATGTCTGCATCTAAGCCTAAACCAGCTTTTGTAGGAGGAATCACTACTGAAGAGTTTGTTAGACAGTCTGTGACCTTTAGTGAAGTGATCAATGGAGAAGTCATCACTAGGACCACTAGTCTGTCCGATACTTTGTCCAACAGTCCTCCCACCAGTCCCACTCCCATAGGACCAATCTTCACTCCAGCTAAGGATCCTAGGAATACCAAAACAGACTGGGAAAGCATCAAAGCCAGAACTCCTAAGGTAGCGATGCCTCCCATAGACTATTCCAACCTGAACTCAAGTTATGACTCTAGGGAGATGGAATTTTCAGAGGACGCCTTAGTTATCCCCCCAAAGGATGTTTCCGCAACTAAGAGTCCGGACCTAGTCAAGCTGGAGAAGGAGATTTTTGAGCTTAGGTTGAAGGCCATGGACTTAGATGCCTGTCAACATCAGATTCTGAATCTAAGAGCGATTGTCTCGGAAAAGGACACATTGGTTCTCACACTTGAAAAGGACCTTCTTGAGGCTAATGCCGAGAGAATTAGGCTCTCTTCTGAGTGTGAAACTGCAACCTCTTCTTTTACCATCTTCAAAACGAAGGTTGCAGATCTTCAAACTTGATACGTCCTCACAGACATTCACCTTGATTTAACAAAAGAACTTTTTCATGAAGAGAGGATTAAGTATCGCCAATCTTTATCTAACCAACTGGTGTCCAATTCCCTTTTGAAAAAGAAAGTCCTTGATTTTGAAAATCTTTGCTCGATAGAATCAGATGATGATGAGACTGTCCTTAGCTCACACCATAGTATCAGTGACCCTAAGACCGTCCAAGACCCTACTGTTGAATATAACCTTAAGATATTCTTGGATGAGGGTGATGATCCTTCCGGATTCGTTCCTAAGAAAAGGGTAAGCGTTCCAACCAAACCCGATGAGCCCACTGTTACACCTGCATCCAGTTCTGAGATAAACAAACCCACGGGTGAAAAATGTGTTGGTACTGACAAAGGGAAGTCAGTTAAGCCTCACGCACCCAAAGGTCTCCAGAACAAGAATTCCAAATCTACTGATGCTTGTGTATCAGCGAAACCCATAAAAAGTCTTGAGCTCAATTCAAGCTCCTTTGAAGTGGGTGAGAACTCTCGGGCCAAACCTAATCAGAAACAACCTTTCAATTTCACAAAACCTAATTTTCAAAAACCGTCATCTGGAAAAGGTGGTAAATCCATTTCACACAAACCGTCCTCTAACTCACACATTGCTTCTAATGCAGTTGGGAGGAAAGAAGATGGTGGACAGAATGTGAAGCCACCAAGAAAGGATCAAGGAAGGAACAACCCCATTTCTGCTTTCCCTAAGTGACGTGGTCCTAACCGTGCGGGTCTAGGCCATGCCCCACCTAGTGTAGGATTTGATTCAAACTTGTCTATAACCCGTAATGGGAATTTGAACACTGTTTTTGCTACCTTTAGGAATGACATGTGTACTATGTTTGACAATCTCTTGCGCTTTGGTGTGGCCAATTCTTTAAATGCTCATAATTTGAATGCCAAGTCTCATAAGAGACGAAGGAGGCGAAGAAGAAACTCTAAAACCTCCTCCTCAGTACAGTCCCCTATGCCTAAGGAGCAATCCGAAAAGGAGACTGCACCGAGTGTTTTACCTGCTTCATCTAACCCTAAGGAACCCATTGGGCAATGGGTCCCTAAACAAGCTTAATCCTTTTGCAGGTCAGTCATGTGTGGTACATAGATTCAGAATCCCATCGACACATGACTGGTCATCGGTCCTTCCTTTTTGACTTCGTTGAAAAGTTTGAGGGATACGTCAAGATGGCTGATTCAAGACCGAAAAGGATAGAGGGGTATGGAAGCATCACAGATGGGAAGTATATAATCAAGCAGGTGAGGTATGTGATGGGTTTGGCATACAACATGTTCAGCTCCAGCCAATTTTGTGACAATGGCTACTGGTGCAAACAATTCATGTACGGAGCTACTGTGAACACGGAAGATGAGGATCCCGTTCTAGTTGCACGCAGAACTGGAAATCTGTACACCACCGTCTTCAGATGCATTCCCCAATCACATCCTCAGTTTGAAGATCTATCAAAACCAGACAACAAAATCTGTTTGCTCGCGAAAGCTACCAAGGCGGACAGTTGGTTATGGCATCAACGACTATGTCATCAGAACTTCAAAGACATGAACAAGCTGGTTTCAAGAGGCTTGGTCAGTGGACTTCCTGAGACACGCCTCTCCAAGGACACACTTTGTCCTGCATGTGCGTTAGGAAAAATGAAGAGAAGTTCCCATCCTCCCAAGTTGGAAACTAATTGTCGAAGTCCACTCGACATGATACACATGGATCTTTGTGGGCCGATGAGGATTGAAAGTCTAGCAAGAAAGAAATACATGCTAGTCATGGTTGACGAATTCTCTCGGTTCACTTGGCTTGAATTTCTTCGTGCCAAATCTGATGCTGCGGATAGGATCATTGCCTTCATCAAACGGATCCAAGTTTCCTTGAATCTAAAGGTGAAGAAGTTGAGGAGCGACAACGGAACCGAGTTTCGCAACTCTAAGTTGCAATCCTTCCTTGAACATGTGGGGATCTCTCACAACTTCGCCGCCGTGCGTACCCCTCAACAAAACGGGGTTGTGGAAAGGAAGAATCGGACATTAGTCGAGGCAGCAAGATCCATGATGGCTCATTCCGGCATTCCGAAATCATTTTGGGCCGATGCAGTAGCAACAGCTTGCTACACGCAAAACCGCACTCTCATCGTCAAGCGAACCGGAAAGACAGCTTATGAGATGATCGAGAAGCGCAAGCCAGACATCAAGCATCTACGGGTATTTGGTTGTAAGTGTTATATTCTGAATGACCGGGACGATTTGGGAAAGTTTGATCCCAAGGCTGATGAGTCTATCTTCATAGGATACTCTCCACACTCAAAGGCCTATCGGGTTTACAACAAACGATCCCAAACCATCCTGGAAAGTACCAATGTAGATTTCTCTGAAACCGAAACTCTTTCTGATGCTAGCTCTAGTAATCCTGGTGCCATTCTGCCTGACTTGCCTAATGCACCACCGCGCACAGATTTTAGACCTAACACCTTTGATTCAGATTTTATAGATCCTTCAGACTATGATTTGCCGATCTTAACTGGTCCAATCATCGTACCTGCTGCACCTGGAAACTCCACGACGTCTGTATCGTCCGATGCTTTCGTGACGGAAAGCACATCTGAAGCAACTACTTCCGCTCAGAATACGACTACAGAACCAGTGGTATCACCACCTCAGAATTCATCTAACGAGCAACCTTCAGAAGCTTCACAAGAACCCGTTGTAGCATAGAATTCCACACCTGTTCGTGCTCCGGTCGCTGAAGCCGCTCCGCAACCATCTCCAAGCACATCTCAAAGATCGTATGCTCAAGTGGTTGGGGAGCCTAGACTGGAAGTTGTTCTGAATATTGAGCCACTGGGAAGGAATACAGGTGGTCCTTCCGGAGGAATCCAGTCAAGCAACTTTGTCGTGCAAGATGAGAACGACGCAACGAACAACCAAGAGTCCTATGTCACTCTTCCTCACTCAAGAAAGTGGTCAAGAAGTCATCCTCCATCCCAGATCATCGGGAGTCCATCTCGGAATGTCCAAACTAGATCATCAAAGAAATCTGATAACTTAGGTCTCTTCGCCTGTTTCTTAAGCGAATTTGAGCCATCTGAAATCGATCAAGCTCTGTCAGACCCGGACTGGGTAAGAGCCATGCAAGACGAACTGGCAGAGTTTGAAAGGAACAAGTTTGGCGCCTGGTAAAACGACCATGGGGGAAGTCCATCATCGGCTTAAAATGGATTTTCCGGAACAAAAAGGATGAAAACAACCTTGTTATTCGCAACAAGGCTCGTTTGGTCGCCAAGGGATTTCGCCAACAAGAGGGTATCGATTACGACGAGACGTTTGCGCCGGTTGCAAGGATAGAAGCCATACGGATCTTTCTCGCGTACGCCGCTCACAAGAACATGATGGTATACCAAATGGACGTCAAGTGTGCGTTCCTGAATGGTGTCCTTCATGAGGAGGTGTATGTTGAACAACCCGAGGGGTTTGTAGATCTGAGGTTTCCAGACCATGTCTACGCGTTAGACAAGGCACTTTATGGTCTCAAGCAAGCTCCACGAGCATGGTATGAAACTCTTACTATCTATTTGCTAGGAGCTGGCTACAAGAAAGGTACAATCGACCCCACCTTATTCCTTCGTAAATCAGGTGATGCTTTAATTATTGTACAGATATACGTGGATGACATCATCTTTGCATCTACAAAGCCTGAGTTATGCACAGAGTTTGAGCACACTATGAAATCACAATTTCAGATGAGTATGATGGGTGAACTGACATTCTTTTTGGGACTTCAAGTCCGTCAGTGCCCTGACGGCATTTTCATAAACCAATCAAAATATGTTCACGATTTATTAAAACGTTTTGATGTGGTTGGTTCAAACTCTGCTGCTACTCCAATGTCCAGATCATTTCAAATGGACGCCGACTTGTCTGGCAAGCCGGTAGATCTAAAGAAATATCGGGCAATGATTGGTTCCTTGCTTTACCTCACGGCTAGTAGACCTGACATTGTATTCTCCACGGGTGTTTGTGCTCGTTATCAGTGCGACCCGCGTGATTCACACCTTAAGGCTGTGAAAAGAATCCTTAGGTACCTGAAGGGCACGCCAGACTTTGGCCTTTGGTACCCAAAGGGTTCTAGTTTTGAGCTAATTGGCTACACAGATTCTGATCATGCAGGTTGCAAGTTGGACAGGAAGAGCACATCCGGAGCATGCCAATTCCTCGGGGACAAGTTGGTAAGTTGGTCGTCACGCAAACAGAACTGTGTGTCACTTTCCACGGCCGAAGCTGAATACATTGCGGCCGCGTGTTGTTGCTCACAAGTTCTATGGATGAAAACCCAACTGGCAGACTTCGGATACACCATGAACCGGATCCCAATCTACTGCGACTCTCAAAGTGCCATTCTGATTACCGCAAATCCAGTACAGCACTCCAAAACAAAGCATATCGACATCCGATACCACTTCATCAAGGATCATGTCGAAAAAGGTAATATTGAACTGTATTTTGTGGAAAGTGACCTTCAGCTTGCTGATCTGTTCACTAAGGCCTTTGATGAGAAACGCCATTTCTTCCTTCTGAGCAAGTTGGGAATGTTAGACCTCCCGCCTAAGGTCTAGGGGGAGCTGGGGATCTGTTAGGATGCATGTGTGTAGGGGGAGGCTTGCATATATATTTAGCATTTTCGAGCGGGAGTGTCTGTATAATCATATGTTTGTTTGTGCTAACGTTCTCGGATCCACACTACAATGGATACCATCCTGGTCTTTGTTTTGTAGGTGTGGACATTCACTACGACTTCTGATTAGATCAGATCAGGACTCGCGCAAAATCCGGTACCGGGGTTACCAAGTTATTACCCGATGAAAACATATCCAGGTTAGTCGTTACGTTGAGGTCTAGGGACTGAACTTGAACATTTTTATGAACTTGCAAGTTCAGGGGGTGGATGTGACAAGTTTCTGAACTTACAAGTTCGGGGACTAAATCTGTCATCTCTTGGAACATAAGTTCAGGGGCTGTTTTTGAAAACTTTATAAAATTCAAGTTCAGGGACTCGTTTTGCCATGTGTGTGAAACTTGTAGTCCAGGGGGCGGTTCTGTCATTTCCGAAAGTTGAGAGTGAAAAGAGGGTACACTTATCCTTAAACTGATAAGTTGACCTCTTTGAATATAAAAAGAATTTTGGCTCTATTATCAAACTTTACACTATTCAAATTTCAAACTTCTTCTCTCTCAATCCCGACGAACCAAACCGCCAACTTCCCGCTCTCCGGCCACTTTTCCGGCGATTCCGACCTCCGTTCTTCGATCCGACTAGTCCTAAACGATCACGGTAAGATTACGAATACTTTGGTACGATCCATAACATGCTTAGATATCGTTTTCTTAACCGAATCGAAGCCTAAAGCTTCTTGGATAAACCCGAAACCCAAACTCTTTGGAATGGGTTTTCGGGACGTCCAATCGGTCGTTTTGTGTTTGTAAACTAGTTTAGAACTTAAATGTAGCATAATACACTAGTTTGCATCGTCGAAATCACGCTTTTGATCGTTTTGGGAGTCGAGAAAACCGACAGTCGCGGTTTACCCGACTCGGGCATTCAAAATACCCGAATCGGGGTTTTTGAATGTTCTTCGAATGTTCAAAATACCCGAATCGGGGTTTATGAATGTTCTTGTTATGTTTTAGTCCCGATTCGGGAAACCTAATAACCCGATTCGGGTATTCGGGTTTCCCGCATCGATCCATCGTGGAACCCTTGCTTTCGTGTTTTTCAAAATCCCGATCCGGGAAACATGGATAACCCGATTCGGGTATCCGAGTTTCCCGCATCCATCTTAAGGGAGGACTTTTTGAACTCGTTTCAAATCTTATGATAAGTGTTTTTATCATCTTTACCGATTCGGGTATACTCAAAACCCGAATCGGGTTTCTATAGGAAATCCAAAAATGTCTTTCTAAGTTACACTCTTTACCGATTCGGGTATACACCATTCCCGAATCGGGTTTCTTGGGGAAATACACCCTTTTAAGTGATCTCAATTCCCGACTCGGGAAACTGAGTAACCCGATTCGGGTACTCGTGTTTCTCGACTCGTGTTGAGTCGAGGTCATGCCCAAAATTTTTCAAGTGTGAGAGACTTGGTAGATCACTAGTGTAGTCTTACCCGATTCGGGTTTGACACATTCCCGAATCGGGTTTTGCCAAAACCCGAATCGGGTTTGGGACACTAGTGTTTCTCAGTTTTTCCTAACACTTGGTAGCTTGTTGACTGTTCTAACTTCGTTAATGCATTTTCCTTAAACAGAGATGGCCCTACCAATCAACGGAGCTGCTGACCGCGCACTCATCGCCGCGGAAGATCTGAAACCCATCACCCAGAACAACGGCTACATTGACCTGAACAGCTTCCCGGCCCAAGAACCGGTGATCTTGGAGATTCTGAAGGTGCACCCCGTGGCCTACGCTCTCGAGGCCACTACTGAGGTGCCTATGATATACCTTCAACAGTTCTGGAACACTTCCAGAATTGTTCATCATGCTGGAGGCCGAACGCTCGTGGGTCGCGTAGATCAGACGGAGATGTCTGTCTCTCTTGCTGATTTCCGACGCATCCTCCATCTGCCAGCTGACTCGACGAATGCCCCTTTTGAGCCGTTAGTTGAAGGGCCCGTGCTTTTCAGCGAGATACTCGCCATCGGTGTCATGGCAAATCCGGGACAACGACTCAACGGCATCTCGCATGTTACCAACAACATGCTGCCACCTCTTTTGGGCTACCTTGTTCAGCATCATGAACCGTAGCCTGTCTGCCAAAGTCAAGGGCATTGACAAGGCATCGACCCAGTTGTGGCATGTAATCCACTCGATCATCTACGGCCGACGGATCGACGTCGCCGCTCAGCTATGGTTTGATGTCACACGGGATGTGGACCCGAACGACCAGCGCAGCAAACACTCGTCCATCCCGTGGATGCGCTTCTTCGCATTGATGATCCGCGACCACATGGACCGTCATCCGGAAGTCGCTCGTCGATCGCGCCATCCGACCTTCAAGAGCAAGGAACTCTCCAGGTCCAAGGTTCGGGAACTCAAGCCCGGCCAAGAGGAAATGCCAATTCCTCGCCACGTGTTGGCTACCGCGGATAGGGAAGCAGAGAGTGTAGTACTATATAGGGCGTCCATAGGTCTAGGAGACACGTCCACGGACTCCTCAGAACTGGGGAGCCCTACCCAGGATGTGCAAGCCGTCCGTCAGTCGGCTCGGGCCTTAGGTGCCGAGCCCCGGGGTACCACTGGGGGTGCCTCCGGATCGGGTGTAGTTCGAGTAGACGTGAGGGGGTCGCCGGGTAGAGTAGTTGGTACTTCCGCGGTTCCACACGTGCCTCAGGCCCGTCCGAGCGCACTCTACCAACAAGTTCGAGCCCGTCGCACTCAAAGACAACCGGTCGAAGAACATTCTCCTGAGTACTACATCCGTGCCAGAACGAAGCAGTACATGGGTACTCAGCGGACCGCACCATCGTCGCCGTTCCATGATGATGAAGAACGGGAGCAGTCACCAGCACCAGCACTATCACCTGCGAGGATGGGTGGGGACGTGGAAGCTTCCCCACAAGAACAAGCACACGTCCCTTCTCCTCCTCAGACCGACGCTGCTCCCGGGCCTCAAGGGGATCCTGAAGGTGAACCCTCCGGAGATGATTCCGGTGATGCATCCGGCCGTGATGAAGGCCATGATGAGTCCACCTCCGAACACACTCCGTCCGACCGAGAGGTTGTAGATGTTGAGGCCACCGAGTCCGAACAAGTGGACTTCGATGAGGGTTCTTCTGAGGAGGTGGACAACCTCAAGAGCGGCAAGGCTCTAAGAGAAGAAGATGAGGAGACGTCATCCTTCAACGGAGACTACTCCGTGGACATCCTCAAGCAAGATGATGTCGATTCAGACGGCCGGACTGAAGGTCGTGATGGTGATGAAGAAGTAGTGGAAACGGCAGTGGAGAGACAAGGTGATGAAGACCTTGAGGGCGTAAGTGAGGGTAAGAGAAAAGAGACCGTCGACGAAGAGGTCCATTTAGACGAAGAGTGGCTAAGGATAGAAGAACAGGGAGGAGAAGAAGAACCCACTAGGTTAGACACCCTAGGACTCCCGTCTACCCCGAGTCATTCCCCCACAGAGGCAACCCACATTCAGACCGGTCACCTAGTGACGTCGGGTCAAGACGCTGGCAGCCAACCAGCGCATTTGCACGCCCAAGCCTCCCACTCGGCCATCTCTCAACAGATGGTCGTTTCATCTTCACACGGGGATATAGCACAACTTCCACCGGCCACTCACTCGGAGTCTGCCGGTGTTGATATCAGAGAGGAGCTGCCCCCCCTCTCGACTTCTTTCCGTGCACCAGTTGTCTTAGATCCACTCACTGAGACCTTTCAGGTCATTCATTTGGATAGGACACTGTTTGGAGCATCATCCGACGGCTCGAGTGGCCTGGCCGGAACGGGGGGAGTCGGTGCGTCAACAGACGCCCTTCGAGGATCCACCGGAAGTCCTGACATCGTCAACCCTATTCCAGCGATGACATCAGGCCGAGAGAGCACCTCAGTAGGACTCTTCTCGTCAACCGGAGCCCAAGTGGCACCGGGATACTGCACTACCGGGACTGGGTCCGACGGATTCGGGCGACATCCTTAAAGTCGTCCAAGCCAGATTCGCGGAGCTCGACCGTGCCGAGGCCTCTCGCAATGCCAAACTTGAGGCGTTCGAGAGTGCTCTCAACGAGCAAAGGGGAGAGATCGAGACTCTGAAGTCTCGCGACGCCGAACGGGAGGAAGAACTGCAAGAGCTTCGACGCCACGCTAAGGGCAAGTCGACCGAGCTTCAGATGCACCAGTCAGTGGCTCCTCCTCGTACCGAGCCTATCCTCCGCCTACAACCGCCGCAACCAGCACCTCAAGGAGCCATTCCGGGCTACGTTCATGAAGACGAGTTCAACATGACGGTTTCCGCGCTGACGACTCAGAACGACAAGCTTTCGGCCAAGCTCAAGCGCGCGGAAGAACGTCTAGCCGCCAGGGATGCTCAGTTACGCGAGAGGGACGCACAGTTGGAGGCCGCCAACCGTCGTATCCGCGAACTCGAGGCAGCGTGCCGGCCTCAGGCTCAGTCCTCCAAACGGGGACATGATGACACTGACCCGGGCGCAGGTCCTCATGAGGGGGAGATGCAAGGAGCCAAACAACCTCGCATCGGCCTCGCTCAAGCCTCGGGTTCCGCGCCTGCTACCACAGCTTCACGTTCTGCTAGCTCGAGTGCCCCATCAGAATCAGCCGCCGCCGATGCCTCTTTCATAGATTCAGATACGGAGGCGATTCCAGACATGGGGAGCTGGCGCTACGAGCCAATTCCGGCGGGTGAGGTAGTTGACTTTCCTCATCTGACCGAGACAGCAGGGATAGAGGTCGTTCCCCCAGAAGCAGCACCGACAGACACTTCAGACTTTCAGATTCCGGAGGAAGCCCGGAAGATTCTTCGGTCGCTCGCTCAGAGCCTCAGGATATACAAGAAGGGGGACGACATTCCCCAAAACACCGACTACACCAGCTTCATGTCAGCGTTCGAGTTTCCCACTCCGGATGCTCCTCGCACCGTTCACTCGACCGATCCAGAGACCTCCGCTCCAGTTGTCATCCAGCTCAACTGGAACCACTCCGTCATATTCAGGCCATTCCTTGAGGAATCCTTCAGTCGCATCTTCCAGCAGGAGAACCTGCACGTCTGGTCAAGAAAGGTCTACTTCGGGATCTCGCACATCAAGAACAAGAGGAGAAGAACAGCATACGTGCACCAGAGGATGTGTAACTGGGCCACCCATGGACGTCAAAGAATCCGACGTCGCTTCATCAAGGTAACTGCGATGCGCCCTTACAGACATGGCCATCAGTTATTCCTTGAGTATGACGTCCGTATGTACGGGACCGGCGTTCCCCGAGGTGAGTTGCAGAACTGGACCTTCACGGAAGCAGATCTTGATCGGGTGCACTTGGAAGATCTTCTCGCGCTCATCAAGTACCTCCAGGGCCCGATACTCCGACCTGAGCACTACAGAGACGGCACAGAAATCTTGAAGAAGTATGTTCGTCATGCGATCACCCTCGCGCGTGTCACGGACTACCAGCTTGCTATTGAGAGCCGCCAGCCAAAGGTCAACTTGCTCCGGCCGAACCTGCTCGTACCTGGTATCGACGCTTATCTTCCATACATGCCAACCAGGATACCGGAGCACGGGGTCCTTTATGTGACGATGAAGAAGAGGGAGCGAAGATTCATGCGATTTAGCGAACTTGCTAAATTCTGCGACGGAACCCTTCTTTACGTCTTCAACGGGATGCAGAGCAGACTCTTGGCTGATCAGGTACCGAGTCGGAAGTTCGTGGACGGAAAGGGAAAGATTTTGGAGGCGATGAACCTGATCGAGAGAAAGCTCAAGGAGAGGCTCATGTACAGACGAGTGGAAGCGGCTATGCAGATGCGTGCGAGGATCATTGGTGAATGGGAGGAGTTCCTTCAGATGTCAAAGTGGGAACCGGCGCTTGAGCTTCCACCACCCTTCTGACTTCTTCCCAAAGGGGGAGATTGTTAGACCCTACTTTGAGGTTGTGAAGAAGTCAAGGGTCTATCCTGTATTTTCCTTTATCTAGTATTTGCTTTAGTTTATGTTTGCCCTCTTTTGTAAAGAGTCATAGACTCTAAGGGCTTGTTTTGTAATTTACCTATTCCTAGTACTATATAAACATTGTTATAGCCTAGGGTTTAGTGTAGATGTTAGTAGATGTTTTGTAGCCTACCATATTGAATGAGAAGCAATCCCAAGAAGTATTCCTTTCTCTTGTCTTCTCAACATTATTCTACCAACATTCTCACCACTATTTGTTCATCATTGCTTAATCATTTGTCTTAGTTTTCTCTCCATCTATCATCCTCTACAATCTGGGATTCACACTTGTTAACCAACAAAATCCCACCAAAGATGAAAGATCCGGGATGTTTTACTATACCTTGTCTGATAGGAGGAAAGAATGTAGGGAAAGCCCTATGTGACCTAGGAGCTAGTATTAACCTTATGCCTTTATCCATTTTCAAATCCTTAGGCATAGGTGAAGCTAGACCTACCACTGTGACTCTATCTTTAGCTGATAAAACCATAGCCTATCCTGAAGGAAAAATTGAGGATGTCCTAGTTCAGGTTGATAAGTTCATCTTTCCGGCTGATTTTATTATCTTAGACTTTGAGGCAGACAATGATGTTCCCCTCCTTCTAGGTAGACCCTTTTTAGCTACAGGCAGAACCCTGATAGATGTCCAGAAGGGAGAGTTGACCATGAGAGTCCATAACCAAGAGGTGACTTTTAATGTGTTTAATTCTCTCAGGTACCCTGATGACAGAGAGGATTGTTCCATTCTGACTGTGATAGAGACCTGGTGTGAGAATGAGAGTAGAAGAGAAGCCCTAGGAATAGCAGAGTCTGAGAGTGATAGTGATGAGGTAGATTGTGAGGAGATAGTGATGCCTGAGGAAATCTTTGCTTTTGAAACCTTAGAGATTGAAGATAGGAAGACTCTTGTCCCTTCTTTAGATGTTGCCCCAGATTTAGAACTGAAACAACTTCCCTCACATTTGAAGTATGCATTTTTAGAACACCCAGGGAAGTTACCAGTCATAATTTCATCAGCATTAGACCCAGACCAGGAAGAAAAGTTGGTCCAGATGCTGAAACAGCACAAGAAAGAACACAAGATTATTCTTGAAGATAAAAATTTCACTTCAGTTGAGCCTCAAAGGAGACTCAATCCTGTAATGAAAGAAGTAGTTAAAAAGGAGATCTTGAAATGGCTTGATGCTGGCATAATCTATCCCATTGCCAGTAGTACTTGTGTCAGTCCAGTTCAATGTGTACCCAAGAAGGGTGGAGTTACTGTTGTACCAAATGAGAAAAATGAACTTATACCTACCAGAGTAGTATCAGGTTGGAGGATATGCATGGACTATATAAGGCTTAACAAAGCCACTCAAAAAGACCATTTTCCTTTACCTTTTGTGGACCAAATGTTAGATAGACTGGCAGGTAAGGAGTTTTATTGTTTCTTAGATGGCTACTCCGGTTACAATCAAATAGCCATTGCACCAGATGACCAGGAAAAGACCACTTTTACATGTCCCTATGGCACTTTTGCCTTTAGAAGGATGCCCTTTGGATTATGTAATGCCCCAGCAACTTTCCAGAGATGTATGATGTCTATTTTCTCTGATATGCTAGAAAACTCCATGGAAATCTTCATGGATGATTTTTCTGTATATGGGACATCATATGAGCAGTGTTTGAAAAATCTTGAAAAAGCTCTGGAAAGATGTGAAGATACTGATTTAGTCTTGAATTGGGAGAAATGCCATTTCATGGTTAAAGAAGGTATAGTTTTGGGACATCTCATATCCAATAGAGGCATTGAGGTAGACAAAGCAAAGTTGGAGGTAATCGCAAAATTACCTGAACCAACCACTGTGAAAGGAATCAGAAGTTTCCTTGGACATGCAGGGTTTTACAGGAGATTCATAAAAGATTTTTCCAAAATCTCAAAACCCTTGTGTGTGTTACTTCAGCATGATCAGGAGTTTATTTTTTGATGAAGATTGTAAAAAGGCTTTTAAAACTCTAAAAGAAGCTCTGGTCACTGCTCCTGTTGTAACCACACCTGACTGGTCTCAACCTTTTGAAATAATGTGTGATGCTAGTGACTGGGCAGTTGGAGCTGTATTAGGGCAAAAGAAAGGAAAGATTTTTCACCCTATATACTATGCTAGTAAAACCCTCAATGATGCTCAAATCAATTACACCACTACTGGAAAGGAATTATTGGCTGTGGTTTTTGCTTTTGAAAAATTCAGATCTTACTTGATGGGCACCAAAGTAATTGTTCACACTGATCATTCTGCCCTCAAGTACCTTATTTCTAAAAAGGATGCAAACCTAGGCTGATAAGGTGGGTCTTGTTGTTACAAGAGTTTGATTTGGAGATCATTGACAGAAAAGGAACAAATAATCAAGTGGCTGATCACTTGTCAAGAATAGAAAAACAAAAAGAGATTGTACATAGTAGTGACATCTGTGAAGCATTTCCAGATGAGAGGATATTAGCTGTGAACCATTTTTCAATACCTTGGTTTGCAGACATTTGTAATTTTTTAGCATGTTAAATCATTCCTAAAGATTTTAATAAATATCAAAAGAAAAAGCTTTTATCTGATTGTAGAAAATATCTTTGGGATGATCCTTATTTGTTTAAAATTTGTGCAGATCAGGTGATCAGAAGGTGCATACCAAAAGAAGAAGTGACTTCAATCATACATCATTGCCACACAGGACCTTGTGGAGGTCACTTTGGAGGCCACATAACTGCAGCTAAGATTTTACAGTCTGGATTCTACTGGCCTACTCTACATAGAGATTGTCATGACTTTGTAAAAAGTTGTGATGAGTGTCAGAGAAGTGGAAATATTTCTAGAAGGAATGAAATGCCCCTCAATGGAATTCTAGAAATAGAGTTATTTGATGTGTGGGGTATTGACTTTATGGGACCTTTTCCTGTTTCCAACAATTGTTCTTATATATTGGTAGCTGTAGACTATGTGTCTAAATGGGTGGAGGCTATGGCCTGCCACTCTAATGATGCTAAGACTGTTGTTAAGTTCTTACAAAAGCACATTTTCACTAGATTTGTTACACCACGTGCTTTAATTAGTGATGAAGGCACTCATTTCCTAAATAATTTACTTGAGGAACTTCTACTGAAGTACAACATTCAGCACAGGGTGGCCACTGCTTATCACCCTCAAACCAATGGTTTGGCTGAGTTGTCAAATAGGGAAATTAAAGGCATTTTGGCTAAAGTAGTCAAACCACACCGCAAGGATTGGGCCTCCAAATTGGATGATGCCCTGTGGGCCTACAGAGCTGCACTCAAAACCCCTATTGGAATGTCCCCATATAAGTTAGTTTTTGGAAAAGTCTGTCACCTGCCTGTAGAATTAGAGCATAAGGCCTATTGGGCCATCAAAGAGCTGAACATGAGTCTGGATGAGGCTGGTAAGAAAAGAATTTTACAACTCTGTGAAATGGAAGAACACAGGTATTTTTCCTATGAGAATGCCAAACTCTATAAAGAAAATACAAAGAAATGGCATGACAAAAAGATTCTTCTAAAAGACCTGTATGAAGGACAAAAAGTTTTACTGTTCAATTCTAGAGAGAAGTTATTCCCTGGAAAGCTAAAATCTAGACGGACAGGTCCTTTTGAGATTGCAAAAGTATACCCCTACGAAGTAGTTGATTTAATTGATCCGGACAGAGGTACTACTTTTAAGGTAAATGGGCAGAGAGTGAAACCATTTCTTGAGCCAGTTCCAAATCCACATCAGCCTGACATGGCTGATGACTCTGATTTCTGAAATAAATAAATGTTTTCTTTTTGTAAATAAGCTTATTTTTCTATTTTTTCCTTTTTGTTTTCACTTGCATAAAAAGAAAAAGATTTCACAAAAAAAATATTTAGTTTTAAGACATTTAGTAGTATTAGGTTTTTAGAAAATGTATTTCTTAAAAATCCAAAAAAAAAAATTACTTTTAGAACAAGTTATAATAATTTTGAAAAATCATAAAAAGAAGTATTAAGTTGTAATTTTAGGAAGGTACATATCACTAGCTTTGATAATAAGTACTTAATCTAATTTTTCTAGTCTAGCTAAAAGAAAACCAAAGAAAAAGAAAATAATTGTAGCATTAGGTTATCTTAGGTATTAGTACAACTAATGTTAGCATTATAAATAAATAGTTAGTAGTAATATTAGTAAGCATAAATAAATTTAGGTTACAATTAATTTTTAGTTAGCAAAATTCTTTTAGAAAATAATTTTTGAAAATACCAAAAATAAGTATTTTTTCTCTTGTTATTTGAAAATCAGAAAAAGAAAGAAATTAAAATAATTTTAGTTAACTAAATCTGGTTTTTGGGTCAGATTGAATAGGTGGGCTACATAGCCTACTCTCCTAAATTTGGGCCCTCTAATTCGGATTAAATAAAATAAAAGCAAGCCCAAAAGAAATAAATAAAAAGAAATTGGATCTGATTTGGTTACCTCTTGTTTGCAGGCCCGTTATCTCAAGCCCACATCCGTTTAAGTTGAGATCAAACGATGTCGTTGGTTTCCAACGGTTATCTTGCCGGAAAACGAACAGGAGGCCATCATCACGCTGACATCACCATTTCTTGAGAAGACAACAATTCAGACCTCTGTCTCCTTCCAGATAACGAACTTGTACTTTCTTTCTGCACTCATAGCTTCTATTCTGCACTTGAATACAGATCATCGGCGTTTCCACTTTGGGTAATAGCCGAAGGCTGCAATTCTGTACTTGGAAGCATTGACCGGAAACCACCAAGAGGGAAACCACCATTTCAAACCACCATTAAACCCCTTTATTTAACCCTCTCCATCTTTAATTGCATTAATCTGTTTCCTAATCGAGCCCTAACCACCCTTAACCACCACTGTTCAAATGCCGATTACAAAGAAAACCATTCGGGAAAAACACAATTCCGGTGATACACCCCCTGATTCCGGTGACAATCCCTTAAGCAAAACCCCTATTGCTGCAATTCCTGTTAGAAGTGTGAAGCCCATGAAGGAGAAGGCCAAATCAAGGGCCAAATCAGTGGCAAAGAAGCAAAAGGCCATACCTGTCAAGCAAGGAAGGAATACAAGGAGTAGCAAAGTTTTGAAAACCAAACCCATGGCTGCAAGTGAGGGATCTGCTATTGGAGTGTCTTCTGAAGGGAGTACAAACTCCAAGGAAGAAGAAAGGGGAGACACATCAAGGATGCATGAGACTGTGGAGGCTAAGAAGAAAGGGGAATCATCATCTCATCAAGGTAAAACAGCCCTTGATACTCTTGCTTTGGTGGCTGAAAGATCATCCACACCAAAGTCCCCTGAAATAGACTTTGATAATATACCCATAACTGTGACCACCCAAGGAGGTTCAGTCACCATTCCTGCCCATCAATATGCAAGGTTTCCTAAAGCCACAGGTTCAACACCAAAACCATCCACCACTAAAGCCTTAGAGAAACCCTTTGGTCCTAACACTATAGTTGGAATGGCCTTAAGTCAAAATCTTGATGATGCCTTGGCTGCTCAAGATGAGATTCTAGGTCTTTCCACCACCATGAAGGGTCAATCTTCAAACCAACCACCCAAAGCCAACACAAATCAACAAACCATCCCTAACCCACCATCCTTTAGTTTTAACCCTGCCAATACAGCCCCTATTAGTGATACAATAGCTAGGTTATTCACCAACCATGCCCTATCCCAAATGCAACCTAGACCCTCTTATCAAACCTATAACCATCCTGTTTACACCACCCATGGAACCCACTATGTACCTTTTAGATTCCAAACCCCAGAACCTAGACCTACACCCAACCAAAACCCCTTTGCAGACTACACCATAGCCCAACTCCAAGCCATCATCAATGCAAGGCAAACCAGTGCCCAAACCTCAGCCTCAACCATCATACCCCCTGGTTTTGGCCCTATGGCCAACCAGGCTACCTCTAGCCAAAACCCCCAACCCAAACAGCCTGTGGAAACAAGAGAATTGGTGGTAGCCAAGGAAACAGTGAAGAGGGTAGAGACTGTGGGAGCAAGTGGAGCAGCCTTGGAGCCTATACTTGAGCAGTTGGAGTGGGATGTGGGTGCATCTAGTGGAAAGGAGATTGTTGATAAGGGAAAGCAGCCTCAGGATCAACCAATTGATGAACCTGCTATGCATGAGGATGTTGTGCATGACACTATTGTGCACAACAGTCCTACCCATGAGGCTGAAACTGAAAGAGGAGATGGTGGCACACTAAGGACAGAGGAGGTACAAGATGATCAACACTTGGAGCAATAGGTTGAAGAGCCTGTAGTGAAAGAAGTGTCTAAGAAGAGGAGGTTGATCTCTCATGCTGAGAGAGAGGAGAGGGATAAAAAGAAAAGGAAGGCTGAGGAGGATGACCAAAAGAGAAGAAAGCAGGCTTGGGAGGCTGAGAAAGAAAGGTTAAACAAAAAGGCTGAGGAAGCTGCTAGAAAGAAGATAGAGGCAGAGGAAAGATTGAAAGCTGAGGCAGTTGCTAAGAAGAAGGCTGAAGCAGAAGAAAGAAAGATAGAGGTTGAAGAGAGAAAGAAAGCAGAGGCAGAGGAGAAGAGAAAACAAGAGAGAGCAAGAGAGGTGGAATTGGCAAGAAAACAGAAGGCCAAAGAACATGAGGTGCAGATCCAAAAGAAAAAGAAGGCTGCTGAAACAGGGCCACCAAAGAAGAGGAGATTCATTCTCCAGGATAGTGAGGAAGATGAGGAGTACAACCCACCTCCAAGTCCTCCTCCTCAGAGAATCACAAGGCAGAAAACCAAGCAGACCAGTGGACTCCACCATGCAGTGCTCCAGCAGTCCTCTGGCAGTCCTGCAGCACCTCCATCCAAGCACAAGAAGAAAAGGGTAATTTCTGCAAGTACCTCACCCATTGATCTACTTAGTGGACCTTTAGCTGTTAGCAAGTATCCTTTGTTTGCTACTAGGTCAGCTCACACCCCTAGGGTCTACCCCAAAACACTTGTACATGCCTACCCTGAACTGAAGAGGGTTGTTGAGGCAATGAAGTGGGAGACCCTGTTTGACTGCATAGGGGAATACAACCTAGATTGGGTGAGGGAATTCTTCACAGAGTTGGCTGTCACCCCTGGAACTGAACTCATGGTAAGACAGACCCCTGTTTCATACTCTGCTGAGGCCATTAATGAACTCTTGGGCCTCACACCTCCAGTAGAATCAGAGTATGACAGACTTCAAACTCAGGCCACCCCAGAAGACTATGATATGCTGATAGAGAGGCTGAGTGTTGAGGGGTCAAAGTGGGATGTCAAGTACAAGCAGAAGATCCTAAAGGGACACACTCTAAAGGGAGAAACCAATGTGTGGTTCTACTTTATGAGGCACACCCTATTCCCAACCAGCCATGACACTGATCTAGATATGGATAGGGTCTACTATCTCTATTGCATAGTAGAGGGGCACCAATTTGATGTGGGTGCCCTGATTAGCAAAGCCATGAGGTACAGCATAGAGAAAGGGAACAAGCAACTCCCTTACCCTACCATCATCCAGAAGTTGCTAGAGAAAGCCAAGGTTCCAAGTCTCTCCACTGACAAATTCAATAGAGACAAGGTGGTGATAGACAAGTAGTCCCTGCTGAGATTGCTGAGGTTCCCAAATGCTCCTGAGGCTGGTGGACAGACTTCCAGTTCTGGTTTGGAGTCTTTGAAGGCTGAGCTGTTGGATGCCATGGAGAGGCAGACTGAAGATATCAAAGAGATTATGAAGGCCAAGCATAAGAAGCTCAAGGAAAAGCTGTTGGTGATAGAGAGGGATGTGGAGAAGATCAAGAAAGAAAGGGAATAGGAGGCCTTGCACAAGATGTACAAGGAGCAGATCAAGGAGGCCTACAGGTTGGGTCATGCCCAACAGCCTCTAAAGATGCCTCCCAGACCCAAGGATGTGCTCCAGGAGGATTCACCTACTCAGTCAGAGTAGGACAGGTTCTATCATCCTCCCTTTTTCATTTCCTTGTCAATTACTATATGGATAGTAGCATGTTTAGCCTTGCACAGCAAAAATGTCTGTTCTCTGCTTGTTTTTGTACATATCTATCTGTTATGCATGTTTTGAGTTTATGTTTTGCACACTAATGTATCCACACACAGTTTGCACATAGGGGCAGTACCCCTGTTTTCACCTTTGTGAATTGTGGTGCACAATGAGTAGAGGCAGTCCCTCTACCTCATTTGGTTGATTTTTGGATGCCATGATCACAAGGGCAGTCCCCTTGAAATTCTTGATATTGTTGAAATTCACACACAAGAGGCAGTCCCTCTTAGCCTGCATGTAATCAACCTTGTGATGCATTTGTGTAAGTTATTTGTGTTATCCCATGGCATGAAACCTGTTGATGCCCATTTTTGGGAATTTTGCTGAATTTTAGGTTAGTTGTTAGTTTGTGAGTTCCAAACTTTGTCATGGACAAAGTTTGAGGTTGTTAAAAATTTGAGTCTTTTGTTTGGATTTGCTGATTTTTAGTTTCAACCTTAGTCTCAGACTAAGTTTGAGGTTGTGTGTTTTTGTTTTTATTTGCTGAATTATAGGTTTTTAAACTCAAACATTGCCTTAAGCAAGTTTGAGGTTGCTGTTTTTAAGTATGTAGAATTGATGGCAGTGTGACCCTTTGGGAAACATTTTCATTTTTACTTTTCTGTTTCAAAGTAGGATTTTTAGTTTGTTAATTGTTGAGTCCTAATCCATGATCTTTGTTCATTCATTGATCTGTTTGGATGCTTTGCTGAATTTTAAGTAGTTTTTCTCACTAAGTCATGATAGTGTAGACTTTGAGTCATTTAGTTGTGTCTTGCAATAGATGAAATGGAAAACAGTCCCATTCTCATCTTTGTCTTTCTAGTTTAAAATGGGAACTGATTTTCTGGATTTGTTCATCTGTTTGTGCACTATGATCAGACTTGGCATGCTCTTTAACTTACTCATGATCTTATAGCCTTAATAAATCTAGATGTGATCTTTTGAAAGATAGTGGTTAGCACAGAAATGGTCCAAAACAGTTTGATAGAAAAGATGGTTGAATCATCATATGGCAAGCCATTCTTGGGCTTTCATTCCTATACTTCAAGCCCACAAATACTTCTTCTTTGATACAATGGGGACATTGCATCCCATAAGTTTGAGGTGGGGAGAATGCCTTGCATATACACTCAACCCCTTCCTCACCTCATAAAGCCAAACACATCAAGAAAGCCACCTATAAAGCCAAACTTTGGCTAAAATTTTTCAAATTTTGGTATAGCTCTGTGTTAAAGACACAATGAGCTCAAAAGAGACCTAAAGGTCCAACAATACCTCAATAAGAGAAGAATGGTAATAAAATCATACCAAAGGAACCATGATTTGTGAAGGGCTATTTGATTCCTTGTCATCCATATAAGCCAAAAGGATCTGTTTGTGTACATACTCTTGAAACAATGAGTGATTGTTGTGAGATGTGTGAAAAAGAGGTTTAAGCATGCAAAGAAAGAATGGCCATCATGCACCCTCAATTCAAAAATGCCTTGATGACTCTAGACTTAGGACTAAATCTGTGTTGCACCTTGAAATCAGGAAAGGAACCATGATTTGTGAAGGGCTATTTGATTCCTTGTCATCCATATAAGCCAAAAGGATCTGTTTGTGTACATACTCTTGAAACAATCCAACTTTTTGTCAAAATTTTTGATCATTGAGTCTTTAATTTTGCCTTTTTGGTTGTTTGGGGACAAACAACATTTTAAGTTTGAGGTTGTGATAGTGTCTAAATGTTGCCACTTATTGAGTCTTTTTAGTGTCTAATTGTGTCTTTATTTTGCCCAAATATACAGTTTGAGTCTAGTTTACTTCTGTTTTTAAGATAATTTCATTTCTCATGACTTATGTGCTTAAATGTGTAAATTAGTAGTTAATTAGTGTTATTTCATTGTTTTTTCAGGCTTTGGAAAGGAGCAGTTGCAGGACAGCCCTTTGGGAGTGCTATAGGAATGCCACCGGACTGCTGCAGGAATGCTGAAGGAAGGTTTCTGGGCCAGCTCATTACTTTTGATTCAAGGAACTGCTTTTGGATCTGACCCGACTTTTGACCCATGGGTTGCTTTTGTCAGACGATCAAGCCTGTTTACAGCTGTCTCCCTCTTCCAAGCCATTTATTTTGCTATAAATACCATGTAGTTGTAACCTTAATTTCTTACACTTGATCCATATCACTTTCTAGTGATTTGGTTTCTCTTGTCACTACTCTTTAGTTCTTAGCTGCTGTATAGATTTAATTTTCTGTTCTTAAGGTTCCAGTTTCAAAACATTTAGTAGTGTAAGCTTTTGATCTTCCTAGTTTGTGTCTTAATCTCTATACGGGTTTAAGCATTTAAACTAGTGTTGTTGTTGTTCTTAGTAGTTCTTAATCCAAGTAATCTTTTGGGAAAATCATTTTGTGTGTGTTCTTGTTGTTAAAGTTCCAGCTTGTGATCTTAAAGTTTTCTTGATCTTAAAAATCCAAAGTTTGTAAGTTTTAATCATCTTGTTTCCTAGGAGTTGTTTTACACTCTGATTCTTTCTTAGTAAAGAACGTATTGTGTTCCAACTATAAAAATCAGTATTTTCAAAATACCAGTTAGCATTTTAGCTGTTAAAAATCGGTTACTTTATTCTCAAGTTTCAAGTACAACCTAAAAGTTTCCTTGTACTTCCATTGTACTTTCTAAGTACTAGTGTAAGTACTTTAGTACTTTCTTGTCCCCTAGGTGTACCTTTATGGTACTTTTGTCCCCCAAAATATTTACAAACAAGACTTTTGTTCCAAGTAACTTACCAGTATTTTATTTACCTGCTAATTAACTAACTGCTGCTAACTCTCTAACTTCTTGGAATTACTACACTCTGTTTCTCTCTAGTAGAGAACGTATTGTGTAGTAATTACCAATTTACTTTTATTGCAATTTTACTGGTCATCAATCCAGTGTTTAATTTCCTGTCAGTTACTTTTCTGCAACTTACTGGTCAATCCAGTCTTTACTGGTCACTCCAATGTTTACATTTCTGCAATCTACTGGTCAATCCAGTACTTTAATTTTCTGCATTTATTTTACTGTTTTTGGGATTACTTACACTATGTTTCTCTCTCAGTAGAGAACGTATTGTGTAAGTAATTACCACCCATTTACTTTTCTTGCCAGCATTCCCAACTGGTCATTATTCCAGTATTCACATTTCCAAGTTATGAGTTAAAAGCTTGAGCTTGGGGTGTGGGGAAATAATCAGATCAATGTAGTTGTAATTGTTCTAGATGCAATTTTGTATTATTGTGTTAACTATTTATTGCAGGAGTTTGAAGCGTTTCATTGAAGATTAAGTTAGGTTGATTGACGCCCAATCTGGCTTATGAAAATGCATTAACTTTCAGAGTTAAGGTTTACGTTAAAACAAATGCAGTAAAGTGAGAACAATATTACAGTGCTAAACTATTTATTGCAGGGATTTGAAGCGTTTCATTGAAGATTAAGTTAGATTAGTCTGGCTTATGAAAATGCATTGACTTTCAGAGTTAAGGGTAACGTGAGAATAACTGTAGTAATATGTGTAGTCTGTATATGGTTTTTATCTCGCAATGAAGGTAACACTGGTTGTGCTAGGGCAAGTGACTAATATCACACCTGATTGCATGTTGACCAGTGTACACTGTGGTCGGCCGTCTAGCCAGTGGTTTCACAGTTTTATAAAGCATCTTTAAACTACAAACAGCCCTTTTTGTATCTCTTTATTACCTGCACCCTGGGTTCTTTTTTCTCCAATAGATTTTACAAACACACTCATTCACCATTTGCTAAAACAAGCATCGGTTAAAATCCTCGAATTCGCCATCTGAAATCATCCCTTAACTGCTTTACCAACAGCTGAAAAGACTCTTGCATTATTCCTTCTCTGTGGAAACGATATCTGGTATTTACTTACCATTATTACTTGTTACGGGACGACAGTAGTTCAAGGTGTATACTTGCGCCTGGTTCTATTTTCCAGTTGAATCTCACAGTTCACCTCAGTCGTTTTTGTTGATAGTTCCTTCGCCTTTATTCTCTCCTAAATTCCATAAAAGGGATTGTAGGGGCAAGGAATTATAAACAGCAATTCCTGGTGCAACTGGAGCTGGTGTAGAGTCTTCTTCAATGCCTTCTTCAAAATCCACATTTGTGTTCTCAACCACACATCTTGTTTTCTTGTTGTACACACGATAGGACGAAGAGTCCTTGGCATATCCAATGAAAACACCTTCATCACCTTTTGGGCTGAACTTGTCAAGATTGTCTTTATCATTCTTCACGTAGCATTCACAACCAAAAACTCTGAAGAATTTGATGCTGGGAGGTCGATTGTACAGCAATTCATACGGAGTCTTCATGAACCTTTTGGTAATAAGGGATCGGTTTTGGGTGAAACAGGCAGACGCAACGGCTTCAGCCCAGAAGTGTAACGGAAGCTTGGAGAATGTCAACATGGTGCGTGCAGCTTCCACTAGGGTACGGTTCTTTCTCTCAACAACACCATTTTGTTGAGGTGTTTTGGCAGCCGAAAAGGTGTGAGTGATACCGACAGAATCAAGAAACGAGTCAAGCTTGCGATTCTTGAATTCAGTGCCGTTGTCGGTGCGAATCACTTGAACAGGAAGTTGTAGTCTGACCTGCACATTTTTGATGAAAGAAATGATGATGTCTTAAGCACCATCTTTACTTCTAAGAAAGTTCACCCATGTATACCTTGAGAAATCATCCACAATTACCGGTACATACTTCCTCCCGTTGATGCTTTGTACACGCATTGGTCCGCACAAGTCCATATGGAGGAGCTGAAGTGGTTTGGAGGTGTTGTGTTCCACTTTCAGCTTGTGCGAAGATTTCTTGATCTTCCCCATCTCACATGCTGAGCACAACTGTTCTTTGGTGAACCTCAAGGAGGGGAGACCAGTCACCAATCCTGTCTTAGCTAGTTGATTAATTGTAGCATAATTCAGGTGGGATAGTCTCCAGTGCCACAACACGTTCTGATTAAAAGTTGCTTTTGAGAGGAGACATACTTCTGTGAATGGTCGTTGTTTTCGGAAATTTACGGTGTAGAGATTCGACCTGCGAGTACCCTCAATGAGTTCCTGTCCATCATATGTCCTGACACAGCATCTTGTTTCCCGAAAGTTAACCTCAAGTTTCTTGTCACAGAACTTTCCAATGCTGAGCAGGTTGTGACTCAGGCCTTCCACATAGGCTACTTTATTGATGGTGATTTTATGATGAAGGATATCACCATATCCCATTATTGGTGCTGAAAGCTTATTCCCAAACCGAACGTTCCCGCCATATTTTTGTTTGAAGTTAGCGAGAAGTTCCTTCCTTCCGGTCATGTGCTTGGAACACCCTGAATCCATGTACCACACATGACCGTCCTGCAAAATCACGGAGAAAGATTTTTAGGTACCCATTTGGGAATGGGTCCTTTCTGATTAGGATTAGCAGGTTTGGATACATGTTCCTGTTTGCCCTTAGGTGGAGATTTTTGTTTGGGTTTTGGATTAGGTCTCTTGTTGTGAGTATGATGATAACCATGATTGTAGAATCCATGATAGTTAGGAACAAAGTAATCATTCACGAAAGCATTTGCACAGTACCCAAATCTAAATTGATTTTGACAACGAAAATTGTTATGACATCCATAAACAATATGTTCACATTCATAACATTGAAATGGAGTTCGTGGTACATGCCTATTAGTTCTATGATATACAAAATTGGAAAAATTGTTTTTCATGAAACTAGGCTTATGTGCAAATGGCTTCGGACGACTGCCTTCTTTTGATCCACTCTCCTTGTTCTTACGCCTACCATTTCTCATATTTTGATCTGTCACATTTGGAGAACGATGATTAGTACCTTTGACATTTGGAGAATGAGTATGTGAGGCATTTTTCTTCGGAGTGAAGTTGTGTGAGTGTTCCTTTGGTTTGGTAGTATTCGTTCGTTTTCGAAAACGTCTGTTTTTCTTAGGAACATTCACATTGGTACGAGATGAACTCGCAACTTCAGACTCAGGGGTGACCAATTTGTCCTTCCCTTTGTCTTTCCGGGATAGTTTAGGAGGAGCCTTGTTTCCTGGTTTAGATTGGCCTGATGATCTACCATTCTCACCAACCCTATTGGTACTATCATCCGATACAATTTCCGAAATTTGTACCGTTGATTTAGGTGCCATATACGCTAAGTCTTCCATGTATGAAATGGTGGTGCAGATTGGAGACCTTAGTACCATGGATTTAGAGTTTGTAGAAGAGGTACTTGAAGGTCTAAAATCTAACGCATTCACATTCCATCTATGGTGATGATGACGTGAGTTATCACGAGTTCCAAAGGTGGATTGACTTGCTGTTGATGTGCTTTTGGATTTGAGGGCTTTCTCCAATTCATTGATTTTACTCAAGAATAGGTCCTTTTCCCTAAGGCTCATGCTCCTCTCATCCTCTAGCTCAGCCTCCAGTTTAGCAATCCTTTTTTCATAAAAGGTTTGGTTATCTTTGTAGACTTTTTCAAGGATTGGAACTCCCTGATTCATCTCATCCTCAGTATAGCTAGGCGTGTAGTCCTTGGACAAAGGAATCTCACGCGTTGCATAACTGGCATTGAGAGATGAATAGTTGAAAAGAAATGATTGTTTGGTTTTTCTAGCTTTTTCTTTCTTCTCAATTTCCTTTAACTGTTCAGGGTCATCAGACTCTTTCATGAAAATAATTTTGTATCCAAGACTCATGTACCTCAGATCATACAAGGTAGGAGTCTTGGATATGGCACGCTTCAGGTAGCATGGACTTTTATATCCAATGCCTTCCTTTGGATTGTAATAATTGAACTCTTTGGGTTGATTCATGTGAATGGTTTGATCAGTCTGGCCTCTCTTTAAAAATTTGTCCTCCATGTCTTTTATTTTTGCAAAAAGGTTTGTTCTTTGAGCAAAAATCACTTCATATTTTTCTAAACTTTCTCTACTCAAAACTTCAGCCTCATGAAGCTTCTTTTGCAAGTCTGAGATGTTATCATTCAGACTGGCAACTTTATCTTCTAAGGTTTTGTTCGCAAGAGTAAAAGTGGTTACCTTTTCTTTGGAATGAGCTAGTTCAGTAGAGAATTTTACAACTAAGGCATGCTCGCTAGCTAATTTGGATTCAACAATTGTGGTTCGTTTATTAGCTTGTTTGATCTTATTTTCATACTCAGATACCTTTTGTGCGAGACTTTTTACTTGATTTTCAAGTTCAATGTATGGGTCAGGGAGTACCTCAGAAGATGAATCGGAATGATCTGAGTCAACATCATTGTAATCCCTATCACTGTCTTCTGAATACTGTTCCTCTACATCAGCCATCAAGCACAGTTGATCTTCCTTTCCTTCATCACTATCCACATTCCATGCGTTATCTTGAGCTAGCATGCAAAAAAGTCCTCTTTCCTCATCATCACTGGACATCTGCAACCAGGCTTCATCTTCAGCTAACAAGGCATGTCCCTCGTCTTGTCTTCTGGCCAGGTTCATCTTGTTTTTGTAGTAGTCATACTTTGAAACATGATTAGTACAATTCTTAGCAAAATGACCAGGCTTTCCACACTTGAAGCAGGTTGGTCCTCCATCAGCTTTCTTCACCTCTTTGCCCTTGTCTTCTGGTTTAGCAGCTTCCTCAGGCTTCTGGTAGTCAGTTCTACCACCTTGTTCATACCTCCTTGGCTATGGTTTTCTTTCATACCTCTTTGGTTCATCAAATCATCTATCTCTGGGATCCTCATACCTCCTTTCTTCATATCTTCTCTCCCTCGGCTCTTCATACCTCCGCTCTCTAGAATCTTCATACCTCCTGTTATCTGTCTCAGTTGCCCTCTCATACCTTCGAGCATCATTCTTTGGTTCATACCTGTCCCGAGCTTCATACCTTCTGCCACTGGAATACCTATGATTGTTGGAAGACAAAGGTTTCCTTGAAGTTCTTTTGGCCATTGTTCTGGTGATCAATGCCAATGCTTTCTTCATATCACTCATCTCTTCATCAGATTCACTTCCTCTTTCACCGATGTCGGAAGGAATGTCATAGTCTTCTTCATATCTTGATGATCTCCCAGATGAGTATTGTCTTCTGTCAACGACTAAGGCAAGTGGATCGGTATACTTTTCTGGTTTCTTCTCGGTACCAAGTATTTCAAGTACCTCATCTTGGTTATGATTCAGCAATTCAAACAACTCATGAATATCAAGATCTTCCAAGTTGCGATTCTGTTGAAGATTGGAAGCAAATCTCCTCCATTCAGACCTGAGTGAGTTGATGAACTGGATATTGATATCCAACTGAGACTTCTTGAGGTTGTTCTTCCGGAGCTCATTGATCATGGTACAGAACCTGTGATAGGTATCTTCTAGCAATTCTCCCTCTCGACCTTTGAAGGTAGCAAACTTAGTCAGAAGATTAGTTCTTTTCATCTGTATGCCTTTCTCAGTCCCATGCATTAGGCTAGTGATCTCATCCCACATAGCCTTTCCGGTGTCATTGCAGTCAATGTTAGCATATATCTCATTGGGCAGGCTCTGAATGAGATAGGACTTGGCAAGAATGTCACCCCTGACTCGGTTGGCTTCTTCAGGAGTGAAGTTTGTTTCATCCTTTTCCACTATACCTCCGACAATTGGTGGATTACCATCAGGGACTGCTGGAATTTCAGTGTAGTACTTCACGGATCCATTCTTGAGGGACTCCATGATTTGCTTGTGAAGAGGTTGTTTTGCCACGAAGTCTAGGAATCGTGACTTCCATTGCGAAAAATCTCCACGGAACAGTACCGGAGGACGGGTGTCGGACCCGATCGCTAATGCATCACGTGTGTTCATGATTAAAGATTGATTGTGGATCTTAAACCACTTAGTATGATCAGGTGAATTGGTTGGTGAAAGGTTTCAAGACTTGTGAAAATCTTGAAAATGATTCAGTTCTGGAGGTCGGGGTCTGATCTGGAGGTCAGGTTCAGATCTGAAGGCTGGATGTAGTGATGAGTATTGGGTGTCAGGTATTGAAGGAAGACTTAGAGAAATTCTGGAAACTCTAGTCTGAAGAAAGTACTTGACGCCCAAAAAAAATCCAAGTCTGAAGAGTAGACCCGGTACCCGATGCTTGAGGTCTGAAGAATCGATTTCACCAGAACCAGAACACAACGGATCAAGATCAAGTGGCAGGCTCTGATACCAATTATGGGTGCCAAATCAATCAAATCAAGAACACTTAGGTAGCGTTTGGTACGCAGACTGGATGGGACAGGACAGGACAGGACTGGATGGGACAGGACTGGACAGGACGGGACAAAATTAAATTAATAGTCTGTCCTACGTTTGGTACAACTAAAACTGGACAGGACTAAAACTGTAGAATTACCAAAATACCCTTAAAATGCTATTTAAAGCCCTTTTATATATAATTGTTATATAAATTAAAAATACATATTCTTCTATATTATGTATTGGTAATTTTAAGTTTTCATCCATTTTCTACGTTTAAAAGAAAAGCTAAAAATTATAATTATTATAATATAAATTGTTAACCTAAATTCACTATCAATATTATTTCTCTTCACCCTCTTCTCTTTGCCGCCTCCATTTTTCCACTTTCCCTTCAACAACCTGCACTTTCTTCCTTCCACACTTCAATCTCCACCATCAATCTTCAATGCATTAATCTGCATCATGTCAAGCACCAACACCTTAGCTTTCCTTCTATTTTATCGTTTTGTCTCAGAAAACCCATCTACGTTTTTATTGTTAGAGATGTAGGTTTATAGATCTACAAGGGGCGACATAACAAGCGGTCGGATATAAGCGGTGGCCGGAGCTGGAGATGGTGGTCGGAACTGGAGAGGTTGGTCAGAGATAAGCGGTGACCGGAGCTGGAGACGGTGGTCGGAAATGGGAAATGGGTCATAAACTCAACAGGTGTAACAGCACTTTAGAGAAGAAGATGGGGTTAAGAGGGTATCTTAGTCATTTTATGGTTTGTCCCATGTTGTTCTATCCTTTTAGGTGGAACAAAAAAACTTCAAAATTGTCCCATGAAATCATGTTTTTGTCCCAAGTTGTCCAACCCATTTTTTGTCCCATGGCATGCCAAACGTGGGACTAACTATTTTTGTCCCGTCCCGTCCCATCTAGACTGCAAAACAAACGCACCCTTAAAGATAAATGGACCTAAACACAACGGATCAAGATCAAGATAAATGGATCAAGATCAAGTGGCAGGCTCTAAGGATAAGAGTTTAGGATAGATTGCATTCCATTGATATGATGAGAGAATCAAGAAGTAGGAAAGTACAAATGAACCTAATGACTACTATTTATACAAAGGTTCTAATGGACTAGGCTTTAAAGATAAATGGACCTAAACAATTGGGCATTTAAAAGAAAATTACATAAATGACAATTAAGTTTAGGAAATTACAAAATTGACACAACTAACAAATATTTCTAACAGGCAACAACTGTACAACAATCAAATTACAAAGTACGTATCACAATCTTAGATATAACCTCAATAGTCGTCAATATGATCTTTTTTTAATGGTTATTTTATTTTATTTTCAGGTTTATTCGAGAAGGCTAATCCCCCCTTTCGGTATATATATATTTTTATTTTTGTTGGGATTATTCCCTATTGACCATTTTTGGGATTTTAGAGTGATTTATTTTTACTTTTGTTTTCTATATTTTTCTTAGGTGTTTTCGAATGAAACCAGTGAGTTTGTTCTTCATAGCAGTTTTAGCGTTTTGATGGCAAGAACGGTATAATAATAAAAATTTTAAAGTACGCATTAGAATCTTATATATAACCTTAATGATCTTCAATATGATCTTTTTAAATGGTTATTTTAATATTTTCAGGTTTATTTCGAGAAAACTAATTCAACTTCCGGGTATACTTTTTTTTTTTTTTTTACTTTTGTTCCGATTGGAGATTTTTTTTTTTTATGTTTTCTATATTTTTTTATGTTTTAAATATTACTAATCATTTTAACACACTTTTCAAATGAAACCGGTGGGTTTGTTCTTGATAACAGTTTTAGTGTTTTGATGGCACGAACGATACAATAATCAAAGTCTTCAAAGTACGTATTACAATTTTAGATATAACCTTAATGATCTTCAATATGATCTTTTTAATGGTTATTTTAATATTTTCAGGTTTAGTTCGAGAAGACTAATTCGACTTCCGGATATACGTTTTTTTTACTTTTGTACGCAGTGTAGACTTTATTTATTTATTTTTGTCTTCTATATTTTTCTCAAGTTTTAAATACTACTAACTATTTTAACACACAAAATACTAATTCACGTGTTATTCCTTATTGACTTTTGTTAGAATTTTAGATTTTTTTGTCTTCAATATTTTTATTAAGTTTTTAATAATGGAACCCTTAGGGTTTATCTAGAGTGTGTTTTTAGAGTTTAGATGGTAATAAAGTACAATAATCATTTATTATATAATCTATGATATACGTCAACAAAATTAATATGATCATTTTTAATGATTATTTTTATTTTTAGATTTGTTTCGAGAAGACTAATCCAAGTATATATATTTCTGTTAACTTTTGTTGGGATTTTATAGTTCTTTTTTTAGTCCTTTGTATTTCTCCCAAGTTTTAAAATTCACTAATAATAATTTACCCGTACTAAAATCAGTATTCTTTTATTTGTGTGACCCTTAAATATAATAATATGTGTAGTTTTTTACTTATTTACATAGAACTGAAAATAATGTTAATTTAATATCTTTTAGTTTACATATAAAAAACTGTAATTGCATTCAATATACATAAATGAAAATAACTATAAAGATTTAATACAACATAACTTATCATTAATTGTAATTTACATAATACTCCTATTTTATATATAAGTAGCATTAGTTATTATTTTATATTTACACAACACATATTATATATTTTAATATAATTAAATACCCATCATTAATTATTGTAATTTATATAACCCTCTTTATATGTGTATGTATATATATATATACATATATTCTTTAGAATTGATCAATGACTTATGAGATTAAACAATTTGTACACTCCGTTAATAGAATTACATATATGTATTTGATAAAATAACTAAATGTTTGTTTTTATACAAAATATAATTTTTTGGCCTCTAATGAAAACATAGGTAAACAGCTGGTTAATTGTTTGGTTCTATAAAAATTATAATCACTTGATTTTTTATAAAAATAGTCAATTGTTTGATCCTGTAAAAAGATGATTGTTAAATCTTTAATACAAATAATTAATCGATTGGTCTTTAAAAAAATATAATACTCTCATGTAAAGAATATTCAACAGCTTGCCCTTGAACGAATTTAGTACTAGAAATCTAACAGAAATAAAATAAAATATTAAGCTATAATTACCAAAATACAAAGAAATTATTTGTATTAAAATATTTAACCATTTTATCATAAACAGTAACAAAAAAATATAACTTTTAATAAATTATTTTTTATCAAAAAAATATATTGTTTTATGAATTAAAATAAGTAAATATCAAAAATTAAAAACCGAAGAATGTACTTGATAAACCAGAAAAGAAAAATTAACTAAAAAAACAAAATACCCCAACGTTAATTGAAGAATTAACATATTTAGTCCTAAGAGACAACAAAAATAATAATAAATTATGGAGCATATGAACAAAAATTACAATCTCAAAACCAATACGAATGAAAATCGCAATCTTTCTCAAATCACATAATCAAAAATCATAGTTTACTCTTTATATTTACTTCCATTTTCATTATTTATTTAAAACTTTATTATATTAAAATACATAATTATAGATTAACTAAAATAAATTAAAAATGTTTTTTTGGTATAAATTGTACGCTTATACATAAAATTATATCACCAATACCTTTAAAATTAGTTCATTATTGAACATCCTTTTAATTTAATAGTATTATAAAATATCATAAATATGTATAAGCATCTATTAAAACCTCTCTTATATATAGAATTGTATAAATGTGATCATGTAAGACCATGTTTTTTAGATATATTTCACTACCGTGCAACGCGCGGGCCACCGACTAGTATATATAAAAGCAAATCCTAGAGGTTGCTTAGGTGGCACCATGAGAAACCTCCATTCACCTCTAGGAATTTTCTCATAATTTTAAGTTTTTTTAATTAAAAAAACATATCATTAAATGAGTTTAACCTTTCATTTTCTTTATCATTTTACATAACATGTATAATTTTAATGTCTTACAATTTTTAATATAATCAATAAATAATTTTCCACCAACATTAATGGTTATTTATGTTTGCAATTAAAAACATCTTTTCATTTTCCTACCTACTCTTCATCTCCAAACTATTTATACTACAACATAGATCATCCATTCACCATATTTTTTCATTTTGATTATCATGTTTATAGTTTTTTTTGTGTGCATATTTCATCTCTATCTTTTTTCTTTTGTTTACTTCGAGAAACTAATTCATATATCATATATGCACTTTGTAGGAATTTTGTTGAAGATTTTAGAGTTTCTTTATCGTGATTAAATAAACCTTGAGAGACAAGGTATGCATCTCTTTTACCTTTTGTTAAGATTTTAAAGTTTTTTTTTTTGTTTATTTCGTCTCTGTTATTTTTTTTTTCTTTCGATTACTTTGAGAAAACTAACCATATACCATATATCATTAATCATATATGCATTTTGTAGGAACTTTGTTGAGGCTTTTAGAGTCTAGCTATTTAACTAAGGTCTTTTTATGTTTCTTATACATTTTCAATGAAATCAATGGTATATTTTTTTTATAGTAGTTTCTAATTTTGCTTGCAACAACTATTCATCAATAGAATTTCAAATATATTACAATCGTTGATGTGTCATGAGTAAGTTCATTCTTTATTTTTATCATATTGTTCACATAGGAAAATTCAAATATATATATATGCTCTAAAATTTAGTTGGTTTATGATTTTTTTAATGTTTTTGTTTATTTTGTTTCATATAACCAGTCACTATTAAAATAGTTTCAATATTAATAAATAGTTGATTAATAGACGAATTAGTTCTTAATAATGATTAAAATGTAGGGACTATGGTAGTTTTATAAAGGAAAAGTTATGGATCCTCAACATAGATTATTTAGCTAGGGACTGACTCCAAAATTTAAGCATGTGTTCCATTATATTTCACTAACATTAAAATAATAAGAGTGAATTACACGGATGTGTCATGTGGTTTGTTCAAATTTTGAATTCGGTTCCAAAAACAAACTTCTACATATATGACCCCTGATTTTTCTTTTTCATATCATCCACGGTTCTCCGCTTACCAAAGTTAACAAGCATTCATCATGAAGGGTTAATTATCTCATTGAAAAAATTATAAGGACAAAAGATATAATCTTTCGAAAATAAATTTATGTCATTTATGTGTTTCTAATTTTTCTTATCAAATTTTTATATACATCTAATGACAAGTTAATTCTTAAAGTAAAATACGTATTAAATATAATATATATATATATTTATTTAAAATATTATTAAATTTAGAAGAAGAAAATGTTCAAAAGTTTTAAGTTTGAAAAAATAAAGATAACATCACATATCGTTTGATTTGGGACCTGTAATATGCAAGCAAAACAAAATTTAAGGACGGTTAACGTCAGATTATATATATATATATATATACATATATATATATATATTCAAATTATAAATAATTAAGATTAAATAAACACCAATTTTGCAAACAGTTAAAAAAAGACTAGCATTACAACAAACTTAGGTTTATGTGATGAAAAAAATAAACATTTCAATAAGTCACTTTATAAAACTTAATAAGACCATAAGATAAAACGTCTTATCTAAAGACGTTGTAATCAGTCTTACGTTGATTACCTTTTGTCGAATATTTCGTAACAACAATAATGATATGGCTATATGACATGTTGTCTGTGTTTTAAAAAGTATAACCACAAAATTATTAACGATGCATTTCAAACTATTCATAACAAAAAAAACGAACATAAAAATATAAAAATGTATCACTTATAAAAATACACTCTTCATTTTAATTAATAGAATTACGTTGTATTCGAAGAACAAATATTTCTTTAAAAAATATTTCGCTACCGCGCAATGCACGGTCCACACACTAGTATTATTTAATTAAGCAATTCATTCACATATGAATCCAAAATATTAGTTGATGAAACACCCATTAGCAAGTGAATTAATTTCCCTCACTTTAATCGAATTGTATAATATAATTTGAAATTTGGGTTTTTTATGCTAGAAAAAATGATGGATATTTTATTTTAAATAACAAATCCGGTCATAGTCCTTTTTCATCTTCTCTTGCTATAAATTAAATTTAACTTTTGGTATATTAAGATACACTAGAAATCATCTAAACTGAGTTAGAGTTTTAGCTAGGTCGTTAGAGTTAACAGAAAAAAGAAATGTTGACAATGACATAACAAATTAAGCAATTCACAAACCAATCACATTTACGTCTATATGTAGTAGTTAGAATACCCTAAGTCATGGAATGTTGTATTGGATGTATATGAAAGGCCTACTATTTTTCTTTTTAAATATGAAATCTAGTCAATTTTTTGCCAATGACAAGAAAGCACGCTAAATATCGGTGTCATGTAGACATGGACACGGGACACCACAAAAAACAGATAATGAGACTAAATATTATCATAAATCTTAATTTATCACCAATTAATGCTAGTATTTATTTGTAATTAACATAACGAGAAAATGAGCTACATTTATAATTCCTTCACTAAATGGGTTGGTTTCAAATTTTCTTCTTGAAATGTTATTAAACGAGGGGGTTTGCCCGCGCTTCGCTGTGGGGAGTTTTGTTAATATTGTAAAGTCCGTTGTGAACAATATCTTAGATGAGGTTACCTATTAAGAGACCGGGCTTCACGTCGGATTATAAACTGTGGTAGATTTGATCGTAAGTAGTAACATGAATTTCATGTTAATATTTTAGAGGAAGTTACCTATTGAGAGCCCAGGCTTCACGCCGTGTTATCGTTGTGAACAATATTTTAGATGAGGTTACCGATTAAGAGCCCGGGTTTCGCATCGGGTTATAAACTGTGGTAGATTTGATCGTAAGTAGTAACATGAATTTTATATAATGTTTTAGAGAAAGTTACCTATTAAGAGCCCGGCTTCACGCCTTGTTATAAACTGTGGTAGATTTAATCGTAAGTAGTAACATGAATTTATATAAAACATAAAGTTTTTACAAATGTTGTCATATGAATGGTTTAATAAAATAAATAAAAGATTTAAAAAATCAAAAATCAAAAATTTGATTTTAGAATATTTTAATAATACTAACAATTACCAGGAAGCCAAAAGACTGTTCATGAAGAGTAGGTATCAACACTTTAACATATTTCAGTCAATATACGATATATGACTAAAACACAAAATGAAATATAAAAAATTAAAAGGTATAAAGTGAATAAATATTATAAGTTCAAGGGGTGAAATGTGATTACTCCAAATGTCGGTAGCTGTTGTTCATGAACAGTGTTTTGGTTCCATATAATCGTCCTATTATAGTAGATAATAAAATAATTACATCAAAAAATATTCAATATTAGGCTCATTTCGATCGTATCGACGGTACGATTATAATGGCGTAATTTGTTAAAATTAAAACGTACTTTTTTAACATATTTTAGCATATATACGATATATGAGTAAAACATATAATGAAATATTGAAAAATAAATTGTATAAAGCGAGTAAATATTATAAGTTTAGGGGCTAATATGTAAACTTGAAAATGAATATAGGATTTGGGTCGGTTGTAGCGTATATATAGTTTATAATAAAATAATTACATCAAAAAACATTCAATATTAGGCTCATTTCGATCGTATTAACAATACAATTATAATGGCGTAATTTGTTAAAATTAAAACGTGTTTTTAAAACATATTTTAGCTAATATATGATATATGACAAAAACGTAAAATGAAATATTGAAAACTAAAAGGTATAAAGTGAATAAATATTATAAGTTTAGGAGACTAATATGTAAATTTGAAAATGGTATAGGATTATATGGTTTTTTTTATAATCATAATATATATTTTTTTGAAAAGCAGCAGAATTTTATTACCAAAGACAACCAAACAAACCATCCACCAACAGAAAACAATCCAACCAAAGGAAACAAGGTAACACCCAGCAAACGAAACATCGAGAACAACCACAAGCGAACAGCAAAAACAAAGCTGGTGGTTTACAAGCAATAAACCTCAGCCCGTATATATATAGTATATAATAAAATAATTATATCAAAAAATATTCAATATTAGACTCATTTCGATCGTATCGACGATACCATTATAATAGCGTAATTTGTTAAAATTAAAACGTATTTTTTTAACATATTTTAGCGAATATACAATATATATGACTAAAATGTAAAATGAAATATTGAAAAGTAAAAGGTATAAAATGAATAAATATTATAGGTTGAGGGGCTAATATGTAAAATTTAAAATAAATTAGACTTGGATTTGGATTTGGGGCGGGTCGCACCGGCGGGTCGGAGCACCTACTGATTGTATGTTATATATAATGAGACTCATGATGGTCAAATTTAATAACACCACGCAAGGATGATCGCATACTTATCTAGTAAATTAAATTGAGTTAGAGTTTTAGCTAGGTCGTTAGAGTTAACAGAAAAAAGAAATGTTGACACTGACATAACAAATTAAGCAATTCACAAACCAATCACATTTATGTGTATATGTAGTAGTTAGAATACCCTAAGTCATGGAATGTTGTATTGGATGTATATGAAAGGCCTGGTATTTTTTCTTTTTAAATATAAAATCTAGTCAATTTTTTGCCAATGACAAGAAAGCACGCTAAATATCGGTGTCATGTAGACATGGATACGGGACACCACAAAAAACAGATAATGAGACTAATATCACCAAAAATCTTAATTTATCACCAATTAATGTTAGTATTTATTTGTAAATAACATAACGAGAAAATTAGCTACATTTATAACTAGTGTCAGAACCGCGCGTTGCACGGTAGTGCAAGTAACTTTGTAATAGTATTTAGATTGTTATTTCGTTACATTTGTCCTAAGCCATTGTTACAAAATCAGGATGCTTTCATATAATATTGGTTTATATAAAACGAAAAAAATAAAATGTTTAAAAACTGCATGAAATATTTTTTTCAAATAAATAAAACTTAGTATTCAACCAAAAATGTATCCAAATTTTGATGAACATTCAAGCTACTACATTATTCTTTATATATTCATTTTCGATTTCAACATTTTCCTTTTACACATTAATGTGGGATAATCAAGAAATTAACATTTGATCAATACTTGAATCTTATTGTGTCGTGTCATCTTTCTTAGTTTTTTCTTTTAATATATTGATTGGTTGTTTGCATATTATTAAAGTAATTCAAGATTTTTCAAATAAAATTAGTTCAAAAATAAAAGGTTTAACTATTACATGATTTTTTTTCCATATAACCAATAACTATTCAATCTATTATTGGATCAAAATTTGAATGAACGTTCAAGCTACTACCTTATCCTTTATATACTCATTTTTATTGCCAACATTTCCAACATTTTTATATTAAAAATATGGTGAAATATATATATATATATATATATAATATAAAAAAGAATAAATGTACTAAAATAATTTTATATAAAGTGATTTTAGTGATTAAAATTTTAAATGTAAAACTTATTATTTTTTTATTTGTTTAAACCACTAACATCCCTTGTTCATGGATTTAATCTTGATCATAATATGAACTTTGTTTGTTGAAAGAATATATAAATAAGTACAAAAATTTTATATCATTCCTTATAATCTTATTAAAAATTTGGTAAATTCTTTTATTTCTTTTATTAAACAAATTAGTGTTTCGATGAAAGATCTTAAAGGATATAATTCTTTTAATTCAAACAAAAAAAGAGAATTACAAAATAAAAATAAGCATCCTCAAGTTAAATACATGTATTTCAAAAACAAAGTTTGACTGGATAATTCTCTAAACATACACCACTTTATTTTTTAAATCCAGTCATCTACACGTAAAATCATAATTTTTATTAGGCGACTTATATATTATCAATTGACCTAACATTGCTTTTTATCGACCAATTTTTTTGAAAAAAAAGGCACTTCTTGCTATAAATTTTTAGCCTACTCTCAAACATACCTCATGCATTAGCCCAAAAGACCAATTATCACCAAAAATTTTTTTTAACTATATATTAAAGTTTTGAAACACTATATATTCAATTGTTGTCAATCAAAACCTTTAATATGAAATTTTCAGTTATTAATCCTTACACAGAAAACAATAATTAGAAATTAATGTGTTTGACTTTAGATTGAACATAAATCAAAGTGAGAAAAAAAATATATAAATATGATTAATATTCTGATTAATGTTTTATCATGTATATTTAAATGTATTAAACTGTCACAAAAGTTTATTTATGTATATTAATTGATAATAATAAAGAAGAATATGAAAGATTACGTTAATTAATGGTATTATATTAATTTATAAAAATTACAAAAAATAATGAAATTTTGTTTAGAGAAATATAAAAAACTAAATAATGGATAAATAATAAAACAACCTTTCAATCGTTTGCAAAATATCAACCCCCGTTCTGTTATCCATTTTACAATACTATATATTGATAATAATGTATCGGTTGGTAAAAATAATTATTTTTAAGTATACATATTATTTTAATAAGAAATAATGGTAAAAAACATTAAATGTGAAACTAAGAAAAGACAATATAATTTTATTCATATTGATTGTTTGGTAAATAAAAAATAAAATATATATTTAGTAATTAATGCGTTAAATTAAGCTATATACACTAAATGAGATGTTATTTGGAAATTATTTCCGAAGAAAATAGTAAATACTATTTTAAATTCTCTCAAAATATAGTATCAACAAATTAAGTTTCTCATTAATTTTTTATCACACATATTTAAATACATTAAATTATCATAAGTATTTCATATATGTATATATCAATTAATAATGTTTAACATAAGAATATGAAAGATTAAATTAGTTAATAAGGTATATAATAATTTTTAATAATTAAAATAATAATAAAATATATTTCATCTATTAATGTGATATATAGACTTAAAAAACTAAAAACTAATATTGTTGTATCATTAGGTGTGAAAATAAAAATTAATAGTAAATAAAGCAAAAAGTTTTTTTAAGTATATTGATGGTTAACATAACAAAATAAGGTACAAATACATTGACGAAATACTAATAATTTTTGTCACCCTTTACAAATGGACTATTATCTTTTTTTAAATAAAATTACAAATAAAAACTACTATTCTTAAAAATATTATAAATAAACAAACACATATAATAAATGAGAAGTATATGTAATTTTTTCCCCAACTCATTACAAACCAGAGTTATGGAGTTTTTTTACAAAAAACATTTTGACATTTTGTTATGAAAAAATGTCAAACCCCTAATTGAGATGTACTTACTTACATAGTTACATCTATGAATTATCAAATAGAAACCTTGTAAAAATGAGTTTCTAGCCAATCCTATACTTTTAGATAGTAAACACACATACATATAAAATAGAAATTTCAAAATGCAACATATTGAACTGAGAAGTATTTTAGAAGTTTGTAATATTATGTATTCATGCTCGAGATAAAACAAACACTAACTAAAACCTATATAAACCATCAAAAAACATATCCACATAATCTACATAACAATAACGTTTTATACTAACAATTATTCGGAATGCGAATTGAGATAAATAATGCCTCAAAAGTAACGATGTACACATATGGCTATATCTTCAAATTCTAGCAACCATTGATTGTTTATCACTTTAAGAGTTTGTGGTCAACCTGTAAAAGTCAATTAAAACATATTAGATGAAAAATCAAATTGGAAAGAAAAGAAACTAAATAAACCAACCAAACAATCGCTTTGTAGAAAAAATGTAGATTTTGTAGATTTTTACCTTTCAAGCGTAGGTTATTCGATAATGGCTACTACAATCCCGACATGCTCTAGAAAAGGAACATAGAAGCGTAAAAAAACCTGAAATGTAGAAGATAAAAGTTGAAAAACCATAAGCCAACATATAGTTGAGTTGATTTTTACACTCAAGGCTTGACTTGATGCTGTCTTTTTGTTGCAACTCACGTTACATTATTGAAAACCTGATTTCGGAAATCACCAAGCAAGAAGGTGACTTTATATAGAGGGTGTGGTTTCTCCTCTAATAATGAAGATGACGTTACATAAGATGAGAAGTTTTCAATTTAATGTAAATGAATTCTAATAAAGAGGGTGTGGTTTCTTCTCTAATAATGAAGATGACGTTACATAAGATGAAAAGTTTTCAATTTAATGTAAATGAATTCTAATATTGATTAACATTAAATTAAAATAAAACTGAAAATTAAAAAAAATGTAGAAAAAAGGAGAGATTGCCACATGGCAATGCCATGTTTGAGCTTTATATATGTATATAGATTCCTTCACTAAATGGGTTGGTTTCAAATTTTCTTCTTGAAATGTCATGATGGTCAAATTTAATAAAACCACACAAGGATGATCGCATACTTATCTAGTAAAACAAATAATATGACTAATATAATTTGTCTAAGCTCTTAATTAACCATCAATTCACAAGTTATAACAAAGACATACACAAGTATTTTTTTTTATTTTTTTTTTCATTTTGACATACACGCATATATATATATATATATGCTATATTTTCTTAAATGTTTATTAATTGTTGTTTTTTGAGTTAGAATAATACTAAATAACAAACATGATTTGCATCATTCATCTATTCATAAGTGAATTCAGTATGTTATTTGATGTAAAAGTATTCATTCACATGGTAATGCAAAATTTTATTTAATGTAAAAGCAATAATTCACATGGGAATCGTGAATATTACTTAATTAAGCAACATCCATTCATATGTGAGTCCATAATTAATTAATGCAACATGCATCTATATATTTGGTTATGAGTAATGCTTTCTTATATTAAACATTGATAGAATTCTATAGTATGAAACTTGGAGTTTTTATCCTCGAAAAATTGGTGGATGATTTGGTTTTAAATAACAAACCTGAGTAGAGTGTCATGAACCCATTTTCTTCTTCACTTCCTAAAATTAAACTTAGTTTTTTTGTACATTATGATATACTATAAATCTTCTAAACAAATTAAAATTTTGGTTTGGTCCTTAGAGATTAGAAAAAAGAAATATATTAACAACAATATTAGTATAAGCAATTCGTAATCCAATCACTTTTACGTTATAATGTGGATGTTAGAATACCTAAAGTCTAAGCACGTTGTCTTGGATGCAAATGAAAGACATGTTGTTTTTACTTTTTAGATCTGAAATGGCAGGTATATACCTTTCCCACAAGGCAAAGATGGACAAAAAATGTTAAATATCAGTGTCATCATGTAGATGGGGACACCAAGTAAAATAGATAATTGGACTGATATTATTGGGCCATAGCTCTTAATTTATCACTGATACTCATAGTTTTTTTTTAATACAATGAGAAAACGAGTTACGTTTGGAGTCTCTTCATCGAATGCGCGTTGATTTCAAATTTCTTTCTGGAAATGTTATTAAATGAGAGTCATGATGTGAGAGGGTCACACTTGAAAACATTGTGGAATGATGATCTCATATATACTTGTCTAATAAAACAAATAATACGACCAATATAATTCGTCTAAGCCCTTAATTAGTAATCAATTATATTAAAAAATGGGTTCAGTTTCTCAAAATGTATATATCCAAGTTGTCATTTTTTGCTATTGTGTGTATTATACTTGAAAAATTACCATTTAATGTACTAAAGTTTCAAAACCTACCGTTTTATGTATCGTGACCTGCTATCAAAGGTTACCAACCGGTCACCCCCCATTTCGATGACTTTTCCGGCACCACCATCTTCTCCGGCGACTTTTCTGGCACCACCATCTTCTCCGGTGACTTCTCCGACGACTTTTCGGTGACAGCCACCTTCTCCAAGACCTCCCTCTCCACCACCCACCATCTTCTCCGGGTTGTGAATGATGAATATTATTTAATTAAGCGACGTACATTCATTTAAATTTGAATCCATAGTATTAGTTGATGCAACGACATCCATTTGGTTGTGAGTAATGCTCTCTTATATGAAACATTGATCAAATTCTATAATATGAAATGCTGGAAAAAATGGTGGATGCTTTATTGTTATATAAAACAAACCCGAGTAGAGTGTCATGAACCCATTTTCTTCTTCAATTCTCTTGCTAAAATTAGATTTAAATTTTGGTACATTATGACGTGTCTTAGAAATCTTCTAGATGATCGAGTTAAATTTTTAGTAAGGATGTTGGAGTTAATAGAAAAAATTAATATTGAGAATGACATAAATAATTTAGAAATTAGCAATCCAATCACTTTTAAGTTTGTATGTGGTTGTCAGAAAACCTTAAGTTTAAGAACGTTGTCTTGGATTTAAATGAAACGGCCTGCAATATTTATTTCTTATGTCTAAAATATAGTAAGGTATCTTTGCCAAATATGAGATGACGACATTTTAAATATCGGTGTCATATAGATGAGGACACCAAGTAAAACAGATAATGGGACTAATATTAAATGACCATAGCTCTTAATTTATCACTGATGCTCTTATTCATTTTTTTAAATACAATTAGGAAACGAGATACTATTCGTAATCCCCTCATCAAATGCGTTGATTTCGAATTTCACCATGGAAATGTTATTGAATGAGAGTGATGATGGCCGCTCTTGCAAACACCGCACAAGGATGATCTCATACTTGTCTAGTAAAACAAATTATAACGTCTTAGACCATCCACGTTGGTGGAACCTCTAAAAACCTCACTTACCATATTTTTTCCTACCACGTCATTGTCATCTCAACAAACCAAAACCTCTTTAAAACTCTACAATGGAGGTTTTTACAAAAAAAACTCACTTCCCTCTTCTTATTTATAATATAATTTGTATTTTATGTAAACTATTATATAACAGAACTGGGTTCTTGTTCGAGCACCCGGGTTCCAATAAGAACCTGTGACCGGACACGAACCCTTGTCCTACAGTAGAGGTTCTTGTAAAAACCCCAATAAGAACCTCATGGAGAACCTCCATTGTAGATGCTCTTATGAATCATCAATTGTATCAAACAGATAATAACAAAAATAAACTAGTACTTTTTTAATTTGACATCCATGCATATTGCTATATTTTCTTAAAGGTTCATTGTTGTTTTTTCAGGTTCAAATGATACTAAATAACATATATGTTTTGCAACATCCATTCATTAACAAGTGAATTCCGAATGTTATTTAAGTAAAAATATTCATTCACATGGTTTATACAAAATATTAATGCAACATCCATTTGGTTGAGAATAATGCTTTGATATCTTATATAAAACATCGATTCATTTTTTTTTTTTTGGAACGGAGGTGGTACTACTGACAATATATTAAAAAGAAAGGAAAATGCAAATTAAATGACGAAGGACTCCCCCCAACAAAGAGAACCCCCTAGAGGACAAGCCCAAAAGGAGGGAACGCTTCACAAAAGAGCAGCCAACGATAATAAACCATAAAGACAATCATCCAAAATTAAGTAAGGGATACAAGATCCAAATAAGGAAATAAATGAAGGTATCCCAAGAAACAACGAGCTCCGACCACAGAAAAATAAATGAAAACCACAAACATGATCACTGATTCACTGATGACTTCCAGAAGACTCTCCCAAGCATCTTCCTATGCTAGAACTATCACCATTGTGAATATTATTTAATTAAGCATCATTCATTCACATATGGATCCATAATAATAATATTAGTTGATGAAACAACATCCATTAGACCAAAGGAGTGTGTTTGTCCCTAACAATCAATATAGAGGAGAAATGGATTGAAATCTATGAAAAAGAGATGAACACAAAGCTTGAGAAATGCATCTATGGTGATATGAGAAATATTGCAATAAAGAGTAATTTCCAAAGATAACAATGTATTCATCCATAAAACCCTAAACCATCTCATTCCTTTTATAGGAAAGAGGTAAAATACAAGATTGTCAAAAGCGGCCCCCGAGGTTCCAAACCTCTAAACAAGGGCATACAAAAAGATAATTGTTCACAAACCAAAGGAATTAAACTGAAAGTTAACTACTGAAAGCTGTAAAGATAGTGCTTCTGACTCTTCCCAACAAAGAGGTCTAACAATCTCCCCCTTTGGGAATAAGTCAGAAGGGTGGCGGAAGCTCCAATGCAGGTTCCCACTTTGACATAACTCGTCCCAATCTCCAATAATCCTTGCTCGCATCTTCATAGCGGCTTCGACCCTGCGATACATCAGCCTCTCCTTCAGTTTCCGCTCGATCAGGTTCATTGCTTCCAAAATCTTGCCCTTCCCATCAATGATCTTCGGCCCAGGAACTTGATCCGCCAGAAGTCTGCTCTGCAGCCCGTTGTAGACGTAGAGCAGGGTGCCGTCGCAGAATTTGGCAAGCTCGCCAAAACGCATAAACTTGCGTTCCTTCTTCTTCTTGGTCACGTAGACGACCCCATGTTCTGGTATCCTGGATGGCATGTAGTAGCACCAATTGCGGGCGCTTGCAAGTTTGGACGGAGAAGGTTGACTTTAGGCTGGCGGCTCTCAATGGCAAGTTGGTAGTCCGTCACACGTGCAAGGGTGATCGCATGACGAACATACCTCTTCAGAATCTCGGTGCCGTCTCGGTAGTATTCTGGTCGAAGGATTGGTCCTTCTAGATATTTGAGGAGCGCGAGGATGTCTTCAAGATGAACCCGATCCACATCTGCTTCGGTGAACGTCTAGTTTTGTAGCTCTCCAGCGGGAATGCCGGTCCCATACATGCGAACATCAAACTCGAGGAATAACTGGTGTCCGTGTTTGTAAGGACGAACAGCAGTTACCTTCGTGAATCGACGTCATATCCTTTTACGTCCGTGGGTTGCCCAGTTACACATCCTCTGGTGGACGTATGCAGTTCTTCTTCGCAGCTTCTTAATGTGAGAGATCCCGAAGTAGACTTTTCGGGACCATGTGTGCAGCTTTTCTTTCTGGAAGATCCGGGTGAAAGACTCCTCGAGGAACGGCCTGAAGATGACCGTGTGATTCCAGTTTAACTGGATGATGGTAGGAGCGGAGGATTCTGGAGTTGTTGTGGAGATCGTTCGTGGAGCTTCAGGAGTGGGGAACTCTATCGTGGAGAACAGGTTGTCGTAGTCGGTGCTCCGGAGGATGTCATCCCCCTTCTGATAAATCCGAATGCTTTGAGCGAGCGACCGAAGTATTCTCCGGGCTTCTTCCGGAATCTGAATCTCTGAGAGGTCTGTCGGTGCTGCTTCCGGGGGAACGACATCAATGTCAGCAGTCTCGGCAAGATGAGGGAATTGTATCACCTCGTCTCGCGGGATTGACTTGTAGTGCCAACCCGACACATCAAGAGTCTCCGTATCTGAATCTTCGTACAGGATGTCGGCGGCAGACTCTGACGGAGCGCTTTCTGGAGCAGTAGATGAAGCTGGAGCGGGGGACGAGCCAGAACCAGAGGCTGATTGGAGGTCGATGCGAGGCCTTTTAGAGGCTTGCACCTCCCCCTCATGAGGACCCGGTGCCGAGTCATCAGGGTCATCATGCCTCCATTTGGAAGGCTGAGCCTGAGACCGACACGTGGCCTCCAGTTCCCGGATGCGCTGCTGAAGGAGCTCGATCTGGGCGTCTCTCTCTCGGACCTGGGCGGAGAGGCGGTCGTTCTGTGTGGTGTAGGAGGAAATCATGATCGCGTGCTCCGCCTCCGTGACATATCCAGGGATGTCAGGTAGGTTGCCCGAGGTAGGAGGTGGAAGACGGAAGACATCTTCTGACTGTCGAGGGATAGGAACTTCGGTTGACGGGCTTCCTCCGTGTGCTTGCCCTTGATCCGCCGTTTGAGCTCATAAAGCTCCTGATCCGGGTCTTCTTGAAGCTTTCGTGATGCCTCAAGATCTGCCAACCTCTTCTTCTCTGTCTCTGCCAAGGCACGCTCCAACGCCTCGACTCGTGCATCCCTAGCCTTGTTGGCTTCCTCCATGGCTTGCATTCGTGAGTGGACGACTTTTACGATGTCGTCCAAATCCGTCGGACCTGAAAGTCCCGTTGGTACATGGGTGGTTTTAGGGATTCCACCCGAATCCGTCAGGCCTAAGAGCCCCGTTGTTGCGTGAGCGTCTTTAGAGACTTCGCTCGAGTTTGTCGGACCCGGTCCCGGTGGTACTAAACCCAGAGCTGCTTGAGCTCCGGTTTTCGAGAAGAGACCTATAGAGGTGCTCTCTCGGCCTGATGTCACCGCTGGTGTAATGTTGACGGTGTCAGGGCTTCCGGTGGATCCTCGAAGGGCGTCTCCTGACGCACCAACTCCCCCCGTTCCGGCGAAGTCCCATGGGAGCTCCACATGAGTAGCCGACGAGCGTGTCCTAAAAATCGAAGGGATCGTGTAAGTCCCGGGAATTGGCTCTACGACTCTATGTGCACTGAATGAAGTCGAGAGGTGGGGCAGTTCCTCTCTTATCTCAACACCGGCAGACTCCGAGTGAGTGGCCGGTGGAAGTTGTGCTGTATCCCCGTGAGAGACTGAAACGACCATCTGTTGAGAGATGGTCGAGTGGGTGGTTGAGGTGTGTAAATGCGCTAGTTGGCTGCTAGCGTCTTGACCAGACACCATAGGGTGCCCAGTCTCGATGTGGGTTGCCTCTCTGTTGGTTGGACTCTGAGATGGGGGGACTTCCGTTTCTAACCTATGCGGCTCTTCTTCTCCGACCGCTTCCTGAATCTGAGCCCACGGCTCATCCAACTGGACCTCTGCCTCTTCGGTCTCTTTTTTCTAATCTCTCTCTCTCTTCTTCCTCACTATCTAACCTACCCTAGCCGGTAACAACTTCGGCTTCTCCTTCCTCTTCACGACCGACGGTTTGGTCATCCGACATCTGATCTCCGCCAAGGTTGAGATCATCAGAAACACCATCATCATTGAACGAGGAAGTTACCTCGTCGTCATCTCTCTCGAGGGCTTTCCCGCCCTTAGTTGGTTCCGTCTCTTGGAACTCTTCGTCAGAACCATAGTCAAGCTTCTCGGATTCTGTAGCCTCGTCATCTTCCTCACGACGGTCAGAGTGAGAGTGATCAGAAGACTCATGACCGTCGGAGTCATCACCGGAGGGATCACCGGATGGTTCGCCTTGCAGTTGTGGGGCCGCGCTCGCATGAGGTGGGGAGGGGAAGTGTGCTTGTTCTTGTGGGGAAGCTTCCACTTCCTCACCCACTTGCTCGGTTTGTTGTGGCGGCGACGGCGTGCGGCGATCCTCGGATGACGAGTGAACTGGGGATTGCTGGAGTATCCCGGTGTATTGTTTGACTCGGAAGCCCAGCACGTGCTCGAGTTCGGGTAGAACTGGTGGGGAATCTGCAACATAGGTTCTCGTGCGGGCTCGACGAGTTCGGGTCTCAACAGCTCTCTGATAGGCATCGGATCCCTCGAGGTGTGAAGTGGCGGACGTCTGTACGATTCTACCCGCTTCGCCCCTTACGTCTACTCTCATCACACCCGAGCCAGAAGCTCCCCCACTGGAGCTTTGGCCCGCCGTACCGGTGGCACGGCTTCTACGAGGGACAAGTTGCGCGTCCGGGGTAGGGCTCCTCGGTTCTGAGGAGTCCATGGACGCGACTTCTAAGCCTATCGACACACGGTATAGTCTAACACTCTCAGCCCTATCGTCCGCCATATCCAACACATTCTCAGGGATGGGCATTTCTACCTGGCCGCGCTTCAGAATCCTCTTGTTCATCCTTCCAATCTGCTGGCTCTGGAAGCGCTGGTGGCCTGATCTGCGTCGGACCGTCGGATGGCGATCCATGTGATCACGGATGATGATGCTGAAGAACCGCATCCACGGGATGGATGTGTGTCGGTTCCTCGCAGGCCCTGCCCTGACGTCGTTGACGATGTCCAGCCATAGTTGTTGCGCGACGTCAATGCGCCTTCCGTAGGCAACCGAATGGATCACGTGCCACAGATGGGTGGATGCTCGGTCCACGCCGTGAGTCTTCGAAGATAGTGTGCGGTTCAGGATGTTGAAGACTGAGAACCAGATAGGGGGCAGCATCCCTTGAGTGACGTGGGAGATTCCGTTCAGCCTTTGAGATGGTGTGGCATGGACTCCGAGCGCGAGAATCTCGCTAAAGAGCTCGACGCCGGTAACTAATGGCTCTAACGGGGCCTCAGGATTGGCGGTAGGCAAGTGAAGGATTCGCCTGAGATCCTCCAGGGTGATCGTCAGCTCGGTGTGATCGACGCGTCCTACGATGGTTTGCACGCCGTCTCTGGTTTCAACTCGGGACGTCCTCTAGAATTGCTGAAGGTACAGCACTGGGATGTCGACAGTGGTCTGCATCGCGTACGCCAAAGGATGCGCCTTGAGGATCTCGAGTACCACCTCGTCTTGAACAACGAAGTGAGCCAGGTCGACATACTCGTTGTTCTGGTTGATCGGACGAATGTCGTTCGGTGAGATGAGCGCTCGGTCAGCGGCGTTGTTGATCGGCGAGGGTGGTGAGTTTTGTTGACGAGCCATTTCTATCAAGCAAAACAGGATTGCATTTGTGAGTGCTTTGAAAGATGCTAAGTGGAAAAGACTATACCCTCGACTAGGCGCGAGTCGGAAAACCTCGAACACCCAAAAAATGAGTGTTTCGTATTTTCCGAGTCGAAAACGAGCAAACACACGAGGGGAGCATTTTCCGATTCGAAAAGAGGGTTTTCCGAATCGAAATGCTCAGCACTTGAAAATTTAAAGCCTATGAATAAAGAAGGTTTTCCGATTCGGAAAACATGGTTTTCCGAATCAGGAAACACAAACACTTAGAAAAAAAATTAAAGGCATATATACATGAAGGGTTTTCCGATTCGGAAAACATTGTTTTCCGAATCGGGAAACAAGGTACTTAGAAATAAGGCATGCTCAAACAGATGGGTTTTCCGATTCGGAAAACATAGTTTTCCGATTCAGAAAACAAAACACTTAGAAAAATAAACGAGCAAAACTTGTCGTCATTCTCGATTCGGAAAACCTCGGAAACCCATACGGGAAGTTCCATGTTTTCCGAATCGGAAAAGATTACACTTGAAAAATTTGAGGCTCAAGTTCGGATTCGGAAAACCTGATAATCCGAATCGGATTTATCTGGTTTTCCGAATCGGAAAACACTTATGAATACTCAACGGTTACGGATTCGGAAAACATGAAATGTTTTCCGATTCGGAAAACCGAGTCTGTTCGTTTTCCAAGTCCAAAAACCGTCCACAAAACGTCGATTTGAAGCTCTAAACTAGTAACATGCATCCTAAATCAGTAATAAACAAGTTTAGAAGCCTTTTTGGATCGATTTAACGTCCCGAAAGCCCATTCCAAGAAGTTTGGGTTTCGGGTAAGTTTTAAAAACTTTAGGTTTCGATCCAGACCTTAAAACGATTGATTTAAACGTTATAACTATGTAAGGGTTGATCGTGAACTTACCAGGAATGCAGAAACGTAATCGGATCGACGATCGGAGCAAAAACGAGCGAAAACGGGATCGGTTGTGAGAGCGGTTATCGGGTGAGAATTCAGAGAGAAAAAGTGAAAAATTTGAAAATTGTGAAAAGTTAATCTTGAAAACCGGTATTTATATTTTTACCGTTTTACACTGCGTTTGGCTTGAAAACACTGTGTTTGGCTCTCCTTTTGGCTCCCTTAAACCGACTTTCATCAAATGACAAAAATAACCCCTGGACTTGAAGTTTCAAGAAACTTACAAACAAGTCCCTGAACTTGTAGTTTAAAGAAATTTTCAAAACAGACCCTGGATTTCAAGTTTCACAAAAGTGCAAAACGAGTCCCTGAACATAAAATTCAGAAAGTGGCAAAGTTAGTCCCCGAACTTGTAAGTTCAAAACATGTACTCTACCGCCCCCTGAACTTTCAAGTTCGCAAAAATTAACAAGTTCAGCTCCCGATCCACGAATAAGGAGACTTACCTGGTACGTCTCAACTTGGTTTTGTGCGAGTTCTGATCTGAATTAACCAGAAGTCGTTGTGAGGTTCCACACCTACAGAATAAAGTCTAGGAAGGTATCCATTGTAGTGTGGATCCGAGAACGTTAGAAAAACAAGCAGATAAAAGATATGACACTCCCCCTCGATTCATGCAGATCAAAGACTCCTAAAGACTCCCAAAGATTCCCAAAGACTCCCCCTACACACATGCATACATACAATGAATTCCCAACTCCCCCTATACCTCAGGCTGGGAGGTCTAGCATTCCCAATTTGCTTAGGAGAAAGAAGTGACGCTTCTCATCAAACGGCTTGGTGAACAAATCAGCAAGCTGATAGTCACTCTCAACAAAATATAGTTCAACATTACCTTTCTCGACGTGGTCCTTGATGAAATGATATCGGATGTCGATATGCTTTGTTCGAGAATGCTGAACAGGATTCGCCGTGATCTGAATCGCACTTTTGGAGTCGCAGTAAATGGGAATCCTCTTCATTGTGTATCCAAAGTCGGCAAGTTGAGTTTTCATCCACAGAACTTGAGAGCAGCAGCAGGCGGCGGCTACGTATTCAGCCTCCGCAGTGGATAGAGATACGCAATTCTGCTTCCGGGATGACCAACTCACCAACTTGTCTCCAAGAAATTGACAAGCACCAGAAGTGCTCTTTCTGTTAAGCTTGCAACCTGCATGGTCTGAGTCTGTATAGGCTATTAGTTCAAAACCAGAATCCTTTGGATACCAAAGGCCAAAATCCGGTGTGTCTTTGAGATACCTAAGGATTCTTTTGACTGCAGACAGGTGTGAATCACGAGGATCACACTGGAAACAAGCGCAGACACCCGTGGAGAAGACAATGTCGGGTCTACTAGCCGTGAGATGTAAGAGGGAACCAATGATTGCCCGATAAGTCTTTTGGTCAACCGATTTACCAGAAGTATCAGCGTTTAGTTGAAAATTTTTGGGCATTGGTGTTGCCACAGAGTTTGAACCACCGAAATCAAAGCGTTTTAAAAGATCTTGAACATATTTAGCTTGATTTATAAAAATGCCATCAGGGCGTTGTTGAACTTGAAGTCCTAAAAAGAACGTCAGCTCGCCCATCATGCTCATTTTAAATTGGGATTTCATGGTGTTTTCAAACTCTTGGCACATCTCAGGCTTCGTAGATGCAAAGATAATATCATCCACGTATATCTGAACTATGATTAGGTCACTACCTGATCTCCGAAGAAACAAAGTGGGATCGATTGTTTAGGGCCCATCTATTTTAAACTTGGTTGCCATTTATGTAATTTGTAGTTGAGGCCCAATTGTTTAGGGCCCATCTATTTTAAAAAAGCCTAGTCCATTAGAGTTAGTATAAATAGTGGATGTATTCTTCATTTGTACTTTCTCTCTTCTCTCTTACACACCTTGAATGAAAATCTATCTTGTACCTAGCATTACATCATGGAGATCCAAGTGTTCTTGATTGATTGATTTGGCACCTACAATTGGTATCAGAGCCTGCCACTTGCTCTTGATCCGTTGTGTTCTGGTTCTAGTGAAAAAGCTTCAGGTCCAGACTAAAGCTTCGGGTACCGGGTCTTCGCTCCAGACTTGGATATTTGGCATCAAGTGTTATCTTCAGAATTTCTCTAAGTCAATTCAATACCAATACCCACCACTACACTTAACCTTCAGATCTGAACCTAACCTCCAGATCTGGACCCAACCTTCAGAACTGAATCATTTTCAAGATTTTCACAAGTCTTGAGATTTTTCACCAACCAAATCACCTGATCATTCTAAGTTGTTTAAGATCCACAATCAATCTTTAATCATGAACACAAGAGAAGCCTTGGCAATCGGGTCTGACACCCGACCTCCAGTTCTGTTCAGAGGTGACTTCTCCCAATGGAAATCACGTTTCATAGACTTTGTCACCAAGCAACCTCTCGGCAAGCAAATCATGGAGTCCCTCAAGAATGGACCCGTGAAGTACTACACTGAAATTCCAGCAGTCCCTGATGGTAATCCACCAATTATAGGAGGAATAGTGGAAAAAGATGAATCAAACTTCACTCCTGAAGAAGCCAACCGAGTCAGAGGTGACATTCTTGCCAAATCATATCTCATTCAGAGCCTGCCCAATGAGATATATGCTAACATTGACTGCAACGACACCAGAAAGGCTATGTAGGATGAGATCATTAGCCTAATGCATGGGACAGAGAAAGGCATACAGATGAAAAGAACTAACCTTCTGACTAAGTTTGCCACATTCAAAGGTCGAGAGGGAGAATTACTAGAAGACACCTATCATAGGTTCTGCAATATGATCAATGAGCTTCGGAAGAACAACCTTAAGAAGTCTCAGTTGGACATCAATATCCAATTCATCAACTCACTCAGGTCTGAATGGAGGAGATTTGCTTCCAATCTTCAACAGAATCGCAACTTGGAAGATCTCGACATTCATGAGTTGTTTGAATTGCTGAACTATAACCAAGATGAGGTGCTTGAAATACTTGGTACCGAGAAGAAAGCAGAAAAGTATACTGATCCACTTGCCTTAGTTGTTGACAGAAGACAATACTCATCTGGGAGATCATCAAGATATGAAGAAGACTATGATATTCCTTCCGACATTGGTGAAAGAGGAAGTGAATTTGATGAGGAGATGAGTGATATGAAGAAAGCATTGGCATTGATCACCAGAACAATGGCCAAAAGAACTTCAAGGAAACCTTTGTCTTCCAACAACCATAGGTATTCCAGTGGCAGAAGGTATGAAGCTTGGGATAGGTATGAACCAAAGAATGATGCTCGAAGGTATGAGAGGGCAACTGAGACAGATAACAGGAGGTATGAAGACTCTAGAGAGCGGAGGTATGAAGAGCCGATGGAGAGAAGATATGAAGAAAGAAGGTTTGTTGATACAAGGGATAAGAGGTTTGAAGAACCAAAGAGGTATGAGCCAAGGAGGTTTGAACAAAGTGGTAGAGCTGACTACCAAAAGCCTGAGGAAACAGCTAAACCAGAAGACAAGGGCAAAGAGGTGAAGAAAGTTGATGGTGGACCAACCTGCTTCAAGTGTGGAAAGCCTGGTCATTTTGCTAAGAATTGTACCAATCATGTCTCCAAGTATGACTTGTAACATCCCAAATTTCCCAACATTCATTCGATATTAAATTAACCCAGATTCTTACAAGAGCGGAAGCTTGTCCGACATTACATTAAAACCATTACGTTTGGAACTTAAATCCGGAAATCCACCAACAACATAAAGCAATGTTATTGAAAAACAACGTAGTTTTAGTTTCAAAAGCATAAAAGAGTTTGACATCCTAACATAGCATCTCCTCCCAAACCATCCTGACTAAACTGCTAATCCGGAGCTTCATACGGTAGCCTTCTCTTTCCCCTTACGGGAAGTACCTGCCCCTAAAAGATTATACAACAACGGGGTAAGCATAAAGCTTAGTGAGCACACACATAACTGCTTACTATCATGCTTACACAATCATTTCACATAGAAATCATAAACATGCAAATCTCCAACCTTCCTTATGGTTTGATACCATAAAGGAAAGACATATGACACTGGTACCAGGCCTCTCCAAATTCCCTAGGGGTATTACTACCACCATAGGTACTCTCCAAACGTCCCCGAAGGAACACATAACACGATTACACATGCAAACATAACCATGCACACATAACATTAAGAGTTAAGTGAGGTACTCACCTGATAAGTTGATTAGCAAGCTCTCTCTCAACTAGCACGACAATCACTTTGCACCACCTATTCATAACACATACACATATACATCAATCACTGCCCCAAAACGGGTCCTTAACTCAAACCCGACTCCCTAACGTGAAATGGCCAAGCTAACCTCGACCAATTTCCACGAAACTTCACCTAACATCAAGTTACATAAGCCTCTAGGGGTCCACAAGCCAAAGAACCCCAAACGAGCCCGAAACGGAAAACTCAAAAATCGGGACAGCACAAACGGCGGGTCACCCCGCGGGTTGCCACCCGCGGCTTATCTGCGGATTCCCGCAACTGCGACTCCCAAGTCGCGACTAGCGACTGCAGTCGGGATTCCAACCGCAAATCTCCATTTTGACCAAAATCAACCAATTATAGGGTTATGCAACAACTATGGGCGATGTCTAACACTTACATGCGATCAATTTGCTCATAAACATGCCAATTGATGATCGGTTGATCATCAATCTAACTTACAACCTAACCAAACAAAAACTACAACACAAACTACAATTGAAGACACAAATAACATGGAACCCTTACCCTTGAAGCGAGCAACGCGATCAATTACGAACTCGATCACCACAACCTCCAATTGAACTCCTTGCTTTCTTCCCTAATCGCCTCCTCTCTCTCAAGATACGTTCTCTGAAACTGCCAATCTCCCTGAGTTAGGGCTTCTACTCCTTTTATCTAACTACACATCCCTTCACTTCCACAATTGACACTGGGCCCCTCCACTTCTAAAACATAACACTTATTAAATACTGATCAACCAAGTTATAAAGAAAAAAGAAAACGGGTGTTACAACTCTCCCCCACTTACCGGGATTTCGCCCCCGAAATCGCCTAATCCTGGAACAACGCAGGGTGGTTCCTTCGCATCTCATCCTCGGGCTCCTATGTCCACTCTGAACCTTTCCGGTGCTTCCATTGGACCTTAACGATCCCTATCTCTTTGTTTCTCAATGTCTTGGTCTTCCTCTCCAAGACAGCTATCGGCTTCTCCGCAGAGTTGAGCCGCTCATCCACTTCGATGTCCTCCAACGGTACAAATGCCGACTCATCCGCTAAACATTTCCGAAGCTGAGACACATGGAAAGTGTCGTGTATCTGACTGAGCTCTGGCGGTAACTCAAGTCGATACGCCACCTTCCCAACACGAGCCGCTATCTCAAACGGTCCAATGAATCTTGGGCCTAACTTTCCTCGCTTCCTGAACCGTATCACCCCTTTCCATGGCGATACCTTCAGAAGCACTTTATCCCCCACACTAAACTCCAGATCTGATCGTCTCTTATCTGCATAGCTTTTCTGGCGGCTTTGAGCTGCCTTCAGCCGCTCACGAATCTGCTGAATGCTCTTGGTCGTCCTCTGAACGATCTCCGTACTTCCCAGTTCTCTCTGACCGACCTCTCCCCAACAAATGGGGGTCCTGCACCTCCTCCCGTACAACATCTCGTAGGGAGGCATGCCAATACTAGCATGAAAACTGTTATTATAAGAGAATTCAACCAAGGGAAGATGAGATTCCCAGCTGCCTCCGAAATCCAAAACACACGCCCGAAGCATATCTTCGAGAGTCCGTATTGTCCTCTCGCTCTGACCGTCTGTCTGAGGGTGGAAAGCCGTGCTGAACTGAAGCTTAGTACCCAACTCCTCGTGAAATCTGCTCCAAAAGCGTGAGGTGAACCGAACGTCTCAGTCTGAGATCACCGTCACCGGCACCCCGTGCCTCGCTACTATCTCCCGGACATAGATGTCCGCTAACACCTCTGAAGAAGAGGCCTCCCGAATCGCGATGAAGTGGGCACTCTTCGTCAGTCGGTCAACCACCACCCAAATTGTGTCATGCTTCCTAACCGTTCTTGGTAGCCCGGTAACCAAGTCCATGGTTACGTGTGTTTAGGAGAAATTTCATCATCGCACGAACGAACGGTTAGAATCGTAAGATATCTTCCAGGATAATAATCCTGTATTAAGATAAGGTCCTGGAATGAAGATATGAATACCCTCGAACGTAGATAAATTATTATCGAACGATATTCGAAACATTACATGACAAATCATGCGATGTTACTAACGAGCGATATACTTGTAAAGTTCATTCTTATTGCAGGACAAGATCGATCATCATATCCAACAATTGTCCACCTTCGAGAAAATCTGAAATTGAGTACTATGCTATGAGGAGTTCATCATTACAATGAGCATTGAAGCATATCGTACGATATATATATATATATAAACGTACGATTGGTCTCATCGATCAAGCATCAACCGTTATGTGACCGTTTGAACAGAGATATGCTCTCATTAAAGACTCGGACGTTATGATCGAGAATTCAGCTTCAGTTATGACCGTTGCATTTATAGCTCAATTATGAAATGACGGTTACGATCCAAGCAGCTATAAAAGAGATTCAAGATCCTACACTCAAGACAACTAATTCTGAGAGAAAAATAGCAATATCAATATTATTCTCTGTATTTACGTTCGATAGCATTCATTTCCTTATTGTAATCGTACGATACAACTGTAACATCGAGGATATCACCCCTTATTGGTGATCAATAGTGCAACGTCGACTACCCTATTTAGTCGGCCGCAGGTTTTTTCCTCGATTCTGAGGTTTTTCCTGCGTCATCAATCTTTTTGTCTATTTACTTTCATTTATCGCACGTTTTATCGAACAAGAGTTCTTTCTTTTGACGATTTTGCCTCACGACATCTTACGATAATAACTTGAGTAAATTTTTACACAAACAGTTTGGCGCCCACCGTGGGCCTCGTTTTGAGAAAATCTTGTTCGATAAGGCGTCAGCTTACTAACCTATTTCTTCGAGCTTCTTTGTGAACTAAGTGCAGGAACATGGCAAGCAGTTCTCAACCAACCTTGCAACAACAATTGGCAGCAGCACAAGAACAAATACAACGGCTGAATGAACAAAATTTGCAAATGAATGGTGAACTAACTCGGTTGAGAGCATCGAATCCACAAATTACTCATATCCCGGCTTCTATGCACCAAGCAAGGCCATTCTTTCCTCAAAGTCAGCCTCAAGTTTCGCAACCATTTATCCAACCACAAATATCACAACCTTTTATCCAACCGCAAGCGTCACAAGTTAGCCTACCACCGCCACCTCCATTCAACAACCCGCGTCCTATCTTCCCTCCATTACCATCAGGTCCTTACCCAGGAACAACCACGTTCACTTACAACCAACCTCAAGCAGGGCCTCGTCCCTTTGTACCTATTCCAGAACCTATATCGCACGTTCCCATCGCAGCTACCCCCATAACTCATATCCCAAACTTATCGAACGTTTCAGGAACCTCTAGTAATCCACCTCTCACTGACATCGTGGATGTTCGACTGAAAATGCTAGAAGAACAAAACAAAGCAATGCTCGCATTATTAACCAAACTTCCTGGAGCTGCCGTACCCATCGAAGTTGAACCTAAAACTGGATTCCAAGCCTCACCCTATATCGATGAGATTGCTCTTGTTGATATTCCCAAAAAATACAATATCCCAGCCTTCACACCAAAATACTCTGGAATCTCTGATCCTGTGGAACACATCGCACAATACAAGCAACTAGTGTGGACAGTTCCTATTCCAACCCAGTTTCAAGAAATTTGTATGTGCAAAGGCTTTGGATCAACGCTTGCCGGAGCTGCGTTGCAATGGTTAATCAATTTGAAACCTAAGAGCATCGCATCGTGGTCTGAGTTAGTAAACCAGTTTACTCGACAGTTTGCAAGCAGTCACAAGATAGAGAAACAAACAAGCGATCTCTACTATGTCGTGCAAAAAACAGGTGAAACCATTCGTGAATATTTTAACAGGTTCAATGCAGAGATGATCGAAGTTAAGAACTGCGATGTGCGGACAGCGATCGAAGCATACAAACGTGGGTTAGATACATCCTCGGAGTTATACACAGATCTAACGAAGTATCCACCAGAAAACTTCGATGATGTACGAGCTCGTACGTTGGCCCACATGAGGATCGAAGATGACGCCATTTTCCGGCGTAAACACTCGAACGATAAGAAGAATCTTGGAGCACAGAAACACAATTTCAAACCTAAACGAGTAAACAAGATTGATAATTCCCGACGCGATCAGAATAAACGTTCGAACCAAGGTACAGGTAAAGTAAGATATCCAGATTTGTCAACTTACCATTTTGCAGGTACAACGAAAGACTTGGTGGATTCACTACGGAACTTGGAAGTTAATGTACGATGGCCCAAGAAACCAGAGAATCCTAACAAGGACAAAGACCAAACAAAATGGTGCGACTTCCACAGCGACCACGGACACAATACAGATGATTGTATTAGCTTGAAGAAAGAGATCGCGTACCTCAAAACGAACGGACATCTTAAAAACCTTCTAGGCGATGATTCGAAAAGACCAACGTCACCCGTTCCAACGAAGGTTGTAAACTGCATTACAGGTGGATCAGAAGTGTGTGGCCTCACTTATTCTGCGGCAAAAAGGCACGCACGAGAAGGGCCTGAAGGACATCCCATCCCAAATGAATCCAGATCTACGGAAGAAAAAGAGCTCGATGCAACAAAGATAACGTTCGATATAGAAGACATGACTGACACTTATCAGAAACACCATGATGCATTGGTTATTCAGTTGACAATTGGTAACTGTCTAACTAAGAGAGTACTAATCGACGGAGGCAGTTCAGCAAATGTGGTATTCGCAGAAACATTGAAGATTATGGGTATCGATCGATCCAACATCGTACGACGAACAACAACACTAATTGGATTCAACGGAGATGCAACTAGTACTCTTGGAGAGATCACACTACCAGTCTTCGCTAAAGGCATAAACAAGCAAACAAAGTTCAACGTCATCGATTGTCCTTCCGCTTATAATGCCATACTTGGAAGACCTTGGATCCACGATATGAAGGCCGTACCATCAACGTATCATCAGAAGATCAAATTCCCATCTCCGTGGGGCGTGCAAGAAATAGTCAGCGAAAACAAAATCGCACGGGAGTGTTACAAGATCACGATGAAGGCCAAACCGCACGATATCTAGCAATTACAGAGCCAGGATGGAGTACGATCGTACGATGATCTTCAATTGGAAGAAGTCGTGTTGGATCACAAACATCCTGATCGTAAGGTCTTCGTAGGTGCAACTCTAATCCCCGATATAAAGAATAGTATAATTTCTTTTTTGCAGGAACACTCGGATTGTTTTGCGTGGTCACACGAGGATATGGTGGGGATAGATCCTAACATCATATCGCACAAGTTGAACGTGGATCCTACGTTTAAACCCGTTAAGCAAAAAAGACGCAAGTTTGCACCAGAACGCAACAAGGTGATCAACGAGGAAGTGGAAAATCTACTCAAAACGGGAAAAATTCGAGAAGTAAAGTATCCAGATTGGCTCGCTAACGTGGTGGTAGTACAAAAGAAGAATGGAAAATGGCGAGTATGCATCGACTTCATGGACCTAAACAAAGCTTGTCCAAAGGATCCCTTTCCTTTGCCACACATCGATGCGATGGTCGATGCAACAGCGGGGCACGAGTTACTAACATTCATGGACGCTTATTCCGGATATAACCAGATTCTAATGCATAAAGACGATCAAGAGAAGACTGCATTTATGACCGATAAGGGCATATACTGTTACAAAGTAATGCCATTTGGTCTCAAGAATGCTGGATCAACGTACCAAAGGCTCGTAAACAGGATGTTCAAAGATCACCTCGGACGTACGATGGAAGTATATATCGACGATATACTCGTGAAATCGGAACGATCACAAGATCACATCCAGCATCTAAAGCAATCGTTCGATATATTACGAGAATATAAGATGAAACTCAATCCAACCAAGTGCTCTTTCGGAGTGCGTGCGGGTAAGTTCCTTGGATACATGGTTACGCGACGAGGGATCGAAGCGAGCCCAGAGCAGATCAAAGCAATCCTGGAAATCCAGTCACCAAGGAATATAAAAGAGGTACAAAAGCTGACTGGGCGAGTAGTGGCCCTGAACAGGTTCATCTCACGATCATCCGATAAATTTCACTTGTTCTACAACGTGCTTCGAAAGAACAAAGGCTTCGATTGGACAGAGGCACACGAGGAAGCACTACAAAGCTTAAAGAAGTACATGTCCAATCCTCCACTGTTGACGAAACCAATCGAAGGAGAGAGCTTGCAATTATACCTCGCTGTGAGCAACAACGCTGTTAGCGCAGTGCTCGTACGAGAAGGTGACCAACAACAGCAACCTATCTATTATATAAGTAAGTCTTTCCTCGATGCCGAAACAAGGTACACGTCTATGGAAAAACTCTTACTTGGCCTCGTGACTGCAGCTAAAAAGTTAAGACATTATTTCGAATCGCATCATATAATCGTTGTTACTAACTATCCTCTTAAGATCGTACTTCGTAAGCCTGAACTTACAGGACGATTAGCAAAGTGGAGTATTTATCTTAGCAGCTTCGATCTAACGTACCAACCAAGAACAGCGATAAAATCTCAAGCGTTAGCAGATTTCGTAGCTGAATTCAGTCCTGGGATCGATGAGCCATCGTACGATGAAATCAGTAATGTGATGATTCACGACAACGAACCATGGACCATGCACGTTGACGGAGCTTCTAACGCACGAGGATCAGGATTGGGAGTTGTCCTGAAATCATCACATGGGGGCAATATGGTGTATTCGATACGATGCGAGTTCAAAACCACCAATAACGAAGCAGAATATGAAGCCTTGATCGCTGGATTGGATATGGCATATAACTTGGAAGCACGATGGCTACACGTACGAAGTGATTCGCTATTAGTTGTGAACCAAATCAATGGCGAATTCCAAGCAAAAGATTCAAAAATGATATTGTATCTCAAGATCGCAAAAGATAAGATCGCACGATTTGATAAGTTCTCGATAGAACAAATCCCAAGAGATCTGAACATGCAAGCCGATGCCTTGGCTAACTTGGGGTCCGCATTCAACGAACCAACTCTAGAAAGTGTCCCGATAATACATCTTATGTCACCAACAATCGAAGAAGTTCAAATGATCGAAGAAAACCATGATTGGTCGAATGATATATGGAACTACCTCAAGAATGACCAACTCCCTGAAGACAAGTTAGAAGCCCGGAAAGTCAGACTTAAAAGCTCTCGATACACGATCTTCGATGATCAGCTGTATCGAAGATCCACGACGGGTTTAATCTTACGATGCGTGGTAAACAAGCAACAAATCGGTCAAATCCTTCAAGAGATGCACGATGGAGAATGTGGAAACCATTCTAGGGGCAGAAGCCTTGCTAACAGAATCTCGAGACAAGGGTATTATTGGCCCACCCTTCGGGAGGACTCGATAAGGTATGTTCAAAGGTGCGATGCTTGTCAAAGACATTTAGGTACGTCACATTTACCTTCTGAACCCCTACACTCTGTCTTAATCCCATGGCCATTCATGCGATGGGGGATGGACATCGTAGGAAAATTACCACCTGCTCCAGGTCAAAAAGTGTTTTTACTTGTTCTTACCGATTATTTCTCTAAATGGATTGAAGCCGCAGCTTTCTCACAGGTTAGGGATAAAGAAGTTATCTCCTTTATCCAAACTAACATTATTTACAGGTTTGGAGTGCCATCAGAAATAACGTGCGATAATGGGTCCCAATTTATAAGTGAGAGAACTCGAAAGTTCTGCGATGAACGTGGGATAAAACTCATTACATCGACCCCAAGATATCCACAATCCAACGGCTTGGCTGAATCTAGCAATAAGACCATTATTAATTCCATTCGAAAGAGGTTGAAAGCTGCAAAGGGTCGATGGGTCGAAGAGTTACCATCTGTTTTGTGGGCAAATCGCACGACACCTAGAACCTCAACTGGACAAACTCCCTTTTCCCTAGTATACGGATGTGAAGCAGTCCTTCCGATCGAATCACAAGTTCCTGTTGCCCGACATCGTACGATTGAACAAAACTCGATAGACTTGTGTTACGATATCGATGCTTTGGAAGAACTAAGAGAGAAAGCCTTTCAAAAAATGGCATCGCAAAAAGCCATGGTCGAACGTTACTTCAATAAAAAGGTGAAGATCAAGGTATTTCAAGTTGGAGATCATGTCCTACGACGTGTCTTTCCAAATACACAGGAATCGAACGCTGGAAAACTTTCCATCAAATGGGAAGGACCTTACATCATTACTAAGATCGTTGGGAAAGGTGCTTATAAGATTTCAACCATCGAAGGTAATGAAATCCCACGTAGTTGGAATGCAACTCATCTAAAGAGGTATTACTTCTAAAACCCTTTTTCATTTTCTTAACTATTATTCTATCGAACGATTACTGACTTAGGCATCGGAGCGCCGTTGGTCAATCCAACGGCCACCCCTTAGCCAATTTTATTCGCAGGTAACGCACGATTCTCGCAAGACATCGCACGATTATCGCAGACATCGCACGATCTATGGCAAAACATCGCCCGATAAAACAACATGTTCAAAACGCATAGAACTTAAAAGATGCATCAATTTTAAATCGCAAGAGCGCAAGTCAAAACGCCAGACGCACGATTAACAGAAACGTTTCTAAAAAATTTTCAAGTGCCTTAGACTCATGATAAACATCGCAAGTCAAAATGCACGATTAATTAAGGCCTTAAACACAGGATCAGCTAAAACGCACGATTATCTATTTATTAAAAGTACTTAGGACAAAAATAAAAAGTACTGAGACATCGCACGATTGCAAAAATAGATAATTTCATTAAAAAAGTACTTAAAAGTACTGCGATTACATCGAATGATAATTTAAACTTCAGGGGTGGCCTCTACGCCAACACCCTCTCCTACACTAGCTTCTACGATAGGAGGAACGTCTTCAGCAGCCTTATCTACGATGCCGGATCCAGAGGCATCTTCATTTTTATCCTCCTCCTCGATCATCGTGACTTCAGCCTCCTTGCTCTTTTCAGCACCCTCCTCCTCTTCATCGGCATCCTTGGCATCATCAGCATCCAGGAGCTCGTCAGATCCCATCGCATCACGGAAGGCCCCCAGCTCACCCTTAGCAGCCTCGATGGTGTACGTGCCACCAATAAATTGGCGTATTAAGGCTGCACGGGCCACCATCCTAGACAACACCATCTCATCTTTGAGATCCTGGATCTCAGATGATGAGGCCTTCTCGCGATCTGCCATCTCCATGCGCGATGCGGCAGGATCCTCCTCCAGCTTGACGATACGATTGTTGGCCGCTGTCAGCCTTGCACGTTGGTCCGATCGAACGTGCTCAGCCTCATCCAACTTAGCCATCAGATCATCCGCTTCAACCCGTTTGGCCTCCAGATCAGCAGCCATCTTTGATGCCTTCTCCTTAGCCTTCTTAGCCTCGTTCACTGCAGCCCTTTCGCTGGACATCTTCATCTTCATGTCCCTCTGAACGGTCTCCAATCTTTGATGAAGACCGAGACACGCCTGGAAAGCCTACATGGACATAAGATGATTAGAACACACGATTATAAAAACGTAAGATAAAGCATCGTAAGATAAAGAAAAGCTTACCATGAAGGAATATCCAACTGCACCAGCATCGAGCTCACCAATCCGACGTGTATCCATGTGAGCCTTCTGCGATGGAAGCAAATACTGTTTGATGGCAGGGAAGAGGTCATCTTGGTTGATGACGTCACCATCAAGAAAGTTCGAGGGCAAAGATATGTGGATCGACGTCTCACCTTCCTTCCCCTTCGAAGACTTGGCTGGAGCTCTCTTCTCCTTTGGCATCGTGGGAGACATCGTAGGAGGAGGAACGCTGTGAATTGGGGTCGCATCAACCACATCGTCCGCCTGTCGTGCGGCATCCTTCGATGAGATCGAAGCACCCGAAGAAGACCTTGTCTTCTTAAGCTGTGGCTCCATGCCACTTACTCCCTTCTTCTTTTCCAGAGCCCTCTTGGCCGCCGCTAGGTTGGCCAACTTCTTCGAAGGCTTCTTTTGGCCTGAAATAAGCAGAAAACGTACGTTAATATCGCACGATAAACTAAAAAGAAAACGTAAGATTAAAAAGAAGATAAAAATCATCGTACGATTTACCTTCCATCTCCTCTTCTTCTTCTACTTCTTCTTCGCTCAACACCTGAACTTCAAGCTCTTCGTCACTGTCCTCTCTTGGACTTTTCCCCTTCAATTTTCCGTACGATCTTTCCTGAACACCGTACTCTAAGAAACGATTAACAGCCTCGGTGGATTCCTCGAAAGAAAACTCGATCTCTGCAAAAAGAAACACACGATAAGCAATTATACAATAAAATCAAACGAAGCAAAATACATAAAATATCCTATACCTAGTGGGTTCCATTCTGGGGCCACCCATCCACCTTCCTCCAAAACTGACGAGGATCGCACGAACGCGTATCGAGCCTTCCACCCTCGATCAAACACTTGCGTACCATGTACTAACATGGCATCACCCCTACCCTTGGGATAAATCCCATACCTATCGTAATCAGAAACCTTCACGGTGTACGCCGTGAGAAGGTCGTCAACGGTGAAAGGGGCTCTACCCCAGTTTTCAGTCACTCGTTCGATAACGCTCACGACCCTCCAGAATTGGGGCATGAGCTGTCCAGGAGATAGACTAAATCGTGTCATGAACGCACGAGATAGAGGACTATAGGGCCAGATGAACCCAATCTTAAAGGGGTATTCGAACAAGGCAAAGAAGCCTGCCGGAGCATCGGCGGGTCTAACTTCGCCAGGCGATTTGATTACGGCATCCTTAGGCATCCTAGCAAGTTTCCTAAGGTGGATTAGGTCGATTTCTCCTTGGATTGTACTCTTAACCTCCATGATTTCTCTAAAACTTAGACGATCTAAACTTCTATATAACCTATCGAAGCGCAACAAATCAAAATTCCTAGGATTCTTCTCAGCCCTAACTTTCAAACGCATGAACTGAATTGAAACAAGGAAAAGAAAGATACCTTATAGGCGAATTGGAACTAAATCTTCTTAAAGATTAGAAGGATTCGGTTGGAATGGAATTTGAATTCGAAATTGGAAAAGATTTTGAGATAATTATGGATAGAATTCGGTCTTTTATACAAATTAAACCTCCTCTTCAAGTAATTGAGGTCGAATCGAGCATCGACACCTGTCCCAGATAACCGTTGTAATGACAGCTATCACTTAACCAAAATTACAAACGCCGTTAACATGAAAACCGATTCATATTCGATAATTGACACTTGATGAAATTGAGATATTAACGAATTGATTTTGCAGATGTAAGATTCAGAAAATATCTGATATATTATTTTCTAAATCTTGGGGGCAAACTGTTTAGGAGAAATTTCATCATCGCACAAACGAACAGTTAGAATCGTAAGATATCTTCCAGGATAATAATTCTGTATTAAGATAAGGTCCTGGAATGAAGATATGAATACCCTCGAACGTAGATAAATTATTATCGAACGATATTCGAAACATTACATGACAAATCATGCGATGTTACTAACGAGCGATATACTTGTAAAGTTCATTCTTATTGCAGGACAAGATCGATCATCATATCCAACAATTGTCCACCTTCGAGAAAATCTGAAATTGAGTACTATGCTATGAGGAGTTCATCATTACAATGAGCATTGAAGCATATCGTACGATATATATATATATAGACGTACGATTGGTCTCATCGATCAAGCATCAACCGTTATGTGACCGTTTGAACAGAGATATGCTCTCATTAAAGACTAGGACGTTATGATCGAGAATTCAAGTTCAGTTATGACCGTTGCATTTATAGCTCAATTATGAAATGACGGTTACGATCCAAGCAGCTATAAAAGAGATTCAAGATCCTACACTCAAGACAACTAATTCTGAGAGAAAAATAGCAATATCAATATTATTCTCTGTATTTACGTTCGATAGCATTCATTTCCTTATTGTAATCGTACGATACAACTGTAACATCGAGGATATCACCCCTTATTGGTGATCAATAGTGCAACGTCGACTACCCTATTTAGTCGGCCGCAGGTTTTTTCCTCGATTCTGAGGTTTTTCCTGCGTCATCAATCTTTTTGTCTATTTACTTTCATTTATCGCACGTTTTATCGAACAAGAGTTCTTTCTTTTGACGATTTTGCCTCACGACATCTTACGATAATAACTTAAGTAAATTTTTACACAAACAACGTGCTCCCATTTCCACTCAGGTATCTCCAAAGGTTGAAGTTTCCCGTGTGGCTTCTGATGCTCTGCCTTAACCCTCAAGCACGTCAAACACTTTTCCACATACTTAGCCACATCCCTCTTCATGCCTGGCCACCAATAGTCGGTCCTCAAGTCACAGTACATTTTGGTGGCACCGGGATGTATTGAGAACTTCGACTTATGGGCCTCATCCAAGAGTGTCTGTCTCGCCTCGCACGAGACTGGAACCCAAACCCGGCCGTATCGAGTCAACAAACCCCGACCGTCGGCCGCCAACTGATCCACTTGACCCTTTATCCTCTCCTTTTTCTGATTGTCAACCTTGACCGCCTCCACTTGAGATTGACGTATCAACTCTAACAAGGAAGTTGACACGGTCAACCTCATGCACGGTACCCGAAGCAATAAAACACTTCCCTTCCGACTCAAGGCATCCGCCACCACATTCGCCTTTCCCGGGTGGTAGAGGATCTCACAGTCGTAGTCCTTTACCACCTCTAGCCACCTTCGTTGCCTCATATTGAGGTTCTGCTGATCCATAAAATAACGGAGGCTCTTGTGATCCGTATAAATGGTACAGTGAACCCCATACAAGTAGTGTCGCCATAGCTTAAGCGCGAACACCACCGCAGCCAGCTCCAGATCGTGGGTTGGGTAGTTTACCTCATGCGTCTTTAATTGACGGGACGCATAGGCAATTACCCGTCCCCTCTGCATAAGGACGCAGCCTAACCCGTGATACGAGGCATCACAGTAGACTGTCAGGTCCTCTATTCCCTCCGGTAGGGTCAAAACCGGAGCCTTACATAACTTCCTCCGCAATGTGTCAAAAGCTGCTTCTTGCTCCTCACCCCAAACAAATCGCTCACTCTTCCTCGTCAATCTGGTCAATGGAACAGCTATCTTGGAGAAGTCCTGGATAAACCGGCGGTAGTACCCGGCCAACCCAAGAAAACTCCTAACCTCCGTGGGAGTCTTCGGCGTCTCCCATTTCATCACCGCCTCCACCTTCGCTGGATCAACCTTTATGCCCTCTCGGTTTACAAGATGCCCCATAAATTGGACTTCTTGTAACCAGAAGTCACATTTGGAGAATTTCGCGTATAACTTCTCTTTACGCAAAACCTCCAACACTTCTCGCAAATGCTCCACATGCTCCTCCTTCGATTTGGAGTAGATCAGTATATCGTCTATGAAAACGATCACCGACCTATCCAACATCGGTCTGCAAACTCTGTTCATCAGATCCATGAACGCCGCCGGTGCGTTCGTCAAGCCGAAGGGCATCACGATGAACTCGAAATGCCCATACCTGGTCCAGAAAGCTGTCTTGTGCACATCCTCCTCTCGAACTTTCAGCTGGTGGTACCCCGAACGAAGATCTATCTTCGAGAACCAAGCGGCTCCCTGAAGTTGATCAAAAAGATCATCGATCCTCGGAAGTGGGTATCTGTTCTTCACCGTGAGCTTGTTGAGCTCTCGGTAGTCGATACACATCCGCATCGACCCGTCCTTCTTCTTGACAAACAGGATTGGGGCTCCCCAAGGCGAGGTGCTCGGGCGGATGAACCCCTATCCAACAGCTCCTCCAACTGTTTTGATAGCTCTTGCATTTCCGGTGGTGCTAACCGATACGGAGCCTTTGCTATCGGTGCCGCCCCCGGAACAAGGTCTATCCTAAACTCTACCTGCCTCTCGGGTGGAACTCCAGGCAAGTCATCCGGGAATACATCCGGATACTCGCTAACTACGGGTACATCTGCAACTGTCTTCTTCCGTGCCTCCTCGCGACTATCGACAACATACGCCAAGAAACTATGTCCCCCGTGAAGAACATGCTTCCTAGCCTTAGCTAGCGTACACAGCTTTGGCAACTTCTTCCGTCTTTCACTCGGGATAGTCAATTCTCCCCCACTTGGGTTCCGAATCACTACCCTCTCGTTCTCGCAATCGATATGACCTCCATTTCGACTCAGCCAATCTACCCCCACTACTACATTGATCTCTCTCATAGGAATCGGGATGAGATCAATCCTGAACTTGACTCCAAAAATCTCTATTATGCTGTTTCTATACACGTGCTTACATAACCGGTACTTCTCAGCTGCTATCTCTACCTCTAGCGGACTGTCTAATCTACCCTTTACATGCATGAAATTCTTACAGAAAGCATAAGACACAAACGACTTGCTAGAACCCGAATCAAACAATACAAGAGCAGGTACAGAGTTGACAGGAAAAGTACCTGTCACCACGTCCGGCTCCTCCTTGGCCTCCTCGGCCGTCAGCTGAAACACTCTAGCGCGGGTCTTCGGCGCCTCCGCCTTCTTACCCGAGCTCTCCGTCTTCACTGGCACTGTCCCCGACGTTTGAGTTGCCCCGTCAGACTGAGGGCACTCATGAGCTACATGACCCGATCGGAAGCATTTGAAGCAGAGCCTCATAGTCACCTTGCAATCCTTACTGAAATGGCCCGGTTACCCGCATTTGAAGCAGGTTCCCGACCCCATCCGACACTCTCCCAAGTGATGACGTCCACACTTAGGGCAGTTCGAGAACTCCTTCTTTACCACCACCCTCGGCTCCGTCGGTTTGAATTTCTTCACCGGCTGAGTCTGCGTCTGAGTCGTCTCCGCCTTCTTCCTCTTACTCTGCCTCTCAAGCTCTAGCTCCCGGGTCCTTGCCATCTCATGCATGCGGTGGAAGGTCTTGCACTCTGCCATACCATGAATTCTCGAATCTCAGGTTTCAGAATCTCCGAATAACGATGCATCTTCATTCGCTCACTTGCCACGTACTCAGGGCAAAAGAGCGAACGCTCCAGAAATAGATCAGTGATTTCATTCACTGTCTCGGTCGTCTGCTTCATAGCCAAGAACTCCCCAGTCAGCCGCTCTACCTCCACCTGAGGTACATACTGCTCCTTGAACAGTTCCTTGAACTGTTCCCAAGTCATAGTGGCAATCTGCTCCGGAGTCCTAGTCCGGTTAATCAAGTTCCACCAGTCCTTCGCCGCCTTTCTCAGCAGGTTCGCAGCATAACGAACCTTCACCTCCTCTGAGCAAGAACTAGTCAGGAAAGCTCCCTCCACCTCAGATATCCAGCAAGAGCTGGTCACCGGGTCCTTCTGCCCGTTAAACTGTGGTGGCTGACAAGCCGAGAAGTCCTTGTATGTTGTGACTCTCGACTATCCTCCACCAGACCCTCCCGAGCCACCAGGCCTTGCGGCCATGGCTGCCTCCACGACTGTCTCCACCAGGCTGCGCATCTCATTCTTCAGCTCATCCTTCATTTGGGAAAAGTAGCCCGATAACATATCATGCAGTGCCTCTCCCACTTCTGCTGCTATCATCTCCCTCAGATTAGAGGTTTCCTCTTTCTCCTCAGTAACTACCTTCTTGCCCTTCTTTACTGGTCTCCCCATACTGATTCATAAAACACATAACTTTTAATAACTACAAAACTCTCCCTCCCATGTCATTCTAGCTCGAGCCAGTGGCTCAAACTTCATAACTCTCCTCTCCACATGCTCCTTAGGGGTCTACTAGATACTCGGTGGACACACACGTGGGTCCTATCATGCCACTACCCCTTCCCAAACAATATCGTTGGTTCATAGAACCCTTGTAACTATGTCAATTCCCAACACGTACAGTGTATTTGCAATGATATGGGCCCTTATATCATTGTAACTACACCCTACATGCCTAGCCTCAACACCGTTACTTAAGTCCTAATCCCCTACTTAGTTGTCATGCACAACAATTAAACATTAAACTTTCATAGCATAACCATCAGTTGAATACATAACAATACCATGTCTCTACTCTTAACCACATATCTATAAGCCTAAGTAAGGCTAGCATGCATACATATAGTCATAACAGTTATCACAAGGTTCATGCTCAGATTTACTACATACACTTGTAACTCATGAATCTAGTGTTCACATCTTACACATGCTATACATACACATCACATCATATCAACATACTCAACAAAGTAAGGTTAGTGTGCTCACCCCCGTTCTGATGCTCCGGTCTGCAATTCAGTCTTACTATTCGTCTCTCCATAAAACATTTCTTTGGTTACTTTTATTTACAAAAACACGAGCTTTTTGGTTTAAGTCCAAGTATCCACCACTTGTGACTACCTGAATCTCTTAAACCTAGGCTCTGATACCAACTTGTAACATCCCAAATTTCCCAACATTCATTCGATATTAAATTAACCCAGATTCTTACAAGAGCGGAAGCTTGTCCGACATTACATTAAAACCATTACGTTTGGAACTTAAATCCGGAAATCCACCAACAACATAAAGCAATGTTATTGAAAAACAACGTAGTTTTAGTTTCAAAAGCATAAAAGAGTTTGACATCCTAACATAGCATCTCCTCCCAAACCATCCTGACTAAACTGCTAATCCGGAGCTTCATACGGTAGCCTTCTCTTTCCCCTTACGGGAAGTACCTGCCACTAAAAGATTATACAACAACGGGGTAAGCATAAAGCTTAGTGAGCACACATATAACTGCTTACTATCATGCTTACACAATCATTTCACATAGAAATAATAAACATGCAAATCTCCAACCTTCCATATGGTTTTATACCATAAAGGAAAGACATGTGACACTGGTACCAGGCCTCTCCAAATTCCCTAGGGGTATTACTACCACCATAGGTACTCTCCAAACGTCCCCGAAGGAACACATAACACGATTACACATGCAAACATAACCATGCACACATAACATTAAGAGTTAAGTGAGGTACTCACCTGATAAGTTGATTAGCAAGCTCTCTCTCAACTAGCACGACAATCACTTTGCACCACCTATTCATAACACATACACATATACATCAATCACTACCCCAAAACGGGTCCTTAACTCAAACCCGACTCCCTAACGTGAAATGGCCAAGCTAACCTCGACCAATTTCCATGAAACTTCACCTAACATCAAGTTACATAAGCCTCTAGGGGTCCACAAGCCAAAGAACCCCAAACGAGCCCGAAACGGAAAACTCAAAAATCGGGACAGCACAAACGGCGGGTCACCCCGCGGGTTGCCACCCGCGGCTTACCCGCGGATTCCCGCAACTGCGACTCCCAAGTCGCGACTAGCGACTGCAGTCGGGATTCCAACCCCAAATCTCCATTTTGACCAAAATCAACCAATTATAGGGTTATACAACAACTATGGGCGATGTCTAACACTTACATGCGATCAATTTGCTCATAAACATGCCAATTGATGATCGGTTGATCATCAATCTAACTTACAACCTAACCAAACAAAAACTACAACACAAACTACAATTGAAGACACAAATAACATGGAACCCTTACCCTTGAAGCGAGCAACGCGATCAATTACGAACTCGATCACCACAACCTCCAATTGAACTCCTTGCTTTCTTCCCTAATCGCCTCCTCTCTCTCAAGATACGTTCTCTGAAACTGCCAATCTCCCTGAGTTAGGGCTTCTACTCCTTTTATCTAACTACACATCCCTTTACTTCCACAATTGACACTGGGGCCCCTCCACTTCTAAAACATAACACTTATTAAATACTGATCAACCAAGTTATAAAGAAAAAAGAAAACGGGTGTTACATGACTACTACAAAAACAAGATGAACCTGGCCAAAAGACAAGACGATGGACATGCCTTGTTAGCTGAAGATGAAGCCTGGTTGCAGATGTCCAGTGACGATGAAGAGAGAGGTCTCGTATGTATGCTAGCCCAGGATGAAGCATGGGATCTGAATAGCAATGATGAAAGGGAAGGTCAACTGTGCCTGATGGCAAATCACAGTGAGGAGGAACAGTATTCAGAAGACAGTGATCGTGATTACAATGATCTTGACTCAGACCATTCCGAGTCATCCTCTGAGGTACTTCCTGATCCTTATATTGAACTTGAAAATCATGTCAAGGATCTTGCTCTTAAGGTTTCTGAGTATGAAAAAAAAATTAAAAAAACAAATAACTTGACAGCAATTGCAGAATCCAAATTAGCTAGTGAACATGCCTTAGTTGTAAAATTCTCATTTGAACTAGCTCATTCCAAAGAAAAGGTAACCACTCTTACTCTTGCAAACAAAACCTTAGAAGATAAAGTTGCTAGTCTGAATGATAACATCTCAGACTTGCAAAAGAAGCTTCATGAGGCTGAAGTTTTGAGTAGAGAAAGCTTACAAAAGTATGAGGTGATTTTTGCCCAAAGAACAAACTTATTTGCAAAGATAAAAGATATGGAGGACAAGTTTTTAAAGAGAGGCCAGACTGATCAAACCATTCACATGAAGCAACCCAAAGAGTTCAATTATTACAATCCGAAGGAAGGCATTGGATATAAAAGTCCATGCTATCTTAAGCGTGCCATATCCAAGACTCCTACCTTGTATGATCTTAGGTACATGAGTCTTGGATACAAAATCATTTTCATGAAAGAGTCTGATGATCCTGAACAGTTGAAGGAAATTGAGAAAAAAGAAAAAGCTAGGAAGAACAAACAATCATTTCCCTTCAACTATTCATCTCTCAATGCCAGTTATGCAACGCGTGAGATTCCTTTGTCTAAAGACTACACGCCTAGCTATACTGAGGCTGAGATGAATCAGGAAGTTCCAATCCTTGAAAAAATTTACAAAGATAACCAAACCTTTTATGAGAAAAGGATTGCTAAACTTGAGGCTGAGCTAGAGGATGAGAGGCGCATGAGCCTTAGGGAAAATGACCTATTCTTGAGTAAAATCAATGAATTGGAGGAAGCCCTCAAATCCAAAAGCACACCAAAAGCAAGTCAATCCACCTTTGGAACTCGTGATAACTCACGTCATCATCACCATACATGGAATGTGAATGCGTTAGATTTTAGACCTTCAAGTACCTCTTTCACAAACTCACAATCTATGGTACTAAGGTCCCCAATCTGCACCACCATTTCATACATGGAAGACTAAACTTATAGGGCACCTAAATCAATAGTACAAATTTCTGAAATTGTATCGGATGATTGTACCAATAGGGTTGGTGAGAACGGTAGATCATCAGGCCACTCTAAACCAGGAAACATGGCTCCTCCTAAACTATCCCGGAAAGACAAGGGAAGGACAAATTGGTCACCCCTGAGTCTGAAGTTGCGAGTTCATCTCGTACCAATGTGAATGTTCCTAAGAAAAACAAACATTTTTGAAAACGAAAGAATGCTACCAAACCAAAGGAACACTCACACAACTTCATTCCGAAGAAAAACACCTCACATACTCATTCTCCAAATGTCAAAGGTACTAATCGTGGTTCTCAAAATATGACAGATCAAAATATGAGAAATGGTAGGCGTAAGAACAAGGAGAGTGGATCAAAAGAAGGCAGTCGTCCGAAGCCATTTGCACATAAGCCTAGTTTTATGAAAAACAATTTTTCCAATTTTGTATATCATAGAACTAATAGGCCTGTACCACGAACTCCATTTCAATGTTATGAATGTGAACATATTGTTTATGGATGTCATAGCAATTTTCGTTGTCAAAATCAATTTAGATTTGGGTATTGTACAAATGCTTTCGTGAATGATTACTTTGTTCCTAACTATCATGGATTTTTCTCAATCGTGGTTATCATCATACTCATAACAAGAAACCTAATCCAAAACCCAAACAAAAATCTCCACCTAAGGGCAAATAGGAACCTGTATCCAAACCTACTAATCCTAATCAAAAAGGACCCATTCCCAAATGGGTACCTAAAAATGTTTATCCGTGATTTTGCAGGACGGTCATGTGTGGTACATGGATTCAGGGTGTTCCAAGCACATGACCGGAAGGAAGGAACTTCTCGCTAACTTCAAACAAAAATATGGCGGGAACGTTCGGTTTGGGAATAAGCTTTCAGCACCAATAATGGGATACGGTGATATCCTCCATCATAAAATCACCATCAATAAAGTAGCCTATGTGGAAGGCTTGAGTCACAACCTGCTCAGTATTGGGAAGTTCTGCGACAAAGGTCTTGAGGTTAACTTTCGAGAAACAAGATGTTGTGTCAGGACATTTGAGGGACAGGAACTCATTGAGGGTACTCGCAGGTCAAATCTCTACACGGTCAATTTCCAGAAACAACGCCCATTCACAGAAATATGTCTTCTCTCTAAAGCATCTTTCAATCAGAATGTGTTGTGGCACCGGAGACTATCCCACCTGAATTATGCTACAATTAATCAACTAGCTAAGGCAGGATTGGTGACAGGTCTCCCCTCCTTGAAGTTCACCAAAGAACAATTGTGCTCAGCATGTGAGATGGGGAAGATCAAGAAATCTTCGCACAAGCTGAAAGTGGAACACAACACCTCCAAACCACTTCAGCCCTCCATATGGACTTGTGCGGACCAATGCGTGTACAAAGCATCAACGGGAGGAAGTATGTACTGGTAATTGTGGTTGACTTCTCAAGGTATACATGGGTGAATTTTCTCAGAAGTAAGGATGGTGCTTCAGAGATCATCATTTCTTTCATCAGAAGTGTGCAGGTCAGACTACAACTTCCTATTCAAGTGATTCGCACCGACAATGGCACTGAATTCAGGAATCGCACGCTTGACTCGTTCCTTGATTCTGTCGGCATCACTCACACCTTTTCGGCTGCCCGAACACCTCAACAAAATGGTGTTGTTGAGAGAAAGAACCGTACCCTAGTGGAAGCTGCACGCACCATGTTGGCATTCTCCAAGCTTCTGCTACACTTTTGGGCTGAAGCCGTTTCGTCTGCCTGTTTCACCCAAAACCGGTCTCTTATTACCAAAAGGTTCATGAAGACTCCGTATTAATTGGTGACAATCGACCTCCCAGCATCAAATTCTTCAGAGTTTTTGGATGTGAATGCTTTGTGAAAAATACAAAGACAACCTTGACAAGTTCAGTCCAAAAGGTGACAAGGGTGTCTTTATTGGGTATGCCAAGGACTCTCCGTCCTACCGTGTCTACAACAAGAGAACAAGATGTGTGGTTGAGAGCACAAATGTGGATTTTGAAGAAGGCATTGAAGAAGACTCTACACCAGCTCAAGTTACACCAGGAATCTCTGGTGTTCTGGCTTCTGATCAACTTCATGGCAGTCCCATGACCTCTTCTTCACCGGCGAACAAACCATCTTCTTCTAACTCTACTACTTGTGATTTGGATGAATTGTTTGAATTCTTTTATAAAGATTTGCCTGCACCTGCTAATGTTGCTCTTCCTATTCCTGCAGTTGTACAACTAGCACCTCATGTCATGGTATCTACCACTGACATTTCATCATACATCCTTCAAGGCATTTCATCATCATCTTCTGCAACAGCATCACCAAGTTCTAGAGTATCTCCTGCATCTGCTGAGGGGGAACCTCCCCACACCTTCCAGCAACAGGCTCCGGTGGTGAATGTTCCAAGTCCTCAGAGTGGTGCTTCCTCCACTATGCCTACTACAAGTCAACAACAAGGCATTCCTATTCCTGCACCACAAGTGGCAGGTCCCAGTACAAGCACCACTCAACCTGCTCCACAAGCTGCTGGTCCTTCTCATGTCTCCTCAGACACACTAGCAGCTCCTGGTCCCATTGTGGTACAATCTCAAGTTCCACCTACTTCTACCACTCTAGCAACGACAAGACGTGAACCCGAGTTCTATATCGATCTGAGGATAGAACCTTTACCCCCTCCAACCTTACCTCATACAACCAAGTGGACCCGAGCTCATCCACTCTATCAAGTGATTGGCAGTACGTCCGCACCAGTCAAAACCAGATCAGCAACTCAAAATGAGTGCTTGTTTGCAGCCTTCCTATCAAAACATGACCCTCACACGTAACGGAATCCCTTGATATCTCTGACTGGGTAACCGCCATGCAAGAGGAATTGAATCAGTTTGAACGCCTGGGTGTCTGGAGACTTATACCTAGACCAAAGAACAAGACAATCATCGATCTGAAGTGGATCTTCAAGAACAAGAAGGATGAAGATGGGATTGTAACCAGAAACAAAGCTCGTCTAGTAGCCAAGGGATACAAGCAACAAGCAGAAATTGATTATGACGAGACATTCGCACCAGTGGCCAGAATTGAGGCTAAGGCTAAGGCTCAAAATTGAAAGGCTAAGGCTCAATATTGGTTTCAAAATTGTGGGTAAAGAAATGAAAGGCTAAGGCTCAAAATTGGTTTCAAGGGATAAAGTACTAAAGATGAATACTTTCAAAATTCGGCTAGGCAGATTAAATAACCTTAAGATGAGGTTATCTAACGAAGGCTAAAAGGGTTAGAAATGAAGGCCTCTATCAGTGTAATGGTGATAAATACTTCTCTTATGTGGTCTCGACAAGCATTCAAATGACAAGTTCTACCTTGGGTCAAAGTCGGTATTCCTCACGAAATGAATAAACAATTAGGCTCAAACTCTCAAAGGAATTGGGTGACGCACTCATGGTAATTGGTATTCCAAGGCATCCTTTTACTCAACTAATCTCATTCAGTGTTCTCGTATGCAAGCAACTAAGTTCCAAAAACAATCTCAGATTTTGAAAAAAATTGGGGTCAAGTCTCAAAGCTTTCAAAAATTTGAAAAACGACAAACCAAAAAGCAAAAAGTGAACCCATTTAAACAGATAAGTCTACATAACCCCCTCCCCACACTTAAAATTTGCAGTGTCCTCAATGCAACAGTTAAAACAATTAAGGAGTAATTGGGAAAAAGAGAAACTTCCCGGGTTATGTAACGAAATCTGTTCTGATCTGAGAGAGAGTATTCCAAAATCGTGCTCGGTTCAAGATCATAGATCATTGTATCTATTACCAAAAAGAAAAAAGAAAAAGTAAAAACGAACAAAAGAAAAATAAACCAAACTAAAGCAAGCAATTAAAGCCTAAACAAACCAAATGAAAATAAAAAGTTGTCCAACCAAACAAACCACACAACACACAGTTTAAAGTTCAAAGTAAAGTACAACCCAATCGAATCAAATAAAACCGATCAGTTACGGTTTTCAAAAGCCCATTCATCATAGGTTGAGTAGCCAGCGGGACCGTCATCACTATCACGCCATACGGGATGAGGTTTAAGAGGATTCGAGGGAGCATGTCCCACACTTTCAAAGTACTCGCTCATCGATGCGGTAACCCATGATAATTCTCGACGAACACCATACATGTCATATGAAATCCGATCGAGTCGCTCCATGATATCGTGATGCTCGCTTCCCAACTGTTCCGATAATCCCTGAATAGCTGCATGAATAGATCCCGATCCTTGTTGATTGCTAGACCCACTTTGTTGATTTGCCGGCGGAGGATTGCTTGATTGCCCCAGAAAGGTAGGTTGAGGCGGTGAAGTAGCCATACCAATCGGCCCTTCATTGGATGAAGCATCCCTAATCCAAACAAAAGTACCCCATCGCGGCCCCGGTGCAAGTAGCTTCATGGAAAGAAAAAGAACCTTATCGAGAAATCCCATAGGAGATAACTTGGTGAGAGTTTCACAAACTTCCGGCGTAAGGGTTCCCAACTTCTCCGCTATAACCGTAATGAAATGTCCTCCACAAAGACCCGTTCCAGCCTTATCATGTACCTTGACGGTACTTTGGAACATTTTCTCCATCACAAAAGAAAGATTGGTTATTGCATTCCGATCGACCAATCGCCAAAGAAGCCAAAGATCACCTTCCGGCACCTTTTCCTTGATAGCTTTCCGGTAAGCAAATGAATGAACTAGCATCCGATGAAGAAGGCGATGCTCGGGTAGAATGATTGAACTTTCCTTGGTATTAGACTGTAAGTATGGTCCCGATCCAATGGTTGCCCAAAATTCCACACCCGAGAACTCGGCACTAGGTTCACAAGCACCGGTTAGAAAGTAATGACTAAAATATTCGGACCTCGACTGAGCCGCCGTGAAGAGTCCGAGCAACACTCCAAAACGAGGTAATGTGACTCCATACCATTCTCCAAGAAAACGGAATCTCACACACGGGCCATCAAATATATCTTCATCATATGCCTCCACATCGAAGCTAAACATGGCCAAAAACTCTAGTACAAGCTCATAGTAGATTGGCTCGTGAGTTTTTAGTGCTTTTTCCCAATCGTTGCTTACAAAATGAAGTACACTAAACCGATCGCGGTACTCTCTCCTCAAGAGGCTTGAAAGCCTATCCCCAAATCCAATTTCCTCAGCAAAGTGTAAGTCTACAATCGATCCAATCTTAACGTCCCGCTTTTTCAAGCGATTAAGCTCAATCATCAAAGACATCTTTTCGCTACGCAAGATGTTATCGGAATCAAAATACAAGCATGGGTGGTCTTGAACATTGCGGGAAGATGAAGCTCTCTACACAAACAAAAATCATGTATATATCATTCACCACAATGCTAATAACCTTCTCTCCCCACACTTGAGTTGAAACATATCACAACATTATAAAACTAAACTCAAGTGTGTGCATTCAAACAAATCAAAGTAAGAAACATTCCCCTCATAAACATTAAAGAAATCCTCACCCAAGAATCCCCCTTTTTGGGCACATCTACAAGTTTAATCAACTAGGGCTTGCAAGGATCTTCAAATTAAAGCAATTAGAGAAGAAATACATACCTTTGACGCCATGGAATTGTAGAATGGAAAGAGGATTTCAGAGAAAAACCAAAGGGAAGGGGAGAAAAACTGAAAATAGGGTTTTAGAAATCAAATTTAAACCCCTCGGTGCGAACTTCGCGTCGCGAAGTAAAAAGCCTCGCGTCGCGAAGTCGCAACTGAAGCACTATTTTCAGAATTTTCCACCTTCACGATCGCGAAACTTAAGAAGTGGCGATCGATAAACTACCTCAGGAAGAGAACTTACCTTGCCTCCTCACTTCGCGTTGCAAAAGTTAAAATTTCGCAATCGCGAAGAGGCTTCTGTTTGGCTGTTGTCAAATTTTGATCAAGTTGTGATTTCCTTTGACTAACACTGCAAAATTGATTAGAAAACACACAAAAAAATAACTAAGAAAAACACGGGTTGCCTCCCGAGAAGCGCTTGTTTTTGTAACGAGTCTCGGGCCTGACTCGGGAGAACAACTAGGTAGTTGGCTCTTCAGAAAGATAACAGACCACGCCATTTCTGACAGGGTCGTTTTCATTATAAAGTTTTAGTCTATGGCCATTTACCTTGAATTCTCCTCTTTCGGTCATTAGGTCCACATATCCGGAGGGATAAGCTTTTAAAACAACATATGGACCTATCCACCGTGATTTTAACTTACCAGGAGAAAATTTGAAACGAGTTTGATACATTAGTACCTTGTCTCCCTCCTTGAACACCTTTACTCCCTTTAGATGCACATCGTGCCATTTCTTTCGCTGCTCCTTGTAGATTTTCGAGTTCTCATATGCAAGAGATCTAAGCTCCTCCAATTCATGCAGGTTTATCAATCGTTCCTTTCCACTCACAATATCGTCCAAGTGAACCTTTTTTAGCGCCCACAATGCTTTGTACTCGAACTCAAATGGCAGGTGACATGCTTTTCCGTAAAGCATTCGATAAGGAGTGCTTCCAATTGGCGTTTTGTAGGCCGTACGGTATGCCCATAATGCATCTTCAAGCTTTTGCGACCATATCTTTGGGTTGTTATCGACTGTCTTTTCCAAGATCCGTTTCAATGCTCGATTGGTATTTTCCGCTTGTCCATTTGCTTGTGGATGATAGGCAGTCGAAAATCGATGATGTACCCCATACCTTTTTAAGGTCTTTTCCAAGAGGTAATTTGCAAAGGGAGTACCTCTATCGTTGATGATTTCCTTCGGACATCCGTACCTACACACAAGAGATTTCACAAAGTCAATAACTACCTTGGCATCATTTGTGGGTGAAGCCTTTGCTTCGGCCAATTTAGAAGCATAGTCAACTGCCACAAGGATGTATTTGTTGCCTTTGGAGTCAGGGAAGGGTCCCATGAAATCGATTCCCCAAACATCAAACACTTCGCAAACGGAAATGCTCTGTTGAGGCATCTCATCTTTCTTTGTGATATTACCCGCCCTCTGACATGCATCACAAGATTTTATTAAAGTGTGAGCGTCCTTGAAAATCGTAGGCCAATAAAATCCTGATTTGAGGACTTTTCTGGCAGTGAGATTGGCTCCAAAATGGCCTCCCGTGGGGCCTTTGTGACAGTTATCGAGAATGTCCCAAGCAGCAGGGCCTGAGACACATCGACGGGGCTTCCTATCAGGTCCTATTCTAAACAAATGGGGTTTGAACCAAAAGTAATGCTTTAGGTCTGAGAAAAACTTACCCTTTTGTTGACGAGTCATACCTTTAACGAGAACACCGGCGGCAAGATAGTTTGCAAAGTCTGCATACCAAGGTATAGGGTCTTCTCCTATGGTCTTAATCATATTGAGGTCCTCATCGGGAAATTTATCCCTGATGACTGCTATTCCCCCGGAATCCATGTCTGGATTCTCCAAGCGAGACAGATGATCAGCAGCCAAATTTTCAGCGCCTCTCTTATCTCTTACCTCTATATCAAACTCTTGCAACAGAAGTATCCATCGTATGAGTCTGGGCTTAGCATCTGGCTTAGCAAAGAGGTATTTAAGGGCAGAGTGATTCGTGTACACTATGATTTTGGACAACACAAGATAGGATCGGAACTTCTCAATGGCAGAAACGACTGCTAGAAGCTCCTTTTCAGTCGTGGTGTAGTTTTCTTGGGCATCGTTCAGAGTTCGACTCGCATAGCAAATCGGTTGAAAATGATTGTTTTTACGCTGCCCAAGAACTGCACCAACGGCATAATCGCTCGCATCGCACATAATCTCAAAAGGTTGATCCCAATCAGGCGGGACCATAATAGGGGCATTAGTCAAATGATGTTTCAAAGTTTCAAACGCAGAAATGCACTTCTCATCAAAAAGGAAAGGTGCATCTTTTTCAAGAAGTTTAGTTAGAGATCGGGTTATTTTTGAAAACTCCTTAATAAATCTCCTATAAAACCCAACATGACCTAAGAAACTTCGAACCCCTTTTATGTTTGTAGGTGGAGGGAGCTTTGATATGGTGTCTATCTTAGCTTTATCCACTTCCAAACCATCTTTTGAGATTTTGTGTCCAAGAACTATACCTTCTCTCACTATAAAGTGGCATTTCTCCCAGTTGAGAACCAAATGAGACTCCTCGCATCAAGCTAAAACCCTGTCTAAGCTGTTTAAACAATCATCAAAAGAGTTACCGAAAATAGAGAAATCATCCATAAAGACCTCCATGCAATCCTCTATCATGTCCTGAAAAATGGCCGTCATGCATCGCTGAAAAGTAGCGGGTGCATTGCATAACCCAAAAGGCATACGCCTATAGGCAAATGTTCCAAAGGGACAGGTAAAGGTCGTTTTCTCTTGATCCTCGGGATCAATGGGGATTTGGAAATATCCCGAAAATCCATCCAGGAAGCAATAGTACTCATTTCCCGCCAATCATTCAAGCATTTGGTCTATGAAAGGTAAAGGGAAATGGTCTTTTCTAGTGGCATCATTCAGCTTCCTATAATCTATGCAAACTCTCCACCCGGTGACGGTACGGGTGGGCACTAACTCATTGTTATCATTTGTGACAACCGTGAGTCCTCCCTTTTTGGGAACCACCTGAATGGGGCTCACCCACGGACTATCAGAGATAGGGTAGATGATCCCGGTATCAAGTAGTTTGATAACCTCCTTTTTTACAACCTCTTGCATTTTCGGATTAAGCCATCTTTGTTTTTGCACGCACGGTTTAAAATTATCTTCCATTAAAATTTTATGCGTACAAAAAGAAGGGCTTATTCTGGGAATGTCCGAGATTTTCCAAGCTAAAGCCTTTTTGTTTTTTTTCAAAACCGCAATAAGCTTTTCTTTTTCATTGGCTGTTAGCAAGGCAGAAATAATTACTGGGAGAGAATTGTTACCTTCAATAAATTGGTACTCGAGGTGCTCGGGCAGGTCCTTTAACTCCACATTTGGTGGTTCCTCCAAAGAGGTTCTCACCCTAACTTTATCTTCCTGCTTTAACTCCTCGAATTCCTCTTCTTCTCTCTCCATGGCTTCATCCCATCTTTTCTCAATGGAGAAGCTTTCTTCCAATTCACCTGATTCAAAACGATGATCATTAATCTCTAATTCAAATGGTTTAGTGAAGTCATCTATGCTGTCTAAATTATTTATAGATTCATCACAGTCTAGAGTCCCGTCAATGGAAAGAGTGATTCGGTCTTCACTAATTCCTAGACTAAGTTCTCTTTTGGCAACATGAATAACGGCACTGGCCATGTTAAGAAACGGACGACCAAGGATTAGAGGAACTTTAACCTCGTCCTTTATGTCCAGGATCACAAAGTCGGCGGGGAAAACAAACTTGTCTACCTGTACCGTGACATCCTCAGCTATTCCTACAGGGTATTTTATGGATCTATCAGCTAGTTGTATAGTCATTCGTGTGCTTTTTAGATCTTTTAATCCCAGTTTTTGGTAAAAGGATAACGGCATTAGGTTTATACTGGCTCCTAGGTCTGCTAGGGCTCTACATGAAACACTTTTATCAAAATAGGAAGGGATAATGAAACTCCCTGGATCACCCTTTTTGAGGGTGTCGGAAAGTGTGGCTGAGCATTCGGCATTCAGGAAGGCTATTTCTTCTGTTCCCATCCTTGCTTTATTAGTTACCAACTCCTTGAGAAATCTTGCTTAGCTCGGCACACCTGCAATCAAGTCCACAAGAGGCACATTAATATCTACTCGCTTTATCAATTCAATAAACTTACGATACTGGGCCTCTTTCTTCTCTTTTCGCAGTCGTGCAGAATATGGCACTTGTGTAGGCACATGCGGTGTCGCAGACTCCCTTGGCTTGACTGTTTCATCCCTGACTTCTTTTGTGGGGTGTGATGGTAGTTCGACCTCCGACTCGACAACCTGCAAATTAGGAATTTGGTTAGTTTGGGGCATAGGTGGTCCTACAACTACCTTACCTCCTCTCGTGGTAGTGAACACTTCAGCCTGTACTTCTGTCTCCATATGAGGAAATGCCCCTTTGACCTCTCGGAGGAACTGGTCTGTGCTCCTATGTAATCCTGCAACAAAATTTACGAACTCTTGAATTTGCTGTTCAACGTTCGTACCCATCTTTCCTTGTTCCGGTGAGAAATGATGGAACAATTGTTCGATTATTCCGCTATGTGGTTCTGGTTGCGAAGGAGGAGCTGGCTCCCAAGTGCAGTCCTCAGTTGGATGAGCGTGCTTATCGGATGATGAAACTTCATTTAGATGCGCTGGTTGCTTCTCCTCTTGTTCCTCGTCAGTGGACCAATCCAGATAATGTGCTTCCATGTCGTCCAAGAGTTTACGTGCTTCTTTCACTAACTTATATGGAAAAATACCTCCACAAGATGAGTCTAACCTTAATCGAGAATCGTTAGTCAATCCAGCATAAAAAATATTCATCATCTCATTATCATCAATACCATGGTTCGGAAATATTAAGAATAAATCCTTGTACCTTTCCCAAGCTTTCACAAGGTTGTCTTTTCCTTGTTTAAAGTTTTGTATTTCAGCTTTTATTTTGTTAACCCTGGAAATGGGAAAGTACCTTGACAAAAAGGCGGATTTTAAATCGTCCCAGGTCATGATGGATCCTGGGGGTAATTTTTTAAACCAGTCTTTTGCCTTATTTGTCAAGGTAAAGGAAAATATCCGAAGTTTTACCTCATCCTCCCTAGTATTGAACAGATCACAGATGTCCTCGAACGCTTCAAGGTGTTGATAAGGATTTTCGCTTGGTTCTCCGTCGAATGATATGGTGTTGATCATTTTGATCAGTCCTTTGTTGATTTCCACCATCTTTCCATCTGTCTTTTTTATTGCGGATCTCGAGGTGAACTGTACTTCAGATCGCTTATCCCACATGGGTTGATCTTCTGTCATCCTGACAACTTAACAAACGATTACGGGCAACTTGCGGGAAACAAAGAAATAAAAATAACTAACTAAACTAGAAAGCGAAAAACTTGCAAGGGAAAGAATCCCTCACAAGGATCGATTAACAAAACTAATAAAGACTAAAATCTAACAACTACCGTTCCCCGGCAACGGCGCCAAAAACTTGATGCGGTAATTATTGTATATAAAAAGCGAAACAAGTTTTAACCTCTAATGCCTAGCCACTGTCTTACCACATTTACAGGTGATGCGGCAATTATTATATATAAAAAGCGGAACAAGTTTTAACCTCTAATGCCTAGCCACTGTCTTACCACATATACAGGCAAGCGTACCTGATCGTGAGTAATATAGTGTAGGAAAGTCCAGGTATCGTATTTACCACTGGGAACGGTCAAGTTATCGTAGATTATTAATCTAAATCAGTTTAATTAACCTAAAGCTTTTTGGGGGGTTCTTTATGAAAAAGGTTTTAATGACTAAAAAGACAACTAAATTAATTACGACTAAGAAAGCGATTTAAAAGAGATTGATTAAGAACTATATAAGAAAAGTAGTAGTACTCATCATGGTATAGTGAATCCCCAAGTGGATGATTTAAACAGGCCAAAGGTTTGGTTGTTTTGGTTATTGTAGGAATTTAAGTCTAGGACACCCTAACATGTAGTGATTATGGTTATTAACTAGGTCTTGATCCTCCTAGTTCCAATACTTAGGTCGTTCGTCAGACAATCTAACACCGGCCATCCGATCCTAATTCTATTGTATGGTTTTCTTCCTCCAGGTCACTCTCGGTCTGAGTAACCACTTAACACAACTCTTCGGGTCAAAGGGTAGGTCAAGGTAGGTTGATTATCCTATCGGAGTCTATCTATTTTGGTCAAAACAGATACACCCAACCAATAAGTTCAAATAACCAAACAATATAAATCAGAACGGAACCATAACACACATTCAATTAACCAAAAACAAACCAATAAACATTAAGTATAAAATCATCATCCACAATGGTTCATCGACCATAATAAGTACCACTATTAAAAGACTACTCACTAATCATAATGAAAACAGAAAACATGATAGTAGACATGATACCGACAGTACAACGACGGATGATCAAAGATCGAACCCCGTAGCGTATCGGCACCACTCAGACTTTCACTCTCCACTCTATCGTTTCCCTCGTCTCTGCTTGCATATTCTGAGCTGAAGGAGGAGGCTGGTATTTAAAAGAGGCGTCCAGGGCCTGTTTGGCGATCGCCAGACGGCGGTTTCGCGGCGCCAAACACTTAGGTCAAACCCTGGTCTTCATCTTTGTCGAATTTGGCGGCGCCAGATCTTGGATTTCGCGATCGCTAAAAAGCCACTGGATTGAACTTGTGCATTTTTCACGTTTTTTCGCCTTTTTTCGTAATTTTCCGTTCCACGGCCTCCAAATCCTACATAAGCAATAATAAGCTCATTTGGTGAGTGAAATGATCATAAACGGGTGAGAAATGGGGTAAAGTCATACAATTAAGCTCAACCAAAACATGTATAATTTTGGTGTTATCAAAATCCCCACACTTAAGCTTTGATTGTCTTCAATCAAAAGACTGAAAGATAAGAAAGATAACTCCAAAATTATCTCCACCCAAGATCATCCAAGAGAACAAAGAATACTCACACAATCGAACACACAAACAAGACTCGTCAAGCAATCGGATACCAAGATCAACCTTTTACCCTCACGTAGTATGAATAATCATATAAAGTGTATCTCTCAGGGGTAAAAGTGTATATGTAAGTGACCACACCAATACTCGACTAATTCCCGCATGCATAAGCTTGTCACCAAATCTAATCTCCACCACTGAGAAGTTGTCAACCGTCAAGAGGACTTTAGGGTTGTAACATTAGGCTAAGGGTTAAGGGTAGGATAAATGATATATAAGTGACTAAGGGTTGCAGCAAAAACCTGAAAACCAATCAGTTCAAGACCCAAATTAATCATCTGACTTTTGAGGTTTTTAGAGCTCGGGATTTGTATCACTATCACTTGTATATCGGCCTAAGCATATTGCTTATTTGTGGCTTCGATATTTTTTTCTTTTAAGCACATCGACTCTTTTGATTTTTCTTTTTGAATGAGTCGTTTTTTTTTTTACTTTTCTTTTTCTTTCAAGCTCTCTATTTTTTTTTTCTTGAGTAGCAACTATGTTGCTTTTTACTCTTTTGCTCTCTTTCTTTTTCATAATCCCTTTCTCTATTTGTCAGATTCATAAAACGGACCAAAAACATGAAAAGTTCTCAACTTTGAGCTACGGCCAAAAGATAGATAAAAATTAGGCTAAAGGATAAAGTGTATAGTGGGTAAATAAATGAAAAGGCTAAGGCTCAAAATGGTTACAAGGGATGAAGTACTTAGAATGAGTACTGTCAATCAAAGGCTAGGCAAATCAAATAACCTTATGACGAGGTTATCTGACGAAGGCTAAAAGGGTTAGAAACGAAGGCCTCTATCAGTGCAATGGTGATAAATACTTCTCTTATGTGGTCTCGACAAGCATTCAAATGAAAAGTTCTACCTTTGGTCAAAGTCGGTATTCCTCATGAAATAAATAACAATTAAGGCTCAATCTCTCAAAGGAATTGGGTGAGGCACTCATGGTAATCAGTATTCCAAGGCATCCTTTTACTCAACTAATCCTATTCAGTGTTCTCCTATGCAAGCAACTCAGTCTCAAAAACAATCTCAGATTTCGAAAAAATTGGGGTCAAATCTCAAAGCTTTCAAAAATTTGAAAAACGACAAACCAAAAGCAAAAAGTGAACCCATTTAAACAGATAAGTCTACATAACCCCCTCCCCACACTTAAAATTTGCAGTGTCCTCAATGCAACAATCAAAACAATTATGGAGTAATTGGGAAAAAGAGAAACTTCCCGGGTTATGTGACGAAATCTGTTCTGATCTGAGAGAGTGTTCCAAATATCGTGCTCGATCATAGATCATAGATCGCTGTATCTACTACCAAAAAGAAAAAGAAAAAGTAAAAACGAACTAAAGAAAATTAAACCAAACTAAAGCAATTAAAGAGTACTTAAAATCCTAAACAAACCAAACAAAAATAAAAAATGTTCAACCAAACCAAACCACGCAAAGCAAAATAAAATTGTCTTAAACAACCATATCAAATGAGAGATTAAAAGAGAGAGATCAATAAGGGCCACGAGGTTGGTTTTGCCAATCCTCGTAAGTCGGGTAACCGGGCGGAGCATCCTCGGAGTATGGCCAAAAAGGTGATGGAGCATACGCGGTATTCGGTTGAATACCGAAATGGGAGGCCATCTGGTTCATCACTCCACTTTGCCAGTTGGCTTGGTGAGGAGCCTCCGCGGTGTTGTACTCCACATGCTGATGATAGCGGCCATAAGATAACGACATCTCCGAGAGTCGGTTACTCAAGTCTTGGTAACCCGAATATGTTGTCCATTCTGCCGGTTGCTCTCCCGCACTCGTCCCACTTGTTCCACCGGTCTCATGCGTGCTTCTCGGTGCTCTCCTTGCTTGACTCCTCGTCCCAACAGCTCGAGGATCTCGAATCCACACGTTCTGGTCCCGACCAATCATATGCTCCACCGCCGCTATCCCCATACCTCGGAGTTGGTCCATGTCAATCAACCCCATCTCGCCAAGAACAGTCATCGAGGCAATGGCACCATCGGTTAAAATACCGAAGTGCTTGGCCAAGAGCGTCACGTACTGGCCACCAACCATTCGGCTACCCTCTCGATAACCACTCGCCTTAGCGAGTTGAACGGCGATGAGATACGGAGCATTCGGATGCTTGTCCTCCGTAGAAAGCTGCTCAAGAAGCCAAAGATCGTACACAGAAACTTTTTCCTCACTCGAGGAACGAGCATTCACCGCGTGAATAAGCATGTGGTGTAGAAGTCGGTCTGACAAAGTAAGAAAGCCTTTCACCTTGAGATTACCACCATATTCACCTTCACCAAGAATCGCCCAAGCCAACTGAGGATCGAAACCGTCCGGTCTCTTTGCGGTCGCCCACATGTACTCCACGAATCCGGGAGCATCCACTTTTGCTTGGGTATATATATCCCCAAGGCGACGACAAATTCCACCAACGAAAGTGATCTCCAAACTCCCCCGAGTCGGAAAGTTATGCACGACTGATAGAACTCCTCAAGGGCCTTGATTGCATCGAAACGGAACGTGGTCACGAACTCAACGATAAGCTCGCGGTAGAGGGTCTCGGAAATGTCGAAGACTCATTCCCATGCATGGCAAATATAGTACTCGGTGCCATCTTCATCGTAGGCGTGTTTTTCGAAAGTCACCTTGATTTCGTTCTCAACCCCCATAGATCTAAGGAGGTTCCAGTCGGCTCTCCTCGGTATCAAAACTTGACGGGTGAGAAGCCGGTTAACGGTATCCCGGTATTCCTCCCGTTTCGGAGCATTCAAAGTTGGGTCATTCATGAAATAGGTGAAAATGTGACTCCCATCCGGTGCACGGAAGTTGGTTGCGGTGGAAGCCGACGAGCGGGTCCTTTGTCTCTACAAAATCCACATACCATTGTCTTAGATACATTTGAGCAATAAACACAAGACAAGGTGTATTCATATCGAATTTAACGAGACAAAACTTCCACGACTAATAAGTTCAACTAGCAAATGTATACATGAAAAACCAAGATCAAAGGGAATGTGGAACATCCCCACACTTGAACTTTTAGTCCAACTTCAATTACAACTAATCTAGCTTTCTAAAACAAGAATGCGGGATTTTGATGTCATCAAAATCCCCACACTTATCATCAAAGCACAATCACTAGATTAAACAATCAAAAAGCATGCTAGAGTAAAATTTTAATTACAATATATTGCATGCATCAATCAATAAGCTCTAACAATCAATGGTGTATCAAGAACAATGTCAAATTCATAAAAGCATACAAACACACCATTGATGGTCAAAACAAGATCCAAACCCTCCAAATCAAGCTAATCTCATGAAATTAAAGTTGGGAAACATACCTTGTTCATGGTGAATGAAGAAATTGAAGCTCAAGAAGGTCGGATTTCGCAAAGACGTGAGAGGGGTTCGCGGCGCCTAAGAGAAATTAGGGTTGTGTATTTGGAAAAATGAGCAAAAGAGGGTTAAAAACCCGTCTGCACTGGTTTGGCGTCGCCAAACTGGTATTTTCGCGTCGCCAAACAGGCGGTTTCTCGAAAAATAACCCTAGTTTTTAAAAGCTTCGCGTCGCGAAACGGCCCCCTCGCGTCGCAAGATTCGAAAAATTTTACCTGTACCAAGCCTGACCAACCTCGCGTCGCCAAATTTGGAAACTGGCGATCGCGAAATGCCTTCTGTTTCCAACTTTTCAAAAATTCCATCGCACGTCGGATTTGCTCGATTTTGGTTCTTATTCCCTCCATATGGTTACCTAAGCAATATCAAACAAAAAGATTAACGAAAACACACACGAAAAACATAAAAATGCAAAAAGAAAGAAAAAGCTCGGGTTGCCTCCCGAGAAGCGCTTCGTTTTTGAATGGGTCTAGAGCTCGACCCATTTTTTCGGCTCATTTCTTGGCACGTCGGGATGACGAGCCCCTCTTCTTCCGGTATTCCTTCTTGGAGGGTCCCGACCCATTGGTTGTTTGCTCCTTTTGACGTATTGGGTTCGGATAATCTTCCGTCTTCTTTCCACGTTCATGAGGGAGTAACGGGCGGTTCATGCTCTTCTTTTAGGCTAGAGAAGGATCTTCGTACGGTTCATCAAGATGTCTGACCGGCTCCCCGTTGGGATCAAAGTAAATCCGATTTTCTCCATACCCCAAGCTCGTCACTTGGTTTCACATATCGGTATTTACTTGAGCGGTGTGCAAGAAAGATCTCCCGAGGATTATCGGGATCTCCGTGTTCTGTGGAAGATTAGCTATGACAAAGTCCGTAAAGTAAACAAAGTTGCCAATGCGAATTGGGACTCCTTCCGCTATTCCTAACGGCTTTGTCATGTATCCATTCACTCCTCGGTATTGATAGTCTGTTGGAATGATCTTTTTAACTCCCATTTTCCTGCAATAACCAACAGGCATCATGTTAAGTGCGGCACCTGAATCTACCAAAGCAAGACCATTAAATTTATGACAAGAAATAGGTAAGTTATAACTTCCCGGATCATGCTTGATAGGTGAAATGTAGATGAGGTTATTCTCCGGCGCCTTTTCCTTCTCTTTCTCCTTGCCTTTATCCTCTTTCTTCGGTATCACGAACTCCGCGTATCCGCCTTGCATTCCATCTTCATCCTCATCATCACTTGAAGCAACGGGTCCTTAAAGTCCTAGATGTTCGAACGAAATGGTGAACCCCTCCGAGTCGTAATCCGTGGCATAATCGGGCTCACTTCCACTGTCACTCTCCACATACTTCTTTGTATAGATATCCGTCCACTTCTTCTTTGATGGTTCTCCGGTCATCATGAGCATCGGCTTCACGTTTTCTACCTTCGGGTTGACTTGTGTTTGCGTTGGTAGCTCCCCTTGAGTCCTTTCACTTAGCATTTGCGAAACACGTCCAACCTGCAATTCCAAATTCATGATAGTACTTTGGTGGTTACGTAAGTACGAACCTACCTCATCGTTTAGCTTCTTTTGTGTATCCATGAATTGGAGTATTCGGTCCTCGATAGAAACACGCGGCTCTCCATCCGGTCTTTGGTTTTGCTGATTTGGTGCAAAGAAACCGGGAGGTCTCGGGATGAAATTATGATTGTTGCTCCATTTCCCTTCGTAATCGCCTCGGTTGATATAGTTCACCTCCTCGGGTGTCATCATTGGTCGATTCGGGCAATCCTTAGTCAAGTGTGGTCCATTGCATTCCTCGCATCCAACCTGCAAAGCATGAACAGATTTAATTAGTTCTTCGATTTTTCGTTCAAACTTTACCTGTTGGTTTTTCATAGCGGCTAGTTCATCGGATGGATCGAAATCGGTTGAGATCTTCCCGGCCATCCTCGGGATTTGCAAGCGCTTGTCCGTCCTCCAGTCTATGTTGTGTATGAGCATGTCCTCAAGGAGTTTGTATCCTTCCGTGGGCGTTTTGTACATAAAGACACCTCCGGCAGATGAATCTAATGTAGCTCGTGAAGAATAAGCAAGCCCACTATAGAATGTTTGGACTTGTTCACTCTTATTCAATTCGTGACTCGGGCAAGAATTTAGAAGGTGCTTGAAACGTTCCCATGCTTCGGGTATGGTCTCCCCGTCATCTTGTTGAAAGGATCGGATTTCGGCTCTTAACTTGTCGATCTTAGATGGTGGAAAGAATCGGGAAAGGAACATTGAACGAAGTCCTTCCCAAGTAGTAATCGAACTTGGCTCCAATGAGCGCAACCAAGCTCTAGCTTCTCCGGTAAGTGTAAGAGGAAAGACTCGGAGACGGATCGCATCATCTCGGCCTTCCTCCGTTTTGAACAGATCGCATATATCCACGAAGTTCTCCATATGTACGATAGGATTGCTATCGTTTTTTCCGTCGAAGGTAAGGTCCTTGATCATGTGAAGGAGCTTCCCCGGGATTTCCTTGTTTAGGTCCGGCTTCGTGATCGGATTGGTGGGTATAGTTGGAGCGGCCCTCCTGGCGGTCCACATCGGTGCTTCGTCTCCCATCTCAAAAATCAAAGCTCTCGGGCGAACTTTGTTGGCTTTCAACTTCTTTTTATTTCTTTTTCTGAATTCTCTCTCCGGCTCCACAAATGGCTCTAACAAGTCTGCCGTGACTGAAACCACAACAAACGGTTACGGGCAACTTGCGGGAAACAAAGAGATAAAATAAAAATATAAATAACTAATTTAAACTAGAAAGCGAAAAACTCGCAAGGGAAAGAATCCCTCACAAGGATCGATTAACAAAACTAATAAAGACTAAAATCTAACAACTACCGTTCCCCGGCAGCGGCGCCAAAAACTTGATGCGGTAATTATTATATATAAAAAGCGGAACAAGTTTTAACCTCTAATGCCTAGCCACTGTCTTACCACATATACAGGCAAGCGTACCTGATCGTGAGTAATATAGTGTAGGAAAATCCAGGTATCGTATCTACCATTGGGAACGGTCAAGTTATCGTAGATTATTAATCTAAATCAGTTTAATTAACCTAAAGCTTTTTGGGGGGTTCTTTATGGAAAAGGTTTTAATGACTAAAAAGACAACTAAATTAATTACGACTAAGAAAGCGATTTAAAAGAGATTGAGTAAGAACTATATAAGAAAAGTAGTAGTACTTATCATGGTATAGTGAATCCCCAAGTGGATGATTTAAACAGGCCAAAGGTTTGGTTGTTTTGGTTATTGTAGGAATTTAAGTCTAGGACACCCTAACATGTAGTGATTATGGTTATTAACTAGGTCTTAATCCTCCTAGTTCCAATACTTATGTCGTTTGTCAGACAATCTAACACCGGCCATCCGATCATAATTCTATTGTATGGTTTTCTTCCTCCAGGTCACTCTCGGTCTGAGTAACCACTTAACACAACTCTCCGGGTCAAAGGGTAGGTCAAGGTAGGTTGATTATCCTATCGGAGTCTATCTATTTTGGTCAAAACAGATACACCCATCCAATGAGTTCAAATAACCAAACAATATAAATCAGAACGGAACCATAACACACATTCAATTAGCCAAAAACAAACCAATAAACATTAAGTATAAAATCATCATCCACAATGGTTAATCGACCATAATAAGTACCACTATTAAAAGACTACTCACTAATCATAATGAAAACAGAAAACATGATAGTAGACATGATACCGACAGTACAACGACGGATGATCAAAGATCGAACCCCGCAGCGTATCGGCACCACTCAGACTTTCACTCTCCACTCTATCGTTTCCCTCGTCTCTGCTTGCATATTCTGAACTGAAGGAGGAGGCTGGTATTTAAAAGAGGCGTCCAGGGCCTGTTTGGCGATCGCCAGGCGGCGGTTTCGCGGCGCCAAACACTTAGGTCAAACCATGGTCTTCATCTTTGTCGAATTTGGCGGCGCCAGATCTTGGATTTCACGATCGCTAAGAAGCCACTGGATTGAACTTGTGCATTTTTCACGTTTTTTCGCCTTTTTTCGTACTTTTCCATTCCACGGCCTCCAAATCCTACATAAGCAATAATAAGCTCATTTGGTGAGTGAAATGATCATAAACGGGTGAGAAATGGGGTAAAGTCATACAATTAAGCTCAACCAAAACATGTATAATTTTGGTGTTATCAACAGGAAAGCGTACCTGATCGCGAGTAATATAGTGTAAGAAAGTCCAGGTATCGTATCTACCACTGGGAATGGTCAAGTTTACGTAGACTATTAATCTTGACTAGTTTAATTAACCTAAAGCTTTGGGGGGTTTTTATGAAAAAGGTTTAATAAATAAAAAGACAACTAAATTAACTAAGAACTAAGAAAGCAGATAAAAGATTATTTAAATCTATAATAATGAAAACAGTAGTACTTATCATGGTATAGTGATTCCCCAAGTGGATGATTTAAACAGGCCAAAGGTTTGGTTGTTTTGGTTATTGTAGGAATTTAAGTCCGGGACACCCTAACATGTGACTATTATGGCTATCAACTAGGTCTTGGTCCTCCTAGTCCTAATATATAGACTGTTTGTCAGGCAATCTAGTACCAGTCACCCAATTCTATCTCTATTGCACGGTATTCTACTATCTGGTCGCTCTCGGTCCGAGTAACCACCTAACACAACTCTCCGGGTTACGAAAGGAAGGTCAAGAAAGGTTGATTAACCTATCGGAGTCTATCTATCATGGTCAAACAGATACACCCAACCAACGATTTCAAATAACCATACAATACGAATCAAATCGGAACCATAACATACATTCAATGAACCGAAAACAAACCAATAAACATTAAATCATAAAATAATCATCCACAATGGTTCATCAACCACAATAAGTACCACTACTGAAAACTACTCACTAAACATAATAAAAACAGAAAACAAGAGAGTAGAAACAGACATTATACCGACAGTACAACGACGGATGATCGAGAATCGAACACCGCAGCGTATCGGCACAATAACCCTCTCTCTCTCTAACACTAAAGAACTCAGAACTACACACAAATTTTTGACTCCTTGAAAACTGAAGGAGGAGGCCGGTATTTAAAAGGAGAGATCAGAGCCCGTTTCGCGATCGCCAGACGGCGACTTCGCGGCGCGAAACACTTAGGTCAAACCCTAGAATTCAACTTCGACTATCTTGGCGGCGCCAGATTTGGAACTTCGCGATCGTTAAAAGGCTACTGGATTGAGTTTGTGCAATTTTCACGTTTTCTCGCCTTTTTTCGTACTTTTCCGTTCCACGACCTCTAAAACCTATAAAAGTAAGAATAAGTCCAAAGTGTGAGTAATTAGACCAGAAACGGGTGAGAAATGGGGCTAAATCATTCAATTAAGCATAACCAAAACATGTATAATTTTGGTGTTATCACTCATTCTCAGCCTGGTCAGAACCCGATGGCAAATTCAGCGGAGGGTCGAGAGATTGTCATTCTAGTCAACCCGGAAATCTCTCACCCTGACCGCATAGCCACTTCAGATGATGTTCCTTCAGATGATTATGAGTCATGCATGGAGAGCTATAGTTCTGACTCTCCTCTACTGGTACCACATCAGTCGCTTCCGGGTATGGAGATGTACAGTTCTGACTCTTCTTCACCCCCTATGTCTCCACATCATTCGCCTACATATGACACGCCTTCACCACATCGGTCTCCTCTTCCTCTTACGCCGTCTCCTACATATAGAGGTCCTCAACCAAGGGTACCGCCTCGTTCTCCATCTCTAGTTCAGGATAATTCACCTTCTCGCACTCCCTCTCCACCAGTCAAAGCTCCTCGTACCAACATATGCCGTGCTCCAATCAACCCTATGACACATGGCCCTCAACGACCGATTCATGGTCAATGGAGGCAGCCATCGGTATCACCTCCCGAGGTGATCTATACAAGGGAGAAGGGTGCACTTTCAAATCGCAGAAAGTATGTGGAGCCGCTAGAATCAATCAAGTGGGATAGAGAGAAGGCGTGGCAGTTACCTTGAGGATATTCATAGTTCCATCTTCACTGACAAGGTGGAGAAATTGTCTTTGGAGAAGTACTACGACATCACCAATCTGCCGCCACAAAAGCAGACCAAGTATCTCTATTAGATGGATACCCAAGCCAAACCCAAAGTAGATGTGTTCTTCTATGATAACCCGATCATTCGAATCAGTGAGGTTTCATCCGTATGCTTCCAGGGCTTATGGTTCTCAGTCTTTTTAGTCATCCAAAAGAGAAACGGGGAGTTCACATTCATCGAAGCTGATTTCGATAATGTGCATATTGATGACATAGACACATTATATACTGACTTAAAGACGCTTACAACCCGACCTCAGGAGACATTCAAAGGACTAGAAGCCGTTAAGCGCTTTATCGAGAGGAACCGGAGGAACTCAGAGATTCATGACTTTCAGATCGGGTTAGAGAGTCATTACAACACTATCAACCTTTCACCGCCAAATCAAGACCTTACAAACATCGATCGCTATCCTCTCTACAAAGTCCTCGAGAAACCGGCTCTTGGGGTAATGTACCAGAATCAGAAAGAAGAGAAGAAGTTTATGCGATGCGATGAGGTACACAAGTACAGTGATGGGACTCTCCACATTATCAACAAAGGGTTGGCTACCGAAAAGAATAGGCTTGAGCTTGAGGTGTTGAAGACTAAGCACTGGATAAATCCCTCCATCCTGATAGACAAGGTTTTCCAGATCATCGAGCATCGTCTAGAACATGGCATTATTCTACGACGCCTTGAATCATATTGTGGTCTATGGAAGATAGAGGGACCAGTCAAAAGGCTTGAGGAGAGACCGCCGCCACCATCATTACGGAGAAGAGAAGGATCATCAAAGAAGCCCAAAGAGACTGAAGCGTCAAAGAAGAAGTCATCAAGCCATCATCAGAAGCGGAGAAATTGACACAAAGGGGAAAATTGTTAGAAATCTAGTTAGTTGTGTCAATTTTACAATTTCTTAAACTTGGTTGCCATTTATGTAATTTATAGTTGAGGCCCAATTGTTTAGGGCCCATCTATTTTAAAAAAGCCTAGTCCATTAGAGTTAGTATAAATAGTGGATGTATTCTTCATTTGTACTTTCTCTTTCCTCTCTTACACACCTTGAATGAAAATCTATCTTGTACCTAGCATTACATCATGGAGATCCAAGTGTTCTTGATTGATTGATTTGACACCTACAAAAACCTCTACATATTTCCAGTATGTGAAAAACCTTATCCAAGCTTTTTTCAGAATTTTCAGGGTCCACCATTTTAACTTTATATCATTTATATTTTTATTTATAAAAATAAATACAATAATACAAATTTAATTATATCAAGGAAATACTATTACATTAATTATGTATTTATTATACACAATTTTTTTAATATTTTAATAAAATATATTTTATAAATAACACTAAATTAAATCATAAAGTAAATACCAGATTTTTATAAAATTTTATAAAATTAAAATAGATTAAATACGAAAAACCTCTGAAAAAGCAGGTCGTGCAGTTACGACATATGACGCAAAAACCGACGAAAAACCTCATCTGAAAAACCTTTACACTATGTGAAAACCTCAAAATGAGGTTTTTGCTTTTTGAATAACATCTAAAAAACCCCTGAAAAACTACACTATCGATGCTCTTTTCTAGTAAAACAAATAATATGAAACTTTGGGTTTCTTATGTTTGGAAAAAATGATGGATGTTATAATTTTAAATAACAAATTCGGGGATGGTTGTTATGAATCCTTATCATCTTTTTTTGCTAGAAGTTAAATTTAACTGTTGGTATATAATGATACACAAAAGCACAAGTATTTTTTTTTCTCAATTTGACATCCGCGCATATTGTATATTTTCTAAAAAGTTTATTGTTGTTTTTCAAGTTTGAATGACACTAAATAACAAAAATGATTCGCATAATTCATCCATTCACAAGTGCATTCAGTACGTTATTTGATCTAAAAGCATTCATTTAGATGGTAACCTAAAATTTTATTTAATGTAATGAATTAATTCACATGTGAATCGTGAATATTATTTAATTAAGCAACATTCATTCACATATGAATCCACAATATTAGTTGATGAAACATCCATTAGCAAGTGAATTTCCCTCACTTTAATCGAATTGTATAATATAATATGAAATTTGGGTTTTTTATGCTAGAAAAAATGATGGATATTTTTATTTTAAATAACAAATCTAGTCATGGTTGTTATGAATCATTTTTCATCTTCTCTTGCTATAAATTAAATTTAACTTTTGGTATATTATGATACATTAGAAATCATCTAAATTGAGTTAGAGTTTTAGCTAGGTCGCTAGAGTTAACAGAAAAAAATAAACGTTGACAATGACATAACAAATTAAGCAATTCACAAACCAATCACATTTACGTCTATATGTAGTAGTTAGAAGTCATGGAATGTTGTATTGGATGTATATGAAAGGCCTGCTATATTTCTTTTTTAAATCAGAATCTAGTCATTTTTTTGCCAGTGACAAGAAAGCACGCTAAATATCGATGTCATGTAGACATGGACACCACAAAAAACAGATAATGGGAGTTATATTAGTAGACTATAAATCTTAATTTATCACCTATTAATGCTATTATTTATTTATAATTAATATAACGAGAAAATGAGCAACATTTGAGTAAATTACGAATTACGTCCCTGTGGTTTAATAGAATTTTGGATTGTGTCCCTCAAACGAATTAATTACTGATATCATCATCGTGGTTTTGATTCTGTTGCGAATTAGGTCCCTCGTTCTAATTATGATAACTTCAATTATGTTAGCTTTAATTAAGTAAAGGGCACTTTGGTCTTTTTGCTTATTTTTAATAATATAATTATTAATTTTGTAAGATAATATATTAGATATCTATATATATATATTAAAGAAGGGTTTTTGCATGTCATGATTATGAAATTGAGTCATTTGATTGGTCAATTAAAAAAGAATCATTAAATGATGATGTCATCAATTATTCTTATTATTTTAATACCATAATTATCTTTATAATTTACATTTTTTATCCTTATAATTATTTGATTAAATTACTTTTTATCCATTAGTTTCTCATCTTTCACTTTACATCCTTATCATTTTAAGATAATAATATATATTAATTAAAATGTATTAAAATTTTTGTTTTTTCTTTTTAATAAATTATACCATTATAATCGTCTCGACAATATCTTCAAAATGAGTTTAATATTGAATATTTTTTAAATTTAACTACATTATTAAAATTAGATATAAATTAATTTGTTTAGATTTTATTACAATTCTATTCTTGATATTCTTGAAATTTAAAGATTTTATCTTTTTAACCTAAGTATTTTTATAGATTATTTATAAGTAATTAAAATTTATTTTATTTAAAACTTCATTGTTGATATTCTTGAAATTTAAAGATTATATCTTTTTTAATCTAACTATTTTTACAGATTATTTATAAGTAATTAATTTTTTATTTAAAATTCTACAAATAAAAAACACTACATATTTTATTTTTGAATCCCCCCAGTTATAAAAATAGATATAAATTAATTTGTTTAGATTTTATTACAATTCTATTATTCATATTCTTGAAACTTAAAGATTTCATCTTTTTAACCTAATTATTTTTATATATTATTTATAAGTAATGAAATATTATTTTATTTAAAACTCAATTGCTAATATTCTTGAAATTTAAAGATTCCATCTTTTTAATCTAACTATTTTTGTAGATTATTTATAAATAATTATATTTTATTTTATTTAAAATCTTACAAATCAAAACACTACACATATTTTATTTCTGAATCCCTCCAGTTTTAAAATCATTCACGAAGTTCAAATTTTTTGACAAAAGAATAATAAATTTTGAATTTTTAAAATTTTAACAGCTATTAGATAACTAAAATATCTATTGTAATAAACAATTATAATGACAATTGTCGTATAACATATAATTTACATAAGTATTTAAATGGTAATGTCAATTGTCATGTAAATATCTATTCTTATTAAAAATTAAAATAACATGTTTCAAATGCCCGTATAATATACGGGTCATTAACTAGTATAATATTATATATGTTATGTCAGTGTGTGAATAACCCTTTCCCCTTTCTTAATCATTTTCTTCCACCTCTTAGATGCCAAGAAACCAACTTGGAACACCATTAAAGTTATTCTCTCCAACATCCAGCAACATTACATCCAGGCCTCCAAAATGTTACCAGCAACTTTTGATACCACTATGAAAAAGTCAAAAAAATATATAAAATAAAAATTGAAACGCAAGAAAACAGAGAGCTCCAATTAATTAAGTTAATGGGTTTTTGTTTTCAATGAAACTAGAAAATTCTTCTATTGATACTTAAAAAAACGAGTTTATTGGTGGTTTCTGATTTGGGTTTCTCTTTCGATAGATTTGTTGTTTGTCATTTTGGGAAATTAAGGTTCGATGGAAAGAGAAAAGTTGCAGGCCAACTTAGTTTTCGATGGGTTCAATTGGTTCCAGATCAATATCCTTATAACGATTAAAAGAGAGTTTCTCAAAAAAAAAAAAAAAAAAAGAAGACGTCAAGATGGAGAAAACACACGGAGATCGAAGGAGGCTATCTAGAATGTTAAGTTTTTAATTGGCTGTTTAGAACTTGGTGGATGGGTGGCTGTAGAGATAAGCATTGGGATGTAGCTCTTGGCTTGGCGGCCATGGGTGGTGGTGGTGACGGTGGTGACAGTGAGGTAAGTGGTGGACGGAGGGAAGGGGGAGGAGTGAGACGATGAAGATGCAAGGGGGAGGGAAAGATGGCCGTCGATGGAATGCATACATGGTATAACATATATAATATTTTAGAGTGAATTACATATTTGGTCTCTGTGGTTTAGTGGTTTTAACACTCTAGGTCCCTCGAATGAAATAATTATGGATTACGTCCTCGTGGTTTGCATTTTATAACGCTCTGGGTCCCTGAAACTAACATCATCCAAAATATCCGTTAAATGAATTAATATATGAGGGTATTTTAGTCTTTTTAATAGTTTTCTATTTTTCTATTAATTTCTTTCTTTTGCTTTGATTTTTTAGTATTTTATATTATATTTATATATGTCTAATGTGTATACACATGTTCAACACCCCATCCATCCCTCTCCGCCGGCCAGCGTGAGAACTCCACATCGCCACCCATTGACCATCGTAAGACCTCCCTCATCGCCTCCCCATCATAGCCGCCCGGCGACCATCTTCATCATTTTCTCTTATCTCCTAGTAAAATGGCAACCACCGATAAACACCTCAACCACAACCACGGACAGTGGCGATTCCGGTTTCACGGGCCAACACAGCGGTCGCCGGTCATTACCTTCAACGCAACCAATTGCTCCTCACCTTTGTCTTTGCACCAAACTCTATTTACGATTGTTAACAATGAAGGGAAGGGAAGGATTTGAGAATTGGGGATTTGATCGGTGATGGGGGCTTAATGGTTTAGATAGAAGAATATATTGATTGGATGATTAGGGTCAGTACCCATTACATATTTGTTGCTATGACTACCATTCAATGAAATAGATAGGTTTTTTTTAGCCCTAATTTTCAGAAGGAGAAACCATGGATGAATCAACGTACTGCTGTAACTTTTCTTTCTATATCTTCAATGGGTTAAGTTAGCATGGTGGTGGTGGTGGTGGGGGGGGGGGGGGGGTGAGTGAGTGAGAGGGAGAAGTGGTGGTTGTGTGTAGGTTGTGGCGATGGTGATGGTTCTGCGTTTTGGCCGGAGAGGACTATGGCGGTGGTCTGAGGACCATTACCAACTATCAAGATGAAGTAACATTTTCGATATAGCCACACCTTTGCAATCGAAAATGCAAAGGTGAGGAATCAGCGGCCTCCTTCTGCAATCGACGCCTTCACCTTTGCAATTGGTCCAGGCCTCCTCCGCTCTGTTATTGTGAGTACACAGACCCCGAAATTCGAACTCGATGAAGAGGTTTTTGAACTAGGATTCTAATCTCGTTCTAGGTTCTAGGGCGATGGGAAAGAAAGGAAGTTGTCGGTGGCTTGTGCCGAGTGTACCTGTGTAGAGGTCGGCCGCTGATTCTGAATCTCCGATCTTGCCATCTTAGTCGTCGTTGTCAGTGTGCTTGTTTTTTAGAACATAGGTTTTTGTATGGGGTAATACTTTTGAGATGAACTTAAGTTTTTGATTAAAAGTGTTGAGATGATTTTGGGTTTTTGTTTCAATATTTAGATTAATTAGGTTTTTTTATATTGATATGGATATAAAGTAGGGTTAATTACATGGGAGTGTATCGAACTTGTCACGTTTTATCATTGTATGTAACTTCTAAACTTACCATTGTATGTATCAAACTTGCTAGAGCTGCCATTGTGTGTATCGAATAACTTATTACCTACAAAAATGCTGATGTGTACAAGTCATTTCTGAGGTGGCATTTATTTTTTTATTTTCAGAAAGAGTAAACTACAAATTTGGTCCCTTAAGTTTTCTTTCACAAAAATGAAAGTAGAAGGGTTAAATTGTACTTAACCCATTTATATATCTCAACTCTCTCTCTCTCTCTCTCTCTCTCTCTCTCTCTCTTGCAACTCTTAGAACGCCGGCCACACCATCTCCGGCCACATCTCCGGCGACCCACCTTCACCATCATCTGCAACTACCTTCACCATCGTTTGCAACTACCACCATCATCGTCTGCAACTACCACCTTCACCATCATCTGCAACTACCATCATCATCATCTCCGGCCACTCTCAAAAACCCACCATCATCATCATCATGTGCAACTACCTCTCCTTCTCTCTCTCTCTCTCTCTCTCTCATTCCACCTTCCAGATCCGGCAACCCCTGCAAAAATCAACGCCGATGGTGGTGGATAGGGTTCCAGATCTGGACAAAATTAATTTAGGGGTTTATTAACATAAAATATTTTTTTATTTTTACTATTATTATAATATAGTAATTTACACTTTTGGTCCAAATGATTAAATTAAAAACAAAAATAATAAGTAATTCACCCTTTAATTTAAAAGGACTAAAATACCCTTATATTTTAATTCATTTAACGGATATTTTTTTGGATGGTGTTAGTTATAAAATGCAAACCACGAGGACCCAATCCATAATTATTTCATTCGAGGGACCCAAAGTGTTAAAACCACTAAACCACAGGGACCAAATATGTAATTCACTCAATATTTTATATTCAATATGTCATTTTAAAATATTAATAATTATATTATTAAAAAAGTAAAAGGACCATAGTGTCCTTGGCTTAATTGAAGCTAAGTTAACATAATTAGAACGAGGGACCTAATTCGCAACAAAATCAAAACCACAATGATGATATCAATAATTAATTTGTTTGAGGGATCCAATCCAAAATTTTATAAAACCACAGGGACGTAATTCGTAATTTACTCTTACATTTATAACCCCTTCACCAAATGCGTTGGTTTCAAATTTTCTTCTTGAGATGTTATTAAGGCACTGTTTGGCAAACATAAGCTAGCTGATAAGCTAGTTTATAAGCTAGTCCATCCAAACATGTACCAGGAAGCTAGTTTATAAGCTAGCTTATAAGCTAGTTTTTTGAAACGCTATTTTGAGTAGCTTATAAGAAACTTATTGTAGCTTTTTCCAATCATACCCTTATTAATATTAATTATTAAATTCAAATATACCCTTTTTGGTCATTTTACAAACTCATAAGCTAGTTTTTGCGAAACATAATTTGTTCATACGCTAGCTTATCAGCTACTAGGAAGCTTATCAATCAACAGCTAGCTTATCAGCTATCCGCTAGCTTATGAGCTACCAGCTAGCTTATAAGCTACGCTTGCCAAACATAGCCTAAATGAGACTCATGATGGTCAAATTTGATAACACCAGCAAGGATGATCGGATATTTATGTATATTTAAAATGATCAAAAACGATATTTTTTTAATTTAATAATTAATATTAATAAGCATATAATTGGAAAAAGATATAAAAAGCTTCCAAATGCTATTTAAAGTAGTGTTTTAAAAAGCTAGCTTATGATACATATTTGGATGGAGTAGCTTATAAGATAGCTTATTTTTGCCAAACACAGTTTTCATGGGCCGACTTATACGAGTGCCAACGGTGGTTGGTTGCATCGTATTGTTTTTCCGTCGTAAGTTATAAAATTGAGGTTTGTGGAAGGTGCAACCGTATTGGTCCGTTCCTTAACCGGTTACTTAACTGAAATTCTTAATTGGTTATTCTTTTTTGGTTTTTTGCTTAACCAGTTATAACCAGTCCGAAACCAATATGTAAGTGGTTCTTAACCGACTATAACCGTAACCTGTATTTTTTTAAATAGTCAATTTATAGTTATTATATATGACCGTTTTTCAAATATAGCCGTTGTTTGGCATTTTAACCCCCAAACACACTATAAAAAAGTTGTGTGATGTATGAGGTTAGATATCAAGTTATATAACGTAAAAAACACACACAATTCTTATAATTTGTGATTTTGACTCGTATTCGTTAGTCACAAACTCACAAGTTATAATCTCTAAAGTCTGAATTCTCATTAATTCTCAAAGTACTAGTCAGTATACCCGCGCGATGCAGCGGGTAATAAAATTTTATTTGAAACCACATTTTTTTAGTCCAACAGTGTATGGGTTATCGGTATATCCTAAATGAATTATCAAAGCTAACGAATTTTAAACCCACAAAGAACGTTGATAAGACCAAATGATAAGACAAATTAGATTAGATTACACCAATTGAACAAAATTACATAAAAATCAATAATATGAACCAGATCATATCGAAAACACAAATTATTGAAACTCAAAACAAGTTCTGATCCAATGAACTGGTTCCTAAACATCAAACATAATTTCCAGTAACATTGTTCTTGTTTATACAGGAAAACATGAAAAATCAAATTAACGTATGTCACAAATTACTGAAACTAAAATCAAGTTTTGATCCAAAAAATTGTTGTCTAAACATGTAATACAATCTCCACTAACATCGGTCTTACCAGAATTGCGAGTGATTGGTCGAAGAGTTTTGCCAATTACCAGAATGAAACAGGGGCAAAAATGGAGAAGGAGATGTGGGGAAGAATACACAGGGGTGGCAGAATCAGGGGTATGAAACGTGGGAGGAAGAAGGAAGGTAGTTTTCAATTTATGCATCCAAGGTTTGTACAAAGTGTTTTTGCAATTGTAAAATTGAATAATTTAGTTGTTCTTAAAAAACTAATTAAGAGTCTTATTAAAGTAGTATAGATATAAAAAAATTTAATTCATATGAGTTTAAAATAAAAAATGAGAATGTGAGAAGTATAAAACTAATTATTGCATATATATTTGATAATTAATACTATGATTAAATCAAAAAAATATTCAATATTAGGCTTGTTTCGAAGGTATTAACGAGACCTATACAATGATATAATTTGTAATAAAAAGAAATGTATTTTTTAATTCATTTTACTTTGTATACTATTATTTGTGTTAATATGATAAAGTTTAAAATGGAAAATGAAAAAGTGAAGGATTAAAAGTAAACTAAAAGATTAATTAGAAGGATGCTAAGTGTAATGTTTGAAAAACGGTTATCTTGACTAAATAACCCATTTTTTGAGTTATTTCTTTTATATACTAGATGTGTGCCCGCGCGCGATGCGGCGCGAATAATCTCGACATTGAAACCTGAGGCGACAATCATGTTTTACCTTTTGTTCTATTTCTTTCTCTCGATGTTAATTTTTCGATATGTATCATTTTATAACACAAATTGGATAGTATATAAATGTAGTCGATCTCGAACACAAAATAGAACACGTTCAACTTTAAAGTTGAATATTTTGTTGAGCTTTGAACTTTAAAGTTGAATATTTATTGCGACACGATTACAAATACAATGGTTTAATTTGTAAAAGAAGAAATGTATATTTTAACATATTTAAGTTCACATGTGATTATTTATCTTAATATGATAAATGTTTAAATGAAAAAGTAAGAAATTAGTAGTAACTAAACAACTAATTATAAGGATATTAATTGTAACTTCTAAACTTATAAATAATATAACTTTTAGTTTAACAATATATCAAAAAATTTAATTTATATGGGTTTAAAATGAAAAAATGAGTATGTGAGGAACATAAAACTAATTATTTCATATATATTTGTGATATTTAACACTATAATTAAATCAAAAAATATTTAATATTGGGCTCATTTCGAAGATATTGACGAGACATATACAATGATATAATTTGTAATAAAGAGATGTATTTTTTTAATCCATTTTACTTCTTATACTATTATTTGTGTTAATATCATAAAAGTTTAAAATGAAAATTGGAAATGTGAAGGATTAAAAGTAAGCTAAAAGATTAATTACAAGGGTACTAAGTGTAAATGTTAAAAAACGGTTATGTTGAACAAAAAAACTACCAAATTGAGTTATTTCTTTTATATAATAGTATAGATATTATAGATTATAGATAATAAAAAATATTTTAAAGTGTACTTGAGTGATCCAAATTTTTTTTTTAAATCTCATATAATTAATCCCAAAATTTTATTTATTTAAAAAATAAACTTTAACCGATCAAAATTAAACGGTTATGTTTTACCTCTAAGGCCATCATTAGCCGGGCCGGTATGGGGTACCGGTACCGCCACTACCGACGGTGAACACCGTCGTGGATGGCCGGTACCGGACCGGTAGTGGTGGAGGGGTTACCGATTGAAAAAGGCGTGTTAACCCCCCCCCCCCCCCCCCCCGCCCAACGGCTCTCTAAACGGCTATATTTTCAAATTTTTTTTTCCTTTAATCTCTCTATATATACATATACATCTATTCTCTTCTCCACATATCATTCTATTCTCTTCTCCACATCTCATTCTATTCTCTTCAATTTCTTCTCTTTTCTCCTATCCACAAAAATATGGCGGATTCCGATGACGAATTTGATCTCATGATAGATCAAGTTCTTCTAGCCAACCTTCAAGCTGCCGAGTTGGTCGGTAAACTTGTGACTACCGGGGTATTGCAAAACAATGGAGAAGGTCCGTCAAATAAAAGACCGAGAGGGCCGAATAAAGAAAGAGGTCGGGAAGAGGGACACGATAAGCTTATCGCCGACTACTTTTCTAATAACCCGGTGTACAACGACGAAGACTTTAAGCGGCGGTTTCGTATGAGTCGACGACTATTCTTACGGATAGTTAACGATCTAGAAAGAGAGACCGAATATTTCAAGCAACATTGGGATGCAAGAGGCGTGAAAGGGTTTTCCGCGCTTCAAAAGTGTACGTCCGCTATTCGACAATTGGCGTACGGGACTGCTTCGGATGCTTCCGACGAGTACTTGAGGATGAGCGAAACGACGTCAAGGGATTGCCTTGAGAATTTTTGCAAAGGTATTATTTACCTATATATGCGACAATATTTACGAAAGCCTACTGCCAGCGATATTCAACGAATCTACGCAATGCATGAACAAGTCCACGGCTTGCCCGGCATGCTTGGTAGCATTGACTGTATGCATTGGGCCTGGAAAAATTGCCCCGTCGCATGGAGGGGTCAATTCCATAGAGGTGATCATGCTGGACCGACGGTAATTCTAGAAGCGGTTGCATCATATGATGAATGGATCTGGCACGCATTCTTCGGGGTTCCGGGTGCGACGAACGATATAATCGTTGTCAATCAATCACCGGTTTTCAACGATTTATTCGAAGATAAAGCACCCGATAGTTCGTTTGTAGCAAATAATACACACTACAATCACGGGTATTATCTTGCCGACGGGATATATCCAGAGTGGACGACTTTCGTCAAAGCATTTAGGTATCCACATGACGACGAGAGACGGATCCACTTCAAGGAACGTCAAGAATCGGCTAGGAAAGACATCGAACGGACATTCGCCACGCTTCAAAGTAAATGGCACATGGTAAAAAGACCGGCGCGAGTATGGACACGAACGAAGCTACAAGAAATCATGTACACGTGTATAATTTTACACAACATGATTCGTGAAGACGAAGGCATTTCAAATTATCCTTTTGATCCTACGGAGGTTTTACCGGAAGATATCGAAACAAATATCTCCGAAGCAGACCGGGCAAGAAACGTCAACCTAGTGAAAAACCGAGAGAGGCACAACAACCTTCGCCAAGATTTATCTCAACACTTGTGGGACTCTCTGCAAAATAATTAGTTTTATTGTATTTTTTAGTTTTATTAAAATGTAATTTTAATTTTAATTTTAATTTTAATTTTAATTTTAATTTTAATTTTAATTTTAATTTTAATTTTAATTTTAATTTTAATTTTAATTTTAAGTAAATTATTTTTAATTTTAATTTTAAGTAAATTATTTTAATATATTTTGGAAAAAAAATAAAATAAAATGAGGGGTATGAGTGGTATGGTTAAGGATGAAAGGTATGGAATTGGTAGGGTAGTGGTAAAGCTGATGTGGCAGCTGATGTGGCAGCAGAAATGGGTGGTATGGTTGGTATGGCTAAGGATGGCCTAACTATTGCCCTCGGTAACCCCTTTAACCATAACCGATTAAAACTCTCAGTTATAAGTTATAAACGATCTGTAATTTTTTATTATAACCGATCTGTAATTTTTTATTTTTGGCCACCTCTAATTTGTGTATGCATGTGAATATGTGATTAGCGTGATGGCAGCCCAATAAATAAATAAAAAAGCCCAAAGTGTGGGCCAAATTCATTCTAAAATCCGCAACAAATTGGGATCCTATCCTAAGTCAGAAAAAAAGGAGGGGAAACTAATTTGGGCAGCACAAACGGTACATGGTTGGAGCCAAGGTTTTAAATGCCGTGAGGCGTGACGTGGCGGCGAGGTCAAGCCTCAAGCCTTGCGAGTTAAGCTAAGGCCGTGGCGTTTTCCAAGGTGTGGCATAAGACGGCAAATCTATATACAATATATATGTATATATGTGTGTATTTATGCCAGTGTCTAGAATAATAAAATTTAAATTCATATAACAAGATAAACAAAAGAATTTCTCAATTCTAACTGATACTATTGGGAAAATTTTAATTGATACTAATGAAAAACGGCAGGGCCGGCCCTGACATTTTGGAGGCCCCGTGCGAAAATATAAATGTGGCCCTATTCTTCTACCATTGGTTCTTTTCTTCCATAATTTCGTCAACTTCGTCAATATCCACCCCTACCCTTTCTCTACGCACCCCTTCATTATTTTCATCATTAGAGTATCGGTTCCAAACACATTTTCTCTACTTTTCGTGAATCTTCGTTACTTGGGCATTCAGACATCTATTTAATAATAAATCGATTGATGACTCCTCTTTGAATTTGAACAAATTGTTCATCTTTTTTCTTTTTTTGACGCTTAGAATAACCCGATTCAAAATTTCTAGTTGGAAGCATCCTATATTATATAAAATCGGTCAACCATTATTCGGATATATAAAAACAGATATCAACAAGTTTATTTATTGTTACTAAAAAAAACACTTAGATTAAAAGTTAAAAACCTTCAAAAGACATAAATAATCAAATAACAATTTATAGATAACTAATAAAAACATAAAAAATAACAAATATTAAATAGAAACTATAAGATTTTGATATGATACCGTCAAAGTCAAATGGAAAACTGAAAATTTGACGAAGATTAAACTTGTTAAATTGTTGAAGTTGTTGAATTGCTATAAAATGTAGAGATGACGGCCATAGAAAAAAATAATGAAGATAAATTGACATTGAAAACTTAATATGCTTATGTTATTTAAGGAAATTAAATAAATATAAAAATGAGTAATAATATGACTTTAATTTAACTCAAAAAATAGGGGATAGGATAGAATGCAAAATCTTGAAATTTTAATTTTGAATTAATGATAAAGGAAATTAGGAACCTATAGATATAATAATAATTAGTTTACTAAAAAAAATGTGTTGCCCAAGAATGGAACAGAATGCCAAATCTTGAAATTTTAATTTTGAATTAATGATAAAGGAAATTAGGAACCTATAGATATAATAATAATTAGTTTACTAAAAAAATGTGTCGCCCAAGAATGGAGAATTAGTTTACTAAAAAAATGTGTCGCCCAAGAATGAAACCTCGGTCTCCAGGCAGGAGAGCAACACGCCTTACCATTAAGCCAGAAGAAGTTTTGCTTTTTTTTTGAAACGATTAATATATAGTATATATATAATGTATGAAAATATTGGAGGCCCTCCGAAAATGGAGGCCCCGTGCGGCGGCACCGCCCGCACACCCCCAGGGCCGCCCCTAAAAAACGTTAATCAAATTTTGAAATACATTAAAAAGAAAATTCGAAAAAAAATTTGTACCGGCATAACGCGCCATGGCGGGGTATAACGCGTCATGGCGGGCCATGGCGAGCCATAACGAGCTCGACGCCTTACCTCGACGCCAAGGGGAATAACGTGGCGGCAAGGCCACGCCTCGACGCCATGGCGCGCCATGGCGGCGCCAAGGCGCGTTTTTTAGAACCTTGGTTGGAGCGCGTGAGGGGTTTAAAAATTCGAGCGCAATACATTTGTGGAGTCTGATGTTGGGATATCTTCATCAATTTCTCCATTTCAATCAAGTTGTAAGTTTTTATAATTCCTGATATGAGTAGCTAAGTTTTAAAAATTCTAGCAATCAGTATGTGATTACTTTCAATTTGGATGTGTCTAGTGGTGGATCTAAATATTTTGGTGACCGGGGTCAAAGTTTAATGGTGTAAAATACATCATTCTAAAAGGCTTGCCATGGCAGCTGCCGCTTGCCGCCCGTCGTGGCATACCTTGGTGCAAGGCTCGTCTTGGACACCACGTTAATTAAGCTTTAAGCTCATGGCACACCATGATTCAATACACGGTTTTTATAAAAGTTGGGTTCCTATGAGGAGTTGAGTTAGCGTGAGAAGTTATCAACCATGAGATGCACACATTAGATCAATTCGGTATCAAGCGGGATGCATGGTTGGGTTTAAGATTTAAAGTGATTAAGAGTTCATATCCACTTCTTTAGCTTCTCGCTTTAATTAACTCAACTTTTCATACAATCCTTTGTTATGATATAAATAACATTAATACAAACACTTAATAAAATAAAGATATAGTTAAGTATTAACACAAATACTTAATAAACATATAAAATCACAACATGAACAATTAGTATCTTAACAATCCCTAATTTTTTTTTGAAGAGGTATCCCAGACCACATTGGGCCCAGACTAATCCTCGGCAATTTTAGGCCGAAGCCCAACTGCTAAAGCATGCAGCCCGGGGTCGAAGCCCCCGTACCTCAAGAATGCGTCCCCCATGGCTTGAACTTGGGTTCACCACTATGTAGTGTCCAAGCTTTACCACTAGGCTAACACTCCTTTGGTAACAATCCCTAATTTTCTTATAAACAAAGTATGAAAAGAGCCTACTTGCTTTGGGGAAGGATGGAATTAAAAAAAAATGAGAAGGTAAGTAGGGTCCAACAAATTTTGTAATGGGGTCAGTGATCTTTAATTGAGGTAAAAAAGAATCCATGGCAACAAAATTTATAATAAAATATAGCTCTTATTCTATGTTGACTGAGACTCAAGCATTGCCTCCGCCCCTGATCGAGAGGGTGTTTGGGATTGCTATTCAAAAGTGCTTATTGACTTATTAGCTTTTTAAAAAAGCCAATAAATCAATAAGTTTGTTTGGATAAACCATAGTTACTTAACTCGCGGAACGCTTCGGTACGGGAACGAGGGTCGGGAACGCGGTTTGCTAGGTTAGACGAATCGGGTACGTAGGGGGGTAGGCTCATTTCGGTACGTGTTCAGTACGGTGTACCAATACTATGGTACGATGTACCCATATATGTTCTATGGAACTCTATACTCATATTATTTGGATTATTAGTTTATTGCAGCCCAAATTTCTAAGTTTTATTAATCTATTTTTTACATACCTATTTTAAACAATAAGTAGAAGTGAAGAAGTGAAAAAAACGTGGTAAATATATAGTAGAAGTATGAAGAAATTACTAGTCTGATTCTGAATCTGATATGATGTAATCGAAGAGTCCATCTGATTATATGACGTTTCTTGCTATGTGATAACTCCAAAATTATACATATTTTACTAGCATCATTTCCCCACTTTTGTCTGTAATTTGAGAGTATTTTCGATACTGTTTGACTTAAAAAGGTGTAAATCCTAATTTTGTAGGTTTTGGAGGTGCTTGTGCGTAAAAGTATAAAAAGAGGGTGAAAAGCGTCAAAAAGGAGACTTTTGTGCAGACTTTGCAAATATGGACTTTTCTTGGCTCCTAAGGCGGTTTCCTTGCTCTCTAAGTCAGATAATTTCCTCCAAAAAGACGGATCTTCAACAGATAAGGCAAGAGGAATATTTCAGAAGATCTCGGAAGCTGGAACTACACTACTCGCGCCGCGAAAGAAATGGCTCGCGCCGCGAGGACCATGCTCGCGCCGCGAGGGAGAGCTTCGCTCCGCGAAACTCAGATTTTCTCACTCGGAAGCTTCCAGAAAATTAGGGTTTGTTCGATAAGTGTTTCGCTCCGCGAAATGCCGTATCGCGAACGCGAAACGGGGTCTGACGAGTTTATTATAAATAAGAGCCTTGGTCATTCAGTTTGAAGCATCAAATTGAGTTTTAGACAGTTCTCTCATAGTTTAGTTAGGTTAGATTAGATGTTGGGAGCCGCTTAGGGTTTCCATGTTAGGAATTATGTGCAGAGTTGACAAACCAAGTGATTATACAATCCAATGTTACAAGACACTTGAGGGTCACACCTGTGAGAACCTATAAGTCGAACAAGTTAGATGAAATCCCGAAATGGAGAGTTAGGATTTATAATAGCATATTATAAATCTATTGGGTATTTTCAGTCAGAATTACCAAAGTTGGAGGGTTATTAATTAATTAGGATATTATATATTTATTAAGATAAATAAATATATAATAGTTAATTAATAAAGTTTTATATATTAGATAAATATATAAATTATAATTATCATAGGCAAATTCTTTTCCAGTTAATAAGGAAAAGATTTGAGATAATTATAATATGGAAACTGGATTACTTTCAAACTGTGTTTTTCCTCCATATAAATAAAGCCTATGGGTTATGGAAAAATATTAAGCCTTTTCAGTTGAAAAATCAGTTTTCTGTCCCCTCCTCCTCTCTCCCAAAAACCGGCGCACAAACCCCCCCCCCCCTTCGGGTCGTTTTTGTTGTTCGGGTTTCACGGTTCTGCTAGAGGAACGTTCGTTGGTTGATTACGGGTGGACTAATTCTCAAGCATCCAGGTAAATTAATCTAACCTAATCCTTTAGGTTTAGAGCTACAAACGATTAAGATCATTAGGCTTTATGGGTTTTTAGCTTTTATCGCTTCCGCACTAATAAGATCAAAAACAGCGTGTTTCTGATCACGTGGGTTTTAACAGTGTGTATTAAACCTACGAGGTATATCAAACCAGCGAGGTTTTGATAGATCTGAGACAATCCTCGGATCAGCTTGTTTCGAGGATACCCACAAAAACCCAACAGTGGTATCAGAGCCATTGTTAATAATCGTTTTAGTTTTTTATCAGTTTATCTGTATATGCGTGATCCGTTAAAATTAAATTGTTTTTTCAATCTTTATAAAATCTGAAATTTATTATATGTTTTTGTTTATCGCGTTAGAACACTATCGAACAAAAACCCGAAGAAACCACCACCGGATTGGTGGTGGCTACGGTTGTCACACCACCGCCGCACCACCAGCGTGGTGGTTGCGGCTGACAGCCGTAATCAATCACCGGACCACACCACGGAATATGGTGGCTGTTCCGGCTGCCGCTCGAGAACCACTAGGCCACACCACCAGATCGGTGGTGGCCGTAGGCCAGGATCGCGGCTGCACCATCGCTAGTGGTGGCGGCTGTGATTAACGATAATGACGGTGTTTGTTCTCGACAGCCGCCGCAAGTGTTAGCGGCGGTGGCGTTTTTCTTTCGGTGTCGCCGGACAACAATGGTGGTGATGATTTTGCCACCGTTGTCGGTCAAGTGAGGCGGTGATAGTGGGTGGTCGTGCGATCAACTGACCGCGGCGAACCCATAGGTCGAACCACGGTTGACGCCAAGGCCAAACCACCAGCATGGTGGTGGCCGACGGTTTTGATGTCGGACCGTGGTTGGGGCGCGGCACGATTGTCATCAAAGCCGCTCACGCGGCGGCGGCCAAACCACAACCACCAGAAGCCGCTCACGCGGTGGTGGATGGCGGTGTTATCAACAGCAATTGATGATGACCGAAGCCCGATCGCACCCAGGAACTAACCCGCATCTGGTTCTGGCCGGATTACGATGGTGGCAACGAACATAAGATCACCGGCCGCACCCCAGATCGGCGGTGGCGGTGTCAGGCTGCGGCTGCACCACCAGCGTGGTGGTGGCAGTGTTTATGGGTGACCATGGCTCGCGGCGATGGTCGGAAGACCAAACCGCAACCGGTGGTCGCAAGGCGGTGGCGGTTTATTATTGTTCCCGGTAAAGAAGGCCGCACCAGACGGTGGTGGCCGACGGTGTCAAACGATAACGATGGCCATACGACGATCGAATCACTAATACGGTGGTAGGCGGCGGTTCATAACCACAGATTAAACCTAGGGTTTTTCCGTTTTTGGGCCTAGTTCAATTATCAGGCCCAAAAGCCCAGTTCTTTGGACCAAGTTATGGCCCAAAAGAGCTCGTTTGGTTTTTAAGATATTTTATCCAAAATAAGTTTACTTAGGATTTTTATCAAGTAAATTTTGGTTTTTCCAATTTAATAAACGTTTATAGAATCAGTTTTTTAAGTAAATTTCAAAACACTAAGGTCAGTGTTATAAAGTTGGATAGTTAAAACCAGTTTAATATTTTTGGGTAAAAGGATCAAATGGTTTTTGTTTTAAGATTTATTATAAATCTCAATTTTAAGTTAAAACCATTCTTCAGTCTAAAGTTTTTCTTTTAAGATTCATAAAACAGTTTGTTTTTCGAATCAGTTATAAAACCAAGTTTTGCAATAATTGAGACAAGATAATTTTAACGGATCCAGTTTTATTTCTCGTAATTATAATATTGCTTTTACTATATTGCATATATAATTGCGTGATTGCCTGAGAATTATATTTCAGTTTGATTTTACATATATATATATACGTTATAGTATTTGCCAACTTAGACCCTTGACATATTCATGGGGAGGCCTGCGTGCCGTTTACAACCCCTTATGTAATAATGACCCTAGGATAGATTTTTTCTTTCTTTTGGATGACGAGGCTAGTGGGAGCTATTCTTCATCTTACCGGAATACTAACAAGCATGGCGAAGCGAGTGGGAGCTACGCTAATTTTGAAGTTATAGAAAAACTAGGTCATTATTGGTCCCTAGGAACAAAGTTGGCAAAACCTATAATTAGTTGTTTGCGTAGTTATAATTATCCGTGTGCATGATTAACTGCGTAGTTAATGCTAATAACTGTTAGTTTATTAGATATGTTTTAAAAGGAATTTTTTAAAACAAGAAGAAAATAGGTTTTATTAACTTTTCAATCACCTTTAAAGTGAAGCACTTTAATAAAACCTAGTGTATTGTTATAAAAGAGCAAAATTGACAGAACAGTTAGCTTTTGTCAGACGGAAAGGGTTATTGAAACAGGTAGTTTCAATTAACCAGTACACTTTAAATCAGTTGATTTTATTTAGCCGATATTTTAAACAGTTAGTTTAAAATAACATGAATATTTAAAACAGTTAGTTTAGAATATTAATTACTCTTTATAACAACGTATAGATGATTGTTTTTATATAAAAGGTTAAGTTGATAAAAACAGTTAGTTTTAATCAACTAGGTGTGCTATTAAAACAGCTAGTTTTAATTAGCAAGTGATTTTAGAACAGTTAGTTTTAAAATTTACATATATGTTTAAAACAGTTCGTTTAAAACATAAGTAGCCTTTATAAACAATCAGTTTTTCAAAAGCCTGGAAATAAAAAGTTTTTCAAAACCCCGAAAATCATAGATCAGTAGTGCAACCCATCTAGGGGCACCTTCGGCGTAAAGTACATAGGCGTTGTAAGTGATCACACATTCAACGTCTGTGTTCAAACTGAAGCTGAAGGGGTTACATAACTCTGCGAATTATCTCCGGGTGGTACCGGCCAGAGTATAGTAGTCAGGTCCCCAAAATGGTGAGATCTGTTTTGGTTCTATAATGTTCACCGGGTGGTACCGGGCCAAAAAGCACTTAGAGGGACTAAAACATGCACAGGTAGTTGCCATGGTCCCGAAAAGATCTAGGAGTCATGTCAGTTAGATATGATTGGTAAAAGTCCTTACCTACCGAAATAAATACGGGTCTGGTGGAGCAAGAACATTACGCACATCAGGACGTATGAAATAAGGATCCTAGTCCAATAAATTGATCATTTAAGGGTTTATTGATATTTTATTGGAAATTAGTCTATTTACAGTTGCTAAGACCAAAAGTTTTATTTTGTGTAGATGGCAAGCACTGTTACCAGCACTAACAATCTTTCCCTCCGCTCTATCCTGGAAAAGGATAAGTTGACCGGCTCTAACTTTCTTGACTGGGAGCGCAATCTGATGATTGTGCTCAGACATGAAAGAAAGTGGTATGTGCTTGAAGAGCCACTTGGGGAGGCACCTCCGGCAAACGCTCCGGCTGCTGCCAGAAATGCCCACAAGAAGCACTCAGATGATCTCCTTGATGTTGCCTGTCTGATGTTAGCAACAATGAGCCCAGATCTGCAAGCAGGGCTCATAAATACGAATGCTTACGACATGATCCGCCAGCTGAGGGACATGTTTCAGACTCAGGCTCGTACAGAACGCTACGATGCCACCAAAGCATTCAATGAATGCAAGATGGTCAAAGGGACATCAGTAAGTGACCATGTCATGAAAATGAAACGGCACTTAGATCATCTGGAGAGGCTGGGTCATCCCGTTCCGTTGCAGCTAGCAACTGACACCATACTTAATTCACTGTCAGAAGACTACAGGCCCTTTGTAGTCAACTACAATATGAATAACATGGAGAAAACTATAGCTGAGTTGCACTCCATGCTAAAGACAGCTGAACTGAATATGGGGAACAAGAACAAGACTAAGGATGTCTTGATGGTGAAAGACGGAGGGGTTAAAAAGAAAAATGGGCATGCTAGCACCAGCAAGGGAAAAGGACCAGTTCAGGCCATCCAGAGTGCACCCAAGAAAGGCAAGGGCAAGGGCAAGGGCAAGAAGGTTAAGCCAAACAAAGCTAGGACCGAGAATCGCTGCTTCATATGCAACGAGATCGGTCATTGGAGGCAAAACTGCCCTAAGCGTCATGAAGCAGGGAGTCAGAAATGAAGTGAAATGCCCAGGAGTTGCCGAGGATCTTAAGTACTAGATGATTTAAAGTCAAGACATTTTTTGAATTTATAGTTTTTAAAAACAGTTATTTTGGGGGTTTATGTTTTAAACAATGTTTGGATAATTATATTTTATAATTCGATGGTTTTATTTTTCAAAAGTTATTGTCTTGACAAATATCTGATTGTGCTTAGTGTTTGTATGATCCTAGTTGTTGATGCCTGTTATAATTACTTTAATGAGATTGAAGTAATTTGTATAAAAACTATCAAAACACACGAGATTCTATAGGAATGTGTTTTGAGAATAAAACATTTATGAATAATAGTTTTGTGATCAAAAGGAAGAATTTAAGATATTAACTCAGATAGCGTTAATAACAGCATTTATAAAACTAGAAAGATTCCAAGTTCTGGAATTAGGATTTGACCAAATCCAGTTAAGTTTTATAAAAGAAATTCTCAAGAATTAACTAATCAAGTTTGATCAAGATTTATTCAAATGTTTTAAGGGAGAATTTAGGATATTAACTCAGATAGCGTTAATAACAGTATTTATGAAACTAGAAGAATTCCAAGGTTTGGAATTAGGATTTAACCAAATCCAGTTGAGTTTCATAAAAGGGAAAATTCTCAAAATTCATTACTTGAAATTAGGATTGACTAAATCAAAGTTTTGACTAAGTCAATAGTAAATTTTGAGTAATAGTTAGTTTTTATGCAAGTAAGTGGGAGCCCAATTTATTCTCTATCTAGTCTCAGATAAAGAATAAAAGATATAATTATTGATATATCTCGGAATTCATAAATCCAGGTAGGATAAGAATTCATAAGATATAATTTACCCTTTTAGTTAAAAGGATAAAGGTTTCAAGACCCATGAAACAAATGTCGTGACTGACTCAAAAATCAATAATTAAAGTGTTGGATTAAAAATATAGGATTCCAGTAGATTTGCCAGTATTGCAAATGGAATCGGATTTCAGGTAGAAATCATTCATCTACGCAGCAACTAAGGAGAGTTGCAGTTTTACATATTCAGGAACTGGAAGTTAGTCCAGGTCTCCAAGTTCATGGAATATGATAAAAGTCTAGTTATTGTTCTTATAAGGTGTTTGCAGAACAATAATTAGCAGATACAAGTAGATCGTATGAACAGACTTGTATTTTTGGTTATCACTTTGATTAAAATGGTAAACTTTAATCAAAGGGTTTAAAACTGAAGGTAGGTGATACTTCATTTTTGACCAGTATTTAACAAATGTTAAATAGATAAAATGAAAGTTGTTAAAAGGAAAGACATTTAATTTTGTTATTATTACAGCGTGTAATATGGACTATACAAAATTAGTTTCTTTATCACTTTCACAATTTTGCATGTTTTTAATATATCCAGGAATGAAACTAGTTTCCAGTTTTCATTCAAAATCTGTCCGTGACAACTTATCATTGTGGGAGCATGATGAGGCGTTAAAGTCATTGTGAACTTTTAGGTAGTTATGATCAGTTGCTGAATAACAGCTACAAGTGTTGTAGACTAAAAGTTGCACAGATATTTGATAGAGTAGCAAATATCGGACGTGATCCGCGGTTGAGATTACTTCTTGGAAAAAGGTCATAAGTAAATCTCACAGTGGTTGTCCCTATCACCTGAGGTATCTGATTTGATATCATGAGGACTGCTGAATTCTTAGTGCACTCAACCGCTACGCCGTAACAGGGTGGCTATAAAGGGTGTAACTAGATTCAGCGGAAGCCGTGGTGTTAAAGGCAGGTATGCAAGATGGGATTTGCACCTCTTCTCAGAAGAGAGATATTTCTGGGCCCATCTTGACTGACTAAGTATACTGATGAAGTGCATGGCCATGCCCAAACGGACTGATTAGTTCTTTGTCGTTTACCTATCAGTGAAAGTCAGATAATCAAGAGAACAGAATCTTGAGTATTTAGAGTTGACACTTTCCAAGCTCATACTCATAGATGAAATATCGCGATGCAAAGGGAAAAGCCAAGATATACCCAATCAATTAACAGTAGTTTCATAGATACCAATTCCTCACGGAATGTTTATATCACCAAATCTGGGTATAAGAGTTCTTGTAACCTGGTCAGCCTAAGTGCCTGTCTAGGGGCCTCCTTAGGTCCGTATAATCAAAGGTGGTATTGCCAACTTGCACAAGTGGGAGTCTGTTAGGAATTATGTGCAGAGTTGACAAACCAAGTGATTATACAATCCAATGTTACAAGACACTTGAGGGTCACACCTGTGAGAACCTATAAGTCGAACAAGTTAGATGAAATCCCGAAATGGAGAGTTAGGATTTATAATAGCATATTATAAATCTATTGGGTATTTTCAGTCAGAATTACCAAAGTTGGAGGGTTATTAATTAATTAGGATATTATATATTTATTAAGATAAATAAATATATAATAGTTAATTAATAAAGTTTTATATATTAGATAAATATATAAATTATAATTATCATAGGCAAATTCTTTTCCAGTTAATAAGGAAAAGATTTGAGATAATTATAATATGGAAACTGGATTACTTTCAAACTGTGTTTTTCCTCCATATAAATAAAGCCTATGGGTTATGGAAAAATATTAAGCCTTTTCAGTTGAAAAATCAGTTTTCTGTCCCCTCCTCCTCTCTCCCAAAAACCGGCGCACAAACCCCCCCCCCCTTCGGGTCGTTTTTGTTGTTCGGGTTTCACGGTTCTGCTAGAGGAACGTTCGTTGGTTGATTACGGGTGGACTAATTCTCAAGCATCCAGGTAAATTAATCTAACCTAATCCTTTAGGTTTAGAGCTACAAACGATTAAGATCATTAGGCTTTATGGGTTTTTAGCTTTTATCGCTTCCGCACTAATAAGATCAAAAACAGCGTGTTTCTGATCACGTGGGTTTTAACAGTGTGTATTAAACCTACGAGGTATATCAAACCAGCGAGGTTTTGATAGATCTGAGACAATCCTCGGATCAGCTTGTTTCGAGGATACCCACAAAAACCCAACATTCCAACCCGAGAAGATGGAGGCTCGATGAACGGCTACGGAGGAGATGATTCGAGAGGATGCTGCGTCAAACCTGCCGGTCTTTAGTATGGTTTGGTTATTTATCCGTAGTTAATATGTCTATGTATTAATTCCCGTGCTATTATGGTTTGAATACTTTGGTTATTTAATTAATAGATTTATGATTGTTGAATGTTTAATCTGAGGTTCCTATGTTCTTGTTTAAATCGTGGTTATTCGATTCGTGAATAGGTTTAGCCAGTTGACCGATACTTGCTAGACTCCCTTTTGGGTTAATTATCATAATCACTTTTCACTCCGGTGACGCGGAGGGACGTAGTGACCAATCTCTCGGACCAGAGTAGGATTGGACGATAGGATTCCACAACTTAGCATTAATATAGGGTGACTTTCACTAGATTTGTTGACACCAAATCCCTGTGTTTGGACTGGGAAACCAACCTGGTAGATAATCTCAGATGTTCATGTATGATACGTTCACTAATCTATATCTTATGAAAGTAAACCATAATGGATTCAATTATCTCCGGTGCATGTTTGTTCATCAGTTTTCGTGCTACTCCGGGTATTTTTCTTGTGTTGCAGATATGGAGATCAACAAAGGACTAATCAAAATGATCTTCAGTATATCATTTGACGGGAGACCTGGCGGAGAACCATATAAACACCTCGAAGCATTCGAAGACATCTGTGATCTATTCAACGCTACGGAAGACGAGGTAAAACTTCGAGTATTTCCCTTTACTTTGACAAATAGGGCAAAAGACTGGTTTAAAAGATTGACCCCAGGATTCATTAAGACCGGGAAGATTTAAAATCTGCCTTTTTGTCAAGGTACTTTCCCATTTCCAAGGTTAATAAAATAAAAGCCGAAATTCGGCAATTTAAACAAGGAAAAGAACATCTTGCGAAAGCATGGGAAAGATATAAGGATTTACTCTTGAAGCTTCCAAATCATGGTATTGATGATAAAGAGGTGATGGATATATTTTATGCCGGGTTGACTAACGATTCTCGATTATGGTTAGACTCATCTTGTGGTGGTATCTTTCATTATAAGATAGTTACGGAAGCACGTAAGCTCCTGGACGACTTAGAGGCACATTATCTAGACAGGGCCACTGATGAGGAGGAGAGCAAATCGGCACAGCTGAACGGGATTTCATCATCCGATAAGCCGCAATTCAAATGCACAAACGGCTGAACGCTCCTCCAACGGAATGCCACACTTGGAAGTCAATTCTTGCGCTATCTAAGTCGAGCGGCGGAATAATCGAACAGTTATTCCATCATTTTTCAAAACAAGGAAAGACGAGCACAAACGAAGAACAACAAATCCGAGGGTTCGTGAATTTCGTTGCAGAAATATACAAAAGTACCGATCAGATCCTCCGAGAAGTCAAGGGAGCATATCCTTATGTGGAAATAGGCGAACAAGCTGAAGTGTTTACCGCTACGAAGGGAGGTAAGAATGTTGTGGAACCGCCTATGCCTAAAACTGACCAAATTCCTAATATGCAGGTTGTCGAACCGGAGATCGAATTATCATCACTCCCGAGGAAAGAAGTCAAAGAAGAAACAGTTGGGCTAAAGGAGTCTACAACACCACATGAGCCAACACGGATCGAAGAGCTTTCGACAATGGATCAATCTATGACTCAACATGAGGTAATTCCACCATGGTCCGATTCTGATGATTCTGACGATGAGTTTTCATGGCAGGTTAATACAACGGAAAAATACCATGATGAAGACTGCCTAGATGGAATCGGAACTCTAATGCAAGATGATCAAGTCGAAGAATCCACACCCGAAAAAGCCTCGCCGGACCAATCCGTTCCTCAACAAAAGGTAAGTCAACCATTTGTTAAATCCGATGATTCTAACAGTTCTTTAATTTTACAGGATGAAACAATGGGTGAACAATCGGATGGCGAAGACTTTGAGCAAGAGGGATATGAAGAACAAACTCCAAAAGAAAATCTATCTCCCATTCAGCCAAAGGTAAATCTCCCAATGTCTGAATGTAATGGTACTAACAATGAGCCTTTGTTCTGTCAGGTTAATCAGTACAAAGATCCTTTTTGGGAAGCCAGTTGCCAAAAGCAATTGGTTGAACCAACGCACATAATGGAGTATCTAAAGGATCTGATCCCAAGGATACCAAACCCGTACACTCATTCTGCAAAGAAACGGAACACAAACCAGAGCAATAAGTGGTGCGCAACTCTACCTGGTGGATCACAAAAAGATAAATCGGTAAACCTAGGTATGTACCACTACTATCACCCTTGCTTGATTGCAAGTGAAGGGTGTCCCATTTCAATTGAGGTTGCATAATCCCGGAGTCAGGCTCGAGACTCATGACAAAAACAAGCATTTCTCGGGAGGCAACCCGTGTTTTATCGTTTTTCAGTTTTTCGTTCGGTTTTAGTTAAGTTTGAGTCAGTAGAGTCAATGGGAATCAACCAAATCGATTTTTGAGCAAAAGTTTTTCGAACTTTGGACAGAAAGCACTTCGCGTTCGCGAAATTTTGAGTTTGGCGTCGCGAGAAAAGTGCAGGGACCAAAAATGAAGTTTTGAAAATCAGCCTTCACGCCGCGAGCCTCTGCTTCGCGCCGCGAGCCTCGAAATACTGTCCTGTGCCCAAAATTAAACCCTCGCGCCGCGAGGGAGATTGCTCGCGCCGCGAGCTGCCAACATGGGCCGTTTTTAAAACGCGAAATTAGGGTTCTTTTTCACTTCTTCTCACCTCTTAGCGCCGCGAACCCTCTGCCCTAGTGCGAAACTTCGATTTTTTTCATCTCTTAGGTTCTAATTTGATCAATTCCATGGCTCAAAAGGTAATCTCTGTTCTTCTCCATCCCCAATTTCGGTTTTGAAGCTTTATCCATGGTGGTTTTCCCCCAATTTGATCTTTATATGTGATTTGTGTGATGGGTGGGGGAAACCATTTGTGTGTGCTTAATTGCTACATGTTTTAGTTTGTTTAACTTACTAGCATGTTGAGTTTGGTGATTTTCCATGGATTAAAGTGTTGATGAACTCCATTGTTGAATGCTCTCTTGGTTTTTCCCAAATTTTGTTTTATAAAGTGTTGATGATGATGATTGTTGAGGGAAAACCATTTGTTGTGCTTAGTTGTTGAATCTTATGGTGTTAAGAAGCTTGTTAGCATGGATTTATTGTTGATTTCACAAAGGATTTTTGATAAGCTCTCTTTTCACAAAGCTTTTTGGATTAGTTTTTCCAACTTAGTTTTACAAGGTTTTGAATGAATGAATGTTGGGAAAAATATTCGTGTGCGAAATTGATACATCTTGTTGTTTGATTTCATGTTATTCGCCACGTTTGATTTGTTCAAGACGTTGTCTTCTTCGTTGATTTTTGGCCATTTTTCAAGCTTCTAAGCACTTACCAATTTTTCAAATAAACAAGTTTTAAATAACGATGCTTGAAGTCTATTTTACCATCTAGACAAGTTTTTGGCGTTTTTTTTTTTGGTATAAATTGTTTTTGAAAAACTAGATAGTAAAAGTTTTGAGTGTGGGAACCCATTTTGCGCAAAGCTTTCAAGTTAAACCTTTTTGAAAACGGGTTCTCGTCACTTTGGTTTTATAAAAATGTGGTCAATTATTAACGGGAAGATGCACTCTTTTATTTTTTGGCAAAAAGCATGAATCGTTGGGTTTGGATGTACTCGTTGGTTATTTGCATGGTTGCATGGGGTTGTTTTGTAAACTTTATCGTTCCACTGTTTGGTGTTGTGATCGTAAATAATTTTAGGAATCTTGTAATTTTTCACCTCGGTTTAAAACTCAAGTTTTTGGCGGCATGTATGCTTATCTTTAAAACGCCACTTTTTGCAAGATTTTAAGTGTGGGAACCCCAAAACCAAATAAAAAAATATTTTTTATGGTTCCCATCGGTTTTAAAACGGAAAAATACGGTCAAACACTAAGTGTGGGAAGATTGAGTTGTTCTTTTGGCAACTATTCTTGAAAGTGTTCATTTTTTATACGTGCGTATTTTGAGTTTCCGTCTTGCACTAAGTGATTAATTGCATTTTTATCAAGTTGTTTCGACAAGTTATGTTTTCGTTGGCCAATTTTTGCATGACTTGTTAAAAACGCTTGATATTATCCTTTTTGCTTGATTTTATATTTTGCAAGGGGATAGATTAAATTCTAAGTGTGGGAACCTATTTGGTCAAAAAATTTCTTGGCTTTTAAAATTTTTGTAGGTTCCCATCTCTTTAGTAATTTAATAAAGTGTGGTCAAAAACTAAGTGTGGGAAGGAAACCTTCATTTCTATCAAGTATGTGCACTAACTTTTTGATGTGTGTTCTTGTAGCGTACCCGTTCTCTTATGACCATGATGCGGTAATTATCGTATATAAAAAGTGTAACAAGTTTTAACCTCTAATGCCTAGCCACCGTCTTACCACATATACAGGCAAGCGTACCTGATCGTGAGTAATATAGTGTAGGAAAGTCCAGGTATCGTATCTACCACTGGGAACGGTCAAGTTATCGTAGACTAAAGCCTTAATCGGTTTAATTAATCTAAAAGGGGGGTTTTGTATGAAAAAGGTTTGAATACTGAAAAAGACAATTAACTAAGTAAAAACTAAGAAAGCGGTTAAAATAATGATTTAGGATTATAATAAGGGAAAAACAGCAGTACTTATCATGATAATACGAATTCCCAATATGGATGATATGGATAAATCGAAGGTTTGGTTGTTTTGACTATTGTAGGAATTTAAGTCTAAGACACCCTAACATGTGCAATTTATGGCTATGAACTAGGATATGGTCCTCCTAATTCCAATCCTAAATCGTTTGGTCCACAATTCAGAATCGGTAAATCCTTCCCAATCAGTATTGCAATGGCTCTTTTACTATCGGTCACTTATTGGTCAAAGTAACCCCTTAACATAACTCTATGATCCAAGTCAAGCTATGGTAGGTTGATTATCCTTTCGGAGTCTATCTGTTTTTGGTCTAACAAATACACCCAACCAAGTGATTTCAAATCGCCACAACAACAATAATCAAGAAAGAACCATAAACGACATTCAATTAATCAAAAACAAACCAATAAACATTAATTGCAAAGTATCATCCACAAAGGTTCATCTATCATGACAAGCACTACTAATAAACTACTCACTCATATTGAAAACAAAAACATAAACAAGAGTAGACATCGACATGATACCGACAGTACAACGATAGATGATCAGAGATCGACTTCCGCAGCGTATTGGCACCTCTCGTACTCTCACTCTCGTTCCCCTCATGTATCGAACTTCAAAACTCATGTCCGGAACTGAAGGAGGAGGCTGATATTTAAAGAAAAACGACCAGGCACCATCTGGCGATCGCCAGACTGCCATCTTGGCGACGCCAAACACTTAGAATCAACCCTAATCTGCACTTCAGTCGAACTTGGTGGCGCCAAATATAGGACTTCGCGATCGCCAAGTGTCTTCTGTGTTGACTCTGTGCATTTTTCACGTTTTCTCGCCTTTTTTCGTACTTTTCCGTTCTACGGCCTCCAAATCCTTCACAATCAATAAAAAGCTCAATTAGTGCATGAAATGATCATAAACGGGTGAGAAATGGGGTAAAGTCATACGATTACGCACAACCAAAACATGTATAATTTTGGTGTTATCAGACCACAACTGGCGAGCACGCGTTTTTGCAGTTCAAGCCGCAACCGCAGTATGATGAGACCGAACGAAAGAAGCTGATCAAGGACCTTGATGAGATCAAGGGTCGCCACATCGAGATTGGCCGGACGCTGGACTGGGTATTTCTGCACACTATCCAGGCAGCAGGACATATTCTAAGGTATTTTGAGAGAGGCCCGAGTGCACCCGCGAGTGAGCTTAGTAGCATGGCTTGGATAGCCGCCCTAGACCTTCGTGAGCCTATCTATCGTGAGTTGACCCTAGAGTTCATAGCGACCTATTCCTTTGACGAGGATAGTGGGAGAGAGAGTGTGAGGCTGCCCTGCATTACTTATCGTTTGGGTGGCCGATGGTTTAGGCAGACTTTAGCGCAGTTCGCTATCTCCCTTAGACTTTACACTGCTGATATGGTCAGGACCGATTATTTTGAGGATTATATAGGACAGTGTGCCCTAGCTCCGCCTGAGGGTATAGATTATAGCGCGTTATGGAGCCAGCTTGGTCGTGGACAGTACCGACGGTCCAACACCAAGTCTGGTAGCCTAGTAGACCCCGAGCATAGAGTCCTACATAGGATGATAGCCTACACCCTGAACTAGAGGAAGTCCAGTCAGGACAAGATAGGGGATTTCGAGCTGTGGTTGCTTCATCAGTTGGTTAGCTTAGACCGCCATACCCATCTAGCATTTATCATAGCAGACTTTCTTACTGGAGCTAGAGGATTCCGGACCTCGAGCGGACTTTTAGGTGGTCACTACATCACCCGCCTAGCTTCTTCTCACGGGATTCTGACACCGGAGGTGGTAGCCTCATTGACTTGTTTGGTAGAGTTAGGACGCATAGATCAGAACCAGCTGAAGGGGATGAGAGTGATAGAGAGAGGAGTTGGTAGTTCGTGGGTTTGGACTGGAGTGAGAGTAGAGCCGGAAGACCAGGAGATGCATGAGCCGCAGCAGCCACAGCATCAGCAGCAGCACGACGAGGCAGGACCCTCGGGATCACATCAGATACCGTCTGATTGGGACGCGTATACAGCTTTTCAGGGTCTCTCGTTGCGTACGCATTATCACGATGTTCAGGTGCACAGATCTTTAGACTGGCAGAACCAGTCGATGATGGGTTCCTTCTCAGACCCCCAGTTCCGACCATCAGCACCACCGCAGTATGATGTGTGGCATCCACAGGACCCGAGTCCTTCAGGTTACGAGAGTTATGATCAGTGGTGGGACCAATTCCGTGGACCCCATTGATTGTTTAGTTCGATGATTTGTTTGGATATTATTGATTCGATTTGGTTGTACCGTACTATCTTTTTATTCTTATTTTTCTTTTTAGTTTGTTTGTATTTGTTTTTGTTTTTGTTTTTAGTTTTTTAGATTTGGTGTGTAGACCTTCGAATCAGTTGTACGAATCAGATTTCAGTAGTTCATCGGAGCTTCAGTTTTCTTAACCCAGGCAGTATTCGTTCTTTATCTTTTTACCTTTCCGCATACATGCTTTAATTGTTATTGCATTGGGGACACTGCAATTTTTAAGTGTGGGAAGGGGGTTAAGTAAACTTTCGCTTGTTTGTCCTTATTGTGCTTAATTGCTTATCTGATATGATTTGAATTATTTGGCATAATTTTTTCGAAATCCATGATCTTTTCAAAAATTTTGTGGAAGTCAAAAGAGTCTTGCATATAGGATGATACTTTTTGGAGTTTTTATGAGTTTGAAAAAGTCATGTGTATGCTAATTACCATGAGTGATCCTTACCCTGTTCCTTGAGAGATTGAGCCTATATTGTTATATCTATTCATTTCTGTGAGGATACCGACTTTGACCCAAGTAGAACTTGTCACTTTGAATGCTTGTCGAGACCACATAAGAGGAGTATTTATCACCATTGCACTGATAGAGGCCTTCGTTTCTAACCCTTTTAGCCTTCGTCAGATAACCTCATCATAAGGTTATTTGATTTGCCTAGCCTTTGATTGAAAAGTGTTCACCTTTTAACATTTTATCCCTTGAAACCATTTTGAGCCCTAGCCTTTTCATTTCTTTACCCACTATACATTTTATCTTTGAGCCTAATTGTTTTATCTATCTTTTGGCCGTAACTTAAATTTGATTCTTGAGATGTTTTGATCCAGTTTTTCAAATCTGACAGTTTTTTTTTTTTGGGATTGAGATTTAAAAGAGCCCAAAAGCAACATAGTTGCTGCTCTGAAAAAAAGGAGGAAAAGAAAAGAAAGAGAAAAAAAATATTTGAGACTCAGAAAAGAAAAGAAATATCAAAAGAGTCGAGGATAAAAAAATAAAAAAATGAGAGCTGAAAAGATTGAAAAAGAAATTGTGCCCCAAATAACCCATAGGCTTAGGCCAATTCTAAAAGAAAAGAGTTTAAATACTCATCCCAAAAGTTTCATTGCTCGAAAGTCAGACTGCTTCACTGTTTGGATCATTACTGATTGAGTTTTCAAGTTTTTGTTGCAAAACCCTTAGTCACTTATATATCCTTTATCCTACCCTTAACCCTTAGCCTAACATTACAACCCTAAAGTCCTCTTGACGGTTGACAACTTTTCAGTGGTGGAGATGAGATTTGGTGACAAGCATATGCATTGGTAAGAGGTCGAGTATCAGTGTGATCACTATATACAGTATTACCCTTTGAGAGATACACTTGATATATATTTTGTGAGGGTGAAAGGTTGAGCATGACTTTAAAGACTTGTAAGACTTTGATTGGTATCTGAATTGTGCTTGATTTCTTGCGACTATCCTTGTTCTTTCAAAGCATGATCATGGGTGGAGAATAATTTTGTCGTTATCTTTCTTATTTTATCAGATGTTTGCTTGAGGACAAGCAAATCTTAAGTGTGGGAATTTTGATAACTCCAAAATTATACATATTTTACTAGCATCATTTCCCCACTTTTGTCTGTAATTTGAGAGTATTTTCGATACTGTTTGACTTAAAAAGGTGTAAATCCTAATTTTGTAGGTTTTGGAGGTGCTTGTGCGTAAAAGTATAAAAAGAGGGTGAAAAGCGTCAAAAATGAGACTTTTGTGCAGACTTTGCAAATATGGATTTTTCTTGGCTCCTAAGGCGGTTTCCTTGCTCTCTAAGTCAGATAATTTCCTCCAAAAAGACGGATCTTCAACAGATAAGGCAAGAGGAATATTTCAGAAGATCTCGGAAGCTGGAACTACACTACTCGCGCCGCGAAGGAAATGGCTCGCGCTGCGTCGATCATGCTCGCGCCGCGAAGGAGAGCTTCGCGCCGCGAAACTCAGATTTTCTCACTCGGAAGCATCCAGAAAATTAGGGTTTGTTCGATAAGTGTTTCGCTCCGCGAAATGCCGTTTCGCGAACGCGAAACGGGGTCTGACGAGTTTATTATAAATAAGATCCTTGGTCATTCAGTTTGAAGCATCGAATTGAGTTTTAGACAGTTCTCTCATAGTTTAGTTAGGTTAGATTAGATGTTGGGAGCCGCTTAGGGTTTCCAACCCGAGAAGATGGAGGCTCGATGAACGGCTACGGAGGAGATGATTCGAGAGGATGCTGCGTCAAACCTGCCGGTCTTTAGTATGGTTTGGTTATTTATCCGTAGTTAATATGTCTATGTATTAATTCTCGTGCTATTATGGTTTGAATACTTTGGTTATTTAATTAATAGATTTATGATTGTTGAATGTTTAATCTGAGGTTCCTATGTTCTTGTTTAAATCGTGGTTATTCGATTCGTGAATAGGTTTAGCCAGTTGACCGATACTTGCTAGACTCCCTTTTGGGTTAATTATCATAATCACTTTTCACTCCGGTGACGCGGAGGGACGTAGTGACCAATCTCTTGGACCAGAGTAGGATTGGACGATAGGATTCCACAACTTAGCATTAATATAGGGTGAGTTTCACTAGATTTGTTGACACCAAATCCCTGTATTTGGACCGGGAAACCAACCTGGTTGATAATCTCAGATGTTCATGTATGATACGTTCACTAATCTATATCTTATAAAAGTAAACCATAATGGATTCAATTATCTCCGGTGCATGTTTGTTCATCAGTTTTCCACTTCTTGGTTAGGATTATTGTTTATTTGTCTTTTATCTTATAAAAATCCTTTTCAAAAACAAAACCCCCATAAAGCTTTAGGTTAATTAAACTAGTTTAGATTAATAGTCTATAAAACTTGACCGTTCCCAGTGGTAGATACGATACCTGGACTTCCCTACACTATATTACTCACGATCAGGTACGTTTGCCTGTATATGTGGTAAGACAGTGGCTAGGCATTAGAGGTTAAAACTTGTTACGCTTTTTATATACGATAATTACCGCATCACTATGCTTGCCTTGTTTCTTGATATGTTGCTTCGTTTCTTGAAATCGACCCCAATTAATTGATTTGCTGCCAAATTAAATGACTCTTCATTGTCAAATCGCGTTCCAATCTATCTGAGGTTCCTCGTTCCCACCGATTAGATTCGATTGAAAGCCGAATTGGGATCAATTGAAAGCCGAATTGAAGGCGATCCCAAAATCGATTTTGATCGATCCTTCCTTGCGATCTGAATCGTGAATCTATGGATGTTGGTACGTTAACGTACCACGTTTGGGGTCAGAATGTTTGGGCTGCGGTTCGTGGGCATGTGAGCTATCCAACGTTTCTATGGGATAAACCCAAAAGCACTTTTCAAATGGCTTTTTGGCAAGGCATTAAAAGCACTTTTTAAGAAGTCATACTTGGGTGACTTTTTGATTTCAAAAGTGCTTTTTGGAAGAAAAAAAATGCTACAAATCCTCCTCAAAAAGCTGGTAAGTTAAGCCAAACACCTCTTAAAAAACAACTTATTGACTTATTGGCTTTCACTACCACAGAAGCTAATCCAGACATTTTTTAAAAAACTTATTTTCCTACCACTATAAGTCAATAAACACTTTTGATCAAAAACACTTTTGACTTTTAAATATCATTCAATGTCTTTATACAGTTTTAGAGTTTAATGTTTATCGTTTTGAGTTGGGTGTTTCGAGTAGGATCCCTAGATAGGTTCGATTCAATTTTAGTTTAGCTTTGCAAGTGTGTACTCTTGGCATTGATTTTCTTTTTGAAATCCAGGAATACCATTTATATATGACCTCCAACCAGTTTGGGTAGTCTCAAGGGTTCTGGTTCTCACAAGTACATCATGTTTGTTTGCTGCCAAGGGTGTGAAAGCTATCATATATTCAGTTATAAAAGAGAGGAGCAGCAATAAACATTATAACAAAAAGGTAGAAAGATGACTGCAAGATTGTAGGAAAATCTCTAACATGGGCCAAGGGAGAAAAAGACCGAGTTAAAGTAGTCAAAACCCCTAGGAAGCCCCTCTAGCTTCTCACAACACCTGATTTCTAAGGTATGGACTATGGAGTTTATGCACTCCTCCTTCATGTATAGTCGATATTTTTTCATTTTCCAGTTTTAATGGCTTCAGAACCGGGAGGGCAGGGAACCCTATTTTCAGGACAATGCATTTCTTTTCCCACATAGGAGGCAACTAAAAGCCTGAGGACTATCAAGCTAGACAGCTGATGTAATGTTCGCATGGGATCTTTTTCTAGCCGTGATACCGATAAACTAAGGACTGTAAACCATATGTACCTAAGAGGCTGATAACACCAAAATTATACATGTTTTGGTTATACTTAATTGAATGATTTAACCCCATTTCTCACCCATTTCTGGTCTAATTACTCACACTTGGGACTTATTATTGCTTTTGTAGGTTTTGGAGGCCGTGGAACGGAAAAGTACCGAAAAAGGCGAGAAAACGTGAAAAATGCACTATCTCAATCCAGTAGCCTTTTAGCGATCGCGAAGATTCAAGTTTGGTGCCGCCAAGTTCGCCAAGTTCGAAATCCAGGGTTTGACCTAAGTGCTTCGCGCCGCGAGAGTGCCGTCTGGCGAACGCGAAATGGGCTCTGACCTCTCCTTTTAAATACTAGCCTCCTCCTTCAGTTTTAAAAGAGAAACATAGATAGGCAGAGAGATAGAGAGTGAAATTTGAGTAGTGCCGATACGCTACGGGGTTCGATTCTCGATCATCCGTCGTTGTACTGTCGGTATAATGTCTGTGTCTACTCTCGTATTATCTGTTTTTATTATGTCTAGTGAGTAGTCTTTAGTAGTGGTACTTATTGTGGTTGATGAACCATTGTGGATGATGATTTTATGATTTAATGTTTATTGGTTTGTTTTTGGTTAATTGAATGTGTGTTATGGTTCCGATCTGATTCATATTGTTTGGTTATTTGAACCCGTTGGTTGGGTGTATCTGTTTGATCAAGATAGATAGACTCCGATAGGATAATCAACCTTTCTTGACCTACCCTTCGTTCCGGAGAGTTGTGTTAGGTGGTTACTCGGACCGAGAGCGACCAGGTAGTAGAAAACCATGCAATAGAGATAGGATTGGGTGACCGGTACTAGATTGTCTGACAAACGACCTATGTATTGGGACTAGGAGGACCAAGACCTAGTTGATAGCCATAATAGTCACATGTTAGGGTGTCTCATACTTAAATTCCTACAATAACCGAAACAACCAAACCTTTGGCCTGTTTAAATCATCCACTTGGGGATTCACTATACCATGATAAGTACTATTGTTTTCCTTCATATAGTTTTAATCAATCTTTTAATCAATTTCTTAGTTCTTAATTAATTTAATTGTCTTTTTAGTTATTAAACCTTTTTCATAAAAAAAATCCCCAAAAGCTTTAGGTTAATTAAACTAGTCAAGATTAACAGTCTACGATAACTTGACCGTTCCCAGTGGTAGATACGATACCTGGACTTTCCTACACTATATTACTCACGATCAGGTACGCTTGCTTGTATATGTGGTAAGACAGTGGCTAGGCATTAGAGGTTAAAACTTGTTTCGCTTTTTATGTATGATAATTACCGCATCAGGGGCTGTTTACCAAATGCTTACCAAGTCACTTAACCTTACTGATGAATATGACAAGATTCAAGGATCTTACATGGTAAAATGTAAGGCAAGGACCAAGAGTCTTACCCGCTAAGTGATGGTAAGACTCTTACCACGGTAGTGGACTAAAATCTTACCCGGTAAGAAACTGATAGCGTTGAATTGAACTTTGGGTAGATGGAATATTACACCCCTTCCCGAGGGCCTCAACCACTACGCCGCAATTCTTGTAGTTGACAAAATGCAAGTTGCACGAGATTAACTTTGCTGATAAAGTTTTTGTGTCCTTTATAAAGAATTAACTAGACATATACGATATGCACCTAAAGCCAACGCATGATGATAAACACGAAATTGATACATTTTTTATGTCAAATACCCTTAAGGTTGTGACGCAGTGAGAAACGTGGAACGGATCGACTAGCGTCAACCCAAAAAATAGACAACGTTCACAAGCGTGAAATGTAAGCAGAGAAATCGTAAACACGATAAACAAAGCAAACTTTAATTCAATTATAATTGAATGAATGAAAATTGACAAGCTAGTGGTTCTTTAAATAGCCTAAGAAATAAACGCAAAAAGGAAACATTTTAAGGAAAGTAAACAAAATAAACCATAATTAATCCTAGCTTAATGACAAAGAAAACAGAGAAAAGGAAACTAATTAATTAAGGTAAAAATAACGAAAGTCGGATCTGGTGGAGCTGCAGCTCTTCGCGGCGCGAGCTGAAGGACTTGCGGTGCGAGCGAGTTACGTAAGTTGGAAAAAGGACGTCGAAAGTTTGAAACCGTGTGCTGCACTCCTTCGCGACGCGAGTTTAGGTCCTCGCGGCACGAGCACCTTTCCTGACAGTTCGGTCTTGCTTTTCTTCAATCTGTCGGGCTAGGCGATCTGTATCAGTCTCCTCCACCTCCGAAGAACTCGACCCCGAGTTCTCATCTAATGGAAAGTTATCCTCGTAATAGTCATACAGATCGGCGACATTGAAAGTATTGGAGATGTGAAGCGAATCGGGAAGAGCGACGACATAGGCATTGTCGTTAATCTTCATGGTGATCTTGAAAGGTCCGTACTCTTTGGGCTGAAGTTTGCCGTAGCTTCCAACAGGAAAATGCTCTTTTCGAAGGAATACCATCACATCATCTCCTTCACGAAATACTTTCTTTTGTCGGTGTTGGTCCGCTATCTCCTTGTTCTTTAAAGCAATGGCTTCAAGACGAGCCTTTACATTTTCTTTAACAGCTTGCATCTTTGGCCATATTTTCAGCAGCAACACTTGTTCCCGGAAGTCGAGGGAGTTGAATTAAATCCACAACATGCTTCAGAATAGACGTGTAAACCAAAGAGAACGGAGAACAACCCGTGGCAGAATGTACGGCGCTATTGTAAGCGAACTCAACTTGTGGAAGAACAAGATCCCACTGTTTTGGTTTACTTCCGCAAACACTTCGTAACATATTTCCAAGCGTGCGATTTGTAACTTCCGTTTGAACGTCAGATTGCGGGTGCGCCGTAGTGCTCTTATTAAGCGTGGTTCCGAACAAACGCCATAAGGTGATCCAAAAATGGCTTAGGAACTTGGCATCTCGATCGGAAGTGATGGTTTTCGGAACACCATGAAGACGAACAATCTCCTTGAAGAATAGTTTGGCAATGTTACTTGCGTCCGCCGTCTTTTTACACGCAATAAAATGGGTCATCTTCGAAAAGTGATCCACAACAACGAAAATCAAATCAACTCCCCTTTGAGTTCGAGGTAAGCCAAGAACAAAATTCAATGACAAATCTTGCCAAATATCTTCCGGAATTGGTAAAGGCAAATAAAGACCGGTGTTTTGGCTTTGACCTTTCGCAACTTGACAAGTGTAACACTTTCGCACAATAGCACCAACATCGCGTCTTAGATGTGGCCATTGGTATCGTTCAAGAACACTAGCGATAGTTTTGTCGCGACCAAGGTGACCACTTAAACCTCCTCCATGTAAGTCCCTAATCAATTTTTCATGAAGGGACGAGTTAGGAACACAAAATTGATTGCCTTTGAAAAGATAACCATCCCGCATGTGGTAGTCATCCATTGACGACCCGGATTTGCACTTGAGGAAAATATCTTTGAAGTCGTCATCCTCTTCGTATTGCTCTTTGAGGACTTCCAATCCGGTAACTTCTTGGGCAAGAGTAATCATCAAGGTGGCACGTCGACTCAAAGCATCGGCTACGCGATTTAGAACTCCAGATTTGTGCTTGATCACGAAAGGAAACTTTTGCAAGTAACTAACCCATCGAGCATGCATCTTATTCACCGATTTTTGGCTATTAATGAACTTTAAAGCTTGATGATCGGTAAATAAGACAAACTCTTTTTGCACAAGATAATGCTCCCATTGTTTTAAGGCGCGGAAAACGGCATAAAACTCTTGATCATATGTACTCCACTTTTGGCGAGCTTCACTCAACTTTTCGCTAAAGAAAGCAACCGGTCGCTTTTCTTGGGAAAGAACTGCGCCTACCCCAATCCCGCTTGCATCGCATTCAACTTCAAACACTTTATCGAAATCGGGTAAGGCAAGGACCGGAGTGGTGCTTAGTTTTTCCTTAATTAAGGCAAAGCTACGATCTTGATCGGGACCCCATTGGAACTTATTTTTCTTGAGGCATTCCGTGATGGGAGCGGTAATTGTGCTAAAATTCCGTACGAACCTCCGATAAAAAGTGGCCAAACCGTGAAAACTACGGACATCGGTGACGGTTTTAGGAGTGGGCCATTCGCGAATCGCACGTACCTTTTCTTCATCGACTTCGATACCGGCTTCTCCGACAATAAAACCAAAAAATAGAAGTTTTGGGGTGCAAAAGGCACACTTTTTGAGGTTAACGTAAATCTTGCTTTCTTGGAGCACGGTTAAAACTTGCCGTAAGTGCGTGAGATGATCGTATTTTCCTCGGCTATAGATAAGAATATCGTCAAAGTAAACGACGACACAAGATCCAATAAAGGGACATAGAACTTGGTTCATCGTCCGCATGAAAGTACTTGGAGCGTTGGATGTCCCAAAAGACATGACGAGCCATTCATATAACCCGAAAGGGGTTTTGAACGCCGTTTTCCATTCGTCACCCGGGCGGATTCAAATTTGATGGTAACTGCTTTGAAGATCGATTTTAGTGAAGATCTTGGCACCGGATAACGAGTCAAGCATGTCTTCCAAACGAGGAATGGGAAAACGGTACTTGATCGTAATTTTGTTGATGGCGCGACTATCAATACACATCCGCCATTGATTTCCTTTTTTGGGCACGAGAAGAACGGGAACGGCACATGGACTTGAACTTTCTCGGATAAAACCTTTTCTCAAGAGATCTTCGACTTGCTCCTTTAATATTTCGTTTTCTTTCGGGCTCATGCGATAGTGAAGAAGGTTCGGTAGATTGGCGCCCGGGATGAGATCTATTTGGTGTTGAATATCCCTCATGGGAGGTAGCTCGGGTGGTAGATCATCCGTGGTTAAGTCTTTGAAATCTCGGAGTATCTCTTCCACTTCTTCCGGAATCTCATTGGACTTTTTGGTGCTTAACAAACCTTTGACAACAACGGGACAAAAAGTTTGTGTTTCTTTAAACGTGTGTTCAAGGAGGCGCTCGTTGGAGGTAACGACTAGGAAGCTTTCACCTTTGTTTTCCGGGGTGCGGTCGAATTGAGCTACGGGTGCCATGGCGATTTTTCTATCACCCCAACGAAAGAACATGATGTTGTCTCGTCCTCGATATGTTATGTCATGGTCGAACTGCCATGGTCGACCGAGTAGAATGTGACATGCATCCATCTCGAGTACATCGCATAGAACATCCGCTTTATAGTGCTTTTCGATGGACAAAGGCACCTTGCATGTTTGAGTGACACGCACTTGGGGTCCTTTCTTCACCCACCCAAGTGAGTAAGGAGCGTCGTGTGGTTGGGTCGGTAAACCAAGATGGTCAACGAGCTTTTGTGATACCAAGTTTTCGCAACTTCCATTATCAACAATCAAGTTACAAACTTTCTTGTTGATCGCACAATAGGTACGAAAGAGATTCTTCCTTTGTCCTTCTTCTTTTGGAGTGAGTAGGACGTGCTGGAGTACGCATACTACCTTTTCCTCAAGATCTTCCTCTACAAAATCTAGATCATCGTATTCCCCTTCCTCTTCGTTTTGGTCTTTTTCGACAAGTGTAGTGGTTCGCCGTTGATTGCATTCGTTGGAACGGTGACCGGGTTCACCGCAACGAAAACACTTGGAGCCCGTTGGTTTTGCGTAAGGATTGGCGGGTTTTGGTATGGTTGGTTTGGCGGGGGTAGTGGTTCGAGGAGGATCGGAGTTGCGTGGAGATGGGTGAGTTACTACACTATTTCCTTTATCGGGATTAGAGCTAGAGGTGTCGGTGGAGGTTTGGCCGGGGTACTGTCGGTACGTGGATCGGGCATTTTTCTACATTAACTCGGCTTTCATGGCTAAGTTGGAGGCTTCGGCGACAGTCCATGCAGTTTGGAGTCCAATCTTCTCTTGGATGGAAGACTTCAATCCACTAATGTAGCGTGCGACTTTTTGGCCCTCCGTTTCACCCAATCTGTTTCGGTTGGAATAACGGATGAACTCTGTTGTGTATTCGGACACGGATCTGGTACCTTGCGAGCAATCCAAATACATCCGATAGAGAATCTGTTCATAATCCTTCGGTAGGAAACGATCAGACATCAGTTGCTTCATTCGCCTCCACGAACGAACTGGACCTTTGCGTTGTCGTTGTCGTTCGGTGGTCAATCGACTCCACCAAACGGCGGCGGTACTCTTTAACCGAAAGACAACCATCTTCACTTGTTTACGCTCGGGGATCTCCATGATCTCAAAAAAAGGTCAACCTCGATTTGCCAATCGAGAAAATCTTCGACGCCAACATTCCCGTTGAAGTAGGGAATATCGACTTTCATTCGGTAGTCGAGATCGTTACAAGGTGGTTGTTTTTCCTCCTCGGGATCTGATTCGGAACTAGAGTGAACACTAGGGGTTGGGCAGCGTGGTGGCGGTCTACACTCGGGCTCGTCTCGAATCTGTCGTCCGTTGAGGATATTGGCAAGGGTGGTGGTGTTGGCGTTCATGGTAGTGATGAGGGCGTTATTGTTGTTGGTGAGGACTATGGTAAGGACGGTATTGAGGGTCGCGGAAAAGGCCGCGGTGATTTCCTCAATATCGGCACGGTGGAGTCGTCGGTTATCTCCCACCGTGAGGTTGAAAAAGAGGTAGGTAGTTTGGCTCTGATACCAACTGACGTAGTGAGAAACGTGGAACGGATCGACTAGCGTCAACCCAAAAAATAGACAATGTTCACAAGCGTGAAACGTAAGCAAATAAATCATAAACACGATAAACAAAGCAAACTTTAATTGAATTTTGATTGAATGAATGAAAATTGACAAGCTAGTGGTTCTTTAAATAGCCTAAGAAATAAACGCAAAAAGGAAACGTTTTAAGGAAAGGAAACAAAATAAACCATAATTAATCCTAGCTTAATGACAAAGAAAACAAAGAAAAGGAAACTAATTAATTAAGGTAAAAATAACGAAAGTCGGATCTGGTGGAGCTGCAGCTCTTTGCGGCGCGAGCTGAAGGACTCGCGGCGCGAGCGAGTTACGTAAGTCGGAAAAAAGACGTCGAAAGTTCAAAACGGTGTGCTGCACTCCTTCGCGGCGCGACTTTAGGTCCTCGCGGCGCGAGCACCTTTCCTGACAGTTCGGTCTTGCTTTTCTTCAATCTGTCGGGCTAGGCGATCTGTATCAGGTTGGTGATTATTTGATGTTAAAGAATACCATTTCAATAGAAGTTGGTATTTAATTGGTTGAAGTTAAATGAAATAAAAGAAAAAAAAAAGAATTTTTAATATTTCTTTATATATATAGCTATGTGGCGTTGTGGCCAACGAGTTTACCTGTATGGTTTTTGATTTTTATATATACTTGCTTTGGTTTACTTGTGTAGTTGGCAGCCCACGAAAGTAGCAAGCAAGAGAATGGAGCCCAATTTGTATCTATAGCCCATTAGGGAAAAAAATAAAAACCAATTCAGTCCCAACCAAATCAATTCAGGCGGAAGGAAGTCGACCTATCACAGCAGCAGCCTCCTCCTTCGATCTGCAGACGACGGGGTTCAACCCCAACTGCTGTCAGAAGCTGTTTTACCAAAGTCTTAAGCGCCAAAAATAAGGCCACGATCTCTTTTTGGCAGTTTTTTTAGATGGAGGTATAAATTGGAGAGAAAACAACCGTCGATTGATGGGGGAATGAATGAGAATCGAGAAGGAGATCCTCAAAACGAACCAGGAGCGTTCTTGGAGACGATTGGGAGTCTTAATCTAGGGTTCTTGTTAATTCTTCAATTTCAGTATTTGTAAGTACTTTAGGTTTTATTATGAATAGTTAGTCTTTTGATTTCTTAGCAAAGGGTAGATAATTAACCTTTGATTTGGATGAGTTGAGACTCAAATTTCATCTAATCTCATTTGACTTCATTTATGCAATCTTGGTTTTTCAATGTTTGTCATTTTTAAGTTGGGAATTGTGAGTTGGATCCCTTACTTTGTCCGCATAAAGTCGACTTGCTAGAGGAATTTTAGAATCCGTAATTGTTCTTGGATTTCTCTTGGTAGCAAACAACACTAAATTAATATCAATGTGTTGTAAGATTGTATAATCTAACTTAAACAATTGGGCGTCTGATTGTTGGTTAGTTTTGGTGTTTGTTTAATTTTAATGCAATTAGCAATCGAGTTCTAAGTTCGTGACTAGGCTAGATTAGCTAATTAGAGACTAATTGTCGAAGTGTTTCACATTAGTCATGCTTTCGTAACAAACTGAACATCGACGCGTGTTGCTGTTCAAGCCAATTTGATTTCAATTGAGAAAACATTTATTTGCGTGAGTCAATGATATATTATCCAAAGAATTAGTTGATTGATACCCGTTGCTAGATTTCAGCCTCTTTTGTCGTAGTTTTAATTTTATTTACATGTTTAGTTTAATATTTCATCAATCCACCCCCCCCCCCTTTTTGTATATATATATATATATAAAGCGTAATTTTTGACAACGGTCACATCCAATCCCTAAGGAATCGACCCTACTTGCCACTTTTACAATTTAATTTGTGATTCGAGGTAAATAGGATAAACTTAATTTATAAATTTGTCGGGCTCCACACCCGTCACAGGACAGTGATCTTATTCTATAAAACTCTTTATCTAAACAACCCCCTAGGTTTTATGCTATTCCGTTTGTTGTGTGTGTGTGTGTTCTAAAAGTTCATATTGGATGAGTATCATTCATCTAATTTGGATAAAAGAACAATGTTCTGCTCAAGGGGAAGACAGTATACAAAAACCTAAAACTAAATTAGTAGGAAAGCTAATTCATATCTAAGCAAATCCCTAGGGTCTTATGTCATTCTGGTTGCTGTTGTTGAGAATAAAGAACATATATAGCTTAATCACTACCATTAGCCTTTTGATTATAACCGAGAATATTGTTGCATGAGTTTATGTTCATAACATTCATATTGGATGAGAATCACTCATCTAAAAAGATACTTGCTTAACTTGGATAGAAGAAGAATGCTCTGTTGGAACAAGGAGAAAAGTACACAGAAAGCAGAAATAATCACTAGAAAGAAGTGGAAAACTAGAAAACAGAACAGGTTTTTCTAAGTTTAACAACATTGGAAAGATAGAAATGCATATGAGATAGAAATATTAGTAGAGATCATGAATACAAACATCCGAGTACTAATACATTGAATAAAAGGTATTTATTTGCCATATATAGTGCATGTAGCTTTTAATTAAGTTCATTCCCGGCATTGCTTTTTCTGAAATCCAGGAATTTCCGATATGACTTCCATCCAGTTTGGGCAGTCTCAAGAGTTGTGGTTCTTCTGAGAACATCTTGTTTGTTTTCTGCCAAGGGACAATGCAATAATTCAGCTGTGAAATAGAGGAGCAAGCATTAACATAATAAAAAAAACAAGTTAAAAATATGTTGGAGAATTTCTAACCTGGGCCAAGAGAGAGAAAGGTTCAGTTTACAAGATGCTCTATAGTTCAACAACAGTCCTTTTCATTTAGGATCTACCAGAATCTCATAGTGATGCTTTCTTCTCCGAATTATACTATTTTCAAATGCGTTTGGCATGTTTCTCAAGATCAACTTGCATAAGGTCTGTATCCCCAGCAAGATATCAGGAAGCTACTATAGCTTCTCATAGCACCTTACTTCTAAGGTATGCAGTTCTTTCATTGTTCCTGCGTACACATTCAATCTTTCTAGATCATTCAGTTTCGATAGCTTCAGAAATCGGAGTGAAGGAAACCCATTTTCCAGACAACACATTTCTCGTCCCACACAAGAAGCAGCTAAAAGCCTGAGGTCAATCAAGTCTGGCAGCTTGGATGATAGAATTGGCAAGGGATCTATGTCTAGCTGTGAGACTGATAAGGTAAGGACTTTGAGTCCAGATGGTATTTGGTACCAATCAAGAGGTTTGAGTAATTTTCCTAGTAAGTACAGTTGAGACAGGTTCTTGAGACGTGAAAAAGGTTTAATAATGAGCTCCGAAGGCTGACCCATGTGGTCCTTGGACTTTAATCTTAGAGACCGAAGGCTAGCGAGTGACCGAATCCATGAACCAACTTCTTCGTAGGAGAATGAATTGTTTGTTGTTGTGGTGGTTCTGGTGCTTGCTGGAGACGACTCGATTGTCAGATCAAGTTTTTGAAGTTTGGTAATTCTGCTAAAAGTTCAACCAATCTTTCTTGCAATCTTCTCATCTACAAACAAACCCTGTAGAGTCTGGAGCTGGCTTGGAGCTGTATGTTTCATTGATCTCTCAGACATGTCTAGAGGAGCTCCGTTAAGACAAAGATGACGGAGATGCTGCATGTGTCAAATAGAACTTGGGACAGTTGTGATTTGTGTATGCTTGATATCCAGTGTTTCAAGGTGAAGCAGGGCACCAAGTGAAGAAGGAAAAGCGTTTAAGAAAGTATATCTCAAGCCTAATTACCTCAAGTGAAATAGGTTCCCCAGATTCTCTGGTAGCCGTGGCCAATCAACGCCCTCCAAATCGAGCACTTTGAGTAATCCAAATCCTCTAGTTCCAATGATTCTTTTTAAATATATGCCTACTTCATCTGAAAGCATATCTTTCTTTTCGTTGTTTAAGGATATATAGGACTTCAGATACCGGTTGAAAGCTTCTAAAGTGGGGTAGTCTTTAATATTGGTGCATTCAACACCCGACGAACTTCTAACTGATGTTCTGTTGCTTCATTCGATTCTTTTTTGGACTTTTTGTGGAAGTGGAAGAGGCCTATTCGTTTTCTTTAGACTCTCATCAGATCTCTTTGTTGTGCTTTCCACCATTTTCCTCTTCACAAGCTCACTCGGGTATCCTACTTCTTCCAGAAAAATCCCTTCTTCTGACGGCTTCACAAAGCCCTCAGCTAGCCAAAAACGAAACTACCTTCTCACAGGTATTTCAAATCCTTTATGAAATATCCTAAATAAATAAAGCAAGGCTTTGAATGAATTGTTAGATCATTGTAAGCGAAGACTAAAATATCAAACGACGGGGATCTGTTAGCAAAATCGAGTTGCTTATCAATACTTGACCAATCTTGCAAGATCTTCTCCTTTGTTGATAGGAAACCAGCAAGCAGTTTAATCGTCAGGGGATTTCCTCTGCAGATATCTGCTATTTTTGTTTTCAGATGTTCCTTAATCTCGTTTGATAATGGGCTTCCTTTCACTAGAGCTTCTACCTTTTTAATGAACTTTTTTAGACCATCCTCCATGTTGCCTGTAGTGATAACGGCTGGTTGCATCTGCAAATGAAGTGGCTCCTTCATCAGGGGTGGTGATCGCCACCCTACTTCCATTGTCTGCGACTGGTAAGGCACAACTTAACTTTTTCAAGAGATCAAGAGTTTTGATATCATTGATGACTATTAGGTAGTTTTTATCCTTCAAGAACTCAAGAAGCCTCTCTATGAGGTCCTCTTTCTTGAGTTTCTTCATGCCCATCAAGTACCAGAAGCCTTCATTTTAACTATCTTGTCACACAACACTCCCATGGCAAGCCTACATTTTAACTATCTTGCCTTCACCTTCATTCTGAATCATAGATCTTGAATACTTGAAACTGTGATTTGGAGGTATCCTTTGCTCCCATTGCTCACATATACCCTCTCCTCATTGCATTTCCTATTGAAATTGCACCAAGTGTATTTGGTCGTGACGACTGTTACTAATGTGCAAGCCTCGAGTCTCAAAAGCCGCCCTCTCCACTGCTCCAACCAAGCATTCATCTTTCTCTTCCTTTTCGCTACCAGTACAATATTTCTCAACAAATAGATATGAAGTTATGAACCATGGGACACCCCATTAGACCTCTCATGAAATCTCATCCAAAATCACGGTAAATAGAAATGGGCTGCGCTGATCTTGGTTGTTGTTCTATCTTCACTGGGAAGTAGTACGCCCTACTTGTGTGCATAAAAGGACACGTGGTATTGTTCGCTCGAAAATGGGATTTCAAACGTTTTCTAGTCCTAAAAAGTATTGTTTTTTTTACAACTAAAGTTGAGGATTGGTTGGGGGCATTTTTTTTTGAATAATCAAATTCGTTCTGGTCAATTGTAATTGTTCGTTTGTCCAATTGGCTTGTTCTTTTGATCTTTTCTATACTTTAGATTTAAATTATAGAAAGAAAATCTTGATTTGTATGATATTAAAAAACTACACAATTTTTAGTTAAAAACATGTAACGTTACATCTTATAAGTAACACACAAATTGTAAATCTTTAGTTATTTGCTTGAAATATCAACACAGGTATGCCCATGAATGCTTTATTGTTGCATGTTATTTGTTTTCAATTTTCATAACTCTTGGATCCTGTAAAAGTTTTCGATCATGGTATCCAAGAGATTTCTTTCAATGAAATTGGAAACCGAATTGACAGCGTTAATCCTCTTCTTGGTGCAGATTTAAAAAACTATATAAACTTTAGATACTATTTTTGGTATTTTGGTTGCTGTTGTGTTGAATGAAAAACAAATATAGCTTAATCACTATCATTAGCCTCTTGATATATTATAACTGAAGATGTTGTTACATGAGTGTGTGTTCTTAACATTCATATTGGATGGTAATCACTCAAACACTTGCTTAATTTGGATAATTAGAGAAGAATGGTCTGTTGAAACAAGGGGGAAAAGTACACAGAAAGCATAATTATTCACTAGAAAACAGAACAAGTTTTTTCTGGTTTTTGTAGTTTAACAACATTGGAAAGATAGAAATGCATACAAGATAGAAATGTTAGCAGAGATCATCAATATAAACATCTGAGTAGTAATACATTGGATAAAAGATGTTTATCCTACTGGCATTGCTTGTTGGTGATTTTAGTGTCACCAAGTTCATTTTAGTATAATGGAATTTATAGGTTACCAATGGAAATCAAGTTTTGTTATTTAGACGAGCAAGGAGGTGTGGAGTGCACGCTCGTATAAAACTAAATTGATTTCGGTTATATCAGAAATAAGGATTCAGCGGAAAGGTTTTGTAAACGCGTTACATCGCGTAAACCCAGCTGATGGATTCCTGGAAATAATTATTAGGTTGTATTACTTTTTATCTAATTGATAGATAATACTACTCTTTTTATAAACCTATAATTATTTCAGTTAAAAGAAAAATAAAAGAAAGCTATATATATATAGATATTTCGTAGCTCTCATCAAACCCCATCCACATATATATATATTTTGACTATCAATTTATATCCTAGAGAATCTAGGAAAATTTTCTTTGTCGGCATATATGTATGTTTGAGAATCCAATTCATTAAATGTAAAGATATGTATGGATTTGAAATTCCAGATATGATTCTCATATATATCTCATAATATTATCTTCAAATACACCTGCATGTGGTAGATTTGGATGGATTTGATAATCTTGAAAATATATTGGTAATGATTATACCAATCTACTCTCTCCTATATATATATATACGAAAGTAGCAAGATGGAAACACACGAATTTACATAACATATCTCTGGAGGTTTTTCTTTAATCATACACATATAATTTTCTGATATATAATCTTGGATACTGATTTAATTATCAGTTGAGATTGGTAACCATTAGACAACGATTTGATATAAATATCTAGTTGTGAATTTCTATTCGGTGCCTCGATAGAAATTGTTCCTACTTGGATTATCCCAAATCTGAATTTCGTGAAACCCAGGCATAGGGTCGAAATATTAGATTCGGAAAGTGAACTCTCACGATCCAAATAGTTTATCCGGTCAAACATCTGATTTCAGAAACGTCACCCTATCATCACCCCACCTAAACACTTTCCAACAATCGAATCTAATATTTTTGTTTCTGTTTCTGAAATCATGGTTGAATTATCCTCCAAGGATATGACTACTAAGTTTAATAAACTGGAGAAGTTCCGAGGGATTGATTTCAAACGTTGGCAAGAGAAGGAGGACGAAACGCCTGATGATATCAGAAAGCGATGTAAGTGGGACAACGACGACTACATATGTCGTGGTCACATTCTTAACGGTATGTCTGATCCTCTCTTTGACTTATACCAAAACATGGAGAATGCGAAACAACTATGGAACGATCTTGAATCCAAATACATCGTCGAGGATGCTTCTAGTAAGAAGTTTCTCGTTAGCGATTTTAATAACTATAAGATGGTGGATTCAAGACCGGTCATGGTATAGTTTATTAAGTTGTTTCGTATCTTGGGTTAATTCACTCAACATGATATGGCTGATTTAATCGTGTGTTGAGTGTGCTTACCACCGTCCTAGAAGGAGTTCAAGCATATTTTGAAATACCCTGAGGAGGAGTTTTCATTAGTGAAACTCGGTAGTCACGTATGGATTGAGAAATCTTTCCGTGATCAAGAAAGTGACAAGGAAAAGGTTAAGTCTGATGTGGACAAGTATTTGTTCACATGGTTGGGGAAAAACAATTTCTTTATGATGTTTTGTTTATTCCTAGGCTTGGTAAAACCTTGTTGGTGGTGGTTGTTTAAACTTTTCGGCATGTTTGTGGTTTTGTTTATTTTGCATGAATATGTTTATTTTGAACATGTTAATTTATTTATATTGCGTTGGTAAATCTGTGATTTTGGTTTCGTTTTTCAAATGCTTATTTTAAAGATCAATAATTCTTTGTTATTGCATGTTAACGAAAATCACAAAATGCCCTTTTCCAAATCTTACGAAAATCAAATATTATGATATTTGTGATTGGATTTATAATGTATGTAATTATTTATCTATGTTTAGAGTCGGTTTTGGTATGTGTTTTGATGCATTCTAAGGATATAGCCTTAGTAAAGTTCAAATTACAAACTGAGGTGGAATTGCATTTTGGTATTTCGGTTAAATATCTCAGAACTGATTGGGAAGGGAATACATGGATTCCATGTACTTCTAATTAGTTGGTGTCGTGAGAATCTCGCGATGCGTAGCGAGAAGCTCGCCACGCAAGTAACTTTTTTGTCGAATTTTAATAATTCAAGGTAAGGTCCACTCGACGCGAGAATTAATCTATTTCCTAATCGATGGGTTAATCTAGAAAGTTTTCGCGAACACGAGGTTAAAGGCTCGCGCCGTGAGGATGGACGGTTTTGGGTTTTTCTGAAATATAAAACTTGGGTGTTATGTGATTTGCCACCAGGTTCTAAACCTTTGGGTTGCAAATAGATCTTCAAAAGGAAGATAAGGGTAGATGCAACTATTAATAAGTACAAGGCATGGTTGGTCATACAAGGGTTTAAACAAAACCCGGTATTGATTATGTTGACACGTATGCACCAATGGCTGAGTTTTCTACCATTAGATTGTTGATAGCCTTGGTTGCTATTCACAATCTGGTTATCCATTATATGGATGTTCTCTCAACATTCTTGAATGGAAAGCTTGATAAAGAGGTTTACATGAATCAACTGGATGGTTGTGTTATGCCCGGTAATGAGCATAAGGTGTGTAAAATTGTTTAAATCATTGTATATTGTTTAAATCATTGTTATGCCCGAAACAATGGCATCAAAAGTTTGATGAGGTTATTTTGTCAAATGGTTTCAAGTTGAACCAATCTGACAAATGTGTTTATAGTAGGTTTGATACATCCGGTTCGGGTGTGATAATCTGCCTCTATGTTGATGACATGCTGATATTCGGCACTGATCAACTTCAAGTTGATGAAACTAAAAGTTTGTTGTCATCAAAGTTTTCCATGAAAGACATGGCAGTGTCTCATCTAATATGAGAAATTCGCGATATGGTAGATGAATATTTTGAAATTCGCGATGTGGTAATTGAGTTTTCTAAATTCATGACGGGACAAATATTTTGTGTGTGTTTTTGATATTTAGTGGCATGAAAATTGGAATTTGAATTTTGGCATTTTGGTACTCATGGTTTTTTGGAGTGTCTTAACCAGAAAGTTTCTTTCCTGTTTGTTTCTTTACATCTCCATATATTTTAAATGTCTTTTGGGGATAATTCAATTTTAATTGTGGGAAAGAGGGTTAAGGATATTTATCTTTTGTTTTAATTTTAAAAGAGTATTATAGCATTTTATGTTTTAAAAGTGAGTATGGAATGAATTGACTCCGAACAGCTTCTGCATTTAAGTCAGTTTTATTTAATATGTTTTTAAATAAATGATCTGACAAGGTTTTCATTAAATAGATGGTTTTGTGGATTGTTGTCAATAATTGAAATGTTTGAATTATGACACTACTTATTAAAGATATTTTGGATTGAAAAAGTAAAGTGTTACATGTTTGTAGTCGTTTTAATTCGACTGGTACAAGTATGATAACTTGCTTGTATGTTGTTATTCAGAACTGATCAACTTCAAGTTGATGAAGCCGAGAGCTTGATTCGACTGGTACAAGTATGATAACTTGCCTGTATGTTGTATGTTGTATGTTGTTCTTCAGAACTGATCAACTTCAAGTTGATGAAGCCAAGAGCTTGATGACATCAAAGTTTGTCATGACGGATTTGGGGGAGGTGGATGTGATCCTTGGTATTAGGATTAAATGGGTTAACAAGAAGATTGCTAAATTATAGTGATTGTTATCTCGTGAGTACCCCATGGATCCTAGTGTGATGATAATGCCCAATACGGGTCTGGCAGTATCACAATTGGAATATTCACAGGCTATAGGTTGCTTGATGTATGCTATGACTAGCACATGCCCGGATATCGCTTATGCGATTGGGAGGTTGAGTAGGTATACTAGTAACCCTAGTACTCAACATTGGCAAGCTATTTAGAGAGTCTTTAAGTACCTCAAAGGGACCATGGATTATGGTTTGTGTTATTTGGAATATCCTTCGGTTTTAGAAGGGTATTCTGATGCAAGTTGGATAACCCATGTTGAGGAAGATCACTCTTCTCAACTGGTTGGGTATTCTTGCTTAGGGGAGGTGCTATCTCTTGGGCTTCAAAGAAGCAAACTTGTATAACAAACTCGACAATGGAATCTGAATTTGTTGCGTTAGCCGCTGTCGGTAAAGAGGCAGAATGGTTAAGAAATTTAATATATGAGATTCCATTGTGGTCAAAACCGATTGCACCTTTTTCTATTCATTGTGACAGTGCTGCCACTTTGGCAAAAGCATATAGTCAGGTATACAATGGGAAGTCTAGACACTTAGGTGTCAGACACAATATGATTAGAGATTTGATAATGAATGGTGTAATTTCGGTGGAGTTTGTGAAATCGCAACAAAATTTGGCAGATCATCTGACAAAGAGTCTAGTCAGGGACTTAGTGCACAAGTCTGTCATTGGGATGGGTTTAAGGTCCATTTAATTTCTTAATGGTGAGATACCCAATTCCCCTCTAATATGACATTAGAGGTTGAATTCAATGAGGAAAGCTCACACTTAAGAAATGGAACGCACACACATGAAATCATCCCAGGTTAGTGTGTTCGGTGCCTGTAGTTGGGAGGTTGACTTTGTCTTAATAATTCCTTTGTTAAAGTGTAAACAGGTACATGAGAAAAGGAATTACCTATATGGTCGTGAAGTATAGCCGAACTTCGAAAAGCTGGGACTTTGCTTTTTATACGATCACGAATGGATTTGGACACTCGGCTTTATAATAGTGTCAGGATTTTAACTGGAATATTTATTTAAATTTATGTGTATGTTATCTTCAGGCATTCAAATGGGTTGAAGGGTTCAATTCTTAGAACACCCTGATTCTCGAGTGTTTGGAACGCATAATATACTAACAAGAAAATTCAATCGATTCGATATTTTCTTGTATGCATAAGTTTGGTCAAATCAAAGTCTTGTTTTATAAATTCAAGGTTACACTAAAATGGGGGAGGATTGTTGGTGATTTTAGTGTCACCAAGTTCATTTTAGTATAATGGAATTTATAGGTTACCAATGGAAATCAAGTTTTGTTATTTAGACGAGCAAGGAGGTGTGGAGTGCACGCTCGTATAAAACTAAATTGATTTCGGTTATATCAGAAATAAGGATTCAGCGGAAAGGTTTTGTAAACGCGTTACATCGCGTAAACCCAGCTGATGGATTCCTGGAAATAATTATTAGGTTGTATTACTTTTTATCTAATTGATAGATAATACTACTCTTTTTATAAACCTATAATTATTTCAGTTAAAAGAAAAATAAAAGAAAGCTATATATATATAGATATTTCGTAGCTCTCATCAAACCCCATCCACATATATATATATTTTGACTATCAATTTATATCCTAGAGAATCTAGGAAAATTTTCTTTGTCGGCATATATGTATGTTTGAGAATCCAATTCATTAAATGTAAAGATATGTATGGATTTGAAATTCCAGATATGATTCTCATATATATCTCATAATATTATCTTCAAATACACCTGCATGTGGTAGATTTGGATGGATTTGATAATCTTGAAAATATATTGGTAATGATTATACCAATCTACTCTCTCCTATATATATATACGAAAGTAGCAAGATGGAAACACACGAATTTACATAACATATCTCTGGAGGTTTTTCTTTAATCATACACATATAATTTTCTGATATATAATCTTGGATACTGATTTAATTATCAGTTGAGATTGGTAACCATTAGACAACGATTTGATATAAATATCTAGTTGTGAATTTCTATTCGGTGCCTCGATAGAAATTGTTCCTACTTGGATTATCCCAAATCTGAATTTCGTGAAACCCAGGCATAGGGTCGAAATATTAGATTCGGAAAGTGAACTCTCACGATCCAAATAGTTTATCCGGTCAAACATCTGATTTCAGAAACGTCACCCTATCATCACCCCACCTAAACACTTTCCAACATTGCTGTTATTGAAATTAATCCAGGAATTGCTGATATGACTTCCAACCAGTTTGGACAGTCTCGAGGGTTGTGGTTCTTATGATCGACCACATCTTGTTTGTTTGCTGCCAATTAAGGGTGAATGCAATCATTCCATTTGTGAAATAGAGGAGCAGCAATAACATAATAGCAAAAGAAGATATATAGAAAGATGTAGGAAGATTTCTAACCTGGGCCAAGAGAGAGAGAAAGGTTCAGTTTACAAGATGCTCTATTGTTTAGAAGTCCTTTCCATGTAGTGATTTACCTGGATTCTATAGTGGTTCTTTTTTCTCCTCCTCATTGCATTGACAAATTCCTTCGGCATGTCTGTCACGATCAAGTTGCGAAGCTCCTCTATCTTCAGCAAGGTATCGGGAACATTATTCTCAGTTAGCTTCTCACAACACCTGATTTCTAAGCTCTGCAAGTTCTGCATTGTTCCTTGTTCCACAGTTAATATTTCTAGATTTTTAAGCTTCCAAAGCTTAAGAACTCGGAGGGCCGGGAAACCATTTGTAGGACAATGCATTGCTCTTCCCGTATAAGACGTAGCTAAAAGCCTGAGGACCATCAAGTTTGACAACCGAGATAGTGTTGGCATGGGATCGTCCGTTAGCTCTGAGACGGATAAAGTAAGGACTTTGACTCCAGATGGAATGCTGTACCATTCAATAGGTTTGAGTAACCTTCCTAATAAGTACAGTTGAGAGAGACTCTCGAGACTAGAGAAATTTTCAACAATATCGAGTTTTGAAGGCCGGCCCATTCTGTTCCTCGACCTTAATTTTAAAGATTGAAGGCAAGAGGGTAATGAGATCAAGGAACCTGTATCTTCAGTGGCGATGGAGATGGTGATTGCTGTTGTCTCTGAAGGCGACTCGCATGTCAGATCAAGGGTTCGAAGTTTGGTCATTCTGTTCAAAGTCGAACCGATCTTCCTTGCAATCTTCTCATCTACAAACAAACCTTGTAGAGTTTGCAGCTGAGGTGGAAATGCATGTTCCATTGATTTCGGAGATATGTCTAGAGGAGCTCCATTCAGACAAAGATGACGAAGACGCTTCATGTTCCAAATAGAACTTGGGACGGTTGTGATTTGTGTATGCTTGATGTCCAGTGTTTCAAGGTGGATCAGGTCACCAAGTGAAGAAGGAAGAGCTTGCAAGAAAGTACATCTCAAGCCTAAATACCTCAAGAAATATAGGTTTCCCAGATTCTCGGGTAGCCGTGGCCGATCAACGCCCTCCAGGTCGAGAACCTTGAGTAATCCAAATCCTCTGGCTCCAATGGTTGTTTCTAGAAACATTCCCACTTCATCTGAAAATATATCTTTCTTTTGCTTGTTTAAGGATATGTAGGATTGCAGATTCTGGTTGAAAGCTTGTGAAGTGGCGTAGCCCTTGATATTGCTGCATTCAACAACCCGACGAACTTGTAATTGATGTTCTTCTGCTGCTTCATTTGATTCTTTTCCGGACTTTTGGTGGAGGTGGAAGAGGCCTGTTTCTACAGCCTTGGGCCTGAAGATATTATGCAGAGATTGAATCATTCGGCATTTTTTTAGACTCCCATCGGATCTATTTGCTGTGATTTCCACCATGTTCCTCTTCACAAGCTCATTGAGATATGCCTCCACCGTGTCCTCCATCACAAAGCCCTCAGCTAGCCACAAGCGAAACAACCTTCTCACAGGTATTTCATCTCTTTTCTGAAAGAGTCCTAAATAAAGAAAGCAAGGCTTCAAGTGGAGTGAAAGATCATTGTAACAGAAGTCCAAAATATCAAATGATGGAGAGTTGGTAGCAGCAAATTCGGGTTGTCGCAAAACACTCGACCAATCTTCATAGACCTCCCTCCTTATTGATAGCAACCCCGCAAGCAGTGAAATCCTCACGGAATATCCCCTGCAGATTTCTGCTATTTTGCTTTTCAGACGTTCATCCAAAAGACCGGCTGGAGGTAATGGCCTTCCTTTCACTAGAAGTTTTACCTTTTCACTGAACATATCTATGACATCCGCCGTGTTTAGAGGCTTGTAGTGATAACGGCTTGTTGCATCTGCAAATGAAGCGGCTTCTTCGTTGGAGGTGGTGATTACCACAGCACTTCCGTTTTCTGCATCCGTCGGTAAGGCCTTTATGAGATCTTCCAAGAGATCACGTCTTTTGACAGCCTTGATGATTATTAGGTACGTTTTTTTCTTCAAGAACCCGTTAAGCCTACTTATCAGGCTATTATACGTGAGTTCCTCTATGCCCTTGTTAAGTGTCCGTATCCCTTTTTTGTCCTTGCTCACCTGTTTCAGTATATCCAAAATAAGATCTTTAACCGATCGATGTGTGTCACCACCCCAGGACAGCATGGCACGGCATGCAAACTTTTTCTTCACCTTCGGCTTGTTGCACATTTTCTCGATATGAGCTGCTTTCCCTACGCCAGTCTCTCCAAACACCGAGATTTTTTGAAGTGGTTTTGCATCGCTGTGAATCAGCTGCTGAAACAACGACGCAGAATCTTTCTCGAAAATGGGAACATAATAATCAGCACCACGTTCTTGCCGTCGTGGTTCAGGCTGAAGCAACAAGTGATTATTAGTTTCCTTTTCCCATTCTTGGATTTCTCTACTGAATTCTTGCAGCTTAGATCTGAGACTCGCAACAACGTTCTGAGAAAGGTCCGTTGTAGTAGCTGGCGGAACATTTCTGCACAGGTTTTTAAGCTCTTTCGCAACGACCGAAAAACCTTTCTCGACAAAACCCATCCTTTTCGAATGGGTTTCTTCGAAGCAGAAAGATTCTATGGCGCTCTCAATGCGACAGACAATACCTAGAAAGCAACGCGCCTGGCTCATAAGCACCGTGCTACGTTGCTCCCGGTATCGTGCGTTATCTTTTATCCTCCTAAGGTTCACCATAACCATTTCTATATCGTCTTCAACCTTTTCGAAAATTCCTGATTTCTCGATTAGAAATTCGTCGAGTTTCTCTATTGCCACAGATACAGCAGCATCAACAGCCATCTCTGGCTCTAGATCTAAAGGAGAAAAACAAGTTTTGAAAATTAACCAGCAAACTGAGAAGAAATCTTTTAGGCTTTTAGTGACAAAGAGGTTTTAAGATGATAAAAGAAAGATGAGGAAATTTGAATCAAGTATTTGATTTGTTTCAAGTTTCTTTTTCATTTACAATGCGATCCTATTTATAGACCTCCACGGAATGTGCTACTATACACTTCTATAAGATTTCAATGAATTAAAGAGTATGATTGATTGTGGAAAATTTTAGAATTTTTTTTTAATTTTTAAAGGAAAATAAAAATTTAGAAAATGCGTTCTGTTTTCAAAAATTTTCTAACAAATATGAAATTTTTTATGTATTCTAAACTTATATGTAAATAAGAAAACTTATTTTAGGTTCATGAATTACACGTGTTCATGTATGAAGTAGGAACGTATAGGTCATATATGAATCAGCTAAAAATAGTTAATATGTGCATTAAACACGTTCATATATGAACGTATAGTTTATATATGAACTCATTTTCTGCTTATTTGTAACAGTTATGAAATCACTCCTCTATCATACGTATAGTCGTGAATTCTGACCGGTCAAATGCTACAATATTTGACTATTCAACCTTGATCTTAGCCATATAAACGGCTAAGATCGTTTCCCTACTTTACATTTTTTACCACTTCTCATTATAAACAAACACTATATATATATATATAGAGAGAGAGAGAGAGAGAGAGAGACTTAGGATCAGGTGAGACCAAACTGTTTCCGTGAGACCAACACTTTTTACATGAAACATAAGAGCAAAACACTGTGAAGGTTAAAAAAAATGAACATTTATCGTAAGAACACTATAAATGTTACGTTCACGGTGTTTTTTGAGATGAAAGTTTGATTGTTTTACCTTCACAACATTTTTGCTGTGAAGGTTCAAATTTTTTATTTGTTACGTTCACAGTTTTTTGAGCTGTGAAAATTTCGTTTTTCTTTTCTTTTATTTTTTTGGATTTTTTTTTTGCCTCGATAGTGCTTTTTAGTATTGTTTCTACATGAATGTTCGAATTTTTTAACCTTTACAGTGTTTTTCTATGAAGTTTCGTGTAAAAAGTGTTGGTCTCACAAAAACAACTTGGTCTCAATAGAACCCAACTCTAATCCACTATATATAGCCCTTAATAAATTAAGTAATCAAATGGTTGTATTTTTGCTTATAAAATGAGGAAACCAAATCGCTCGCCTAATCCATTGACTTCCAAGTCCTTTCACACTTTCCCAAACACCCTCTAAAACAAATTATATGACTAATAATATTAGTTGACTATATATAATTAATCATCAACTATATATGCCAAACAAATTAAAAAAGAAAAGAAAAAGAGTATCTTTTTTTAAAAGTCAAACTATCTTATTCTAAAATGCCCTTAAATTACTTATTTGTTTTTAATGGTAGTTAGCTAGAGAGACATATAATCACATGGATGTACAGCTTACTCCCTAAGAGCATCTATAATATGGGGTTTTTACCAAGTTTTTCACAACTTTTGTCTAACAAATTATATGACTAATAAAATTAGTTGACTATATATAACTAATCATCAACTATATATGCCAAAAAAAAGAGTATCAACAGGTGAACATGATGGAGAGAAATGCCCTTAAATACATCCATATAAGCACCATAAACTCATACAAGCATGATTAATAATGACCAATAGTTAAGAAATAATTAAGACGATATGATATTATTGATGTAAAAAGTCAAACTATCTTTTTCTAAAATGCCCTTAAATAAACTTATTTTTTTAATGGTAGTTAGCTATTCCCATGGACAGCTAGAAAATGTTGTTTACTTCCTAAGAACATCTGTAATGTATGAGTTTTGTTACCAAGTTTTTCACAATTTTTTTTATGCATTATTGCTACATCAACAACTCAAAAACCTTTATATATTTTCATCATGTGAACAACTTTATCCAAGTTTTTTTCAGAATTTTTAGGTTCCCATTATTTTAACTTTATCTCATTTATATTTTTATTTATAAAAACAAATATATTAAAATTAATATTAATACATATTTATTTATATCGAGAAAATACAAATATATAATTAATTTAATATTTTTATTAATATATAATAAAACTTAAATATGAAAATTTTATATAAGAAATATAATTGATTAATACAAGACTTTTATAAAACTTTATAAAGTTAAAATAGATAAAATACGAAAAACATCTGAAAAAGCAGGTCGTGCAGTTACGACCTATGACGCAAAACCTCACCCAAAAAACCTCACTTGAAAAACTTTTACACTATATGAAAAACCTCTATAGTTTTCTTTTCTTGTCTCTTGTTTTCTCTCAAGTTTTAAATTTTACTCAAGAATCAAGATTTTAACTCTTATTAAAATCAATATATATTATTTACATGTTATGTAATATTAATTCGGGTATTATTTCTTATTGACCTTTGTTGGGATTTTATATTGTTTATTTATTTTACTTTTGTCCTCTATATTTTTCTTAATGTTTTTTTATAAGAACTTGGGAATTCGTTGTTAACAGCGATTTAGAGAATAACAACAACGATACCATAATCTAATCTTAAAAGCACGTCTTACAATCTATGATATAGACTCAACAAAGTTCAAATTGATATTTTTTATGGTTAATATTATTTTTTTCAGGTTTATTTATATAAAATGGCCCGAGTATACATTTCTTTTACCTTTTTTTTGGGATTTTAAAGTTCTTTTATTACTTTTCATCTTCTAGTATTTATTTTCTCAAGTTTTAAATTTACTAATCAATTTAACTCTTACAAAAATCAATAAATGGCGCCTAAATATAATAACAAATGTCTTTATTTTTATTTACATAAATTTGAATACAATAAGAAAACATTAATAATCATGTCAATTTAATACCTTTTAATTTACAATCAATACAGACACATGTATAGAGGAAAGTTCAAATGTGAACCATTTTTTCGGTTGTGAACGTGAGGACAGCCGAGAGCGTGACACATGAAGGAGACTAGTCAATAAAGGCGGCTTTGAGTGTGCCCCCCATTTTAATTCAATGCCCTCCCATGAATTGCGCCTAGTCATCCGTCACGTGTCACGCTCTCGGCTGTCCTCACGTTCACAACCAAAAAGTGGTTCACATTTGAACCCACCCCTATATATATATATATATATATATATAGAGAGAGAGAGAGAGAGAGAGAGAGAGAGGGGGGTTCAAATGATAAGTGATAAAAAACTATGAAGTAGAGAAGTGATCATAGCCTTCTATTTATTTGATCAATGGTTATTAATAATTGGTGCAACAGACTATTAAAGGAGTACCACAAGTTTTGTGGAATAGCGGAAGGGTATTCTGGTAATTATTCCAATTATTCATATATGAATCATTCCAATTATTCATATATGAATCATTGTAGTATGAAGATTCATATCTGAATGTTTATATAACAACCTTTATATAACAAAGCTTAATATTAGAAAGATTCATATATAAATCTTCAATTCACAAAGATTTATATATAAAACTTCATATATAAACTTTCATATAAAGAAGGTTTATATAACAAAGATTCAGATATGAATTATTATAAGAATCTTCACACTACAATTTCAGTCACTCATCCCGCGGTTACGGTGGACGTGATCACGTAAGATTGACGCGATTCATGGGAGGGTAGATATTATTAAGGGGGGACCGCTCAAAGCCGCCTTTGTTGACCGGATGAGTGACTGAGATTGCTTCTTACGTTATGTTAAATTGATATGTTTCTCGTTTGAACCTCCCTCTCTCTCTATATATACATATCTAAAAATATATAACTTAACATTATAATCTTCTATTTAATATATAAGTGAATAATGGTTAGCATGAATTATTATTTACTGATTACCTATTTTTTTTTTTATCTTTGTTGGGATTTTAGAAGTTTATTGTTATTTTTGTTTGTTGTATATTTTAGAGTAAACTACACTTTTGGTCCTTGTGGTTTGATAAAAATAACGGATTTGGTCCCTAGAATTTAAAAATACAAACTTGCCATCGTAGTATGCGATTTCGTCCGATTTTGGTCCCTATGACTAACAGCTGTTAAATGAAGTCGTTATTTCAGGGCTAATTTCGTCTTTTTTCATTTTAACAAAACATAAGGACCAAATCTGGACAAATTTCTTTTTTTGTCTTTTTGTCTTTCATCATTTCTTTTTCCCCACAAAAAACACACACACACACATATAACCCATCACCACCACCACCCATTTTTTCTATCACCACCATCCACCATCATTACCCACAACTACCACCACTCATTTTAACCACCACCACCATCATTACCCCTCCACTAACACCACCACATTTATTTTACCCACCACCACCACCCATTTTAACCACCACTAACAACACCACCACCAAAACAAATTTCCCCTAAAAAACAAATCTTGATCCCATTCATTTTCTTTACTTCCATATCTAATCTAGGTCTGAACCACCATGACTGAACGAATTTAGAACGTCGAACGGCGTCCCAGCGGTGGTCGCCGGAAGGAGTGTGTGGTTTGGTAGCTGCCTGATTCAGGACAATTCTCCTGCGGCGGCGTCGCTTTCTTCCATTCTCCGGCGGTTGCAGTTCCAATAGTGGCGGGCGACGGCTTCTGGTTTTCAGATTTGATGCTGGGTGCTGGTCATGGTTTGTAAAATGGGTAAGGGTGGTGGTGGGTGGTGGATGATGAAGATGAAGAAGGGTGGTGGGTGGTGGTGGTGATAGGTGGTGGTGGGTAGTGGTGGTATGTATAAAAAGTGGTGGTGTAGGAGGGAGATAAGTCTTGGTCAAAAGTCAAAGTCAATAAAAATTATAATAAAATAAATATATGTATAAAAGGTCGAAAATACCCTTCATTTAACTAATGAGAGTTAACAGCCGTTAAAGGAAGGGACGAAAACCGGACGAAATCACATTACGGTGGCAAATTTGTATTTTTTAAATTCTAGGGACCAAATCCGTTATTTTTGTCAAACCATAGGAACCAAAAGTATAGTTTACTCATATTTTTATGTTTTAAATTTTAGTAGTCATTTTAATTCTTAGAGTAAAGTGCAATTTTGGTCCCTGTGGTTTGACAAAAGTCTCACTTTTGGTCCCTACAGTTTAAAAAATACACATTAGCCCCTACGATATGCTATTTTGTCCGATTTTGGTCCCTCTGACTAACAGCCGTTAAGTGAAACCGTTAGTTAGGGTTAATTTGATTTTTTTTCTTCATTTTTTCTAGTTTTTACTTTAATAATAACCACAAGGACCAATAGTGTAATTTACTCTATTTAATATATATATATACACACCTCCTTCTTCTTCTTCACCCACCACCACCCACCACCACCACCTCCTTCTTCTTCACCCACATCTTCATCATCCACCACCACCTACCTTCTTCTTCACCCACATCTTCATCATCCACCACCACCCACCCATCACCACCACCACCCACATCCACCTGCCACCCACCACCACTTGCCGCCGACCTCCACCTGCGCCGAATACCCCCAAATTAAAACAATTGAGTCCACCAAACCCTAAAATTCTCTAAATCAGCAAAATTCACGTGTAAATACACCAAATTAACACAAAATTGAATCCACCAAATCCTAAAATCCCGATCCCAATTACTCAATTAAACCCTAATCCACATAAATACAACCGTAATTACACACAAAAAGTAACGAAATCAAGATCGTACCCATTAGAGAAGCTTCCAAAAGGTGTCTAGCGGCAAGAATCTGATCCGTCGGAGTTGTTATTGTTGTTGTTGTTGTTGCATCTGAATTCTAGGGTTTTGATCAGGGTTGTTATTGGGATCGGTAGTGGTTCGATTGTTGTTGTTATTAGAAGATTGGATTTGTACCAATTGATCCTGATAAATCATACCTGGCTTTTGTCTACCATCACTGCAAATTACACATATACAAAACTCAATTCACAGCAAAATCCTATCATTTTCACTCAGGCATTTCCACAAACACTTGGTATGCAATGCATTTTCTAAAAACAAATAGGCAAAATAAGCAAGCGAATTAGGTACCTGGAAACTGAATCGTTAGAAGCCAAATCGAAACCCATGGACTGCTTTTGCTGATGTTGCTGTTGTTGCTGATGCTTCTGATAAGCAATCTGCGAGCCCTGGTCCGATCTCTCATCCTCAGACAAAACACGCTTCGGAGAATTCACCGGCACACCAGTAACAACCACCACCGGAGGAGCAGGCGCCGCCGCGTAACCCCGATCCCCTTGATGCTTATGGTGTTGCTGCTGCACACTCATCTGAGAAACTGCTCTCAATGGTCGGTGTCCGCCATAGCTGCACATCAGCCGGAGCTTGGTTACGCCGACCTGCGGCGGCGGTGCCGCCGCCATGGTACCATTATTTGAAGGATACAGAGAGTTGTCCTCCCCTAAGGATTCGGTGTTGCGGGATCAGGGGGAGGAATCTAGAGAATCGGGATAGGCGGCAGCGGTGGTGGCGGTGGCGGCGGTGGTGGCGGAGAGCAACGGTGGCGGTGGAGTTGGTGGTGGTGGCTAGTGGTGGTGGTGGGTGGATGGTGGTGGGTGAAGAAGAAGAAGGAGGTGTATATATATATATATATATAATAGAGTAAATTACACTATTGGTCCTTGTGGTTATTATTAAAGTAAAAACAAGAAAAAATGAAAAAAAAATCAAATTAACCCTAACTAACGGTTTCACTTAACAGCTGTTAGTCAGAGGGACCAAAATCGGGCAATTATGCATACTGTAGGGGCTAATGTGTATTTTTTAAACTGTAGGGACCAAAATTGAGACTTTTGTCAAACCACAGGGACCAAAAATGTATTTTACTCTAATTCTTATTAAAATCAACATTTTTTGGATTTCCATTTCTCACTCAACTTTAAATATATATATATATATATATAATAGGGAAGTTATTTTGTAAATCACAATATATTTTGAGGGAGTTCATACGAAAAGTATAACTTTTTGAGGAAAACGGAAAGAGCAATCTCAACCACTCATCTCGGCCAACAAAGACGGCTTTGACCGGTCCCTCCTTTAATAATCTCTTCCCTCCGATGAATCGCGTCAATCCTCCATGATCACGTCCACCGTAACCGCGAGATGGGTGGCTGAGATTGCTCTCAATTTTTCTTAAATTGACATGCTTCTCGCTTGAACCTTCCCCTATATATATAGGGGTGGGTTCAAATGCGAACCACTTTTTGGTTGTGAACGTGATGACAGCCGAGAGCGCGCTACGTGGCAATCTGACATCCGCGACTTAGCTTTATTCAGTCTGCATAAATACCACGAGTTAGCTTCATTCAAGCTTTATTTATACTGCATAGAGCTATTATGCAAACTGAATAAAGCTAACCTGCGCGTTAAGTCGCCCGCGTCAGAGTGCGACTAAGCTTTTATGCATATTGCATAAAGCTTAGTCGCCTGTTTTTCAGATTGTCACGTGGCGCGCTCTCGGCTGTCCTCGCGTTCACAACCAAAAAATGTTTCGCATTTGAACTTTCCTCTCTCTCTCTCTCTCTCTCTCTATATATATATATATATATATATATAGGGGTGGGTTCAAATGTGAACCACTTTTTGGTTGTGAACGTGAGGACAACCGAGAGCGCGACACGTGGCGGGTGACTAGGCGCCACGTCAGATCCACGGCGGATGACTAGGTGCGATTCATGGGAGGGCATTGAATTAAAGGGGGGACCACACTCAAAGCCGCCATGTGTTGCGCTCTCGGCTGTCCTCACGTTCACAACCAAAAAGTGGTTCACATTTGAACTTTCTTCTCTCTCTCTCTCTCTATATATATATATATCTATATATATATATGTAGGTGAAAGTTCAATTGCAAACCACTTTTTCATTGTCCACGTGAGGACAAATGAGAGCGCGACACGTGGCAAAAAAAAAATCTGACACGCGCGACCTTCCCCGCGACCTTAGTGTTATTCATACTGAATAACACTGTTATTCAGTGTTATTCAGTATGAATAACACTAAGGTCGCGCGCTTTTTGGTTGAACTCGCGTGTGTCCTTTGAAATTTCGGCGACTTTAGTGTTATTCAGACTGAATAACGCTATATTCAGTCTGAATATAGCGTTATTCAGTCTGAATATAGCGTTATTCAGTCTGAATATAGCGTTATTCAGTCTGAATAACACTAAGTCGCCGAAATTCAGAGTGACACGTGGCGCGCTCTCGTTTGTCCTCACGTTCATAATGAAAAAGTGGTTTGCAATTGAACCCACCCCTATATATGTATATATATATATATATCGTTAGGGTCTTGGGATCATGTGAGACCAAGCTGTTACCGTGAGACCGTGTGAGACCAATACCTAACGTATGAAACTTCACAAAAAAACACTGTGAATGTACATAAAACAAGAATACGCAGACCTAAAATTCACTTTCGATGCAAAAAAATATCGAAAACAAGCTAAAAAACGTAACCTTCACAGCTCAAGTTCTGTGAAGGTTACATATATATAATGCGAACCTTCACAAAAAAAACTGCTGTGAAGGTTTCGTGTTTTAACCTTTTTTCGGAATTTTTTTTTCGATAGTGTTTTTTAGTATGTTTTAACGATGAATGTTCAATTTTTTTTACCTTCACAATTGTTTTGATGTGAAGTTTCAAGTAAAATATGTTGGTCTCACCGGTCTCACCAAAAAGGCTTGGTCTCACCGGAACTTAACTCATGGTTAGGTTCATTTGTTAACCATGCAATTTGGGGAAAAAATCAAATACAAACCATGAAATTCTTACAAACCCTACAAACCTAATCTTAACCTTTGATTTTGTTTATCTTCTAATTTTTAGGCGGTTATGAAATGTGGTTGAGAGAAAATTTAGGAACCAAATTAATCCATATTGTTGATCATCGACATTTATTGTTGAGATTGGTTTGTACGGTTTGTAAGAATTTTATGATTTATAACAGATACGCCTCCTATATATACATATACTCAATAAAGTGTTTAGCTTTAATGAGGTGGGTTTTCTCGTTGTTAATTCAATTTGATGTTCTTGAAAAAGTTATTGAAGGTTTAATGTGAGTGCTAGCTTTTAGATGTTTATATTAATGGAAAAACTACATTGATGTAATACTCTATAAATACACATACAATAAGGGTAAAATGATCTTTTGAATTACCCAGACAGTTTATTTTCAGCATATATTATAAATAAACAACATTCTTATTTATCCATACACGACTTAATGAAAAAACAAATCAAATTAACTGGCTCTAAGTAGTTGTCAGCTTAACTCTTCCATGACTTTCTACCTTGAAGTGTTTGGTGAGGCCAAGATGTGCCATCAAAAGCCATACATGAGTAAGAAGCTCTCCACCTTTGTGAAGCTGTTGAGCATGGTGAATTCCATTGCATTGACCTGCTGCATACCCAAGTATCTCCATCCACACATCCAAAACCATCTTCCACATGATCTCTTTAGAACCCATTTTCTTCAATTTAGCTGCAAGGTTGCAAGCATCAAACAGTACTGATTCACTCACCTTCAATGTCCCCGGACGATAATTGCTACTCACTTCGCCTAACAATTCATACGCCTCAACCTTACTTGCCCAGCTTTTCTCTTCAAGAAAAGCCAGGACCTGAATACAGGTATCTTGGAACCTAATCACTCCAATTCCAATGGGCAACATGAAAGGACACTTGACCAACAAATATAACATGTAATCTGCTAATTGCTTACTGAATTCCATGTAATCTGTGAGTGGTTTACTTTTCTCCCCCTCGTAGCAGATATCAGTTGCGATATGCCAAATGAGAATACTATGGTCAAATTCTGCTTCCACTGTCCAGTTTAAGTCACTAGATTTTCGGTGGGTTTTTAAAGCAACTTTCCCTGGACAGGTGGGCAAGATATTAAGATCGAACTTTGGGTCAGTAGCTTTTTCACGAAAGTGCTTAAAAAGAAAAGATGGCAGATTGGGCGGCATCTTGAGAGGTTTGGATGCCAAAAACTCACGCAGTACTTAAGCAATGAGTCCCTACGCCTCTTACCCAAATGGATGAAACTCAAGATTTTGTAAAACGCAGAGGACTTCTGGTCGAGACAAAAATCTAACAAGCCGTATTGATACATAGAGTGTGACCACCTTTTTTCTAATTTCTGTGCTGGTTGGGGTGATGTGTCTGAGAAGTGGCTAACGGATGGAATATTGAAACAATGCCGACTGAATCGTAGAATTGAGGAGTGGCTAACGGATAGAATCTTGGAACAATACCAACTGAACCATAGAATAGCGGAGTGGCTAATTGATGTAATCTTGGGACAATGCCGACTGAACCATAGAATCGCCATGTCAGATAAAAGTAAAGACAAGGCTGCGTATAGTTCAAGCGAAATGGCACCTATCAACAATACGTAAGTAATCACAACATCAACGAATTGATGGTCGTGTGATCTCAAACATATGAAAGTCACCAACACGGAGACGGTGATGAAGGAAGTGAGGAGACGGAAAAACAAACCAAAACGAGTATATATGATGGGTGCTTTGGTGTAGAGGGCATCATACGCAAACCCAAGCTCGTATTCAATCACCCGGAACGCACTTTTAGAGTCTCGCCCCTGGAAGAAAGATAGACTCACATCTCGCTCCTGGTAGCTGAGGACGAGATCCACAAGGAGCCATTTGAACTTTAGAGTCTCAAAGAAGTATTCTGCTGCATGCAATGCATCAGGAATATTAGAAATAGATGGAGTATTACTATTACCCCGAGCCGTGCTTTCCATTTGATCAGCAAGCGTAACATGGTACCCCTCTGCCTCTTTTAAGCTGAACTCCTCCATGAACCTTGTGTAATTGACCCCAGCTGTACTACGCCTATCCCTTAGAAAGGAATCTTGAAGATTCTTTCGGTCAGCAGACCAGAGAACCCATGTTCTCTCGCCGTACTTAATCATCCCACACACAAGCATAGGAATGGTTAGGAAAGAGAGAAAAGAGTTATCCCATGATAGAAGAGTGATGTAGATAGCTGCAGCTGTTTGGAGAACAAGTGCAAGCAAGTGCCTTGACCATAATTCATTATCGGCTAAAGCGTAAGCAGTAATGGTATCCGGGCCACCGAGATGAAGTAACAGAAACGGCGCCCAGAATGCCATCAGCCTTATATCTCCATACTGGTCGTTGTCGTTACAAGATTTGTAGAAACTCCCTTGGCGGTCAACCAGGATGCCAAGGGCAACAGTAGCTACCAAATCTGCCAACAAGTAGGCACACCAAATACAACCTCTTATCCATTTCTTGGCAATATGCTTCCTTCGCTTACCGCTGATGATTAGTGATATTTGCAGTGAGATACTGATGAGTACCAATACTCTTAGCTCCCATCTGGTCCAGTCCTTCCTCTTAGACTCTGGGAAGATCTGATCCAGTTTCCTTTTCTGGTCGACAAGGATCAAACTGCTCAAAACTGTCAAAAACATGTACATTAATTAGGTAAAATCGTTAAACTTCAAATTTTACAAAAAAAAAAAAAAAAACATAAGAAATGAGTTGAATTGATGATATAGAATATGGATCAACTTACTGTTGAGCACCATTGTTGATATTCTTCTGGGCTCCTTTAATTTGGTCCTATTATATATATATGAGTTGGAAACTAGACCTGTTTAATTTGTTAAAGAAAGACTTGCTGTCCACAAGGCATTGTTGAAGTCTTTAAGCTTTTGATTCCAAAAGCAACCAATTGCTATCAACTATCTCCATCTCAACCATTAAAGACATCAAACTAAAACCATTAAAATCACTAAAGATTGTTGGACCCTGAACTCTAAATAAAATCAACTCCAACCCAACATTAAAACTACAAACATCATTTATAACATAACAATAATAATGAACATATTAATATATTAATATATTAAACTATTAATATATATCGCCCGTGTCCTCATTAGTACAAAATCATATATATGACTTTGTACATGAAAAAAAAAATTCGTATAAAAAAAGTTTTTCTTAAAAAGTTATCGTTTTCGTTTCAACCTCATGAGTAATCAAATGGCTGTATTTTTTATATAATGAGAAACCAAACCCCTCGCCTAACCATTGACTTCCAAGTCCTTTCTACAAAATGAGACACTTGCCCTAGTATAACAAATTATATGACTAATAATATTAGTTGACTAGAGAAAGGTTCATGCGATAAACATAACTTTTTAACAAAACGTGATGACGAATCTCAGCCACTCATCCGGTCAATAAAGGCGGCTTTGACCGGGTCCCTCCTTTAATAATCTCCACCCTCCCATGAATCGCGTCAATCCTGTGTGATCGCGTCCACCGTAACAAAGATGTGTGGCTTAGATTCGTCCTCACATTATCTTAAATTGACATAGTTCTCGTATGAACTCACATCTAGTTGACTATATATAATTAATCAACTATATATACCAAACAAATTATAACAAAAAAAAGTATCAACAGGTGAACATGATGGGGAGAAGGGATGGCCAACAGTTAAGAAATAATTAAGAAAGTCTGATCATCATTAATGATGTAAAAAGTCAAACTATCTTATTCTAAAATGCCCTTAAATTAACTTATTTTCTTTAATGGTAGTTAGTTAGAGAGGACAATACACAACTCACAAGGACAGTAAAATGTAGTTTACTCCCTAACGCATATTGTTTCTCTATAAATATTTCTTTACTTAAAGATGCATATTAGTATAAGTATTTAAATAAGAATCAAATTATTATAAATTAAATTCAATTTGGTTGTGTGGTTTACATTAGATTAACATAAGGTCCTTTAAGAATTTTAAAGAAAAGGTCTCACTTTGTTTTATACACAAGGTCGTTAAAGAATAAAACTTAAGAAGGGAATTTTTTTCTATCACACTTTTTTTGTAATGCTTATTGATAAAAAAATTAAAATACAAAATAACTCACGTTGAATATCTATTCTACATCAAAACCCAAAACTTAAAAATTGTTGGATGATGACATCTGCTTGGTATCATATTAAATATCTAAAGTTAAGATCTACAAAAATAAGCTGAATTGACAACAATTAGCTACACAACAACATCAAAGTGATAACAAAATTTCCCCAAATAGCAACAGTTAGCATAATAACCATCATCCAGGTTGCTATATAAACAATCCCAGAATAGCAAAAACTAGTACAACAACAAAGTAACTACAACAAGTTTTGAACAAAAGAAACCAAAACATGAAGAAAATCAAATCGCAACATTGATTAGAACCATTGGGAGATGAAGAAGGTTTTTTTCAATCGTATATTAAATGGTTTTGTTAGAGTGGATACAAGTAATGGAAACGGTTTCTTTTAATCGTTGATTTAGAGGGGGACCAAATATGTTATAAAACCTAAAGTATATGAATAGACGAAATTGTCCATTCTTAACTATATTTTATTTTAACGACATTTATAACAAGGACCTTAAGTTTTGGAGTAAACTCTAATTTTGGTCCCTGTAGTTTATTGAAATCTTTGAAAGTGGGACCTATGGTTTGAAAACTCTAGAAATCGTCCTCATGGTTTATGTTTTTCTTTGAAAATGGTTCCTATCATTAATTTCATTAATTTTCTCTATTGATGGTAAGGGTTTATTTGTCCATTTGGATTTTCCTTAATTTTTTTAAAGAGATTAAATAATATAATATAGTATAAACTAATTAATTGTGTAAGTTATATGTTTTATAATTTGATATTTTGAAAAATATTCATTTTAGTTATTATGTAGCGGTTTTATTTCACTATAGTGATTCTCGTCACCATATTATTGCATTTTAGTGCTTTATTGGTTTTCTTAGTTTTTTAAAAATAACTGAAGTATTTAAAACTTATTTTTGTATACTTTCATTAAAATTTATATTTGATAAAATGGCCACTAGATAAAGTTTAAAATAAAAAATATATTATTTAGATACAATGTATGCATAGTAATTTATATAACTATGTATGTTATTTGTTTTTTAGTTTGATATTTTCAAATATATTCATTTGAGTTATTATTTATCTGTTTTATTTTAATATTTTTAATTTTGTCACCTTATTGGTTTTTATTATTGTACTTTAATACATTATTAGTTGTCTTATTTTTTTAGAAACTAATAGTTATAATATTTTCATAAAACTTATTTTTCTATATATACTTCATTTAAATTTCTATTTAAAAATTAAACTAACAACTAGATGAAAATGAAAATAATACAAAAAGTATATCATCTAGATATAAAGAAGATATACAAAAATAAGTTTTAATAGAGTATTATAACAATTATTTTTTTAAAAAATTGAAGAAAAATTAGTGATGTACTAAAATGCAATAATAAATTGACGAGAATTAAAAATAATAATAAAATAAAACCAATAAAAAATAATTAAAATAAATATACTTGAAAATATCAAATAAAAACATGTATTACATAATTAATTAGTTTATAATATATTTTATTTATTTAATTTTTTAAGAAAAAATATGGAAAATCTAATTGGACTAATATACCCCTATCATTAATAGAGAAAATTAATGAAATTAATGATGGAGGACTATTTTCAAAGCAAAACATAAACCATAAGGACCATATCTAGAGTTATTAAACCACAGGTCCACTTTCAAATATTTAATAAACCACAGGGAGCAAAATTAGAGTTTACTCTAAGTTTTGTGTTATTAAGAGCAAAAGTACAGGGACCTTGTTTGTTAAAAATTCCTTGGGAAGGACCTTAGTCGTTAATTTTGTAAGCCACATAAACCAAATTTGAATTTAACTCAAAATTAAATTCTCTAAAAAGATTATATTCAACCTCAACGTATTCTCTTGATATTTTAATGTTTAATCGTATTAAGCAAATGATCCCTTTGTTAAGTTTTTTAAATTCAAAAAGCGATTAGCCGAAAAGCCTGAAATTTATCTAATTAACTAGGAAGGAAAACTTTGAGCAAACATTATAGAGTATAGACTAGCTGAGAAGAAGTGTTAAAATGAACATAATTAACTCTTTAAGTTAGCAAAGGAAGTGTTAGTTTATAGGTATTTAGTTCACATGATAATTATTTTCCTATTTGTGGTTTGATAAATAAATACATATTTGAACTTATTTTTATATCATATCCCTTCTATTTAATGATGATTTGATTGCTAATAGACCCTTTTATCTTAGTTATTGGTTGGTCAATCGTAGTTTTCAATAGGATGGATATAAGTACAAAAGAGACCATATGGTCGATGAATCTTAAGACGGTTTCAAATAAGTCATGGGAATATGGGTATGGGATGAGCATGGAAAATTAAATGATGCTAAAATGAATCCATGAGTTTTTTTAATCTGGGCTATTTGGGGTTTTCTTCTATTAAGCCGGTAGAGATGGCCATTTGGCCTGGTCCGACCCAAGACCAGTAACCCCGGTTAGGGATTTGAAGGGATTCAAATTTTAAGGGACCAAATCGAAATCTATCCAGCTTGCATGGGACCGAAAACTCAAAAAAATGTGTTTCTTACGGCCGTTGGGGTCAGTTTTTATAGCCGTTTCTTTCACCCTCCAAACATTATATATGACATCCGGTGTGTAGGGAAGATATTAAGTCACAAACAGAAAAATATGTTCACAATTATCACTATAATTCCTGATTTCGGCTCATATTCGTTTTCTCGTGAAAAACATTCACACCCCTCCTACTTTTTAGGCTTCAAACCACCAAAACTCTTCAATTCAACTTGCCATGGTTATAAGTGTTTTTTCAATAGTTGAATGTACTTTTGAATGTATCATTAACTCGAAATCATAATAGAATGTATTTTTAAAGTGTATTTTAGTTACTAAAATACATATTTTAAAGTGTGTTATGATAACATTCTAGTGAATTCTAGTATATCACAAAGGTGGTGTATTATTGGCAAAAAGCCTAAGGGGTTGTGGTGCTCTTAACTAGTTATTCTTTTTTGGGTTTTTTGCATAACGAGTTATAAGAGCATCTTCATGAGCTTTTCCAAAATTTCTCTAAAATGGAGAATCAAAACTCAAAATCTCTAAAAAAAATTGCATCCATCTCCAACAGTTTTCTCATTTTGGAGAAATCAACATTAATTATAATAATAAAATATTTTACTTATCCATTAAAAATATGTTTTTTCTTTAAATTCTTATTTTCAAGATTTTCTATTGGTTCTTTCAAATATTAATGATTTTTTAGGTTATCTTCATATTTGGAGAAAAAAATCATCCTCTCACCTACTTTCTCCATTTTGAAGAAAGAAATGGGAAAGCTATTGGAGCACAATTTAGGCTAAATCCCCATTTTTCTTCATTTTTCCTATTTTAGGGAAGCTTATGGAGATGCTCTAACTAGTCCGAAACCAATTATGTAACCGGTTCTTAACCGATTATAACCGTAACTAGTTTTTTTAAATAGTCATTTTATAGTTGTTAGATACGACCATTTTCAAATATAACCTTTTTTTTTTGATGTTTTAACCCCCAAACATACTATAAAAAGTTGTGTGATGTATGGGGGTAAGATACCAAGTTATATAACATAAAAAAACACAAACTATAACATAAAAAACACAAAAAATTCTAGCTATAATTTGTGATTTCGACTCGTATTCGTTTGTCACAAACTCACAAGTTATATAATCTTTAAAGTCCCAATTCTCATCAATTCTCAAAGTATAATAAAATGTATTTTTAAAGTGTACTTGATTGACCCAATTTTTTTAAAACTTTATATAATTAACCCAAAATTTTATTCCTTAAAAAATAAGCTTTAACCGATTTGTAACCAATCAAAATTAACCGGTTATATTTTACCTCAACCAGTTACCCTCGATAACTTCCTTAATCATTTACGGTTACGGCTTAACCGGTTAAACTTTTTATTATTTTTTAACCGTGACTGATCTTAACTGATTATAACCCGGTCTATATCTGATTTTTGACCACCTCTTTGTTTTGTGTGCATCGTGTAATTGGAGCCCAATAAATAAAAAAGAATCCCAAAGTGTGGACCAAATCCATTCCAACATCAGCAGCAAATTGGGGTCCGATCCGAAGTCAGAAAAAAAGGAGGGAAAATTAATTTGGGCAAAACTGTCATTTAACCGATCAGAGAGATTGTTCGTGAATTTCAGGAATAGACAAGAAGCGGATTTAGAGATTTGTGGAGTCTGATTTTGGAATATCTTCATCAATTTCTCCATTTCAATCAAGTTTTAAGTTTTTATAATTCCTGAAATGAGCAGCTAAGTTTTAAAATTCTAGATTACTTTGAATTTGGATTTGTGGAGACTTATGTTGACTTTTAAATATATCATTTGATGTCTTAATTTTATACAATTTTAGAGTTTAATGTTTGTCGTTTTTGAGTTGGGGTTTCGAGTAGGGTGAACCAATTAGGAGCTGAAGGGGGCTCTCCATGGATCCGCTCACTCAATTATATATTGCAAGAGAAAGGTGCACCTGCTTGATTTTGAAGAGTGCCCTTAAATACTTTAAAACCAAATCTAAAAACAGAAATCAAACACCAGTGGAATAGTTGGATTACCACTCTATATGTAAGAAGTCATGAGACTGAATCTTATTTAATTAAGTGCATGAAAATCAAATTTTTATCCTTTAATTTTAGGCTCTGGGCCTGCTACTATGCCAGTGTAGTTGTTAAACAGAGGAAATTGGTATAAAATGAGATTAGGATCTTTCAAGTTATTGTTTATAAAACTTTTCTCTCACCTATCCTTTAAACATTTTCTAGTCCTAAAAAGATATTTGCTATAACAACTCTCTTCTCTAAAGTCAAGGATTAATTGGTTGGCATGTTGGTATCCAGTTGTTTTAAATTCAGATCAATCGTATTTTTTCTTTTGTCCACTTGGTTGGTTTTTTAATATTTGGATTCATATTTTACAAACATCTTCCTTCATATGGTTTCTGAATAAATACATACACAATTTAAGTTAAATACTATGAAATATTATATTACCGCTGAAAAGCAAACACAAATTATAAATCTTCAGTAAATTTCTTTTTTCTCGAAAGGTGCCCGGCCCAAGCTATGCCCAGACTAATCCCGGCAAATGATGACTACAAGAAATCAACCCTGTAAACTAATTGGCAACAACTATTGTGTACCTATTGAATTGAACTTTGGACAGATGGGATATTACACTGCTTCCTGAGGGCCTCAAACACTACACCACAACTTGTGGTTGACAAAATGCAAGTTGTACGACATTAACTTTGTTGATGAAGTTTTAGTGTCCTTTATAGAGAATGAACTAGACATATACCGTACGCACCTAAATTAAGCCAAAGCAGGAAAGTGATCATATTCAACAAAACTCTTCATCTAAACAACCCCCTAGGTTTTATGCTATTCCTTTTGTTGTGTGTGTGTGTCTGCTCTAGAAGTTCATATTGAATGAGTATCACTCATCTAATTTGGATAAAAGAATAATGAGATAAGGGTTGACCTTCTTATATCTAGCAGGACCCTCTTATAACAGCCCCGCAAACTGTCTGGTGGAGTCGCCACTGTGGGCACCCACACTTTCATCTCTCCACATCACTCTTAATGTCTGCTCAAACAAGGGGAAGAAAGTATACAAAAACTAGAAACATTGATCACTAGTTATAAGTACAAAACTAGACAAACAGAACAAGTCGATAATTTTATATGTTAACAATATTGAATAGATAGAAATGCATACGAGATAGAAATTTAAGTAGAGAGCATGAGTAGAAACATCTGAGTCGTGATTATACATTCGATAAGAGATGCACATCTGCCAGTAGCGCATTGTTCCTTCTGCATCTTTAGCTTCTTAAGTGTCCTTCTGGCGTTGCTGTTTTTTGAAATCCAGGAATTCCAGATATGACTTCTATTCCAACCAATTTAGACGGTCTCAAGGGTTGTGGTTCTTATGAGCACATTATTTATTTTTGCTGCCATGGATCAAAGCTATCATTCAGTTATATATAAATTAAATAGAGTTAGCAACAATATCATAATAACATAAAAAAGATAGAAAGATGACTGTAAAGATTAGGAAAATCTCTAACCTGGGCCAAGAGAGAGAGGCTATTGTCCAGAATTAGATTTGATCATTTTCCACAATCTTAGTGTGCTTCTTTTTTTCCTTTCTAATTGCAGAAACAAATGGAGGTGGCATGTCTCGCAAGATAAAGCTGTGAAAAGTTGGTATCTGCAGCAAGGCTATGGGAAACTCCTCTAGATTCATACAACACCTGATCTCCAAGGTATGGAGATTCTTCATTGTTCCTCCATGTGCAGTCCAGATTTTTAGATTTTCCAGCATCCAGAGCTTAAGAACTCGAAGGGCAGGGAACCCATTTTCAGGACAACACATTTCTTCTCCAACATAAGAAGCAGCTAAAAGCCTGAGTTCAATCAAGCTTGGCAGCTTAGAGAGTGTTGGCATGGGATCCTTGTCTAGTTGTGAGACTGATAAAGTTAGCACTTTTAGTCCAGGTGGGATCTGGTACCAATCAATCGATTTGGGTAAATGTCCTAGTAAGTACAACCGAGCAAGATTCTCGAGTCTTGAGAAAGGCTTAATAATAAGCTCTGAAGGTCGCCCCATGGTGTCCTTGGACCTTAACTTTAGAGATCGAAGGCTAGAGAGCGATGAAATCCACAAATCAATTTCTTTGTACGAGGATGAATGGCTTCTTGTGGTAGTAGTTGTTGAAGACGAATGTCTTGTGAGATCAAGTTTTCGAAGGTTGGTGATTCTGCTCAAAGTCGAACCAATCTTTCTTGCAATCTTTTCATCTACAAACAAACCCTGTAGAGTCTGGAGCTGGCTTGGAGCTGTGTTTCTCATTGATTGCACATGTATGTCTAGACGAGCCCCGTTCAGACATAGATGATGAAGATGGTTCATGCTCCAAATAGAACTTGGGAGGGTGGTGATTTGTGTATGCTTGATGTCAAGTGTTTCAAGATAGAGCAGGCCACCAAGTGAAGAAGGAAGAGTTTTTAAGAAAGTAAATCTCAAGCCTAAATACCTCAAGTGAAATAGGTTTCCCAGATTCTCCGGTAGCCGTGGTCGATCAACGCCCTCCAAATCGAGCACCTTTAGTAATCTGAACCCTTTGGCGCCTCCAATGATTCTTTGTAAAAATCTTCCTACTCCATCTGCATGCACATCTTTCTTTCGGTTGTTTAAGGATATGTAGGAGTGTAGATACCGGTTGAAAGGTTTCGAGGTGGGGTAGTCTTTGATATCGGCCCATTCAACAACACGACGAACTCCAAGTTGATGTTGTACTTGTTCAGAATTCTGATGGAGGTGGAAGAAGCCTATTTCTACAGCCCTGGGCCTGAAGATGTCATGTAGGGATCCAATCATCCGGCATGTTTTGGGAGTCTCATCGGATCTCCTTTTTGAGATTTCCACCATGTTCCTCTGCACAAGCTCTTCGAGACATGCCTCCAACATATCCTCCGGAATAATCCCTTGGGTTGGCTTCACAAAACCCTCAGCAAGCCACAACCGTAACAACCTTCTCACAGGTATTTCATATCTTTTCCGAAAGCTCCCCAGATAAAGAAAGCAAGGCTTCAAGTGGAGTGGAAGATCATTGAAACAGAAGTCTAAAATATCAAATGATGGGGATTTGGTAGCAATATCAAGAACACTCAACCAATCTTCATAGATCATCTTCCTTGTTGATAGCAAACCAGCAAGCAGTGAAATATGCAGGCGCATTCCTCCGCAGATTTCTGCTATTTTGTATCCCAAATCCTCCATAATCTCGCCTGAGAATGGGGTTTCTCCTTTTTCTAGACCCCAAACCTTTTTGATGAACATCTTTAAGCCATCCTCCATGTCTAGAGTCTTGAAGCGATAACGGCTTGTTGCATCTGCAAATGAAACGGCTCTTTCATCGGAGGTGGTGAACAGTACCCTACTTCCATTGTATGCATCCGGTAAGGCACCCCTGAGCTTTTCCAATAGATCAATACTTGTGATACCAATGATGACTATTAGGTACTTCTTATCCTTCAAAAACTGATGAAGCATCCCTTCCAGGTCCGCATCTTTAAGCTTCTTCTTGCCCTTCAAGCTGGTCACCTGTCGCAGTATAGCCAGGATAAGATCTCTAGCTGACCAGTTTGTGTGCACCATTAGCAGAGCACGGCGTGAGAACTCGTCCATGACCTCTGAATTCCAGTGAAGTTTCTTGACATAATCTGATTTCCCTTTGCAGATATCTCCAAAAACCGAGATTATTTCAAGTGGTTTGCTATCGCCGGTTATCTGCTTCACCAACTTGTCCACATCTTTCTTGTAAAGTGTCTTCTCTGTCGTCCTTGGTGATGCATTATAATAAACATCATGCTCTTGCAACCGTTGTTCATGAGAACCAGCTTGGAGATCTTTCCATTCTTGAATTTCTTTGCTGAATCCATTGATCTTAGATTTGAGCCTGCCAATGTTCTGAGAATAGTTCACGGTATCTGGACCTTCTTTGAAACATCGCTTGAACTCGTTTGTAATGACCGACAGATGCTTCTTCAGAAAACCCATCCTCTTGAAATGGGTTTCTACCAGGCGAAAAGCTTCTATGGCGTCCTCAACACGGTAGACCATACCTACAAGTACCGTCTTGCTTTGCTCTTGCTGGCGTTGTGCATTATTTAAAATGCTTTGCATCTCCGTAAGTTCCACCATAATCTTTTCTATTTCATCTCGAACCTTTTCATAAGTTTCTGATGATTCCTCGTTTTGCAAGTCTGATGAGAGTTTCTGTATCACCAGAGTTACAATTTCAACAGCCATCTCTCTCTCTCTCTAAAAGGAGAAAATGAGTGTTTAGATGGGTGCAAATGAAAAACCAACAAAGAATTCTCTCCCACTAATACTATACCTTGAGGTGAAGCTTTAAGGGGCTGTTTAGTAATTGTTTTTTCTAGGTAAACACTTGCCAATGTCATTTATCATATTAATTCAGTATGAAAAGTACTAATAAATTAATTTACTAGAAGACCAAACGGATTCTAGTAACTTACTAGAAGACCAAAGGGCTTCTAGTCTAACGGTATCTTGGTGTTTGTAAGGTGTTCCCCTTGGTCTTTGGTCATGGGTTCGAGCCCCGCCGTGGGCAAAATGTGTAGTTTAGGAGTAGAGTAGAATTTGCTGTTAAAAAAAAAAGAGATAAGACAACGATCAAGAATCTCTAACCGGTTTTAAGATGCTTATCAAAAATTCATTTTGAGGGCCAACAATTTCACAAGATTAGGTAAATGAAAATATATCTCTTGCCAACAAGTGTTTAACTGGTAACAATTTGGTAAATGACCCATTAGAGTAAACAGAGTGGGTGTGGTACCACTCCATCACGCCATGAGCAATTGAGAGCGTGGTTTCTTCTACAAAATTTTTGATGCATTATGGAGCATAGGTGAGAGAGTGCTTGTGAACCAGAGTTTAGGTGTGGTGGGGATGTGATCGATACAGGTGTAAGTGGTAGGCAAGTGACAAGAGAAAAAAAGATGATATGGAGCTGATATAGCAATGTGATAAAAGATGACTAGTTCGTTTACTTTTAATGATTATATTTTAAATAAAATGAAAGGTATGTATAATTGTTTGTTAAAATACCCTACAACTTGGATGTGTATCAAGGGAGACTTATTTTTCAGATCTGAATTCTAGGCGGGTTTTATTGGATGATGTAACGCTGGCAAATTAAAATATCGATGATTGTTCCATACTTGTAGTTGACCAAGACTTTAATATATTAGAAAAGCTTTTTTTTTCTTAATATTTTACAAAACCACTTTAATTTTCCATCATTTATCTATATACAAAACCACTTTAATTTGGTAGTTGGGACTTTGTTGTAACTTGTAAGTTTGAACAATTGCACTTTGGCAGGGTTGGTCCGATGGTTTTGGATATCCTGGGTAAAGAGTAAAAAATGTCCTAATTCCATAAACATGTAACACATTTTTAAGAGGTTTAGAACCTAGCTGGATTTTCATACAGATTTATAGACGGATGCTACCTTTTTTTAGGGGAATAAAGCTTAGGCGCAATCACTCTGAATCACGTGCCTAAGCTTTTATTCAGTCTAAACAATACATGAATATCCAGACTGAATATTAATTGTCACGTGGTGCGATACTAGTGGTCCTCACGTTCACAATGAAAGATGAGTTCACATTTGAACCTCACCCTATATATCCAAATGTGAACTTATCTTTCATTATGAACTTGAGGAGAACCGAGAGCGCGTCACATGGCATATTCAGTTTGAATATTCATGTATTATTCAAAATGAATAAAATTGAATGCATTGTTATTTAGTTTGAATTAGGGTTGTTCAAAATATCTGAAACCGAAATACCGAACCGAAAAACCGTCGAACCGTACCGATTTTTATGTTAACTGAACCGCTTATTTCAAAAAAATCGGTTTGGTTAACCGAACCGGGAATTTTTTCGGTTTTTTGGTTTTGTTACGGTTCTTGATTTTAGTGATGGAAGGTTAACCAAAAACCGAATATGTATATATATATAGATATATACATATATATATATATATATACCCCTATATATATTGTAATGTAGGAAAATAAATTGTGTAACATTGTATGTATATTTCACTAATTCTTTAACTTTAAATAGAATTAAAGCCCATTAATTATGAAAAGTTATTGTACATATGATCGATGCTGCAAAATTAATTTACACATCATGCACTAATTAATAGATTGAATGTTATTGAAAACAGGTTAATTGGTTAACCACATAACCGAACCGTCATGGCCGGTTAACCGGTGTTGGAGAATTATGTGATCCGATTATGGCTTGGAGCGTGGATCGGGTTCAGTATTAGAGTTTGGAGTGGAGTAGTTATCTAGTTAATTTAAATATGAGATAATTATCTAGAATAGAGGATTTTGTTTTAGATAATTATATGGTTTAATAGAATCCTAGTTATATTCTAACGCGATAGGTTAGGCTATATATACCGTGTAGGGTAGGGATCTTGTAATTAATTGGAGTTTTTGAGTTTTAGTTTTCTTCAATAAAATAATTGCGTGTGTTTGGCAATCTTTTCTGTTTTCGTCTTACTCTGTTTACCTTCAATTGGTATCAGAGCGGTGAAGAAGATCTGGTGATCGACGTTGAACCTACGCCCAAGGGGTTTTTCGCGAAATCAAATCTTTTCCGGACTCTAACCTGCGATTTCTGGTTGAGTCGTGCGTCTGATCAGATAAGTCGATCTGGTCATAATTTCTTTTCGTTTCTTTTCTTTTCGTTTCGGTTCACTACGCGCGTCCAATGCGAACCGAAAACATCGATTCTAGCTACTGTATAAGAGCTGGATAAATCCCCATTGCAGACTTATTCACGAAGACCACGGATGACGGGAGGTGTGGCATCGCAGTCGGCGATGAAGGAATCAAGCCCGTTGACGTTTCAATGTCCAATATTGACGTCAACCAATTACACTATATGGAGGATGCGAATGGAAGTGATTCTTGGAATTCATGGAGTCTGGGAAGTGGTAGATCCAGGCTTGGAAGATGCCAAGAAGAACAATATTGTGAAGGCTCTCTTGTTTCAATCGATACCGGAAGACTTGATCCTTCAAATCGGAAACCTTAAAACCGGGAAGGAGATGTGGGAAGCAATAAAGACGCGAAACCTAGGAGCTGAACGTGTCAAAGAAGCGAGACTTCAAACCTTAATTACTGAATTCGAAAGTTTGAAGATGAAAGACACCGGTACCATAGACGATTATGCTGCAAAGCTCTCAGGTATTGCTTCTAAATCAGCCACACTTGGAGATGTCATGTCAGAACATAAGCTGGTAAAGAAATTTCTCATAAGTCTTCCTAGGCGATTTGTCCATATCGTGGCGGCCCTCGAACAGGTTCTAGATCTGAAAACCATTGGGTTTGAGGATGTGGTCGGTAGATTGAAAGCTTATGAAGAAAGGATCAAAGAAGAAGATAAAGCAAACGAAACTCAAGGAAAATTGCTTTATTCTAGGGCTGAGTACTCCACCCGGAATCATGACTCTGAGGAAGAGGACGTGGCTCGTACACAAGAGGCCGTGGTCGTGGTCAAACTAGTCAAGGCCGTGGTCGGGGTAACACCCAAAACCATGGTCAACGTGACTCCTCGAAAAATCGTGAAGATCAAAAGCAAAAGGGTTTCGAGAAGCGAGACCTCTCAAATATCAAGTGTTACCGTTGTGACAAATACGGACACTTTGTCTCGAGATGCCCGGAACGAAATCGAGACCATGAGGCAAATCTGAATGAGGCGCAAGAGGGAGATGTGAATCATGAGGAAGGAGCGTTTTTTATGATGAACCTAGTTCAAGAAACGATATTCTTGAATGAGGAAAATTACATCCCTCCGAAGATCGAATCCAACACCGATGAAGACGATGTATGGTACTTGGATAACGGTGCGAGTAATCACATGACCGGTAATTACTCTTATTTTTCTGAATTAAATGAGAATATAACCGGGTGGGTGAAATTCGGAGACAGGTCGTTAGTAAGCATAAAAGGAAAAGGCTCAATTTTGTTCGTAGGAAAAAACGGAGAACAAAAGCTACTAAAAGATGTCTATTATATTCCTTCTCTTCGAAGTAACGTGATTAGTCTCGGGCAAACTACAATATACGGTTGTGATATTCGTCTCCGAGGTGATTTCTTAACCATGCGAGATAGGCATGGAAGATTGCTTATGAAAGTCCCGCGAAGTGCAAATCGTCTCTATAAGGCCCGACTAAAAGTTGGGAAACCGCATTGTTTGCAAGCTAACATTGATGAAGAATCATGGTTATGGCACGCTCGACTTGGCCATATCGGTTTTGGTGCGGTGAATCTGATGCACAAGTTAGCCAAAGGAGTACCGGTAATTAACCATCAAGATCAGATTTGCGAGTCTTGCATGGTCGGAAAACAAACGAAGCGCTCGTTTCCGAAGAAAGCAACATACAGAGCCACAAATATTCTTGAGATGATACACGGGGATATTTGCGGACCGGTAGATCCCCCCACCCAAGCAGGTAATACTTATATCTTGGTTCTTGTCGACGATTTTTCAAGATACATGTGGTCTTTTCTTTTGAAGCACAAAAGCGACGCATTCGGTGTTATTAAAAGATTCAAGACGGGATTGAAAAGCGAACAGGTAAAGAGATTAAAACATTCCATACGGAGATAGAGGTGGCGAATATACGTCACATGACTTTAACCGTTTTTGTGACCAAGAAGGAATAGCACGAATGTTGACGGCTCCTTATGCACCTCAACAAAACGGTATAGTCGAACGGAGAAACCGAACTCTACTCGAGATGACTCGGTACCTCATGAAAGCAAGAAGTGTACCGAATTACTTTTGGGGTGAAGCGGTCCGGCATGCAACTTTCATCATAAACCGAACCCCTACGCGAGCACTCGTAGGAGTTACGCCATACGGAAAATTTTATGGTGAAAAACCGGACCTTAAAGACCTAAGAGTATTTGGTTGTGTTGCCTATGAAAGAGTAGTATCAAAGCACTTGAAGAAACTCGATGATAGGTCTAAACCGTTGGTGTATCTCGGCAAGGAACCCAGTTCGGGAGGATTTCGTCTTTTCAATCCACGTGAAAATAAGATTATCATAAGTGTGTATGTTATTTGTGATGAGAAAAGTAGTTGGAAGTGGAAAAGCATGTCTGAAGATCCGGACCAAGATGATAGGGAACCAGGCACTTTCACGGTCTTCTGGGGTGATACACAGGCAGCTGAATTTGATCAACCTTGCAATAGTGAGACGAGCCCAACAATCGTTGGTCAACCCCAACCCACAACCGACCAGATAAGTGACCCAGAATCAGCACCGCAAGCCGAAACCCATGCCGAAACCGATCCTACCAGCAGCCCAGATCCCCCGGTACGTCGCTCAACTCGTACTTCTGTGTTACCGCAAAGATTAAATGATTACGAGCTAAATGTTAATGAGCTTCTGTTAACATTTGACGAGGAACCGAGGAATTACAACGAAGCCAAAGTTAAACCGGAATGGCTCAAAGCAATGAAAACCGAGATCGATTCTATCGAGAAAAATAACACTTGGAACCTTGTTTCTCTACCTAAAGATGTTAAACCGATCGGGTTAAAGTGGTTGTTTAAAGTCAAAAGAAATGCAGATGGTTCGATTAATAAGTACAAAGCACGTTTAGTTGCTAAAGGCTATGTACAACAACCCGGTATCGACTTTGATGAAGTATTCGCGCCGGTAGCTCGACTCGAGACAATACGGCTCTTGATTGCTCTCGCAGCCGGGAGAGGATGGAAGATTCATCACTTGGATATTAAAACAGCTTTTTTGCATGGTGATTTAAAGGAAGAAGTGTACGTTCTTCAACCCGAGTGTTTTGAAAAACCGGGAGAGGGAAACAAAGTTTACAAGTTGAAAAAGGCTTTATACGGCCTATGACAAGCTCCAAGGGCATGGAACTTAAAGCTTGACAGTATTTTAAAGAATATGGGTTTTCAAAGATGCTTGCAAGAAAAGGCGGTCTATCGGAAGGCGTTCGATAAGGAATTTATCATTGTTGCGGTTTATGTGGATGATTTATTCGTAACAGGTACGTACCTAGAGCTTATAAATCAGTTCAAGAGAAGGATGGCATCTCAGTTTGAAATGTCGGATCTTGGTGAATTAACCTATTACTTGGGTATCGAAGTCTCTCAAGAAAAAAGGTTGCATTAAGATCAAGCAAGAGAGTTATGCCATGAAAATCTTAAAAGAAGCCGGTATGGAAAATTGCAATGCAACTTTATGTCCAATGGAACCGGGACTGAAGTTGTCGAAAGCTGAAAACGAACCAGAAGTTGAAGCTACTCATTATCGAAAACTAGTGGGTTGCTTACGTTATCTCTTGCATACATGTCCAGATTTGACATACTTGGTTGGGGTAGTTAGTCGATACATGCAAAGCCCTAGAGAATCACATGCACGCACTATTAAGCAAATCCTACGCTATCTCCAAGGAACAACCTCATTTGGGATAAATTACGAGCGGGGTAATGACATGAAGCTCGTAGGATATAGCGATAGCAGTCACAATGTTGATGTAGATGATGGACGAAGTACTACAGGTCATGTTTTCTATCTTGGTACATCACCTATCACATGGTGCTCACAAAAGCAAGCTACCGTGGCATTATCTTCGTGTGAAGCTGAATTCATGGCAGCTACAACAGATGCATGTCAAGCAATTTGGCTAAGGGAGTTATTGGCAGAATTGACAGGGTTGGAGAAACAAAAGGTACTTATTCGCGTTGATAATAAATCAGCAATTGCGTTATCAAAGAACCCGGTCTTTCATGGTAGGATCAAGCACATCCACACTCGATATCACTTCATTCGAGAATGTGTTGAAAATGAGCAGGTGGTAGTTGAACACGTTTCCAGAGACAAACAGAGAGCAGATGCTTTAACGAAGGCCTTGGCGCGTATAAGGTTCAAAGAGATGAGATCGTTACTTGGCGTACAAGAGTTACCCTCCTCGACTCAGAAATTCAGGGGGTGATTGTTGGAGAATTATCTGATCCGATTATGGCTTGGAGCGTGGATCGGGTTCAGTATTAGAGTTTGGAGTGGAGTAGTTATCTAGTTAATTTAAATATGAGATAATTATCTAGAATAGAGGATTTTGTTTTAGATAATTATATGGTTTAATAGAATCCTAGTTATATTCTAACGCGATAGGTTAGGCTATATATACCGTGTAGGGTAGGGATCTTGTAATTAATTGGAGTTTTTGAGTTTTAGTTTTCTTCAATAAAATAATTGCGTGTGTTTGGCAATCTTTTCTGTTTTCGTTTTACTCTGTTTACCTTCAACCGGCGTTTTAGGTTTGGGTTCATTATATCATCAAACCAAATTTATCGGTTAACTAGTTGTCGGTTAACCGTTTATCGGTTAACCATCCATGAACACCCCTAGTTTGAATAATACATGATTATTTAAACTGAATATGTCACATGACGCGATTTTAGTGGTCCTCATGTTCACAATCAAAATTGAGTTCACTTTTGAAGTTTCCTATATATATATATATATATATCCATCGGTAAGTAAAACAAATAGTTTGACTAATATTAATCAATTTGAGTAGCTATAACTAGCCCTTATTTAATAATAATGATTATACTTTTTTTTATACAATGAATGAGGCACTTAACCAAACAGATAAACCCCTCACCTAATCTAAATAGAATTTTAGTAAATGATACTCAAGTTGACAAAAATTAATGCTACACACATGTTGTAAATAGATCTATGCTATTTCTGAAATCTTAGTTAGAAATAACCCTTGAGAAACTGTAGTTAGTATTTTTCATTCTAATGATTTCTATTGTTGGATGTTGCAGAAAATTAAATGACAACAATTTTTTGGATCAAAATGTCAGTCTTAAATCCTTAAAACTCAAAACAGTAACACATCCTAGGGATTAATTGTTGGAGAACAGTATAAGGCAGGTAATTCCAAGTAATACTCCTCCTTCTCAAAATAAATGTCCATATTTTTTTGTTCAGAAATAAATGCCAATTTTCAAAAGTAACTATTTTCCCATTATACTCTTAATCATGAAATGGTAATTTTTCTCTCTCTATTATTAAGGGTATTGTTCTTTTGCACCTCATTATACCTCATATTTCTAAAATTGTGATCAGCATGCCATTTTCGTTGCGAGTATCGCACGGAGCTATGTTTTATCCCTTGTGCTTGTGTGCATGATGGCATCATGAATGGTTAAAAATGTCATTTAGGTCTAGACAGGGAAGATTTTTTCCTTAATTACTTGTAACCAAAAGAAATAGTAGCTATACAGCTCCAAGCACCATCACCATCAACACCAATATTGGAACCAAAAGAAATAGTAGATTCTGAAAAGGCTATTACATAGTTGCGCCACATTGCGTTAAGATACACAAGGCATTTGCCACAGGAAAGAAACTATTGGAGATGCTGCAACGTTTGTAAGCACTAATTTCTTTTGATTGCAGTACATACCATGCCATTGTAGAGAAAGTAGTATAAGAAGAAGAAAGAAAGAAACTTAATGCACGTATGTATATATATATATACATATTGCTACATGTTGATTCACTAATTAAGCTAGCTAGGTAGCCGTCAGCTTAACTCTTCCATGATTTTCTACCTTGAAGTGTTTGGTGAGGCCAAGATGTGCCATCAAAAGCCATACATGAGTTAGAAGCTCTCCACCTTTGTGAAGCTGTTGAGCATGGTGAATTCCATTGCATTGAACTGCTGCATATCCAAGAATCTCCACCCAAACATCACTCACCATCTTCCACATCTTTTTAGTATCACTCCATTCGTTCAAATGAGCAGCTAGTCTGCAAGCTTCAAACAGTACTGATTCACTCATATCATCCACCTTCACCTTCCCTGGAAAAACTTTGGTGCTCACTTGTCCTAAAATCTCATAGGCCTCAAGTTTGCTTGCCCAGATTTTCTCGTCAAAAAAAGCCAGAGCCTGAATACATGTGTCTTGGAACCTAACCATTCCAATTCCAATGGGCAACATGAAAGGACATTCCACCAACAGATATAACATGTAATCTGCTAATTGCTTGCTGCATAACATCTGATGCTCCCATTCTTGTCTCATTTCGTTACAATCCGAGTCTTTGCCTCTTTTACTTTTATCGCGCTTGTAGCAGAGATCAGTTGCAATATGCCAAATGAGAATAGCATGGTCAAATTCCACATCAACTGCCCATTTTAAGTTGCCATAACATTGATGGGCTCTTAGAGCAACTACCCCTGGAGAGGTGATCAAGATCTTTAAATCCAACTCTGTGTCATTAGATATATTACGCAAGTGATCAAAAATGGAAGACATAAGCTCGGGAGACAGCTTGAGATGTTTTGGATGGCGAAAACTCACCCAGTACTTAACCCATAAGTTGTTGAGCATTTTACCCAAAGGGATGAACCTCGAGATTTTGTAAAATGCGGAGGATTTTTGGGTGAGACAAAAATCCAACAACCTGTATTGAATCATAGAGTGTGACCATCTTTTTCCTTTTTGTGCAGACATGAATGATTGGAAAAAGAATGGAATCTTCTTGGAAGAATGCGGACTGAACCATAGAATTGCCCAGTCGGAGGAAAGTGAAGATATGGCTGTGTATAGTTCTAGCAAAATAGCACCTATTAGCAAAACGCAAGTAATAACCACATCAACGAGTAGATGCTTATGTGGTCTCACACCTATGGAGATAAAGAAAATCACGAACACGGAGACGGTGATGAAGGAAGTGAAGAGACGGGAAACCAAACCGAAAGGGGTATATGTGATAAGTGCTTTTGTGTAGAAGACATCATAGGCAAAACCAAGTTCAAATTCAATCACTCGAAATGCGGTTTCATAGTTTTGTTTCTCGAAATAAGATTGACTCACACGTCGGTCATCGAGGCTGAGGACGAGATCCACAACGAGGCGCTTGAACTTTAGAGTCTCAAAGAAGTAATAGGCTCTTTGCAACATGCTTGCTTCATGACTAGAAATGGATGGAGTAGTAGCTATTGCGTTTTCGAAAAAATCTCGAGGTGGGCTTCCCTCTTCCATTTGAGTAGCGGTAACATAGTACCCCTCCGCCTCTTTTAAGCTGAACTCCTCCATGAACATCGCGTAATTGACCCCTGTATGCCTAGTCCCTAGAAAGGAAAGCTGGAGGTTCTTGAGGTCAGCCGACATGAGAACCCATGTTCTCTCACCATACTTGACGATCCCACACACAAGCATAGGAATGGTTAGGAAAGAAAGAAGAGTACCATCCCATGATAGAAGAGTGATGTAGATGGCTGCAGCAGTTTGGACAAGAACCCCAAGCAAATGCCTTAACCATAATTCATTATCGGCTAAAGCATAAGCAGTAATTGTATCCGGACCACCAAGATGAAGTAACAGAAACGGCGCCCAGAATGCCATCAGCCTTAGATCTCCATACTGGTCATCATTGCTGCTACCAGAATTGGAGGAACTCCCTTGCCGGTCAACCAGGAGGCCAAGGGCAACCGTGGCTACCCAGTCCGCCAACAAGTAGGAACACCAAATAAAAGCTCTGATCCTTCTCTTAGGAATATACTTTCTGCGGCTACCACCATAGAATAGTGATATTTGCAGTGCAAGGCTGACAAGCACCAATCCTCTTAGCTCCCATCTGTTCCATTGCCTCCTCACAGGCTCCTGGAAGATCTGAACCAGTCTCCTTTTCTGGTCAACAAGGATCAAACTGCTCAAAACTGTCCAAAAAACACAGATAAAATCATTAAACTGCTAATTTGACAAAAAAGATAAAGAGGAAAAAAAAAACAAATCTCTTGAGTCCTTGATTTTTTTGAATATATATGGTTCAACTTACTGCTAAGCACCATTGTTGATATTCTGGGATCTAACTAATTTCAAATTTGGTGTGGTGGAGTTGATCCTATATCACATGAGTGAGAAACTAGATGTAAACTGACGTTAATTAAGTTGACTTGCAGGCTGGTTTGCTTATATTTATAACTAAGAATTAAATATATACTTACTGTTCACAAGGCATTGTTTAATGTCATTGGTGGCTGGTTGTTAAAATTTCCAATAGTTTATTAGTGTGGTCTTAATTACCCATGAGCCAAAATGATAGCACTAACAAAATGTGGTTAATTTTGTTGCTTCAATGTTAGCTTTAATTTTGTATAGATCTTCCAAATTTTGTCCTGTTGGGGTGGTTTCTGTTAAAAACATTAAATCTCGAGAAATCTCATCCAAATAAAGTCACAACAAATTTTATATGATTTTTAAATTTTATATGATTTTTAAGAAAATAAATACACATTTTAGTTAGAGGTATTAAATGTTACATCTTAAAAGTAAACACAAACTGTAAATCTTGCTTATTTTCTTGAAAGATCAACACAAATACAGAGAAAGCAGAAATGTTCACTAGAAAGAAGTGGAAAACAACACAAAAAGAACAAATCTTTTTTATGTTTAACAATATTGGATAGAAAGGAAATGCATTAGAGATAGAATCTTATAAGAGATCATCAATACAAACATCTGAGTACTAATACATTGGATAAAAAATGTTTATCTGCCAGCAGCGCATGTTGCTTTTCAAGTGTACTCTTTCTGGCATTGCTGTCTTTGAAATCCAGGAATTCCGGATGTGACTTCTAACCAGTTTGGACAGCCTCAAGGGTTGTAGTTCTTCTGAGCACATCTTGTTTATTTGCTGCCAATTAAGGGTCAATGCAATCATTCAGTTGTGAAATAGAGGAGCAGCAATAACTTAATAACATATAGGAGAATTTCTAACCTGGGCCAAGAGAGAAATAAAAGGTTCAGTTTACAAGATATTGTTTATGAATCTGCCTCAATATCATAGTGATCCTTTTGTCTATAAATCATTTCTTTTTCAAATGTCTTTGGCATGTTAGTCAAGATCAACTTGCGAAAGGCCTCTATCTTCAACAAGGTTTCAGGAGCTCCTTTAGCCTCTCACAGCACCTGATTTCTAAGGTATGCAGTTTCTTCGTTGTTCCTTATTCCATAGTCAATCTTTCTAGATCTTTCAGTTTCCATAGCTTCAGAACTTGGAGGGCAGGGAACCCATTTTCAGGAGAACACATTTCTTTTCCCTCATAAGAAGCAGCTAAAAGGCTGAGGTCAATCAAGCTTGGCAGCTTAGATAGAGTTGGCATGGGATCTTCGTCTAGCTGTGAGACTGATAACGTAAGAACTTTAAGTCCAGATGGGATTTGGTACCAATCAAGAGGTTCAAGTAATTTTCCTAGTAAGTACAGTTGAGAGAGGTTCTCGAGACATGAGAAAGGTTTAAGAATGAGCTCTGAAGGCTGACCCATGTGGTCCTTGGACCTTGATCTTAGAGATCTAAGGCTAGGGAGTGAAGGAATCTGCAAACCAATTTCTTTATGGGAGGATGAATGGTTTGTTGTTACGTTGGTGGTGGTCGTGGTGCTGGTTGCTGTTATTGCTGAAGATGACTCTATTGTTAGATCAAGTTTTCGGAGGTTGGTCATTTTCACCAAAGCCGAATCGATCGTTCTTGCGATCTTCTCATCTATAAACAAACCCCAAAGAGTTTGGAGCTGGCTTGGAGCTTTATGTATCATTAACTGAACGGGTATGTTTTGATGAGCCCCATTCAGACAAAGATGACGAAGATGCTTCATGTGCCAAATAGAACTTAAATATGTAGGCTTATTCATGATAGAGTAAATTGTTAAGTATGTTTCTTTTTCTTCTCCACCACCGCCATTACCATCATCCTTTTTTTCTCTTTTTATTTCTTCTTCTTCTTCTCTACTTCACTTTCAAGTTGTGGAAGAAAATCAAGCCTTTACCAAATTCAGATTTCATTAGTTAAATCCTTCATAGAAGTACAACTTTCTTACCTAATTGTTAAGTTTAATTGTTAGTTTTTGAGATGGACTTTTAAGAGTTTTAGTTTAGTTTACGATTTAGGATTGCAAATTCTGAGTTAGTATACATGTTTAAAATACCTTTACTCGGTCAATTTTGAAGTAGGAATTAACCGGGCAAAGTGTAGTTACAAACTGATAAGATTTTATTAGTTCGTTAAATCGCACACCAAGTGTTCAATTTAATGTCTAAGGGACCAAAACGACGTGATTAAGCTGACGGGTGTCGAGTCCGGCAAAATTATAAAAGAAATAAAAACTCAAAGCCTATTACCTCTAGACACAAATAACTTGTGATAGTGATAAGTAGGGTCGTCTCCTCAGGGACTCAGAGTTAACCGAGAATCCAAGACGTGATCGCATGCATTTTCTTTACGTACATTAAATATATATAAAGGGGGGGGGGGTGGATGGTTTATATTTAAAGTAAGCATACAAAATAAATAAGGATTATAAACAAGAACGAAATGAAATCTAGCAATGAGCGGAAATCAACTCATATCTTGGACGGTGAGTAAGATGCTTAATTGGCAATGTACTATCGATAGAATTCGGAAATGGCTTTGGACGATGATACGCATCAAAGTCCTATTGACTCAAAAACACAACTATCACGAGAAGCTCGGTGACTAGTCTCTAACTAGCTAAAAGTAATCAAATCACGGAATTGAAAACTAATGCTAGCCGCATTAAATTCAAGCAACTTACCACTTTTGACTAATAATCGAAGCCGACTATTACGATCAAATTATATAAAATCACAATATTAATATTCGACAAAACATCAAATATGTATTGTTTGCTACCTAAGCAACCCTATGAACAATTACGGATTCATGGAATTGACTAGCAATTCGAACTTAAGTTAAAAAAAAAACGAGGGATCCAACTCGAAATCATTAACGAAAACTCGAGAAACAATGCAACCAAAGTTTACATAAACAAAATTCTGACAAAGTAAAAGCCAAATTAAACTCCACAAATCCAAGATTCAAAGTCGATTACATGCCCATTGCTAGAAACTAAAAGCTTAGCTACTCATATCTAACAAATAAAACAAAACAAACTTACGAATTAAATGCAGAAAATGTTACATGAAGAACCCTAGAAAACACCCAATTTCAAATCCTCCAATCTGGAATACGGCCTCCAAAATCTGGAAATCGACTTCTCTTTTTTTTTTTCTCTGAAATCAAGTCTGAAATTCGTTGATTCTCCCCTCCAATTGACGGTTGACGCCATCGATTTATACCCCTCTCCGAAAAACTGCTCGAAATTGAACGTGGGTTGAAATCTATAGCCGGCGGCTTTGGCGCGGCTTGTAGTCGCTGATAAGTCGCACAAGAAGTGGAGAATTCAAGCTTGAAACAGCACAAACGGCGGCTTGTGGCGCGGCTCGTTACCCGCAGGTTAGTCACCCGGCTAAAGAAACGTGAAGGGGTGGACGTCGATGGCTGCTAGTCTCCCTGCTAGAGGTGCACATGACCGGATTTTTATCCGATCCGGATCGGATTTATACTAAACCGGTTTTTTTTCGGATCTGTCAGAAATCGGTTTTGTTAGAAACCGGTTCGGATTTCAACCGGTTTTTCGAAAAAATCCATATCCGATGGAACCGGTTTCGGATCGGATTGAAACCGGTTTCCGGTGGAACCGGTCCTCTATTGGGTCTTTTTTTGGGCTAGAAAATTCAGAAAATTCAATTGAATCTAATCTGAATTGGTGTGGGCCGTGATCTTTTATGGGCCGTGAATTTTTTTAGGATTTCAGGCCCAATAGCAGTAAGCTCACATAGACATTACCGGTTTGATTTGAAACCGGTTCGGTTTAAACCGGTTATCCGGTCAAACCGGATCCAATCCGGTTAAAATCCGGTTTGAAAAAATTCCGGTTTGAAAAAAATCCGATCCGGTTTGAAAAAAATTCGGTTTTTATAAAACCGAATTCGGATAGTTTTTGCGCAAAATCGGATAACCGGATTTTCTGTGCACCTCTACTCCCTGCTACTGCAATCCCTCTTTTCTTGGGCTGAATTGCCAATTTCTTTTGCTGGACTGACTTACTTCTTCACGTGGGCTGTGATGAAAATGGGCTTGCTTTTCATTTTTCTTTTTCTCAAGTGGGCCACCATAAATTAAATGTATGGATGACATTCTTATCATCCACCATTAATTTTTATATGCATTTTTTTTCTTCTCACGTGACCTACCACCTGCCAACACAAAACCATGAGACCAAAATTAGTTATTTTCTCTTTTCTTCTTTTATACCCCCAATTAAACACAAACTTCAATTTGGAGTGGTATTTTTAACATCAAAGCATCACTATTTTAAGAGGAAATTTGACATAAAAATGTGTCAAATTTAGACTTATCAAATTACCCCACACTTAGATCATTGTCCGTCCCGGCAATGACTTAAGTTAGCACGATGTGATAAAAACGAATCAAATGAGGAAATCAACACACATAGCATACCATGAGCTCGAGATTCGCAACTTAGGATCAAAGAGTTGGTACATAAACAATCAAGTAGACATAAGCTAATAACGGGAACTCTCACGAAATGGATAAACGAAACAAAACACTCATTTCACTCCTTGGGTTAAAGTGTCTCGCTCAAAACCGTCACTACTCTAGTGTGCACCTTCCATAGGCTTGAAACGTCTCTCACTCTCCACTACTCGATATATTGCATGCCTATAAATCAAAAGGGCTTTTTGGGTGTAATGTAAAACAAGGTTTTGGGTAAGGTAGGATATATTTGGGAAAGAGTGGCTAACGACTGTACACCAAACGGAGAAAACCCTATTATTCAATTACGAAAACTTCATTCCACAAAGGAATTTCATACTATCTCATAAAGCACATTTCCTTTCGGATGATATGTACAAAGATAACACACAAAACATCAACCATGTCATCGTTTTCGTCGTCTTTATTTCTTTCTTGACGACATATCTCTTTTTTTCACACTTTTTTTTTCTCTTTGATTTTTTTGATCCTTTTTTTCTTTCCAAACATATTAATCCAACTTGTTAAACACATGGGAATATCGGTACCACTCCATCGGTGATTGGTCGGGTGGGAGTGTTTGGGTTTCGGTTCATGATGAGGTGAGAAAAGGATAGGCTAGGCTCAAAGTGGTGCACAAAGTGGATAATCATGGTATAAGGGTAGGCTAAAGGCTAATTGGCTAAAACAAAAATTAAGAAAACGATGGCCTTTATCATCTTTATTAGCATGCAAAAATCATGTAGTCTTAAGGAGAGATGAGTCAAGTTCTAGAGATGCAAAACTAGGTAGGACGTACCCGCACAAGAAATGAAATTGAGACTAAAAAGTGGTTAGTCTATTAAGCTCAAAGTCTCACGGTGTCCACACTAGTTCAAAAGATTAGCAAACCTCTACTTTGATCGTACATTACCACTAATCAACTCCATGTGCTATCAATCGAACTCAATCATGCTATACATGCATCCAAACTCATCATCAACAATTTAAGCTCAAAACAAACATGCTAACACACTTCCAAGACGGACAACAACCCACACCGATTGGATAGTAAACTAGTAATTATAGATTAGATAAAAGATGTTCATTTGCCAGGAGTCCATTATTTCTTGTGCAGTTTAGCTTTGTAAGTGTACTCTTGGCATTGCTTTTCTTTTTGAAATCCACGAATACCATTTATATATGACCTCCAACCAGTTTGGGCAGTCTAAAGGGTTGTGGTTCTCACAAGTACATCATGTTTGTTTGCTGCCAAGGGTTTGAAAACCATCATATATTCAGTTATAAAAGAGAGGAGCATCAATAAACATAATAACAAAAAGGCAGAAAGATGACTGCAAGATTGTATGAAGTTTTTTAACAAGGGCCAAGAGAGAAAAAGACCGAGTTAAAGTAGTCAAAACCCCTAGGAAGCCCCTCTAGCTTCTCACAGCACCTGCTTTCTAAGGTATGGAGTTTCTGCATTCCTCCTTCATGTACAATCAATATATATATATATATATTATTTTTTTCCAGTTCTCATAGCTTCTGAACTGGGAGGGCAGGGAACGCTGTTTTCAGGACAATGCATTTCTTCTCCCACATAGGAGGTAGCTAAAAGCCTGATGACTATCAAGCTAGACAGCTGATATAATGTTACCATATGTAATGTTACATCTTATAAGTAACACACAAATTGTAAATCTTTAGTTATTTGCTTGAAATATCCACACAGGTATGGCCATGAATGCGTTATTGTTGCATGTTATTTGTTTTCATAACCCTTGGATCCTGTAAAAGTTGCCGTGGTATCCAAGAGATTTCTTTCAATAAAATTGGAAATCGATTTGATAGCGTTAATCCTATTTTGGTGCAGATTTAGAAAATTATATAAACTTTCAGATACTATTTTGGTATTTTGGTTGCTGTTGTGTTGAATGAAGAACAAATATAGCTTAATCACTATGATCATTAGCCTCTTGATAAATTAACATTGAAGATGTTGCATGAGTGTGTGTTCTTAACATTTATATTGGTTGGTATTCACTCATCTACAAAAACATTTGCTTAATTATTTAAAGAAGAATGGTCTTTTGAAACAAGGGGAAAAGTACACAGAAAGCAGAATTATTCACTAGAAAGAAGTGGAAAACAAGACAAACAGAACAGATCTTTTTTATGTTTAAAATATAATTGGATAGATGGAAATGCATATAAGATAGAAATCTTAGTAGAGATCATGAATACAAACATCTGAATACTAATACATTGGATAAAAGACATTTATTTGCCAATAGTGCGTGTAGCTATTTAAGTTTACTCCTGGCTTTGCTGTTTAAGGAATTCCTGGTATGACTTTTCCAACCAGTTTGGACATATCTCAAGGGTTGTGGTTCTTCTGAGCACATCTTGTTTGTTTGCTGCAAAGAGTTAATGCAATCATTGAGTTGTGGAATAGAGGAGCAGCAATAACATAATAACAAAAGAAGATAGAAAGATTTTTAACCTTGGCCAAGACAGATCGAAAAAGGTTCAGGTTACAAGATGCTCTATTGTTGAGAAGTACTTTTCGTATACGGATCTACCTCAATCTTATAGTGCTTCTTTTTTCTCCTCTTCATTGCATTAACAAATTCTTTTGGCATGTTTGTCAAGATCAAGTTGCAAAGCTCCTTTATCTTCAGCAAGGTATCAGGAACCTCCTTGTCAATTAGCTGCTCACAGCACCTGATTTCTAAGGTTTGCAGTTTCTGCATTGTTCCTTCTTTCACAGTCAATTTTTTCAGGTTTTCCAGCTTCCAGAGCTTAAGAACTCGGAGGGCCGGGAACCCATTTGCAGGAAAACACATTTCTTCTCCCTTATAAGAAGCAGCTAAAAGCCTAAGGACAATCAAGTTTGACAACTGAGATAGTGTTGGCATGGGGTCTTCTTCTAGCTGGGAGACAGATAAAGTAAGGACTTTGACTCCACATGGGATCTTGGAAAAATCAAGAGATTTGGGTAAATGTCCAAGCAAGTACAGTTGAGAGAGACTCTCGAGACCTGAGAAATCTTTAATGATATTGAGCTTTGAAGGCTGACCCATTTTGTTCTTCGACCTTAACTTTAAAGATTGAAGACAAGAGAGTGACGCAATCCACGAACCAATCTCTTCATATGTGGATGAATGGCTTCTTGTTGTAGGGGTGGTGATTGTTGTTGTCTCTGAAGGCGACTCACATGTCAGATCAAGGGTTCGAAGTTTGGTCATTCTCTTCAAAGTCGAACAGATCTTCCTTGCAATCTTCTCATCTTCAAACAAACCCTGTAGAGTTTGCAGCTGACATGGAGCTGTATGTTTCATTGATTTCGCAGATATGTATAGAGGAGCTCCATTCAGACAAAGATGACGAAGATGCTGCATGTTCCAAATAGAACTTGGGACTGTTGAGATTTGTGTATGCTTGATGTCCAGTGTTTCAAGGTGGAGCAAGGCACCAAGTGAAGAAGGAAGAGCGTTCAAGAAAGTAGATCTCAAGCCTAAATACCTCAAGAAATATAGGTTCCCCAGATTCTCCGGTAGCCGTGGTCGATCAACTCCCTCCAAATCCAGCACCTTGAGCAATCCAAATCCTCTGGTTCCAATGATTGCTTCTAAAATTATTCCTACATCATCTGCAAATACATCTTCTCTTCGGTTGTTGAAGGATACGTAGGACTGCAGATTCTGGTTGAAAGCTTTTGAAGTGGTGGAGGGCTTGATATTGGTGCATTCAACAACCCGGCGAACTTGTAATCGATGATGTTCTGCTGCTTCATTTGATTCTTTTTCGGACTTTTGGTGGAGGTGGAAGAGGCCTATTTCTACAGCCCTGGGCCTATAGATGTCATGTAGGGATTCAATCATTCGGCACTTTATGGGACTCTCATCAGATCTCCTTTTAGTTATTTCCACCATGTTCCTCTGCACAAGCTCTTTGAGATATGCCTCCACCGTGTCCTCCAGAATTTCCCCTTGGATTGGTTTCACAAAGCCCTCAGCAAGCCATAACCGAAACAACCTTCTGACAGGTATTTCATATCCTTTCCGAGAGAGCCCTAAATAAAGAAAGCAAGGCTTCAAGTGGAATGGTAGAGCATCGTAACAGAAGGCTAGAAGATCAAATGATGGGGATTTGATAGGTAAAACATTTTTTCTAAGAACACTCCGCCAATCTATATAGATCACCTTCCTTGTCGATAGAAAACCAACAAGCAGTTCAAACCTCAGGGGATTTCCTCTGCAGATTTTTGCTATCCTGCCTTCCAAAAAGCCCTCAATAAGATCACCTGGTGCTGGGCTTCCTTCCACTAGACCTTGCATCTTTTCAATGAAAATCTTTAAGCCTTCCTTCATGTCTAGATGCTCGTAGCGATAACGACTTTTTGCATATGCAAATGAAGCGGTTTCTTCATCAGGGGTGGTGATCACCACCCTACTTCCATTGTCTTCAACCGGTAAGGCCATTCTTAACTTCTCCAAGAGATGAAGACTTTTGATATCTTTGATGACTATTAGGTACTTTTTATCCTTCAAGAACCCATGAAGCCTCTCTATCAGGATCTCGTCATCTTTGAGCTTCTCGTTTCCCTCCAACAACCCATCAAGGGTCTCTATCAGGTCCTTATCTTTGAGTTTCACTTTTCTTTTGAAGCTGGTGATCACCTGTTGCAGTATATCCAAAATAAGTTGCCTAAGTGACCAGTCTGTGTCCACAACCAGCCAAGCACGACATGGAAACATTTGCGTGACCACTCTGCTCTTGTAGATTGTCTCGACTTGAGGTGCATTCTCTATGCCAATCTCTACAAATATCGAGATTATTTGAAGTGGTTTGCTGTCGCTGGTTATCTGCTTCTTCAGAGTGCCGTAAGCTTCTTTCTTGGAAATGGTCCTTGGTGCAGAATAAGCATCGGGCTGTTGCGTTTGTTGTTCCTGCTGGTGCATCCCACGAGAACCCTGCAGGAGCGGTGCTGCAACCGATGAGCGTATTCCTTTTTCCCATTCTTGAATTTCTTTCTTGAATCCTTCTATCTTAGATTTGAGTCTGGAAACATTCCGAGAAGATTCCATTGTATCGTCTTCAAGTACTTTTTCTGGAAAGCTTCAACTCTTTTGCGATGACCGAAAAACGCTGCTTGACAAAGCCCATCCTTTTCAAACGGGTTTCAACGAAGCAGAAAGATTCTATGGTGTCTTGAACACGCTCGATAACGCCAAGAAAGCAAAGCACCGTGCTACTTTGCTCTTGGTATTGTGCATTATTTTGTATCCTCCTAAGTTCCACCAGAATCGTATCTATATCATCTCTAACCTTTTCAAAAATTTCTGATTTCTCGTTTAGAAAGTCGGAGAGTGTGACAAAATTGATCAAAACATAAAGCAAAGTGTATATAAGAATGAACAAGATTTTAACCTGCTACTTTATTGCTTACTGTGAATCAAAAAGAGATAACAAAAAATAAAGAAAGTCACAAGCTCTTTAAAGAAGAGGGTGACGAGAAAAACTCCTAAAAAGACTCAACAACTTCAACTACTAAAGACTACTTCAAACAATCCCAAAGAATAGGACTAACTTATTCAAAATAGAAGAAAACAAACTGACTTATTCAAACGGAAAAGAAAGACAATCTAAATACTATTGACTCCATAAGACCAACTCTTCTTCAGTAAGTCTGCACTCATTTTAACATCCCCCCTTAGTGCAGACGCTACGATCAATAAGGCCGAGAGCAACACAGAACATTTCAAACTTCACTTTTGAAAGGGCTTTCGTAAATACGTCAGCTACTTGATCATTTGTCTTCACTTTCTGCAGCACAATTTCTTGATTCAACACTTTCTCCCGAACGAAATGATGATGTACTTCTATGTGCTTGGTACGAGCATGAAACACCGGATTGCCTGCTAATTTGATTGTGCTTTCATTATCACAAGCAAGTGGAACGGGGTAATCAATATTGACTCCTATGTCTTTAAGGAGTCGTTTCAGCCATATGCATTCTTGTGTGGCCATAGTAGCTGCCACATACTCTGCTTCCGTGCTAGAGAGAGTAACTGTTTGCTGCTTCTTACTACACCAGGAAACTACAGCAGAACCAAGAGAGAAACAGTACCCTGTAGTCGAGCGACGAGTGATGACGTCCCCCGCCCAGTCAGCATCTGTGAAACCATGTAGAGACAGAGAAACGTTGGGCTTATAGAGAAGACCAAGTTGTAGCGTACCTTTCACATAACGAAGAATTTCTTTGCTGCAATCAAGTGACTTTCACATGGTTTGTCCATAAATTGAGAGACAACTCCAACTGAGTAGGCCAGATCAGGGCGTGTGATGGTTAGATAGAACAAACTACCCACAAGTTGACGAAACCTAGTGGGATCTTTGAGCGGCTCTCCTTCAGCTTTATGAAGCTTAAGTTGTGGCTCCATGGATGTAGCGGTAGGAGTCGAGTCTGCCATGCCAAAGCGTTCTAGCAAACTTAAAGCATAAGAACCTTGACAAAGAAAGTATCCTGCTGTTTTGACAATTTCTAGACCAAGAAACGAATGAGCCTCGCCAAGATTCTTCATCTCAAATCGTATAGATAATTCATCACAGAGACGTGAGATTTCATCATCGTTGTCTCCGGTGATTATCATATCATCGACGTAGAGAAGGAGAATGGTACACTTTTCAGAGGTGACCTTACAAAATAAGCTCGGATCCGAGCTCGAAGAATGAAAACCACAAAAAGAGAGGTATTGAGCAATTTGACCATACCAGGCTCGCGGTGCCTGCTTCAATCCATACAACGCCTTCTTGAGCCGGCACACATGTTCTGGAAACCTTTGTGAAACAAAGCCTTGGGGCTGTTCCATAAAGATGTCACGATCTAGCTCACCATAGAGAAACGCGTTTTTCACGTCGAGTTGCCAAAGATTCCAATTGTTGTGCGCTGCCAGAGAAATTACAGTACGAATTGTCACCATCTTAGCAACCGGGCTGAATGTTTCCTCGTAATCCAGGCCATATTGTTGAGAAAAACCACGTGCAACCAAACGTGCTTTATATCTATCAATTGTTCCATCGACCTTCCTTTTCAGCCTGAATATCCATTTACTTGTGAGTAACTCAATATCTTGCGGTCTGGGTACAAGTTCCCAGGTATCATTTTGATGCAAAGCCTCCATTTCTTCGTTCATGGCTGCCTCCCATTCAGCTATTCCTTGAGCCTCCTGGTAATTCTGAGGTGCGGTGTCATCACATATCATTCCTAAGAAGAAACAAGCAGTAACATTAGTGTAATTTGTCTCAACTTCGTAATCGTTGAGATGCCCAGGTTGCTTTCTTTGCCTTGCTGATTTTCGAGTTCCACCTTGACTTTGCTCACTGACTTGACTTTGCTCAACCGGTGTTGTAGACGACAGGCTGCCACTCCCTTCATCGCTGGTATCTTTAGAAGTATCCTTGAGAACGGTACCTGTAGGAAATGACTCAAGATGGACCACTTTATTTCCCAGATTTTCACCACCATAGTATGATGAAACTTCATCAAAAACTACATCACGGGAAACAATAAATTGTTTTGTTTCCGGATCCATACATCGCCAACCTTTTCGTCGGGAGTCGTAACCTACAAATACACATTTTTGGGCCTTGGGATCTAGTTTTGTCCGACTGCCTTTTGGAACATGAACATAGCAAAGCGACCCAAATACTCGGAAATCACTTACATCTGGTTTCTCGTGATATGCTAGTTCAAAAGGAGTTGCTTCTTTACCTAGCCATGAAGGCAACCGGTTGACGACATAACACGCGCATGACATAGCTTCAGCCCACAACTCTTTGGGAAGATTCTTGGCATGCAGCCAAGACAAACATACTGAGGTGAGATGAGCTAGCTTTCGCTCAGCCACACCGTTTTGCTGAGGGGTATTGGGACACGTCAATTGCCTTCGGATTCCTTCCTTCTCACAGTATGCAAGAAATTCCTTAGACATGTACTCGCCGCCGTTGTCGGTACGCAAACACTTTATCTTCTGGCCAAACTCATGTTCTACTTGCTGCTTGAATTGAGTGAATTTAGAAAACGATTCACTCTTCTCTCTTAGAAAGTACACCCAAGTAAAACGAGAAAAATCGTCTACCAGGATCATAGCATACTGAAAACCGCTGTAGCTTGGTGTTTTGATAGGCCCCATTAAATCTGAATGAACCAGCTGGAGCATACTTGCTGCCTGGTTTGTTGACCGCTGAAATGGTAGCCGATGAGATTTTCCATATTGACAACCAGCACATATTAAGCTTGTATTCATATCCTTGAAAAGAGGAACACCATCTAACAGATTCTGCACAGAAATCTGTTGTAGCAACTGATAACCAACATGGCCCAACCGAGCATGCCAAACTAGAGGACTTGTATTCTTGCTTGTCCTCTTGACATATGCTTCACTCGCAGATAATACATACAAAGAGTTCTTCTTTCTTCCCGTGAACAAGACATCAGCAGCAATGTAATCAAGATTAGCAAGGATTTGAACATTGTCTGGGCCAAACAAAACGTATTTACCGTTCTCCGTGATTTGAGATACTGATGCGAGATTCTTCTTTAGACCAGGAACATAGTAGACGTCCTTGAGGGAGACATGTTCGGAGTTATCAACATTGAAATTTCCTTCTTTCATTACTGGATGTAATGAATTGTCTGCAGTCAGAATAACTCGCTTTCCTTCATGTGGTCTAGCATCAGAAAGCAGTGTAACGTCTCCGGTGGCATGATGAGAACATCCCGAGTCAACGATCCACTCCTTTGCATAATCAATTGACCCGATCACTTCGGTTGGGTGCATTACTGAGGCCATATCTGCTGGTTGATCAATGACCTCAACAGATAGACATTGCTCCCAATTGGTATCATCTGACTCTTCAACTTCATGAACTGCATTTGCATCCTCATCACGAACCTTTACTCGACAGAACTTCTTTACGTGTCCAGCTTTGCCACATCGAGAGCAACTCACCCGAACATGACATTCACGCTTGAAATGTCCGTCTCTTCCACATCGGAAACATGTTCTAGGACCGTCCCTTCCCCCATCATTTCCGGTTGGCTTGATTGGAGACTTGAGCTTTCCACGTTCTCTAGTGTAGAGGACGTTATCTTCTTGAGAAAGAGTGGTGTTTGCCATTTGCTTCTCCAAAGCTTCTTGATTAGAGAGAAGATTTTCAAGTTCAATGATGGATGGTTGTTTTGCCCATCCTTGTATGGATGATATGAATGGCATAAACTCTTTTCTCAAGCCCCGAATAAGATAGCGACGCAATCGCGCATCGCTAATAGGCTCTTCCGAATCCAATTCTGAGATTTCAGCACATATAGTCTTGACTTTCACGAAGTACTCTGGAATTGAGAGATTACCTTGAAGCATTCCAGTGAGTTCGTTCTCCAGAAACTGCAGCCTCATAGTGTTCTTTTGAGTGAATAGTCTGTCAAGTGTCTCCCAGACTTCCTTTGGGGAATTCATCTCACGAACATGCTGAATATACTCTTTACCTATCGAGGACCGCAAGGCAAACATAGCTTTTCCGCATTTAATCCGCCACTTTCGTCGAGGCTCGACATTTTGGGGAGTATCTTCTGGAATTACCGTCTCAGCACCACAGATAAGATCCCACAAATCTTGCCCTTGAAGATAAGCCTCCATACATAGTTTCCAATAGCTGTAGTTGTCACTCGTCAGCTTTTCAACTACAGCTTGAGAAGTACTTCCTTGATTCATCTTTGAAAAGAAAAGAAAACACTTCAACTGGCACCACACCTTCACTGAGGAATTACAGCAAACACTTTGTGAGCAACTTGAATTGATCAAATAAAAAATATGAGCACCATGTTAGGGCTCTGATACCATGTGACAAAATTGATCAAAACATAAAGCAAAGTGTATATAAGAATGAACAAGATTTTAACCTGCTACTTTATTGCTTACTGTGAATCAAAAAGAGATAACAAAAAATAAAGAAAGTCACAAGCTCTTTAAAGAAGAGGGTGACGAGAAAAACTCCTAAAAAGACTCAACAACTTCAACTACTAAAGACTACTTCAAACAATCCCAAAGAATAGGACTAACTTATTCAAAATAGAAGAAAACAAACTGACTTATTCAAACGGAAAAGAAAGACAATCTAAATACTATTGACTCCATAAGACCAACTCTTCTTCAGTAAGTCTGCACTCATTTTAACAGAGAGTTTCTGTATCACCACAAATATAATTGCTTCAACAGCCATTTCTCTCTAAAAAGTAAGTTTTAAAATAATCTCCAGGGAAGGAGAAGGACAATACTTGTGGCAGTGAAGAACTTAACTTAATACCCTGTATATATATATATATGTAAAATAATATATCATGTCATCAATAAGTTCAATTTTGTTTTTATGCGCCAAGGAAACTATGCCATAATTTACATGAAGGCATTCACATGGACGAAGGTCCACCAATAAAAATCTTAAAAAAAAAAACCGGAAAAACCTGAAAACACACCGGTAGCTCTTAATCTGGACCATGTCCACTTGTGCATACATAATTTGGAACATACATACACTAGTACGAAAGCAACTTAATATGCTTGTATATATTAGTGCATACCATTCAAATGAAGAACTATCAAGGTGTTTCTCAGTTTTCAGTTTTTTTAGGTTTTCCTCTTAACCTCGTTCTCTCTCTCTCTCTCTCTCTCCCCCTCTCTCTCTATATATAGAGAGAGAGAAAGGTTTAAGTGAGAAGTGCTAAAAAAATACAAAGTAGAGAAGTGATCTCAACTGTTGATACGGTTGAGATCATAGTTGACTAGTCAAAGGTTGCGGCTTTGACTAGTCAATTATGATCTCAACCGTTGATGGATGCGATTCACGGATGATGATTGGTCAAAGCCGCCTTTATTAACCGGATGGGTGGTGGAGATCACTTCTCTACTTCATATTTTTTAGCACTTCTCATTTGAACCTAATACTATATATATATAGGCTATTAGGCTTTGACCTTTGCCCCGTGAATACGTCCAACCGAACTTTGACTAGTCCAATATTGACGCTTTTGACTGATCATAGTTGACTAGTCAATGATTGCAGCTTTTGACGGGTTAAAGCCGCAAACTTTGACTAGTCAACTATGATCTCAACGGTTGAGATCACTTCTCTACTTCGTATTTTTTAGCACTTCTCATTTGAACCTTTCTCTCTCTCTCTCTCTCTATATATATATATATATATATATATATGGACTCATTCAGGGATATATTGCTAAGTTCAATAATAGATCAATAATAACTAGGGGTGTTCAAGAAAACGGAAGAATCGAACCGAACCGTATGATCCGAAACCGAAAAACCGATACCAGAGCAACTCGTGACCAAAAACCCCGAAAATAAGGGTGTTCTTTATTACAAAAATTATATTATTATCTGTTTTTTCATTTTTTCAGAAGTTCTCAAATTCCAAAATATCTATAAAAAGTTACATTTAATTTTAACAAATTTTTATTATGAAAATTACGTTATTATTTACTTATTATAATACTACATTTTCTTCAAACGGCATCTCGGTACAATGGAGTATCATCGTGCTACCATGACACCAAATTACTATTATTTCTCTATCAAAAATATTCTTATTTTAAAATTTGTTATATCTGATAAAATATTATTTCTTTATCAAAAATATTTTTATTTTAATACCCACTGAGTCGTGGATCGGGTTCAGTTATCTAAATTTACTACCCATGGATACATGTCCCACCCTTTATATATTTAGGTTATATAAGAAAAATATATTTATTAATATTTCATAATAAAAAATTATTGATCTTAAGAAAATCTCCATCACATGCCGCCGTGTTTTCTTCGTTCACCCCCACTGCCATTGGTTTGTTGGTCAGATTCGGTCTAAATTGTTTTTGCACACCCGCATCGACGACAATCCTCCATTGCTCTTAATTTCATTTTCTAATATTTTTTAGTATTAATTGTTTTAGTTTGTCACAAAATAGTTTCATTTTCTAGTATATATTTTATGTACATCAAAACACTCGACAAGATGCGGCTAACCGTGAGTAACCGCTCCTTTTCGGTTTAGTTCGGTGCGGGTATCCCGTGCCATGAACACCCCTAATAATAACAATTTGTGTCTCGTTTGCAAAATGAAATTCGAATCCATCCAAATTATTTACCACCGAAAGAATTGGAATGAAATTTGTTGGACTTTGACCTAGGGATGGACCCATATCTTTTTTTATACGGTGACACCATACGCTATATACAAAAAATAATTACAAAAAGCACGGATTCGTCGACTTGTCTTCATCTTTTTACCGATGTTAAATATCGTCCGATGTGTTTTTAGCCAAATTCCACGATATATTTTGAGGGATTTTTGAAGCTTTTTGCTAGATTTCAAGAGACTTTTTCGGTTTGTTTATTGATTTCAAGAGTTCTTTTATTTTTGTTGATTTTAAGAGTTATCTTTCGGTTTTTTTCATTGATTTCAAGAATGCTTTTTGGTTGATTACGAGGTACGGTTGCACCTTCTTCAGTTTTTGAATACCATACGGTAGCACATGTAAAATAATATATCATCACTAAGTTCAAATTTGTTTTTATGCGCCAAGGTCCAAGGACACTGCATGCCGATCTAGACTTCATATCTACTGCCATTGTTTTATTGATGATTGATTATGGACCAACAAGAAACATGTATGATTATACTATTTTATACAATGAATGAGGCACTTAACCAAACCACCTAAACCCCTCACCTAATCCAAATAGAATTTTATTAAATGATACTCAAGTTGACAAAAATTAATGCTACACACATGTTGTAAAAGATGTATGCTTCTGAAATCTTAGTTAGAAATAACTACTGAAGAAACTGTAGCTAGGATTTTTCAATCTAATGATTTCTATTCTTGGATGTTGCAGGTAAATGACAACAGTTTTTTGGGTGAAAATGTCAGGCTAAAATTCTTAAAAACTAGAAGAAACAGTTAATACATCCTAGGGATTGTTGGAGAATAATTAGGGTATGGCAGGTAATTCCAAGTAACACAGCTCATCCTTCTCAAAGTAAATGTCCATATCTTTTTGTTCCAAAATAAATGCAAATTTTCACAAGCAACTATTTTCCCATTATACTCTAAATCATGAGATGGAGAATGTTTTTCCTCTATTAGTAAGGGTATTGTTCTTTAGTTCATTAAAATGTGTAATTAATATAGCACATTCTAAAATTGTGAGCATGCCATTTTCGTTGTGAATATTTATTTGGTACAGAGATAGGGAGTAGACCGCTTGCCTGGTATGGTGTATCCCTCGTGCTTGTGTGCATGATGGCATCATGAATGGTTAAAAATGTCATTTACGTCTAGGTAGGGAAGATTTTTTTTTCTTTAATTACTTGTAACCAAAAGAAATAGTGGATGACTCCAAGAACCATCAACATCGACACCAATGTTGTAGCCACTTAGAGACCTCAACCTTTGTGAAGATATAGATTCTGAAAAGGCTGTTACATAGTTGCACCACATTGTGCTAAGGTACATGAGACATTTGCCACAGGAAAGAAACTATTGGAGATGCTACAACGTTTGTAAGCACTAATTTCTTTTAATTGCAGTACATACCATCTTAAAGAAGTAGTAACAAGAAGAAAGAAAGAAAGAAAGAAACTTAACGCATGTATATATACATATTGCTACATGTTGATTCACTAATTAAGCTAGCTAGGTAGTCCTCAGCTTAACTCTGCCATGACTTTCTTCCTTGAAGTGTCTGGTGAGGCCAAGATGTGCCATCAAAAGCCATACATGAGTAAGAAGCTCTCCACCTTTGTGAAGCTGTTGAGCATGGTCAAACCCATTGCATTGACCTGCTGCATATCCAAGAATCTCCATCCACACATCATTCACCATCTTCCACATCTTTCCAGGATCATTCATACTGTTCAATTTAGCTGCAAGGTTGCAAGCATCAAACAGTACTGATTCACTCACCTTCAGTGTCCCTGGAGAATAGTTGCTACTCACTTGTCCTAACAATTCATATATCTGAACCTTACTTGCCCAACTTTTCTCTTCAAGAAAAGCCAGGGCCTGAATACATGTATCTTGGAACCTAATCATTCCAATTCCAATGGGCAACATGAAAGGACACTCGACCAACAGATATAACATGTAATTTGCTAATTGCTTACTGTATAGCATGTGACCATCCCATTCTTGTTTCATTTCAATACCATCTATGAATCGTTTATTTTTGGCCCTCTTATAGCAGATATCAGTTGCAACATGCCAAATGAGAATACTATGGTCAAATTCTGCTTCCACTGTCCAGTTTAAGTCGTTACAGTTTCGGTGGGTTTCTAGAGCAACTTTCCCTGGACAGGTGGCCAAGATTTTAAGCTGAAATTTTGGGTCGGTAGATTTTTCACAAAAGTGCTCAAAAATAAAAGATGGCAGATCGGTCAACATCTTATGTTTTGGATGGCCAAAACTCAACCAGTACTTAACCCATAAGTTCTTGAGCAATTTACCTAAAGGGATGAAGCTCGAGATTTTGTAAAATGTCGAGGATTTCTGGGTGATACAAAAATCTAACAATCTATATTGACACATAGAGTGTGACCATCTTTTTTCTTTCTGTGCAGATTGGAGTGACATGTGGCTAATCAATGGAATCTTGGAAGAATGCCGACAGAACCATAGAATTGCCCAGTCAGAGGAAAGTGAAGAGATGACTGCGTATAGTTCTAGCAAAATAGCACCTATTAGCAAAATCCAAGTAATCACAACATCAACAAATACATGTTTATGTGATCTCACGCCTACGGATACAAAGAAAATCACCAACACGGAAACGGTGATGAAGGAAGTGAAGAGACGGAAAAGAAAACCGAATTTAGTATATATGATAGGTGTTTTTGTGTAGAGGACATCATAGGCAAAACCAAGCTCAAATTCAATCACCTGAAATGCAGTTTTAGAATCCTGTCTCTGGAAGAAAGATCGACTCAAATCTCGCTCACGGAAGCTGAGGACAAAATCCATAAGAAGCCGCTTGAACTTTAGCGTCTCAAAGAAGTAATCCGCTGTTTGCACTATGCTTGCATCACGAATAGAAATGGTTGGAGTGGTACCTGTGGCGTTTTGGAGATAATCTCGAGGTGGGATTCCTTCTTCCATTTGAGTAGCAGTAACGTGGTATCCCTCTGCCTCTTTTAAGCTGAACTCCTCCATGAACCTCGTGTAGTTGACTTCAGCTGTATGACTAGCCCTTAGAAAGGAATTCTGAAGATTCTTTCGGTCAGCAGACATGAGAACCCAAGTTCGCTCACCATACTTAATGATCCCACACAGAAGCATAGGAATGGTTAGGAAGGAGAGAAGAGTGTCATTCCATGATAGAAGAGTGATGTAGATAGCTGCAGCTGTTTGGACAAGAAGCCCGAGGAAATGCCTTAACCATAATTCATTATCGGCTAAAGCATAAGCAGTAATGGTATCCGGCCCACCAAGATGAAGCAACAGAAACGGCGCCCAGAATGCCATCAGCCTTAGATCTCCATAATAATTGGAGGAACTCCCTTGGCGATCAACAAGGATGCCAAGGGCAACTGTGGCTATCCAATCCGCCAACAAGTAGGCACACCAAATAAAAGCTCTGATCCTTCTCTTGGCAATATACTTTCTTCGGTTACCACTATAGATTAGTGATACTTGCAGTGCAAGGCTGATCAGTACCAATCCTCTTAGCTCCCATCTGTTCCATTGCTTCCTCACAGACTCTTGGAAAATCTGAACCAGTCTCTTTTTCTGGTCAACAAGGATCAAACTGCTTAAAACTGTCCAAAACACAGGTAAAATCATTAAGCTTCAAATTTTAACAAAAAAATTATAAGAAATGTGTTGCATTATTGATTTTGAATATGAATCCACTTACTGCTGAGTACCATTGTTGATATTCTGGCCTCTAAATTTTCAATTTGGTTTGGTGAAGTTGGTCCTATATGAGTTGAAAACTAGATGTAAACTGATAATTAAGGTGACTTGAGGGCTTATTTTGCATATATTTAAGACCAACAATTAATTAAAGAAAGACTTACTGTTCACAAGGCATTGTTGAAGTCATTGGTGGCTGGTTGCTAAGCATATAAATTTGAATCCATAGGTACTATCAATTCATTAATGATCATACCCCTTACCAAAATGCCTCACAATTTTCTGATTCATGTGGAAGGGGAACTTTGCTTCATTGTGCATTCTTTAATTTCTCCCACATAGGAAGCAGGTAAAAGTGTTAGAAGATTTAATCTAGACTTGGTCGTCGTTAGATTTTTCAGTTATGCATAAAATCTGGTGGTAGTTATTAGTTAATATGGTTTATGACAGTTTTATTAACAGTCAACAACAGTTAACTTCTAAGCTGTATATGTTTAAGCCTACTGCAGAAAATGTGTGTATTGGTGGTAACAGTTTCTGGTTTTACTATAATCTAATCTAGAAAACAGAATTATATTTTCTGCACTAATCTTCAATTCCTGCAGTTGCAGACGGGCTAATGGGATGATGGAATAATATGATATTATCTACAGTTATATATAGTTAGCACGTTGCAGACGGGCTAATGGGATGATGGAATAATATGATATTATCTACAGTTATATATAGTTAGCACGTTGGAATTAATAGGAAAAACAAAACAATGTCAAAAAAATAAAAATTAAAACAATCAGCACACCAATTACTGTTATGACTAAGATTCTTCTCTTGGATGTATATGAAATGAAGGCCTGCTATATATATATATATATATATATATTATTCTTATTTTTTAAATCCAAAATCTAGTCAGGTTTCCTAATTGGAAAGACATATATAAGAAGCAGCAAATTAAATATGGATGGGTGTCATATCATGCTTGTTCAGTTAACTGAAACACATAATTAATGTGCATGATTTAGTGTGTGTAACTGTGTATATATTGATTGACTATTTATAGCCCTTAATTAATTAATTAACTAATCAAGTGGTTGTATTTTTGCATATAAATTATATAATGAGGAAACCAGCTACATTTCACCTAATCCATTGACTTCCAAGCCTCTTTCTAGAAATGTTAGGTCATCCTTAACCGTACCCCTCATACTCCTCATTTCTGCTGTCACATCAGCTTTCCACTATCTTTACCACTACCCTACCAATTCCATATCTTTCATCCTTAACCATAGGGAATTGATATTGCAACGGTTTAATTTACTTCTTCCACAGCAATTTTTAAAAATTCACTTTTTTGCCCTTTTTTCTCCACGCGCTAAATTAGAGTGGACCGACCCCACCACTCACAATGTAAAAGCATTTACATTTAGCCCCCTTGATTTATTTATAAATACACTTTAAACCTTTTAATTATCTATTTTTTATTTTTTGATTTTAATAATATTAACCTATATAATTGTATATTAACTAAAATACATTAATAAAATATTTTTTAATTGTAACAAGTCACATCATTATTATCATCTCGTCGATACTTTCGAAATAAGCTCAATATTGAATATTTTTCGATTTTATTATCTTATTATACATAATGAAATTGTTAATATGATTAAATTATATTATATAATTCTATTTTGACGAAAGTGTTTTATATTTTGATGTTTTTTACGTAATTTTTTTTAATGTCATTATCTTTTGAAGAAATTGATTTAACTACATATAGGTCGCTATAACGTATTGGTTATTATCGATATAGAGGAAACTTCAAATGTGAACTACTTTTTGGTTGTGAACGTGAGGACAGCCCAGAGTGCCACGTGGCAATCTGAAATTTCGTCGGCTAAGCTTATGCATACTACATAACGCTATCATTCAGACTGAATAAAAACTTTATACGGTATGTATAAGGCTTAGTCGCACTCGGAAGCAGGCGACTTAGCCGCGAGTTAGCTTTATTCAAGTCTTATTCAGTTTGCATAATAGCGTTATGCAATATGAATAACGCTAACCCGCGGGTTTATGCAGACTGAATAAAGCTAAATCTTCGAAAGCCAAATTGTCATGTGTCGCGCTCTGGGCTGTCCTCACGTTCACAACCCAAAAGTGGTTCACATTTGAACCCAGCCTATCGATATATATATATATATATATATCGATATATATATATATATATATATATAGAGAGAACCACTTTTTGGTTGTGAACGTGAGGACAGCCGAGAGCGCGACACGTGACGGATGACTAGGCGCCACGTCGTTGAATTAAAGGGAGGACTACACTTAAAGCCGCCTTTATTGACTAGATTTTTCCTAATTTTTTCTTTTAATGGGGGGCCATGCCCCCATTATTTGTAAGTTAGATTAGCCCATGTTCGTGTTAGTTTTATTATCTATCACTCGATTTCAAAAAATATTTACGTTAAAAACACCAAAATATGCAACAGTTTCGTTAAAAAAAGAATTATATAATTTAATTTAATCATATTAAACAATTTTCTTATGTATAAAGATATAATAAAATCCAAAAATATTCAACATTAGACTCATTTTGAACGTATCGACGAGACGATAATAATGATGTAACTTGTTAGAATTAAAAAGTATTTTATTAGTGTATTTTAGTTAATATACAATTATATATGTTAATATTATTTAAATCAAAAATGAAAAATGGATAATTAAAAGGTTTAAAATGTATGTATAAATAAATCTAAGGGGGCTAAATGTAAATGCTTTTACATTGTGAGTGGTGGGGTCCAGTCATTCTAATTTACGTGTGGAGAAAAAAGGGCAAAAAAGAGAGTTTCTAAAAATTGCTGTGGAAGAAGTAAATTAAACCGTGGTAATATCACTTCCCTTAACCATACCCCTCATACCCCTCATTTTATTTTTTTTATTTCTAAAATATATTAAAATAATTTACTCAAAGTTAAAATAACTAAAATTCAAATTCAAATTTAAATTAAAATTTAAATTAAAATTTAAATTACATTTTATTAAAACTAAAAAATACAATAAAATTAATTATTGTGTAAGAGTCCCACACGTGTTGAGATAAATATTGGCGAAGGTTGGCGTGCCTCTCTCGGTTTTTCACTAGGTTGACGCTTGTTTTGGCCGGTGTGGGGGTACCGACCCTCTCCACTGCCGGTTCTCTACCGGCCATCATTTGCGGTGTTACCGTCGGCATCCGGTCGGTACCGACTCGGCTAAGGATGGCCTTATTAAAGAGAAACTAATCTATAGTGGTAACCTAATCCATTGACTTCCAAGTCACTTCCATAGTTCCATAGAACATAAAACTGATAAAATTGTGATGGTACTATCAAATCTATACTATATATATAAGAGAATAACTCAATTTGACGGGTTTTTTTTCAACAATTGATTTTACACATTTACACTTTTTACCCCCATAGTTTGTTATTAAATCTATTTTAGTCATTTACTTTTTCATTTTCTATTTTAAACCCTTATCATATAATTTAAATAATCATATATTTTGAACTAACATATATTAAAATTACGTTTTTTTTTACAAATTATACCGTCATCATCGTCTCGTCAATACCTTCGAAATGAGCCCAATATTGAATATTTTTATACAACTATATTATATATTCCATTATATAAAGGTAATAATTTTATTTCAATTTTCGAGATTGACTATTCAATAAAGCATTATGAGGTTAACTGATTGAACACATATGCTTAAATTGATGTTTACAATGATGTATATAGAAATCGGGTAATTGATACATACTTCGCGCTGCAACGCGCGCGGGTATATTTCTAGTATCAATTATCAAAGAACGAATCTTCTAAATTTTAGAAAACCATGTTTCGGAAAGCTTTTAGCCCAAGGCCCAAGACCCCAGGCCCAGACTTCCTTTTCCGTTGGTTCACCCTACTCACGGAACCAGCCGTTACCGTTACCGTTACCGTTTCCGTTCCCTACTAACGCCGTCGCTTTTCCGGCCGTGTCTCCGATCTGATCATCACCGTGTCTCCGATCCACCTGCATCATATTTTAGTCTGGTATGTTTGCAACAGTTGGATTGCTTTACAGAATTAGGTTTTCTTATATTAAGTTATTGTTTCAATTGCGTTTTTCTTGTGTGTTTTAACTTGATTCGACCTAGTTCTCCGAAATAATAAACGATTTCTTCTACTTCTCGTGAGTTCTTAGCTCTTAATAAAACTCTTTGATTCCGATTTGCTCATTTGCTGGTTTTCAACTTTGCAATTGATTAATGATATCAAAACTGTGATCGTTAGTCGAAAATTCAAAGAGATCGTGCTGAATTCTAAAGAAGCAGCTATTACAGAATGGCCGCCATGGAGTATTGGTTCAGAATGATAGAGGATCTTTGAGGAGGTATGCAGTTCCTGTTTTCGTTTTTGGATCTGACAGTATTTGAGGTAGAAAGGTAGGGGTGTTTGGGAGTGCTTATTGAAGGTGCTTATAGCTTATCAGCTTTCCGAGAAGGCAATAAGCTATTTTCAACTGTTTGGATAAAAGTGCTTATAGGGGAAAGCAATAAGCAGTTTTTTTAGAAAGCAAAACTTTACTTTTCATCATAAGCACATTACACATATGCTAGATGTATTAATTAGGATATAATGCATGGCCAATCTCTAACTTGTTTTTAACAAAAGTAAAAAGGAAAAATGGATGAAAAAGTAATAGTTCAACGTAACATATATCTATAATTACTACTCCCCTGCTTCCCATCCACCCTTAAGGAATTGAAGCAAGTTAATTAAAGATCTTTAAGATGAAGCTTGTAATTAATATCTTGTTGTAAAACTTATATATAGAAAACTAAAGGCAAAAAGTTTAATGAAAGCATGACATGTTGTATAAGTAAAAAATAAGCAGCACTAGTAGTCAAGTCAAAGGTCTCTACAGTGAAAAGAAAAAGCTTTGTGTTGGCATCCAATTGTTTCTGTGAATAATCACAGCTAACAAAGAGACGATTGATCCTTTATTTAGAAACAAGGGTCACACCAAAAATTGTTAACCACCACCACCGACATCTGTTGAGTTGTTTTGTTTCGACAGTTTCGGTTTTCTTTTACGGATTTTCCTCAATATGATTGTGCTTTTTTTTTTCTCCTATTCTTTGCAGTAACTAATGGCTTTAGCATGCATGTTTGTCAAGATCAACTTGCTAAAGGTCTTTATCTGCAGCAAGGTTTCAGGAAGCTTCTTTAGCTTCTCAAACACCTGCATGATTCTTAATACATGGTCAATACTTTTAGATTTTCCAGCTTCCCCGGAGCTTAAGAACTTGGAGGGAAGGGATGAGGGAACCCATTTTTTGGACAACACATTACTCCTCCCTCATGAGAACCAGCTAAAAGCCTGAGGTCAATCAATCTTTCCAGCTCAGATAGTACTGCCGCCAAGGACAAAACATATAACAAAAGAAGGTAGACATATGACTGCAATATATATCATATAAAATTTTCTGACATGGGCCAAGGGAGAAATAGGCTAATCTAACTTCAGACATGACTTATTTGTTTTCCACGATCTTAGTCTGCTTCTCCTTTTTCTTTTTAATAGCAGAAACAAATAATTCTGGCATGTCTGTCAAGACCCTTTATCTTCAGCAAGGTTGCAGGAAGATGCTCTAGGTTCTCACAGCACCTGATTTCCAAGGTATGGAGCTTCTGCATAGTTCCTTCATGCACGGTAAAAAATTTTAGATTCTCCAGTTTCCATAGCTTCAGAACTCGCAGGGCAGGGAACCCTTTTTCAGGACAATGCATTTCTTCTCCCACATAGGAGTCGGCTAAAAGCATTCATTATTGTTGCAACCAAGCATTCATCTTTCTCTTCATTTTCGCTACCAGTACAATATTTTTCAACAAATAGATATACACCATGGGACACCCCATTAGACCTCTCATGAAATCTAATCCAAAATCACGGTAAATAGAAATGGACTGCGAACCTACCAGCATAAAAGGACACATGTCATTGTTCGCTCATATATATTAAGATTCAATCAAGATCGGAGGAAAGGGGTATAAAAATGAGATTTAAAAATTTTTCTAGTCCTAAAAAATATTGTTTTTTAACAACTCTCTTATCTAAAGTCAAGGATTGGATGGGAATGTCTTTTTTTTTCTTCTTCTTTTGACTAATTCTAAGTTCGTTTTGAATCAATCGTAATTGTTCGTTTCTGCACTTGGCTTGTTATAGATTTAAATTATAAAAAGACATCTAGTTCAAAATATGTAATCTTACATCTTAAAAGTAACATGAATGTGTTGTTGTTGAACGTTATTTGTTTTGTAACTTCTGGATCTAGTAAAAATTGTCATCGTGGTAAACCCCCGATCCGATTTACTTATCGGAGGAGGGTATAATGGTCTTGTTCTTTTAGTTTTATTTGCTTAATAAGTAGAGGGGCTTTTTGGGCTTTTTCCTTAATGTCCTTTTCTGTTAGAATAATCTGACAAGAGTGCGTATTTGTAGGGAGTAGTTTTACAATTGGGGATTCATTCTGTTCTGTAAACTCAAATTAGAGCTATCGCTATGTGGAGAGAGCCGACCTCTCGAAAGTCGGTAAACCCTTAGTCATCAATTCAATTCAATCAACCGATCGATTGCCTTAATCGATTGGAATTCTTCATTCATTGAGTTCAATCTGTTCGTATTTCGAATTTGCTGAGTTAATTTTGTTCGTAGTACAACACATCGCACCCAAGGGATTTCTTCCAATAAAATTGGAAACTGATTCAATAGCGTTAATCATTTTTTTTGGGTGCAAATTTAAAAAAACTATATGAACTTCAGATGCTGAAGTTCTCAAAACCGTATACCATCGGATCAAGAATACAATGCCCACCCTTATGTTGTGTTCTAAGATTTGGGTAGAAAGGGAAAGAAAATTTTCTTTCGTTTGTGTTCTTGAGTGGTAAGGGAAAGGAAATAAATTTTAACGTTTTTAAGCAACAAAAAGAAAAAAAAAAGCAAATTTGTCATTTTTACAAATATATTTTATCTATTTACATCAGACTTTAATTGATGAGTATATGTGTAATTTGTAAGTGATAATCATTACAATCCATTTCTAACGTGAAATCAATGCAACCCTATGAAATCCTATAAAATTATATGAAACATTCCATATTTAATATGAAATATTTGGAAAGTCAATGATTATGGAAATATGAAATATATGGAAAGTCAATGTTTATTGAAATGTTTCATAGAACTTTATAGGATCTCATACGGTTGCATTGGTTTCACGTTAGTTACAGGCTGTACAAGAGGGGGATACTTTTACAAATGTTTTTATTGTCATATAAAATTTGAAAGTAAAATCAACATTATTTTTCTTCAGTTTTATTTCTTATCTTCCTATAAGAACTATAAAATATTTTTTATTTCCCCTTACTTTCCCTATAAGAATTCAATATTGAAGGACATAGACTATCATATACATTTATCAAGGTTTTCTTATTTGCATTTGAACCAAACATAAAGCATATGCACCTAAAACCAAATTAGTAGGAAAGCTATTCTACAAAACTATTTCATTAGGATTTAATGCTATTTTGGTCGCTGTTGTTTCGAATGAGGAACAAATATAGCTTAATGACTATCATTAGCCTCTTGATATATTATAACTGAGGATGTTGTTGTTGCATGAGTATGTGTTCTTAACATTCATATTGGATGAGAATCACTCATCTAAAAAGACACTTGCTTAATTTGGATAATTAAAGAAGAATGGTCTATGGAAACAAGGGGAAAAAGTACACATAAAGCAGAAATATTCACTAGAAAGAAGAGGAAAACAAGACAAACATAACAGGTCTTTTTTATGTTTAAGTATATAATAGGATAGATAGACATGCATTTGAGATAAAAATCTTAGTAGAGATCATGAATACAAACATCTGAATACTAATACATTGGATAAAAGACATTTATTTGGCAGCAGTGCATGTAGCTATTTAAGTTCACTCCTGGCCTTGCTTGTTTAAGGAATTCCAGATATGACTTCCAACCAGTTTGGACAGTCTCAAGGGTTGTGGTTCTTATGATCAAGCACATCTTGTTTGTTTGCTGCCAATTAAGGGTCAATGCAATCATTCAGTTATGAATAGAGGAGCAGCAAAAAGATAATAACTAAAGAAGTTAGCAAGATGTAGGAGGATTTCTAACCTGGGCCAAGAGATCTGAGAAAGGTTCAGTTTACAAGATTCTCTCTTGTTTGGAAGTACTTTTCATGTGCGGATCTACCTGAATTTTATTGTGCCTCTCCTTTCTCTTCTTCATTTGAGCAACAAATGCCTTTGGCATGTTTGTCAAGATCACCTTGCGAAGCTTCTTTATCTTCAGCAAGGTTTCAGGAAGCGTCTCTAGCTTCTCACAGCACCTGATTTCTAAGGTATGCAGTTGCTGCATTGTTCCTTCTTTCACAGTCAACTTTTTAAGATTTTCCAGCTTCCAGAGCTTAAGAACTCGGAGGGCAGGGAACCCGTTTGAAGGAAACCACATTTCTTCTCCCACATAAGAAGTAGCTAAAAGCCTGAGGACAATCAAGTTTGTCAACTCAGATAGTGCTGGCATGGGGTCTGTATAAATCTGTGAGACGGATAATGTAAGGACTTTGAGTCCAGATGGGATCTGGTACCATCCAAGAGATTTGGGTAAACGTCCTAGTAAGTACAGTTCAGAGAGACTCTGGAGACTTGATAAATTGTTAAGCATGTTGAGCTGTATAAGCTGACCGTTTGTGCCCATGGACCTCCATCTTAGAGATTGAAGCCTAGAGAGTGACGAAATCCATGAATCAATTTTTCCATAGGAGGCAGCATGGCTTGCAGACGACTCTATCGTCAGATCAAGTTTTCGAAGGTTGGTCATCCTCTCCAGAGTGGAGCTGATCTTTCCTGCAGTCTTCTCGTCTAGAAACAAACCTTGTAGAGTTTGGAGCTGGCTTGGAGCTGTATGTTGTATTTGTTGCAGCGGTATGTCTAGACGAGCTCTGTTGAGACAAAGATGACGAAGACAGATCAAGCTCCAAATACAACTTGGGATGGTTGTGATTTGTGTATGCTTGATGTCCAGTGTTTCAAGGTGGAGTAGGGCATCAAGTGAGGAAGGAAGAATTCTCAAGAAAGTATATCTCAAGCCTAAATACCTCAAGTGAAATAGGTTCCCCAGATTCTTCGGTAGCAGTGGTCGATCAACCTCCTCCAAGTCAAGCACCTTGAGTAATCCAAACCCTCTGGCTCCAATCATTCGGGTTAAAAATTTTCCTACATCATCTGCACCTGTATCTTTCTTTCGGTTGTTTAAGGATACGTAGGACTGTAGATAGTTCGAATCTTTTGAAACTTGGTGGTACTTGATATTGGCGCATTCAACGATCCGACGAACTCCAAATCCATGTCTTGGTGGCGTATTTAAATTTTCATCTGGTTTTCTGTGGAGGTGGAAGAGGCCTATTTCTACAGCCAAGGGCCTGAAGATGTCATGTAGGGATCCAATCATTCGGCATTTCTTGGGACTCTCATCGGATCTTCTTTTTGAGATTTCCACCATGTTCCTTTGTACAAGCTCTTCGAGATATGCCTCCACCGTGTCCTCCAGACAAATCCCTTGGATTGGCTTCCCAAATCCCTCTGCAACCCACAACCGAAGCAACCTTCTGACAGGTACTTCAAATCCTTTATGAAAGAGCCCAAGATAAAGAAAACAGGGCTTCAAGTGGAGTGGTAGATCATTGTAAGAGAAGGCTATAATATCAAACGATGGGGATCGGGTAGGAAAATCGAGTTGCTTATTAATACTAGACCAATCTTTGTAGGTCTCCTCCTTTGTTGAAAGGAAGCCAGCAAGCAGTTTAATCCTCAGGGGATTTCCTCTGCAGATATCTGCTATTTTTTCTTTCAGACATTCCTCAATCTCGACTGATAATGGGCTTTTCTTCACTAGACCTGAACCTTCTACCTCTTTAATGAACTGTTTAAAACCATTCTCCTTGTTTAGAGGCCTGTAGTGAAAACGGTTAGTTGCATCTGCAAGTGAAGCCGCTCTTTCATCAGAGGTGGTGATAACCACCTTACTTCCGTCGTTTTCACGTGGTAAGGCACATCTTAACTTTTCCAAGAGCTCGAGACTTTTGATATCATTGATGACTATTAGGTACTTTTTATCCTTCAAGAACCCCTGAAGCCTCTCTATCAGGTCCTCATCTTTGAGTTTCTCCCTGCCCTCCAAGACCTTGTCAAGAAGGGTTTCTGTCTTCACTTTGCTCTTGAAGCTGGTGATCACCTGTTGCAGTATATCCAAAATAAGAGCCCCAAATAACCAGTTTGTATCCACGACCAGCCAAGCACGGCAAGGAAACATGTGATTGACCGCTCCGCTCTCGTAGATTGTCTGGAGCTGAGGTGCAATATCTATGCCAATCTCTCCAAAGACCGAGATCATTTGAAGTCGTTCGCTGTTGCTGGTTATCTGCATCTTCAGAGGGTCGTTTGCTTGTTTCTTGGTAATGGTCCTTGGTGCACAATAAGCATCCTCAGGATCTTGCGTTTGTTGTTCCTGCTGGTGCATCCCGTAAGAACTCCACATCGGTGCCGGAACCAATGAACGTATTCCAGCTTCCCATTCTTGAATTTCTTTGCTGAATCCTTCCAACTTAGATTTGAGTCCCGAAACGTTCTGAGAGGAGTCCATCGTATCGTCTTGAGGTTTCAGCTCTTTTGCAATGACCGAAAGACACTTCTTGACAAAACCCATCCTTTTCAAACGGGTTTCTATGAAGCAGACTGATTCTATGGTGTCTTGAACACGATAGATGATGCCTAGAAAGCGAAGCAGTACCTGATCCATGAGCATCGCACCACCACTTTGCTCTTGGTATTGTGCATTATTCTGTATCTTCCTAAGTTCCACCATAATGTTACTTGGCTCTTGGTGTTCTGCAGCATTTAGAATGCTTTTCATCTCCGGAAACTTATCGAGTACACCTCTAACCTTTTCAAAAATTCCTGATCTCTCATTTAGCAAGTCTGAAAGTTTCTGGATCTCCACAGATACAACAGCTTCAACAGCCATTTCTCTAGATCGATTTCTCTACTATGCAGAAGGAGAAAAAGAAGTTTTTAGAAACTTTCAGACTTGCTAGAGAAATGGCTGTATCTATCTATCTATCTATATGTGTAAAATAATACGTTATCAATAATTTTAATATTTTCCGATCGAGACTTCCCATCTACTGCCATAATTTACATGGGATAGAAGAAATCACCTTAGATGAAGGCTTTCACATGGACTAGGGGACCAACTAGAAACATGCTATGTATATATAAAAGGGTTTTTTCTTTTTATTTTAAAATAATGGGTCTTTTACCACTTTTACCCGACAATACTAACCAGGTAAGAATTTCAATCCACGCAAGATTCTCGGTGTTTACCATCAGTAATGGACTCAGGATTCGTGTTTATGGAGGAGTCTTATAATATTTTTTCCATGTCAATAGGAAGATCAACTAAATTGATTTTCATGTAACTTTTCTCAAGACTATCATTATTTTGGTTCTCCTCTAATTTGTTAATACTCAAGGTTGTTAATTATCCAAAAAACAAATTTTAAGAGACTAATCAATATAAACCGCAATAAAAGAAAATAATTGGAATAATCAATAATACCACATGAAACACCTTGTAATAAAATAACAACCCCCTACCTATAATAAAATAACAATCAAACACTACCTAGAAAAGAAATAAAATAACAATCAAACACTACCTACCTATAATAAAATAACAATCAAACACTACCCAAACACTACCTATAATAAAATAACAACAAATAAAATAACAATCAAACACTACCTATAATAAAAAAAGAAATGTCAATTTATTATAAAGACCTGTAATAAAATAAAAAAGAAAAGAAATGGGTGTTAGTTACCAACAACCCCCTACCTATAATAAAATAACAATCAAACACTACCTAGGAGTTTGTAAATATGTAATTTTAAAATTAAAGTCAATTTATGTAGGGCTAAAACTACCTAGAAGTTTGAAATAACATCCTTACCGTTCCATGCTTAAATTTGGAATGTTCGTTTCTTTTATCCCTGAGCCCAACTCATCTCAGTGTTCCTCATCATCTTCTAACTCTCACACTGAACGAGCTCCTAAGAGCAAAAGTGTTTCAGCTAAAGGCAAAGCCCACACTGAACTTTCTTCAAAGACTAAGACCCCAAGCAAAAGACTTCAGAGACTACCCTTGTCAACTCAACAGTAGGTATGTCTTCTAACCCAGCCTCACTGCTATCTCCTTCTTCTCTTTCGCGAGCTATGTCAGTGACTAACCTCTCACTGACTTCCCCAAATGCAAATCTTGTGATGCACAAGCGACCCTCGCAATCAACTACTCCGGCTTCTCCTCATCCCTCCAAACGACAAAAGCACGTTGCAACCAATCCCTCAAAAAAGGGCAAAGGTTTCAAGAGTGTCAAGGAGATGTTACTAGGTAAATATACATTCTCACAACATGTTAACATCTCCCCAAATCATCCATTCTTATTTATCTCTTCTACTCCTACAGGTAAGAACCTGGGGTGTTTTCAGTCAAGACCTCAGAAAACCTACATGGCAATCAATCTAATGCCATCCCAACCTCAGGTAATTTACTTACCATTATTTCATCTTTGAAAGCTAATAAGTCCTCTATTGTTTCCAAATATACTGGTTTGTATGGTTTGTTAGAATTGTTTGGTTTGTATTTGATACTTTAATTTATTTTACAAATCACAAAAAGGTAATAAACCTTACAAACCTCGTCTTAGCATAAAAAACCAGTCAACCATTACAAATTAAACACAAAAATAAACCAATAAACAATGATTAACCATACAAAAATTTGATTAATCATTGTTTATTAATTTATTTTTTGTGTTTAATTTGCAACCATTGACTATTTTTTTATATACATGGGTGGTTTCCTTTACAAACCATCATTTGAATATAAACCATACAATCCACTTAATCACCTTAGAATAAGAAAATCAATGACCAAGATTAACCTAAGTTATATACGGTTAACACAAATTTATGGGTTAACAAAATAACTCTATATATCTATGTATATATAGAAGTAGGTTCATACAAGAACAAATCAATTTCGTAGGAACAAAGGAAAGAAACAATTTTACATCGGGGATTGCTATTTGGACACCCTCACTCACATAAATATAATGGATCCCACTACTCAGACCCAACTGTGTACTCACATCACCTACTCCCACCCCCTTACATGTGATGTGGGCCCATGTGAGACTCACCCATTAAATAAATCATATATGATTTACTTAATTGGTGGGTCCTAACATGTGGCTCAAAATTTGTTCATTTGTTCCTACAAATGAGGGTGGTTCTTGTATGAACCCACATACATACATATATATATATATATATACATATAGAGGAAAGTTCAAATGTGAACCACTTTTTGGTTGTGAACGTGAGGACAACCGAGAGCGCGACACGTGGCGGCTTTGAGTGTGGTCCCCCTCTTTAATTCAATGCCCTCCCATGAATCGCGTCTAGTCATCCGCCATGGACTTGACGTGGCGCCTAGTCATCCGCCATGTGTCGCGCTCTCGATTGTCCTCACGTTCACAACCAAACAGTGGTTCACATTTGAACCCACCCCTATACATATATATATACATATATATATATATATAGAGAGAGAGGGGTTCAAATGAGAAGTGCTAAAAAAATGAGAAGTACAAAAGTGATCTCCACCACTCATCCGGTCAATAAAGGCGGCTTTGACCGGTTACGGGGGACGTGATCACAGAGGATTGACGCGATTCATGGGAGGGTAGAGATTATTAAGGGGGGGGGGGGGGGAGGTCAAAGCCGCCTTTGTTGACCGAGATGAGTGGTTCATGGGAGGGTAGAGATTATCTACTTCTCAATTCTCATTTTTTAGCAACCTAATACTATATACTTCTATATATATATATATATATATATATAGAGAGAGAGAGAGAGAGAGAGAGAGAGAGAGGAAAGTTCAAATGTGAACCACTTTTTGGTTGTGAACGTGAGGACAACCGAGAGCTCGACACGTGGCAGAGACTAATCAATAAAGGTGGCTATGAGTGTCCCCCCCCCCCCCCAATTCAATGCCCTCCCATGAATCGCGCCTAGTCATCCGCCGTGGATCTGACGTGGCGCCTGGTCATCCGCCACGTGTCGCGCTCTTGGTTGTCCTCACGTTCACAACCAAAATGTGGTTCACATTTGAACCCACCCCTATATATATATATGTATATATATATATATATCCTATATAGGGAAGGGTTCAAACGAGAACCCTCTTATTTGCGAAAATGCGAGAACCCTCTTATTTGCGAAAATGCGAGAACCCCTAAACCACTCGTTAAACATATATAGAAACACATGGAGTGCTTAATTTTAATCTTAAAGCTACTCCCTCTTTACTTATCAATTGTCAAAAGTGACATTGACACCCTGCATCCACCTCAAGCTACAAGTTTACAAACACATGTACTGATGTACCCTTGACAAAAATATGTTTGATCTCATTTGGAGGGAAATAAAATGGACTTCACCAAATTCTATTGAATTTCATTTGACAACCTGTAGAGGATATTCAACCTACCCAAACATTATGTGTTAGCCTTAAGATTAAAGATATCCCTGCAGTGTAAATTAAGAGAAGATGGAAAATAAGATCTTGCAAAGGTCTCCTTTAATAAAAGGTGGCGGTGGTGGCAGAAACTAGTGGCTACGGTGGTGTTTATCACGGTTTGTCACGGTGTTATCATGGTGTTTATCATGGTGTCATCAAGATGTGTATCACCGTGTTATCACGAAGTGTTGGATGTTTGAGTATATTTACGTTTGATGGGGTGGTCTTAGCTATAATGTGTTTATGCGCACCAATTGTTTGCATCGAGTATTGAATAGGGGAAATGGCTTGCTGGCGTGGTGTAGAAGGGGTACCATGGATACAATTTAGCAAAAGAATATTATAAGTTGAGGTGGTCCACAATTGTTTTCGCATTCTCGCAAATAGTAAAGGTTCTCGTTTAAACCTTCACCTAGGGAAGGGTTCAAACAGAAACCCCTCTAGTTTACGAAAATGCAAGAACAACTTTTAAATCACAAATCTACTTAAGCAATTAACCACATACATCATCTCACCACAACATGATGGGAAGGGACATCATTGCAACTAATAATAAGGAATCCATAAAAGACCATTAAAGAAATACCAATTTCCATTCAATAGAAGTTGACGACACAAACCATGAGAGAGTAACTCGATAACCACAGTGAGAAATTACCAAATCCAAGAAAATCAAGCATAAACTAATGAATAACACAAGTCAATATTAAGAAGCATATGTTCATCCCTTTAGGTAGTCCTCACCTTAGCTCTTCCATGACTTTGTTCCTTGAAGTGTTCGGTGAGGCCGAGATGTGCCATCAAAAGCCATACATGAGTGAGAAGCTCTCCTCCCTTGTGAAGCTGTTTAGCATGGTCAAATCCATTGCATTGGCCTGCTGCATACCCAAGTATCCCTATCCACACATCTAAAACCATCTTCCACCTCCGTCTAGGATCGTCCATATCCTCCAATCTAGCTGCAAGGTTGCACGCCTCAAACAGTACCGATTCACTCATATCATCCACCTTCAGTGTCCCCGGAAAAGATTTGGTCCCCGCTTGTCCTAACATAACGTACAGATCAGTATACTTATCTTTCCAGCTTCTTTTTTCTTCTAGAAGAGCCAGGGCCTGAATACATGTGTCTTGGAACCTAACCATTCCAATTCCAATGGGTAACATGAAAGGACATTCCACCAACAGATACAACATGTAATCTGCTAATTGCTTACTGTATTCCATGTGAACTTCCCATTCTTCTTTGTGAACATCCAATTCTTCACTACGGCCCTTGAGTTTATTTTTCTCTCGCTTACTTTTCTCCCGCTTGTAGCAGATGATATCAGTTGCTATATGCCAAATGAGAATAATATGGTCAAATTCCACCTCCACCGACCATTTTAAGTCCTCATATTTTCCTTGGGTTTTCAGAGCAACTTCCCATGGACGGGCTAGTAAGATCTTACGATCCAACTCTGTGTCCATAGATTTTTCATGGAGGTGCTTAGAAATAACATCTTTCAGGAATATTGGCACCGCACGAGGTTTCTGATGGTTAAAACTCACCCAGTGCTTAACCCATAAGTTCTTGAGCATTTCACCCAAAGGGATGAAACTCAAGATTTTATAAAATCCCGAGTATTTCTGATGAGCGTGACAAAATCTTAACAAGTTATATTGATATACAGAGCATGACCATCTTCTTTGGTTTTCGCTTTGGCCTGAGAGAACAAGGGAGCAAACTTTTGAAAACTTGGAAGAATGCTGACTGAACCATAGGATTGCCCAGTCAGAGGAAAGGGCACATATGGCCGCGTATGATTCCAGCAAAATAGCACCTATTAGCAATATGCAAGTAATCACAACATCAACAAGTGGGTATTTATGTGATCTCCTCACATCTATGGATGCAAAGAAAGCGACAAACACGGAGAGGGTGGTGAAGAAAGTGAAGATACGGAAAAACAAGCCAAAACGAGTATAGATGATGGGTGCTTTTGTGTAGAAGACATCATAGGCAAAACCAAGTTCACATTCAATCACCCCGAACGCAATCGCTGGGCTGTATGTCTTGAAGAAATCCCTACTCTCATCTCGTTGATGGAAGCTAAGGACCAGATCCACAAGGAGCTGTTTGAACTGTAGAGCGTTAAAGAAGTAATTCGCTTTGAGCAATTCATCACGAAAATGATTGAATTGACTAGTATCTGTGGTGTTGGTAAGATAATCTCTGGGTGATCTCCCTTCTTCCATTGAAGCAGCAGTAACTAAGTACCCCTCTGCCTCTCTTAACTTGAACTCCTCCATGAACCTCACAAAATTGACTCCAGCTGTAGGCCTGGCCCCTAGAAAGGAATCCTGAAGATTCTTTCGGTCAGCCGACCTGAGAACCCATGTTCTTTCACCATACTTAACGATCCCACACAGAAGCATAGGAATGGTGAGGTAGGAGAGAGTAGTGCCATCCCATGATAGGAAAGTGATGTAGATGGCTGCAGCAGTTTGGACAAGAAGCCCAAGGAAATGCCTTAACCATAATTCGTTATCGGCTAAAGCATAAGCAGTGATGGTATCCGGCCCACCGAGGTGAAGTAACAGAAACGGCGCCCAGAATGCCATCAGCCTTAGATTACCATACTGGTCGCCGTGGCAGTTACCGACATGGGAGGAACTCCGGTTAACAAGGATGCCAAGGGCAAGTGTGGCTACCCAATCTGCCAACAAGTAGGCAGACCAAATAAAAGCTCTGATCCATCTGTTGGCAATATACTTTCTCTTGTTACCACTGTAGATTAGTAACACTTGCAATGCAAGGCTGATGAGTACTAATCCTCTTGGCTCCCATATGTTCCATTGCTTCCTCACAGACCCCTCCAAGATCTGAAACAACCTCCTCTTCTGGTCAACAAAGATCAAACTGCTCAAAACTGTCCAAAACATAGTAAGTTAGGTAAAATTATTAAACTACAAAATCGACAAAAAAAAAAAAAATGAAATGAGTTAAATTATTGATATTGAATATTATGGATCAACTTACTGCTAAGTACCATTGTTGATATCCGGACTCTTAAAATTTGAATCTCTTCTTGTAAAAACTAGATGTAAGCCAAAACCTGCAGGCTGGTTTTATTGATTAAAGAAAGACTTGTTGTTCACTTCAGGCATTGTTGAAAAAAAGTATTAATCAATTACATTGTTATAAAAAAAATTATGTAAAAAAATTTATTGGTTCTTTGATTTTATAGTATTACTTATTGCTTCTCTAAGTTTTTTATTTAGCATCAAAGTTTAAAACCACTTGACTAGAAGAACTCCATGATATAGTTAATGCTAAATTGGTTTCATTCGACGCCTAAAACGTCTAAGCTTCCTAATAGAATATTTTATGCTTTACAGGACTCAAGTTTATAGGAACAAATCAAAAAATGTTCTCTTTAAAAATGTTACAGTAAGTTTTTAAAACTTTTTTTTGGCATTTTACAAGTTTTATTTGGAAGGTTTTTAATCAAAATATCATATTAACAATTTTTTACGACACCGCGTGAAAAGTATCATATCATCACAAGTGTCCATAAATAGATGATTTTATAATGCATTTATCAAAGATGTCCATAAACTAGCTAATAAGACACTTTACTTTAAAAACGTTCTAATAAGACACTTTAATTGGATTGTTGCGAACAACACGCATGGGGCTAGAAAATGTTCGTAGTTCATATCTTTTCTAATAAGACACTTTAATTGGATTCTTTACATTTTATTTTTATGTTAAAAAATACTTACATAATTTAAATGATTTACATAACTTAAAACTATATTATCTTTGTTTTTTAAATGTAAAAAAATAAGCCCCATATCCCGTGGGCAAGCCCGTAATCCCGGTAAAACGGGCTGGACTTTCTATATTAGGTCCCTTATTATATTTATTATATTGGGCTTGGACTTTCTATTTTAATATATTATACTATTAAAATAGAAATATAGTATAATATATTAAAAAATTACCAAATAAATTTAACTTATTATATTAATTTAAAATGGACCAAATATGTTGTAAACTAGGATTAAAGGAATAAGAAAAGTGAATGGACAAAATTACCATTTTCTTAATTCTAATTTTTATAATATTATTTATGAGAAGTACTATATGTGTTATAAAAAATAAAAATACAAAGACCTTGTTAGTTAAAAATTCTTTAGAGGGACCTTAATCATTATTTTTGTAAACCACAAGGACCAAATTTGTATTTAACTCATGATTTTATATTAAATGAGACCTACATGAGACCACATCACATGTGATTCTAATTAGTTCTTTTGTTCCTGCAAAATAGGGTTTTGTCGGGTTTGAACCTACTTCTCTCTCTATTTCTCTGTCTCTCAGAAAGAGATGTGAGTTCATACGAGAACTCAACTATTTTAGAAAAAAACTTTCTTTTACGAAAAACTTTTTCATATAAAATTATATGTGTTATATGACTAATAATGTTAGTTGACTATATATAGTTAATCATCAACTATATATGCCAAACGAATTATAAAAAAGGAGTATCAACACGTGAACATGATGGGGAGAGAGGGGTTGGCCAATAGTTAGGAAATAATTAAGACGGTCTGATCATCATTGATGTAAAAAGTCAAAGTATCGTATACAATCGCAACATTGATTATAACCACTGATCACATGAAGAAGGGTTTTTTCATTCATATATGAAATGGTTTTGTTAGATCGGATTACAAGTAATGAAAATAGTTTCTTTTAATCGTTGATTGAGAGGGGGGCTAAATCTGTTATAAAACCTAAAGTATACTAATTAATAGACGAAATTGGCCATTCTTAACTATATTTTATTCAACGACATTTAAGAGCAAAAGTATAGGGACTTTGTTTTAAAAAGAAAAAAAGAAAAAAACAAGCTACGAGCTTGTGTCATTAGCTTGGGCCTTGAATAGTCACGAATAATATTTATTTTAAAACTTCCCATCTACTGCCATAATTTATTTAAACGCATTCATACACGATATTAAATGAGTCTAATTAGGACTTTAGGAGTATGATATATTTTTATATCTTTTAATGTAATAATGGCAGTCTATCGGTCAAGGCTTGTGGAAGGTGTAATAGGAGTATGATATATTTTTATATCTTTTAATGTAATAATGGCAGTCTATCGGTCAAGGCTTGTGGAAGGTGTAACAACCAACCCAAGTTCGAATCCGGGGGTGAGCAACCAGGGGCCACTGAGTATTAATCCTAGGAGAACATGTTTTAGCTCTCGGTAAAAATTACGAATATTCTATTTATTCTTGGAATATGCTTGGGATATTTAATGATTTAAAGAAATCATTGAGATTTGTTTACTTATTAAATCTGAAACTGAATGTAGTAGGTTTCTGGGTCGATGAAAACAGCAAGGATCATGACCGCATGCTTTTCCACTTGAAACAAATATAAACTTTGTATTAGGACCACTTCGCATCCACAGTGAAGTTTTTCTTGAGGTTCAACCTTCGTTGTAGATCAGAGATTCTTGTCCAGTCACAGATTTTATTGAAACCCAGGTGCTTGAACAACAACTCTGTTCTTATTTACTTTTCTTTATGTTATTTATTTATTTACTTTTGTTATTTTCTAGTCATTTCTCATTTAATAAATCTATAATATATATAGATATATTCTTTAAATTGATAAAAAAAAATTATTATAATATAACTTTTTTATTTTTATTTTTTTCTTCCTCACTTTTATACAAATTTAATCGAGATTAATAATCTATATTACTATAATCTATTTGCTCGTACTTTTTTTAAGATTAATATTTTTGTAATGTTCTCATTTTTTTAATCGTAGTATAAAATTATATTTATGTTTTAATTTATTTTTTGTTAACAAAATATATAAATTGAAAAATTAAAATTAATGTAAAGTGAAAATTAATAAATTATATGTGAGTTTTCAATGTATATACTAAATTTATCTAATAATTTATAAGTAAAAACTATATCATATATAAGAAAAGAAAAGAAAAGTGACGTTTTTGTAAGAATGAAAAGTTTGTTTTATTAAGGTTCTTAGTTTGTTAAAATAGCAATGGTGTGACAGGAAAAACATGGCAAGTGAGGTTGTAAATGCTTTAAAAAAGTGTACCTTCTCCATTAGTTTCAATGTCTTGTTTCTGTGATCAAGATCTACTGCCATTCACCATTGACCAATACATTTACCCTTCAACCACTTGTCTTCTACATGTTTATTTATATACTTGAATACTGTGAGTTCGGTGGAAAACTTAAAATAATAAAAACAAGGAACACACAAGTAGCCATCTGGAAGATATGCACTTTTCATACAATTATAACATGCGCATGTGCATAAAGACGTAAAAGAACTACTTAATTTACTTGTATGCAAAAAATGTATGACGTCCAATGAGGGGCCGCCACGAGCCTTAGTTTTCCAATTTTTTAAAGATTTTTCCTTAAATCTCTCTCTACTAGAATACTTGTGATTATTAGTAGCCATGGAAATTGGATAAAGAGAAACAATGGCTGTATATGGTTGTTACACCAAATTAAGATGCTTGCTTTACATCTTGGATGTATATGAATTTATGGCTGGTTTTACTTTTCAAATCTGACTTATTCTTGGATGATGAAGACAGCAACAAATTGATATGTCAATGTCATGTGGAGACACTGAGGATGAATACCTCCCCAGGTAAAACAAATGGGTTGACTTTTATTGGTTGACTATATATATATATATATATATAGCTCTTAATTAATCATATCATCAATGATTGTATTTGCTTTTACACTGAATAAACCAACCACTATGCATTTGTAAAATAGCCCTCACCTAATGCATTGACCTAACAACTTTCTTCCTTGCACTCTTTTAATTTTCCCTGAAATTTTATCATAAATATATAGTCACATGGACCAAATGTACAAGTTTTAAAAATGTTATCTATTCATCTTGTAATTTTGTTGAAGACATTCTTACTGTCACTTGGTACAACTATGTTTTTGAGTGATCGACCTAATTAAAATCTTGTGTAGAATCTCTGGAATCACCCTAGGGGACCAAATTTTATCCAGACTCTACATCTAAATATTTAACTGCATGGTTGTTTATCTAAGAAATAAAATCTAGAAAGCATGGTTTGGATGGAAACTCACCGTTGGAGAAACTCTAAGGATCCAAACATTCTTTTCGACACTCCTTTCGTTCTCTAGAAACCATTATGATCTTTATTCTTAGATATTGAAAGAAAAACACAACCTTTTCTTTTATTTTTGTCAGAATTTCAAGCTGAAGTTATTATCCCTTCTGCACAAGTGCACAATGACTTTAATGTTTAAATATGTCATATAGGTCTAGCTAGGTAAACTAGAGCTTTTCTAGTTACTCCTTATACCTAAAAGAAGCAGTAGACCATGTATCAAGTCTTAACACCACCATGATCAACACCAATGTTGTAGCCACTGATACCACTAACTTTTTCTACCACCCCTTTATGATATCATAAGATTGTGGAGGAAGATCCAAACCCAAAGACCATAACCTCTTTGAAGAATAAAACAATGCCCATCATACATATTATGAAAGGGCTATTAATTGCATGGTTGTGCCAAGGTATATTGAGGTGTGTTTGGCTCAGGAAAGATATTATTGGGGATGCTATAAACAAATAAATATTAATGTAAACATCAAGAAGGAACAAGTAACAACACAAGAAGGAAGCTAGGGGCGGTTACTTCTCTTCGTGGGAAGATTCGAACTTGGGTCGAGAGACTTGGTGCCTTGGTGGCACGCAAGATACTCCGCTGCACCAACTGCTGTTGAAAAAAAAAAAACACAAGAAGGAAGCATATTGGTACATGTTGTTTCCATTAAATTTGCTAGCTAGTTAGGCATCCAGCTTAACTCTTCCATGACTTGATTAATTACCACCTTGGGCTTTGTACTCTCCAAAATTTGCAAATGTCTATTCTCCCCCTGTTCTGTTATTTGTCATTTCAAATTGAATGGTGATAGCTTTATTTTTAATACCTTCATATTGAATTAAGAAGCTAATTATTTTACCAATTTTAATCTTAAAATGGCTTTTATTTGTGTGTTTTATAAATGCAGGCCCAAACTAGAAAAGCCCATTTATCATTTGCACTTCATTTGTTTTAAGAAGTTAGCAGCCCATGGCACCTCTCCTTGGTAGAAGCGGGCGGCTCATAGGCGGATGGCAGCCGCGTCCCACCCGCCTGAATACACTGTGGTCGATTTATTTTGTGGTGCAGGCGCCCTTCATGCGGGTTGCAGCCGCGCCATACCCGCCGACGATCGAATATTAGGGACTGATTTGGGATAATTTCGATTCGGAGACGGTTTCTTCACGATGGAGGTATAAATTTCGATTGGAAACTGCAATTGAAACAGCAATTGGAAGCAATGATCGATTGGGAGCAATTTCTCTTCAACAATTATCTTAGGTTTTGGTAATTTCTTTTTCTTTTTGTAGTTGTAACCCTAGTTTTCCATTCCGACATTAGTTTAATTTGATTTTGGTGTTTTGTTACTCTGAGATTCCATTGTAATCGTTTGGGACAAGCTTATTTGCTTGATTTCTAATTTCAATGTTGGTTTCCATTTGAGTTTTCGATTAGTCTGATCAATTAGTTGGAATTTCTTATAGAAAATTGTCATTCAAAGTCTTGGATACGTAATCGTCTGAGAACTTTGATAAAGTGACGATTGAACTCGTTGGTCTCGATAAGGTTTCCGAATTGAGTTCTTGAAAAGGTAATAACTAGTATTACCGAAGCTGTAACAAAGTACCCCTCTGCCTCTTTTAAGCTGAACTCCTCCATGAACCTCGCGTAATTGACCCCCCCCCCTGTATGCCTAGTCCCTAGAAAGGAAAGCTGAAGATTCTTTCGGGAGAGGAACAATAACGTGTTTATGTCATTGGTGGCTGGTTGTTAAAATTTTCAATTCGAAACCAGCAGGTGTGCTATCAGTTTGTTAGTGGTCTTAATTACCCATGAGCCAAAATGCCTCAAAATTTTCTCATCATATGGAAGTGAATTTTGCATCTGTGGTTAATTTTGTTGCTTCAATGTTAGCTTTTGCATATATGTTCTTAATTCAATCTTATCTTAATATGTACTCATATAAAGTATCTTACTAATTTATTTCATTTGTTTTCTTGAGAAGGAAGTAAAGGAAATAAAATAAATTTTAACGTTTTTGAACAAGAAAGGATAGGAAATATGTCATTTATTTCACATCGGATTTTAACTAATGGGTATATGTACATGTAACTTTTCAAAACTTTTTTGTTATAGTTGTTTTCGTTCCTTTCCTCCCACATTGGGGTAAAGTTTCGGAAATAAAATCAACATCTTTTCTTTCTTAAAAGAACAGGAGAACATGATATTATATATTCTTCCTAGCTTATTTCCTTCGTAAAATAGGACTCGAAAACACAATGCTAAAATCTGCAATCATTTTACTTACCTCACTTGTCTTATTGTAAAGGGCAATATACAGGGGAACCAAGAAGGGCCACCGTGGAGCATTGGTTCACAATGATAAGAGGATATTTGAGGAGGTATGCTGTATGCAGAGCTTTGCAGTTCCTATTTTCGTTTTTGGATCTGACAGTATTTGAGGTAGAAAAGTAGGGATGTTTGGGAGTGCTTATCTGAAGGTGCTTATAACTTTTCAGTATTTTCAAGTGTTTGGGTAAAGCGCTTACAGCTTACTTTGAGAAGGCAATAAACAGTTATTTGAAAGGCAAAACTTTTTAGCTTCCTAGAGAAGCCGATAAGCTGGTAAGCACTTTTCATCATAAGCACATATGCTAGATGTATTAATTAGGATATGAAAAGGTAATAGTTCAACATATATCCATAATTACTACTCCCCTGCCTCCCATTCACCATTAATATATATTCATATGTACTTAGCTTTCAGCAAGTATTCATGCATAAGGAATTAAAGCAAATTAATTAAGGATCTTTAAGACCAAGATTGTAATAATATCTTGTTGTAAAACTTATACAAAACCAAAAGCAAAAAATTTTAATGAAAGCATGACACGTGGTCATAAGTAAAAAATAAAGCAGAACTAAAGGTCTCTATAGTGAGAAGAAAAGGCTTTGTCTCTTGAATCCAATTGTTTCTGTGAATAACCACATCTAGCAAAGAGATGATTGATCCTTCATTTAGAAACAAGGGTCACACCAAAATTTGTTAGCCACCTACATCTGTTGAGTTGTTTTGTTTCGACAGTTTCAGTTTTCTTTTACGGAATTTCCTCAATATGATTGTGCTTTTTTCCCCGTATTATTTGCAGTAACAAATGACTTTAGCATGCGTGTTTGTCAAGATCAACTTGCTAAAGGTCTTTATCCAGCAAGGTTTCAGGAAGCTTCTTTAGCTTCTCAAACACCTGCATGATTCTAAGGGATGCAGTTTCTGCATTGTTCCTTAATACATAGTCAATACTTTTAGATTTTCCAGCTTCCCCGGAGCTTAAGAACTTGGAGGGAAGGGATGAGAACACATTTCTGTTCCCACATGAGAACCAGCTAAAAGCCTGAGGTCAATCAATCTTTCCAGCTCAGAGAGTACTGTTGGCATGGGATCTATGTTGAGCGCTGAGATTGAAAGTGATTGTATTAGTTGACTTTGGAGGATTAGTGCCTTCTTTTAGTTTGATTTTGGATTCAAATTTCAAGAATTAATTGGGCTGTGAATTCTTATGAGCACATCATATTGCCAAGGACAAAACATGTAACAAAAGAAGGTAGACATATGACTGCAATATATATCATAGAAAATTTTCTAACATGGGCCAAGGGAGTAATAGGCCAAGCTAACATCAGACACGACTTATTTGTTTTCCACGATCTTAGTGTGCTTCTCCTTTTTCTTCTTAATAGCAGAAACAAATAACTCTGGCATGTCCGTCAAGACCAAGTTGTCAAGACCCTTTATCTGCAGCAAGGTTACAGGAAGATCCTCTAGGTTCTCACAGCACCTGATTTCCAAGGTATGGAGCTTCTGCATAGTTCCTTCATGCACCGTAAACAATTTTAGATTCTCCAGTTTCCATAGCTTCAGAACTCGGAGGGCGGGGAACCCTTTTTCAGGACAATGCATTTCTTCTCCCACATAGGAGTCGGCTAAAAGCCGGAGGACCATCAAGCTAGACAGCTGAGATAGTGTTGGCATGGGATCATCTTCTAGCTGTGATACTGATAAAGTAAGGACTTTGACTCCAGCAGGGATCTGGTACCAATCCAGAGATTTGTGCAAATGTCCTAATAAATATAATTGCGATAAGTTCTTGAGACTTGAGAAAGGTTTAACAATGAGCTCCGAAGGCCGGCCCATTTTGTCCTTAGACCTTAACCTTAAAGATTGAAGGCTAGACAATGATTGAATCCACAAATCAATTTCTTCGTAGGAGGATGAATTACTTGTTGAAGACGACCGTCTGGTCAGATCAAGTTTTCGAAGGTTGGTCATTTTGCTCAAAGTCAACCCAATCTTTCTTGCATCCTTCTCATCAACGAACAAACCCCATAGAGTCTGGAGTTGGCTTGGAGCTCTTGATTTTGCAGATATGTCTAAACGAGATCCGTTCAGACAAAGATGACGGAGATGCTTCATTTTCCATATAGAACTTGGGAGAGTGGTGATGTGTGTGTGCTTGATGTCGAGTGTTTCAAGATAGAGCAGTCCACCAAGTGAAGTAGGAAGAGTGTCCAAGAAAGTCCATCTCAAGCCTAAATACCTCAAGTGGAATAGGTTGCCGAGATTTTCTGGTAGCTTTGGTTGATAAACGCCCTCCAAATCAAGCACCTTGAGCAATCCAAACCCTCTTGCTCCAATAGTTTTTTGTAGAAATATTCCTACTTCTTTGGCAGGCATGTCTTTCTTGCGACCATTGAAGGATATGTAGGATTGCAGATTCTGGTTGAATGCTTTTGAAGTGAGGTAATCCTTGATATTGGTGTATTCAACCAGCCGACGAACTCTGATACGAGGAGGTTCTTCTGCTGCATCTGATTTCTGGTGCAGGTGGAAGAGGCCTATTTCTACAGCCCTAGGTAAGAAGACGTCATGTAGGGCTGCAATCATCCGGCACTTTTTGGGACTCTCATCGGATCTCTTTTTCGTGATTTCCACCATGTTCCTGTTCACAAGCTCTTCCAGATATCCCTCCACCATGTCTTCCGGAATAAGCCCTTCTTCTGATGGCTTCACAAAGCCCTCAGCAAGCCACAACCGAAACAACCTTCTCACAGGTATTTCATATCCTTTTCGAAAGAGTGCTAGATAAAGAAAGCAGGGCTTCAAGTGGAGTGGAAGATCATCGTAACAGAAGGCAAAAATATCAAATGATGGGGATTTGGTAGCAAAATCAAGTTGTCTAAAAACACTCGACCAATCTTCATAGACCTCCTTCCTTGTTGAGAGCAAACCGGCAAGCAGTGAAATCCTCAGCAGCGTTCCTTTGCAGCTTTCAGCTATTCTGTTTTTCAATTCCTCCATAATCTCGTCTGAGAATGGGCTTCCTTTTGCACCCCATACCTTTTTAACGAAAATCGCTAAGCCACCCTCCATGTCTATAGGGTTGAAGCGATATTTGCATAGTGCATCTGCAAATGAAGCGGCTTCTATATTGGGGGTGGTGATCACCACCCTACTTCCATTGTAGGCATCCGGTAAGGCACCCCTTACCTTTTCCAAGAGTTCAAGACTTGTGATATCATTGATGACTATTAGATACTTATGACCCTTCAAAAACCCATGAAGCCTCCCTATCAGGACCTCATCATTGAGTTTCTCCAAACCCTTCACGCTGTTGACCTGTCGCAGTATACCCAAAATAAGATGTCGAACTGACCAGTTTGTGTACACAACTACCAGTGCGCGGCATTTAAACTTGTTCTTGACCTCCTGCTTGTTGTAGATTGTCTTGACATGAGCCGATTTCCCTATGCCAATCTCTCCAAATACCGAGATTATTTGAAGTGGTTTGCTATTGCTTGTGATCTGCATCAGCAACTTCTGCACATCCTTCTTGAAAATAGTGTCTTCTCTCTTTCGTGTGTAATAAGCATCGCTCTCTTGCCAAGGTTGCAAATGCTGACGTATGGTGTGAGAATCCTGGTGCCGTGCCGGAGCTAGTAAAGGTATTCCACCTTTCCATCCTTGAAATTCTTTGCTGAATCCTTTCATCTTGGATTTGAGTCTGCGAACATCTTCAGACCAGTCCATAACATCTGGAACTTCTCTGCAAAGCTTGAACTCGTTTGCCACAACGAACACATGCTTCTTGACAAAACCCATCTTTTCCAAACTATGTTTCGTGAGAGCGAAAGATTCTATGGCGTCCCCAATACTGTAGACTTTGCCAAGAAATTGAACAACCGAATTCGTAAGAACCTTGTTGATTTGCTCTTGGTGCTCTGCATTATTTAGAATGCTTTGGATCTCCCCAAGCTCCTCCATAACTTTTTTAACTTCATCTCTAACTTTTTCAAAAATTTCTGATTTCTCGTTTAGCAACTCTGAAAGCTCCTGTATCACCACAGATACAACAGCTTCAACAGCCATTTTTCTCTCTATCTCTCTACAAAGTAAAGGTAGAAAAGAAGCTTTTAGATGGAGGTGAATTGCAAACCAGTACAAAGAACTCTCTTTTCTTTAAGTTAAGATCCAGGGATGGACAAGGTCGAGTTTTAACGATTCAAGACCATAACTTGATTGGTCAAGATTACGAGTGTCGCTTTGTGGCGTACCTGCTGAATATAAAAGAAAAAAAAAGAAGCCATGAGCTTGTGTCATTGGCTTGGGGCCTTAAATAATCACCAATAATACTTGTTTTAAACTTCCCATCTACTGCCATAATTTATTTAAATGCATTCACAGGGGGTTGTTATTAGTTACACGATCTTAAATGATCTCTAATTAGGAGTATGATATTCAAAAATTGTAACGTGATAGTATTATATTTGTTCTTGGAAAATGCTTAGGATATTTACTGATTTAAAGAAATCATTGCAGATCTGTTTACTTGTTAAATCTGAAAATGCGTGTGGGTTTCTGGGTCGATGAAAATGGCAAGGGTCATGATCCCATACTTTTCAAGGTCAAACAAATATAAACTTTGTATACATTTAGAAAACCACCACTTTGCATCTCCATGTACAAAAGAGTAAACTTTCTCAATTATTTTCAATATCTTGTTTCCTTCTTTCAAGATCTAAGGCCATTAATCAATACATCTACCCTTCAACCACTTCTCTTCTACACTTTTATTTATATATACTAGAATAATTCTTGTAATTATTAATGGTTTAGAATTATAGTAGGTACATGGAAATTGGAAAAAGAAAATCATGCAATGACATCTGTATATGGTTGTTAGACCAAATTAAGTTGCTTACTTTATATCTTGGATATAAATGGCTGGTTTAATTTTTAGATCTGACTTGTTCTTGGATGATGAAGACAGCAACAGTTAATATGTCAGTGTCATGGAGACTCTGTGGATGAATATAAAACAAATGTGTTGACTTGTATTGGTTGACTATATATATATATATATATATATATATATATATATATATAGCTCTTAATTAATCATATCATCAATGATTGTATTTGCTTTTACATTGAATAAACCAACTACTATACATTTGTAAAGTACTCCTCTCCTAATGCATTGACTCAACAGCTTTCTTCCTTGCACTCTTCTTTTCCTGAAATTTTATCAGATCACATGGACCAAATATGTAAGTTTAAAAATGGTATATATTCATCTTGTAATTTTGTTGAACTCATTTTTATTGTCACTTAGTACAACTACGATTTTGAATGCCCAAATTAAAATCTTGTATAGAATCTCTGGAATCACCCTAGGGGACAAAGTTGAACACTATCACCTACCATATCGGACTCTAAGGGGGCCGTTTACTTGAACAAGTACCAGGTAAGTGCTCATGACCGGTAAAATTGAACACTATCACCTACCATATCAGACAATATTTTAGTCTCTCAAAACGATATCATACGCAACAATTTGTCCGGTAAGCTCTTACCAAGTAAGAGTTGTTGATCTCACTTACCGGGTAAGACTCTCGGTTCGTGCTATTGGCTTATCGGGTAAGATTTTAGTCCTTTTCGTGTTTGTCCCGTAAGGTAAATTGACCCGGTAAGCACTTACCAGGTAAGCGTCAAGTAAACGGCCCCTAAGTCTAAATACTTGATCACCCGGTTGTTTATCTTAGAAATTGAAACTAGAAAGGATGGTTTGGATGGAAACTCACTGTCAGAGGAACTCCAAGGATCCAAACTAGGGGTGTTCATTTTACCGCCCAACCCGCATAACCCGCCCAAACCGCACCGCACCGCACCAAATCGTGCGGTTTGTAGCCTTTGCGGTACGGTTTACGGTTTGTATTTTTTTATACCGCATATTGCGGTTTGGTTTGCGGGTTTTAATTGTCCAAACCGCGGTTCAACCCGCACCGCACCGCACTTTAGTTATATTATTTATTTTATACATAATAAAGTTTTAGTTATATTATTTATTAAAATAGTTCAACAATGCCATCTTTTAATAAGGTAATTATAAAAATATTAATTAAAAAAATGAAGTAATAAAAATGCCTACTATGATTGTCTAACCTTAAATAGAATACGCCGTCTCCATCTAGTTTATCTTAAATTCTCAAGAGTCGGAAGTTGATCAAAGTTGAAAGATGGAGCTCAATCGATTGTTTTGGAGTTTTTATTGTTTTCTTAGGATTTATTATTTGAAAGTTTTTATACTTCATATTTCCATGAAGTATTTTGTTTGAAGTTTGGACTATAAAGTCTTTTTTTTATGAAATTTTGTTTGTTATTTTTCATGCAACATATTATATATAAACCGCAAAACCGCATTGTACCGCACCGCACCGCACCACACCGCATTTTGCGGTTTGGGGCATGCGCGGTTTGGTTTGTGGTTTGAAAAAATGTCTAAACCGCATATGCGGTTTGGTTTGTGGGTTTGGCTCTAATCCGCACCGCACCGCACCGCGAACACCCCTAATCCAAACATTCTTTTTGAAACTCCCTTTGTTCTCTAGAAAACCATTATGATCTTTAGGTCTAGCTAGGTAAACAAGAACTTCGTTAATTACTCCTTATACCTAAAAGAACTTCGTTAATTACTCCTTATACCTAAAAGATGCAGCAGACCATGTATCAAGTCCTAACACCACCAAGAGAGATCAATGTTTTAGCCACTGATGCCACCAACTTCTTCTACCACTGCTTAGGTATATATATGAGGTGTTTGCCATTTTCTGTTTGCCACAGGAAAGATATTATTGGGTATACTACAATTTAAATATTAATGTAAACATTAACACATAAATATGGTACCATCATGAAATGTGAAGCAACAAGTAACTACACAAGAAGGAAGCATAAAGCTACATGTGTTGATCCCATTAAATTTGCTAGCTAGTTAGGCAATAGCCAGCTTAACTCTTCCATGACTTAATTAATTACCACCTTGGGCTTGAAGTGTTCGGAGGACATGAGAAAGGTCTCCGACATTACTTTTCAAGAATCTCCACCTACACGTCTTCCTCATCTTCCCAATATCACTCATCTCATTTCATGAAGTTGCAAGCTTGCAAGCCTTAAATAGTACTGACTTAATCCTATCCCCCCTTCACTGTTGCTATAAACACTTTGGTGCTTACTTGTTCTAACATTTTATAGGCCTTAAATTTACTTGTGCTGCTCTTCTCTACAACAAAGCCAGGGGACTGAATGCAAAGTGTCTTGGAACCTAATCATTCCACTTACACAGTTACACTGGGCAACATGAAAGGGCACTTGACATATTAACATGTAATCTACCAATTTATTGTTGTGTAGCGTGTCATAATCCCATATAAGAATATTATAGTCAATTTTGATACTCAATTTCTTTAGACTTGCAAAAATGTTTGTAGGTATGAAGAGAAACTTCCCCCTTGAATTCAATTCTTAAGTAGATTTTTCTCTGAAGTGCTTAAAAACACCAGCTAGGCGCGATATCCTGTTTCCCTTTACCCAAAAAAGAGGGTGAACCTTGAGGTTTGGTGAAATGCTGAGGACTTCTGAGTGAAGAAAAAATCAAACAAGCAGTATTGCTACATAGCTTGACCATCTTTTTTTTCTGTGCAGATTGGAGTCACATGACTGAGTGGAAAAACAATGAAATCTTGGAAAATTGAAATGTACCAATATACTACCAACAAGAGACAAAGTCAAAATGTTCAAGATAGTGCCAAGTTAATTAATGTTTGTGATAAATAGCCTAAGATTCTTGGAAGAGATGATGATCGGAACTGATCAACTATCTGCTACAGCATGGCGTGTGGTCAACCGTCCAAAACACATGTACCCAGAGAAAACGCTGCTGCTGAAATGCACAAAACCCCTTGTTATTGAATGGAAAGTGTTCAGTAGATCCGTCTATGATGGTGTGGGCTCATCTCCTTGCTCGGTTAAGAAAGCTTTCTTTTAAACCTTTGTAACCACTGGATCTGCAAATTACTCATCTCCCCCTGTTCTATTGTTTGACTGTTTGTCATGACAAATTGAGTGGCTTTAAGGGGGTGTTTGGGAGCGCATTTGAAAACTCCTTATTAGCTTATCTCCTTCTTAATAAGCTGTTTTGAAGTGTTTGGATAAGATGCTTATAGCTTTTCAAAAAGCAGATAAGGAGTTCTTTGAGAAGGCAAAACATTTTTAACTTTTTAGGAAAGAAGATAAGCTGATAAGTGTTTATTATCATCAGACGCACTCCGAAAAACTAATATTTTTTTATTTATCTCGGTTGTCTTTTTAAGAGGGGTAGTAATTTTTTTCTGGCTTGCTTTCCTATATTTTTTGAACATATGCTGGCCTTTCATTTACTCAAATTCTACAAAACTCTTTACCTAGGATTCTAGGAATGCATATTTAAACCAATTACTACTTGTTTATGCTCTCTGGTTGCTGTTGTTGACCATGAAGAACACACATGAATGATCCCTTGAGATCTAGAGAAGTCACTAGCTACTGCTAATCTCTCATGATCACTAGAGAATGCTATTGTAGTGTGTGTTCTTGGTTTTGATAAACAAAGAAGCTTCTGTTGAAGGAAAAGGGAAGAAAGTATAGAGAAAGCAGAAATATTCTATGAAACAAGTGGAGAACTACACAACCAAGCCGTCTTTTCAATGTTTATGAGATAGAAATTTTAGTAGAGACTAGAGAGCACGAATACAAACATTTTAGTACTAAAAAGAGGTTCATCTGCCATAGTAGTGTTGTGTTGCTTTTGCAATATAGCGTTCTAAGTATACTGCTGACTATGCTGTATATGAAATCCAGGAATTTTCGAATACAACTTTCAACCAATTTGGACTGTCTCAAGGGCTGTGGATCTTATGAGGGAGCAGCAACAAACATAAATGGAGGGTAGAAAGATGATTGCAAAGATTTAGGAAATTTTCCAACCTGACCAAGAGAGAGAAGAACTTCTTTTACACAATGCTCTGTCGTTCAGAAGTTCTATTCATTTTCCACAATCTTAGTGTGCTTCTTCTTTTTCTTTCTAATAGCAGAAACAAACGACTTTGGCATGTCTGTCAAGATCAAATTGTCAAAAGTCTGTATCTGCAGCAAGATTACAGGAAGCTCCTCTAGCTTCCTACAGCACCTGATATCCAAGGTACGGAGATTCTGCATCGTTCCTCCATGAGCATTCCATGTTTTTAGCTTTTCCAGCTTCCAGAGCTTCAGAACTTGGAGTGCAGGAAATCCATTTGCAGGACAACATATTTCTTTTCCAACATAAGAAGCAGCTAAAAGCCTGAGGACGATCAAGTTTGACAACTTAGATAGTGTTGGCATGGGATCTTCGTCTAGCTGTGAGACAGATAAAGTAAGGACTTTGAGTCCAGAGGGGATCTGGTACCAATCAAGAGATTTGGGTAAATGTCCTAGTAAGTAGAGTTGGGAGAGATTCTTGAGACTTGTGAAAGGTTTAATAATGAGTTCTGAAGGTCGGCCCATTTTGTCCTTCGACCTTAATCTTAGAGATTGAAGGCTAGAGAGTGATGAAATCCACATTCCAATTTCTTCATAGGAGGATGAATGGCTTGTTGTTGTGGTGGTGGTAGTTGTTGTGGTGGTAGTGGTGATTGTTGTTGTTGTTGAGGATGATTGTCTTGTCAGATCAAGTTTTCGGAGGTTGGTCATTCTTTTCAAAGTTGAACCAATCTTTCTTGCAATCTTCTCATCGACAAACAAACCCCATAGAGTCTGGAGTTGGCTTAGAGCTCCATGTTTGGTTGATTGTGCAGATATGTCTAGACGAGATCCATTCAGACAAAGATGACGGAGATGCTTCATATTCCATATAGAACTTGGGAGATTGGTGATATGTGTGTGCTTGATGTCGAGTGTTTCAAGATGGAGCAAGACACCAAGTGAAGAAGGAAGAGTGCTCAAGAAAGTCCTTCTCAAGCCTAAATACCTCAAGTGAAATAGGTTCCCCAGATTCTCCGGTAGTCGTGGTTGATAAACGCCCTCCAAATCGAGTACCTTGAGTAATCCAAACCCTCTGGCTAAAACGACCGTTTCTAAATATGTTCCTATTTCTTCTGCAGGCATGTCTTTCTTTCGGCCGTTGAAGGATATGTAAGACCGCAGATTCTGGTTGAACGCTCTTGAAGTTGGGTAGTCCTTGATATTGCTGTATTCAACCATTCGGCGAACTCCAAATTGAGGTTCTGCTGCGGCATTTGAATTTTCATCTGGTTTTCGGTGGAGGTGGAAGAGGCCTATTTCTACAGCCCTGGGTAAGAAGATGTCGTGTAAGGCTCCAATCATTCGGCAATTTTTGGGACTCTCATCAGATCTCCTTTTTGTGATTTCCACCATGTTCCTGTTCACAAGCTCTTCCAGATACCCTTCCACTATGTCTTCCAGAATAATCCCTTCTTCTGACTGCTTCACAAAGCCCTCAGCAAGCCACAACCGAAACAACCTTCTGACAGGTATTTCAAATCCTTTCCGAAAGAGCCCTAAATAAAGAAAGCAGGGCTTCAAGTTGAGTGGAAGATCATTGTAACAGAAGTCTAGGATATCAAGCGATGGGGATTTGGTAGCTAAATCATGTTGCTTAAAGACACCCAACCAATCTTCATAGATCGCTTCCCTTGTTGATAGCAAACCAGCAAGCATTACAATCCTTAGAGGCGTCCCTTTGCATCTTTCTGCTATTTGGTTCTTCAGATCCTCCATGACATCACCTGGGAATGGGATCGCTTTCATACCCCATACCTTTTTGATGAAAAAATTTAAGCCATCCTCGCCGTCTAGCGGTTTGAAGTGATAATGGCTTGTTGCATTTGGAAATGAAGCAACTTCTTCTTCGGGGGTTGTGATCACCACCCTACTTCCATTGTTCGGATCTGGCAAGGCCTCTCGTAGTTGTTTCAAGAGATCGGCACTTCTGACATCAATCACGACTATCAAGTACTTTTGGTCCTTCAAGAACTCGTTCAGCTTCCCTTTCAGGTCCTCATCTTTGAATTTCTCCTTTCCCTTCAAGCTGCTGACTTGTTGCAGTATAGCCATCATAACATGTCTAACTGAGCATTTTTCCTGCAGGACTACCAAAGCACGCGATGAAAACTTGTTCTTAACCTCTAACTTGTTGTATATCGTCTTGACATTAGCTGTTTTCCCCGAGCCAACCGCTCCAAAGACCGAGATGAATTGAAGTGGTCTGCTGTTACTGATTAACTGCTTCACCAACTTCTCCACATCGTTCTTGAAGATGGTTTCTTCTCTCTTTGTTGCATAATACGCGTCTTGCCATGGTTGTTCATGTCGGCGTGTTTTATGAGAACTATGGTTCATTGGATCCGGAGCCAATGAGGATTTTCCATGTTTCCATTCTTGAATTTCTTTGCTGAATCCCTCCATTGTAGATTTGAGTCTGCAAACGTTCTCAGAATAGTCCATGTCATCTGGAACTTCTTTGCAGGACCTGAACTCATTTCGGATGATGAAAATATGCTTCTTAACAAATCCCATCTTTTTCAGATGGGTTTCGGATAGCGCGAAAGATTCCATGACATCCTCCACATGGTAGACTTTGCCTAGAAGCTGAACCACTGAATCAGTAAGCACCTTGTTACTTTGCTCTTGGTGGTGTGCATCATTTAAAATGCTTTGAACCTCCCCAAGCTCCTCCATTACCTTTTCCACTTCATCTCTAGCCTTTTCAAAAGTATCTGAATTCTCCTTTAGCAAGTCTGAAAGCTTCTGTATCACCACAGATACAACGGCTTCAACAGACATTTCTCTCAACAAATTACAGGTAGAAAAGAATTTTTTATATGGGTGCAAACGGCAAAACCAGTAAAAAATAACTCTCTTTTCTTTGAATTGAGATCCAGGAATGAACAAGATGGAGTTTTAATGTTTCAAGACCATAAAACTTAATAGGTAAAGATTCCAAGGTTCATTTTGCAGACTTGCTGAGTATCAAAAGAAAGTCAAGATCTTCTATCATTGAATTGGGCCTTAAATAATCATAAAAAATTATATTTTTAAGACTTCCCATCTACTGTCATAATTTATTCATCAGTACCGACAGCATAGGGTTATTAGATATATGATCTGTTAAATGAGTTCTAATTAGGAAGATGATCTTTTTAACTTTAATATGTAATAATAATTCTATTTATCATTGGAATGCTTAGGGTATTTACAGAGACCAAGCTGCTTCCGTGAGAGTTGAGACCGGTGAGACCAAGACTTTACACATGAAATTTCACAACAAAACGTTGTGAAGGTAAAAAAAATTCGAACCCTTCATAATGAAAACAATGTAAATGTTACGTACACGATGTTTTTTTATTGTGAAGGTTCATATTTTTTTTACCTTCACAGTGTTTTTCTGTGAAGGTTGGATTTTTTTACCTTGACAGTGTTTTTCACTATGAATGTTCGATTTTTTTTTACCTTCAAACTGTTTTGCAGTGAAGTTTCATGTGTAAAGTCTTGGTCACACCGATCTCACGGAAACAGCTTTGGTCTCACGTGAACCTTAAGTCTTATCTTATATGATGGTCTATGTAAAGATACGTGATTCATTAATGGGTGAATCTAAAAAAGATTATAACTGATTTAAAGAAAGCATTGCAGATCTGTTTTCTGAAATTACAGGTGGGTTGATTTCTGGGCCAATGAAAACGGCAAGGAGCAGGATCCCATCCTTTTTCCAGGTCAAGAAAATATAAAGTTTGCATACATTTAGGAAACCACCACTTGCACTGCATGTGAAAAAGAGTAGACTTTCTCAATTATTTTAATATCTTGTTTCCTTCTGTCAAGATCTACTGTCATTAGTTCACCATTAATGAATATAGTTACCCTTCCACCACTTAGAATTATAGTAGGTACATGTGAATTGGAGAAAAAAAATAAAACCAATGACATCTGTATGTGGTTGTTAGACCAAATTAAGATGCTTAAAAGTAAAACTAACCATTAATTCGTATCTTGGATGTATATGAATAATTTATCATGGCTGGTTTTACTTATGAAATCTGATTTTTTCTTGGATAATCAAGACAAAACAGATTAATTCCATTGGTATACACTGTCATTGTAGAGAGTTCTTGTCTTGTTTTCCAGAGCATTATCTCCTCTATTACAGTCTATAATTTGTATGTCCATTTTGTCTTTTTGGTCTTATTTAACATATAGTAATAGTAAAATACTTCTATCCATATGAAATATGGAGCAGATGCCCCGAGTCTTTGGGGGGATATTTGGGAAGAAAAGGATGTTTTTTCCCGTATTTAACAAAAAGTAAATCTTAAATAGCTCTTAATTGATCATTATCATCAGTTATTGTCTTTGCTTTTACATTGAATAAACCAGCTATGCTGCTACTATAAATTTATAAAGTACCCCCTCACCTAATGCATTGAGTACTCAACAATTTTCTTCCTTGCACTCTTTTTTCCTGAAATTTTATAAGATGATATATAGTCACATGGGCCAATTAAATATACAAGTTAGAAATCATATGCATTCATCATCTAATAATGTACATGTTGAAACTAGGATCTAAGCGGGTTGTTGAAACAAACATCCAAAATTAGGATCTAAGCCGGCTGTTGAAACAAAATAATACAACTGACAATGATGAAGGTAATAATTTCTAATTGTGTATTCTTTGTTAGAAAGTTAATTTAGACATCATATCAAGGTAAATCTATATCTAACTAATAAAGATCATGTCTATATTAGAACATTGTGCCATTGCAAATTTGCTATAGGAAACAGAACTTCTGGGAATATTGCTAGAATGTAAGCATGATCAATTCTCTATAAATATGGAATCATCTAAATAAATCTGAAAATTTGCAACATAAAGATGATAGAAAGAAGTAAATGTATTATTGCCCCATTTTGTAACATTAGACTGATGATTAGGTAACAGCCAGCTTAACTCTTCCATGGCCTTCTTCTATCTTGAAGTGTTCAGTGATACCAAGATGTGCCATCAAAAACCAGACATGAGTAAGAAGCTCTCCACCTTTTTCAAGCTGTTGGGCATGGTCAAATCCTCTGCACTGACTAGCGGCATACCCGAGAATCTCCACCCACACATCACCCACCATCTTCCACATCTTTTCAGTATCACTTATCTCGTTTAATGCTGCTGCAAGCTTGCAAGCCTCGAACAGTACCGACTTACTCCTATCCCCCTTTACTTTTGCCGGAAAGACTTTGGTGCTCACTTGTCCCAACATTTCGTAGGCCTCGAGTTTACTTGTGCTACTTCTTTCTTCAAAGAATATGAGGGCCTCAGCATAGGTGTCTCGGAATCTGATCATTCCGATCCCGATTGGCAACATGAAAGGACACATCACCAAGATATATAATATGTAGTCTGCTAAATGCTTGCTATGTGTCATGTGATCATCCCATGGTTCGATTTTGTTACCATTTGAAGCTTTGCCTCTTTCACTTTTGTCCATGTTATAGCACAGATCGGTGGCAATATGCCAAATGAGAATGCTATGGTCGAATTCCACATCGGGTATTGTCCATTTAAATGTGCCATAGCTTTTGTGGGCTTTTAGAGAAGCTGCTCCTCGACTGGTGAGGAATTCCTTAAGATTCAAGTCTGTGTCGACGGATTTTTTCTTGAAGTGATCGAAGATAAAAGACTTAAGCTCGTCAGATACATCGAGATGTTCCAGCTGGCGAAAACTCTCACATTTCTCCCATAAGTTCTTGAGTCTTTTATGAACGGGAATGAACCTCGAGATTTCTTGGAAAGCGGAGGATTTCTGGTTGAGGCAAAAGTCTAACAAACAGAATTGATACATAGAGTTGGACCATCTTTTTCCTTTCTGTTTAGATTGGATTGGCAAGACTAAGTTGGAAAGCAATGGAATCTTGGAAGCATGCTGACTGAACCATAGATTTGCCCAGTCAGAAAAAACCAAAGATATGGCTGCATATGCTTCTAGCAAAATAGCACCTATCAGCAATATATATGTAATCATAACATCAATGAATCGATGGTGATCTGATGTGAAACCAATGAATGCAGCAAAAGTCAACAGCACCGAAAAGGATATGAACGAAGTGATGAAACGGAAAAACAAACCGAAAGGAGTATGTATGATGATGGCTTTTGTGTAGAACTCATCATAAGCAAATCCAAGTTCAACTTCGATCACCTCAAAGGCGGTACGGTAATCCTGTTTCTCGAAGAACGATTGGCTCACATCTCGTGGATGGAATCCAAGAATGAGATCCACAAACAGCCGCTTGAACTTTAGATTATCATAGAAATAATCCGCCATACGCAATACCTTTCGATCACCATTAGAATTATTTGATGATGACATACCACCTATGGGTGTGGAATTTTCAACATCTTCACCAGGTGAATTCCCCTCTTCTATTTGAGCAGCAGCCACATGATACCCTTCTGCCTCTTTTAAGCAGAACTCCTCCATGAACTTGGCGTAACTCGGTCCCGGATCCCTATCCGTAAGAACCGAATCCCGAAACTGCTCACGGTTGGCCGACATCAGAACCCACGTTCTCTCACCATACTTAATGATCCCACACAGAAGCATAGGAACCGCGAGGAACGAAAGAAGAGAGTCTTCCCATGCCAAAAGGGTGATATAAACAGCTGCGGCTGTCTGAACAACAAGCCCAAGCAAGTGTCTTAACCATAACTCGTTATCAGCCAATGCATATGCGGTTATGGTGTCAGGTCCACCGAGATGAAGCAACAGAAACGGCGCCCAGAAGGCCATCAACCTTAGATCTCCAAACATTCTGTTGCCATCTCCGGAATAGACTGAATTCCCTTGGCGGTCGACCAGGAGGCCAAGGGCAACGGTTGCGATCCAGTCAGCCAACAAGTAAGCACACCATATGAAAATTCTGATCCGTCTCTTGGCGATATACTTTCTACGGTTACCGGTTAAGATTAGAGAAATTTGTAGTGCAAGGCTGATGACTACCAATCCTCTTAACTCCCATTTGTTCCATTGGATCCTCACATTATCTGGGAAAACCTCAATCAGTCTCCTTTTTTGGTCAACAAGTATCAAGCTGCTGAAAACTGGCCAAAAGATTAGTAAATTAGTTATCTTGAAAGTGTAACAAATTAAAACAAAAAATATTAGAGTTGTTGATTCTGGATATTGATTAACTTACTGCTGAATACCATTGTCTTTGTTGATAATCTCTAAAGATGTGAAATTTTGATTTGCTACTATAACTATACACAGTGAAAATTTATGTTGTATGATCATTGGTAGATGAAAACTAAACAAGTTGACCCACACCATGATTAAAGAAAAGACTTGCTATTTCACGTGGTTGTTGGGAGTCAAGTCAATGGATCTAAATGAGTATTTACATGTCACCTCTGTTAATTTGTCAGTAAATAATGTAATTTTCAAGATTTCTTTAAGATGGGAAAATTGAATTATTTTGGAACCAAGTGAAAAATGACTCCTATTTTCAGGGTCTACCATTTCTACAGGGCCACGATGTTGTCACTGAACCTCAAATATAAAACAAAAACTATACCCCCCGCACCCAAAGTTTTACGGGAGGGGTTTTAACTCGTAATCACCACGGATACTATGGATGAGAAGCGGGAAATTGGCCCAATGACCAAAACTAACCATATCCAATTGGTATCATATCCATATTCTCCACCATTACTATAAAATACCTGGCATGTCCGTTAAATTGGGTCTATTTTTAATGAACGGACCCAATATATATATATATATATATATATATATATATATAAGAGGCACCTTGATCACTAAAGCATAGTTTTATGTGGTGCTTGAATCTAGTGTTGAGTAAGTTGATGGGGTTAAAGGTAAGGTGAAGAGGGTAGGTTGGTGGGGAAGGTTGAAGATGTTGTGAGCCGAAAAGTCCTGAAAGGGCTATGATCGTGATTCATTTTATGTGTGTGTGTCCGTGTGTGTATAATGTAATCATTTATATATATTAAAAGAAGAACCTCTAGGTATGACATGGCACTCTCTAAAGGCTTCTAGCTTATTTATCTTTTTTCTCATTTTTTTCAATTTTTTGTGGTAAATTTAGGTTACTCAAACCTATTCATCTCCTCTCTAATAATTTCTCTTTTAATGTCTCATTATTCTTTACTGTTCGGTTATAAATTTTCATCTTCTTCTCATGGTAGACATCTATAATAATGTCTCTCTTAATCTTTCAATTCCTCTCTGTTCGATTGTAATTTTGTGGAGGAGATTTTCGTTTTTGTTGATATGAGGAATCATTCAAGAAGACAAATCATTGTGTAGGTTTTTGCTAATGTAAGTATACTATGTCTCTTTTTGATTCTTTTCTTGACAACATCGTCCCTTCTTTAAATCAAAAGAAAATTTAATATGAGACATTCACACAAAATTTGGAATCATGCAGGTATATGGATTGTTTCTTTATGTGGGATGAAGTGGCATATGATGAAATAAGGTAACATTTTTCAGGCATATGTAGAACATAGAAAACATAATTATAGTTTTGCTATGTTAGAGCATTTTGCATTGATGTTAGAACAATGTATCAAGAAAAATGTAAGATTTATTATAGTTTCTTACTCATTTTGTCTCTATTATTGACTCTTTTAGTATTTCATTGTATCTTTCTATTCGGTTATACTTTACTTTACTCCTCATGCAATACCTCTTTAATCATGATACTCTTAATCTCCCAGTTTTTCATCTCTATCAGTTACAACTTTGTAGTGGAGATTTGCATTTTTGTTGATTTGAGACGTCAATTAATCAAGAAGAAAACTGATACTGTGAGTTCATTGATGAAATAAGGTAACATTTTTTAAGCATATGGAAAACATAGAAAAATAACTATATTTTTCGTTTTTTATGGTTGAACTTGATAAACACTATGTTAGAGTATTTTGTATTAAGAAAAATGTAAATTTTATTATAGTTACTTACTTATTTTGTCTCTAATAATGACTATTTCAATCTTTCGTTATATCTTCATATTCTGTTATAATTTTTCATCTACTTTTCATGACATACCTCTCTAATTATGATTCTCTTAATCTCTGAATTCTTTATTTCCATTCGTTTTTACAACTTTGTGGAAGAGATTTGCATTTTTGTTGATTTGAGATGTCAATTAATCAAGAAGACAAATTATAGTGTGAGTTTTTACTAATGTATAATATTTTCACTTTTGATTCTACCCTAGAAAATGTCTTATCCCTTCTTAAAATCAAAAGAAGTTAAATTAGATGATGATAAATTATTTAAGAACAAAGCTACATAAAATATATGGTGTACCGTAAACAAACTTTGCCTCAATATAACATTGCTTTATATTTTGTGATTTATACTATAAACAATTTTTCTACTATAAATATGAAATGCAGTAAAAAAAAATTATTACATTTTGTTAACTAACGGCTAATTAAAGTATTCTTCTTTAAAATTATATTGCTATTATAATTGTATTACGATTTTACCTATATGATAATTTAAACTTTGACTATATATTTCATTAATGACATGTACAATACTTTAAGAAACAAATTTTGCTTATATTATTATTCTTAGTTTTTGTAAAGAAAAATTTTATTACATTATCTATATTTGATATGGTTTTTAGTTATAACTTATAAATTTCTATGTAAGGGTCGATTAATTTTAATGAGCCATTGTTCAAATTAACTTATATTTATCTTTCAACAATAAAGAAAATATTATCGGAATTTTAATTTGTTATCCTAATTAGACTTCATTTGTAGAAAAATACATCGAAAGTCTAAAAAATATGATTAATTATACAAACATATGTAAAATCTATAAACGATAAATGATAAAAACAATATAAACATACATAAGATTATTTTTTATTTAAAAAGTGTATAACATTATTAACGATGGATTACCTTCTGTCGAACATTTCGTAACAACAATAATAATATAGTTGTATGACATGTTATTTGTGTTTTAAAAAGAACAACCACAAAATTATTAACGATGGATTTCAAACTTTTCATAACAAAACAATGATAATATATATATATATATATATGAAAATGTATCATTTATGAAAACACGTTTTCATCATTTTAATTTGGATATCATTAATTAATAACCGAAACATTAGGTTGTACCTAAATTCGGACAAATATTTTTTTAAATATATTTCGCTACCGCGCAACGCGCGGGCCACTCACTAGTTAATATTAATATAGTACATATAACAAATCATATATATTTTAAATGAGAAAATTGAAGAATGTAGGAAAGAACTAAAATGTCCTTCACTTAGTGGTAGAAATCAAAACATTATTTAGAATTTTAGGGGATTTTGGCGGCTATAGCCATGGGGGTACCCCCACATTAATCTCATAGCCATTCTCTCTTTCGTTTTGCACCTCATACCCATGAAAAACCGTTATAAGAACCGTTATAACGGACTTCTTCACTAAAAGACAAAAACGGACGTCGGCTGACCCAAAAAAGTCAACAAAAAGACCGTTTTGACGCCGTTATAACGGCGTCAACGCCGTTTTGACACCGGTCAACGCCGTTTTGACCAAAATTCATAACGCACGTTAGTTTTGACGCCGGTCAACGCCGTTTTGACCAAATTTCATAACGCACCGTTATAACGGCGCCATAACGGTCCGTTATGGCGCCGTTATAACGGCTTTCAGAAAAAACAAACCTTTCGATGACAAGTCAATGAAACGGCGTTGACCAAAACCCTAAAATTATAAAACGGTCCGTTATAACGGCTCTATAACGGACCGTTTTATATTTTTTAGGGTTTTGTGATTTTATGTATGAATTCTAAGGTTTTTATATAAATGGAGTTCATTGTCTTCTTTATTCATACACAAAAAATGAGTGAACACCAAAAACTTTTGGTGTCTATTTCGGGTGGTGGTGGGTGGTATCAAAACGACGGTGAATGGGTCTATTTAACGCACCTTGCCAATCGTCGTGTGTGGGTGCCGATAACGACTACGTATTCAAAGATGGTCAAAAATATTTGTTCAAGATTTGGCATCGAACCTTCTGATGGTGTCACTAAACTTTCGTACATTGAGTCGGGTAATGTTTATATTTTGGCGTCAGATGAACAGTTAACAACTTTCTTACAATCGGTTGTCGGATTAGACCCTCCGGCAACACTTTATGTATACGACGATGTGACTACGGGAAACGATGTGAGTAGTGAAGAAAACCGCGAAGATAATTCGAACATCGGAGACCAGCATCTATATGGTCATACGTCCTTCGACAACGCAGAAATACTTTCTAATGATACATATGGTGTTTCTAGCCAGTACACATCCACCTCCTATGTTCCCGAGACACAACAAGCACCAGAAGAGGCTGACACAGAAGAAGAAGACGACGAAGACGAAGATGAAGAAGAAGACGAAGACGAAGAAGAAGTCAGAGACTTCGATCCTGACAATTATGTATACCAAATACCTGATGACTTTCATGATTTGCCCCCTCACCCAAGGTCAGACGACGTTGACATCATAGCCAACCAAGCCATACGGTACACCCGTCGTGAAAAAGTTAAACTACACCAGGTTTTTCGTACGAAAGGAGATTTGACACTCGCACTCGGATTGAAGTTCCTTCAAGAAGGTTTCGAGTTTAGAACGCCAAGATCTTGCAAAAAAAGATATGAGGCAATATGTGCGCAAAAAAACTGCGGTTGGCGCATATATGCTAGCTGTCTTGGGGGATCAACCATGTTTCAAGTTCGGACATTGAATGATGTCCACACGTGCTCGAGGACGCAAATGCATTCTGCGCATCGGAACGCAAGCAGGAGAGTGCTGTCACATTTGCTTCTAGATAAAACCGGCGATGTTAGAAGGGACCTTCGTGCGGCAGACATTATAAAGGATATGAAAGCGCAACATAAAATAAACGTTTCGTACTGGCAAGCATGGCGTGCGAAATGGCAGGCAATAAACATGATTGAGGGTGACCCCGAGGATTCGTTTACCCGACTTCCTCTGTACTTTTATAATTTGGAGCTCAACAATCCTGGTACGCAGACCAGGATTGTCGTAGGCAATGATGGACGGTTCGTATCGTGTTTCTGTGCCCTTGGCTGCTCGGTACGTAAATTTTTTTTAATTGACGACGCAGATTTTAAGATTCATACTTTTTGTCCGGGTTTTCTTATATCTATACTATTATTTTTGCAGATAGTAACTTTCCGTTCCGGTTTGCTGCGTAAGGTGATTATAATCGACGGTGCTCATTTAAAGGGTCGTTACTCGGGCACAATGTTCTTAGCTGTTGCTATGGATGGAAACAACCAAGTTGTGCCCATTGCTATTGGAGTGGCAAAGTCTGAGAGCGGCGAGCATTGGACTTGGTTTTTGTCTATGCTGAGAGAATGTATCGGGGAAATGGAGGGTCTGGTATTCATGTCCGATAGAGCTGCTGCAATACACCAAGCAATAAACACGGTGTACCCAACTGCGCATCACGCACTTTGTTGTCGCCACTTATTTATGAACATCAAAGCTAAGGCCCCCAACATCGACGACAACAAAACCCTGTTTTGGAAGGCATGCAAGGCTAATACTGCACATGAGTTCGAGTTTCAAATGAATGCCCTAGTAGTTGCAGTCCCATACGCCGAAATGCTGAATAGGATTGGCGAAAACAAAAATGGTCAAGGGCGCATTTTCCAGGACAGAGGTACAACATAATGTCCTCGAACAGTGTCGAGTCGATGAACGCACATGCCACAGTTGCTCGTAAACACCCAATTGTGGGCCTGATGGATTACTTTCGATCGTATCAACAACAATGGTATTCCACCCGTCGTAGAATTGCAGGTTATTACCTTTACGATTTAGTTAATAAATTTATTTTTAAACGTTTGCTGTAATAATAAGGAAATAATTATCCTAAAATATTTGTAGGAGCCATGAACAATAAACTAACCCAGTGGGCGGAACTGATTGTACAAAGAAGAATGGGTAAGTGTAGTGGGTGGACTGCACATGAAATTGGCTATGGTAAGTGGGAAGTGCAAGATGGGTATAGAGATGCGAAAGTCCATGTGTATGATAAGACTTGTACTTGTGGGAAATGGCAACTTTCTGGTTTACCTTGCGGGCATGTTATCACCGTTGCAAGTTACATGGGATTGGACGACTGTTGGCAATTTGCCTCTCCTTATTTCACTGTGCATAACCTGCGGGAAACATACGCTCCTACAATAAACCCCGTTGGCCCGCTACAAACATGGGTTAGTCCAGATTACCCACTTATGGTTGTCCATCCACCGGTAATGAAAAAACTACCCGGTAAACCGAGTAGCAATTATCGTATTCCATCTCGCGGTGAGAGAACGACTCGCAAAAGATGTGGTATATGTCGTCAATACGGACACAAACGTAGTCAATGTATTCACGTTCCATCGACTACCCGACAAACTCCAGCAGAGCCTACACAACAACCGAACGAAACCTTTAGTCGTCCTACATTTGATTTGAATGTTGATCTTAACGAGGATTGATATATTTTATCAGCCATTTGTGTTTATGTGTATGTTATGTTTGTTTGTTTGTAACAACTTTTAATTTGTATGTTATGTTTGTTGATCTTAATTTGTAACAACTGTTTGTTATTGAATTATTGAGGCACTGTGTATCAAAAGGACATAAAAAAGAATTCATTTCATTGAAAGCATGATAACATAATTGAGACACGAAACTTAAAGAAACAACAACAATATCTAGTTTAACGGATTCTCCTAGTTATCATTCGGATAGAGAACTTTAATCGAATTAATCCACCCTTCTTTTTCTTTGATTAGTTGTTGCATCTTTGGATACCAAGCCGCATATTCCTCCTTGATACGTTTTTCTTCCATTCGAATTTCTTTTTGAAGTTCTTTAGCGAACTTCTTTTTGTTTTCAATTTCGGCTTCAATGGTATCTTGTTCAGCCCGCTTACGCACCCATTCTTCACCTATCGCCGCTATCTCCGCTTCTCTTTTTGCTATTTCCCTGCGAAGAGTTCCAGGCATTATTTGAGTAGAAGGAGGGTTTTCAAATTGAGAAGAATGAGGGTTTCCCGACATTCTTTGAGAAGAAGATGGGGGTGCAGACATTCTTTGAGAAGGCGGGTTTGCTGATGAGGAAGGCAACTTCTCAGCCATTGTTGCAATCAGATTTAGATAAAATCTGTATGACAGGTATGAGAATTGTTAATGTGATGCCATATTTTTATAGCGTGTAGGTGGGGAATATTAAATTCAAGGGTAGATTTTAGGTGGGGAATATGAATTCACGGGTGTACAACCAAGAATCTTTCTTATTGAACTGACAAAAGGCAAAAGCAAAAGCAAAGAAAGGACTTCAGACCAAACAGACCGTTATAACGGTCCGTTATGGTCCGTTAAACCGTTATAACGGACCGTTATAACGGTTTAACGGACCATAACGGACCGTTATAACGGTCTGTTTGGTCTGAATTTGCTTTTGCTTTAGCCTTTTGTCAGTAATCAATAAGAAAGAATCTATTCTATCCTTGCAGGTAAAAGTAAAAGCACATTGCACATTGCAGGTAAATAATTCGCTATATATAGGATACCTATTTCTCTTAAAATAATCACATTGCAGGTAAATCTTCTCTTTTTAAGTTCCTACGATATAGAAAATGGCAGGATTTTTACGTTCGGGTGACCGCAGATCCTTCGTTGCTAAAGTTGATAATTTTGTCTACCAAACTGGCCGACTTGTAAGTTTATTTTTTCTGTTTGATAACTATTGCTATAGCAAATTGCAGTTATGTTACTTCATAATTTGTTCGGTCTTTTAATTTTTTCAGCAAATTCCAACCGAGTTTGTGAGAATGTGGGCTTTGAACAATCATAATAAGTGCCTGATGAGGGTCTTAGGCATGAAGTTTCCTATGGACATGAAAGTAGGTTTTGAGGCATCACCCGGATCTCCTTCTGACCGTGTTATCGTTAAGGGTGATTTTAAGTCGTGGCCTTGGTCTGGCAACCTGGACCCCGATCGTGGGTTGGTGTTTACTCTTGTTGAAGACCCACAAACGCATGAGCTTATGGATGGCTGCAGTGTTATTTTCGACGTAAAAATGCTTTAATTTTGTACGACTTAGGCGAGTACGTTATTTTAACAAGTCTGTTTAGCCTAATATTATGAACTGTTATCTATTTTCAATTTTGTACATCAATTGCATATACACAACATTTTTTAAAGCAACTTCACATTGACATAAGGGAGGTAGAAGCTGCACAGGCTCGACTTCAAATTCAAGCCTCACGCACGCATAGTCCTAAATTAGGACTATGCGTGCGTGAGGCTTGTATTTGAAGTTGAGCTTGTGCAGCTTCCATCTCCCTTATGTCACTGTGAAGTTGCTTTAAAAAATGTTGTGTATATGCATTATCAATATATATTGAATTACATGGTTATTATGCTTTCAATAAAATCATCACCCTTTCATGTGCTCAGCAAATTAAAATAGGTAATTTATAAGTACTACAAAATTAGCAACAACTTAACAGACATACATAAACATGAAAATTAAAGACATGAAAATGAAATACGAGAAAATTAAAGTTATGAAAATTAGAGACATAAAATTGACCATCTTCCTCAAAAACCTTCCGATTTAAAGTAATCCGGATAATGTTCTCTAGCTGCTTCCAACCAATCTTCACATGCATGAATATACGAATCTTGATCGTCAATCTTTAAAAGGAGTTCGTAATTGCTTTGTTGGGCATCCCAAATCTGACTTTCTTTTTTTTCAATTTTTTGCTTTAGATTAGCGATCGATTGTTCTTTCTTTTTAATATCTTCTTTGGCTTTGACGATCCATTCTCGGCCCTCCCAAATGACATTACAATTTTTGTTTTCTTCCTTTTGAAAGTTACCTTTAGTTGTCTCGTGGTTTTCCAAGCTTTGCTGATACCGCTTAATGGACTGTTTCATGCTCTCGGTTATCACCTGTGGCCAATAATCGTCCTCTGGTGTTGGTGATTTTGGTGCTTTTGAAGAAGAAGCCATTTTTTAAATCTTACAAATTGTTGGTTTGTTGAGATGTAAGTATGCTATGGACATTTGCTATGCTATATATAGCAAATAAAGTTACGTATTTGGCCCTTATACTTTGTTAAAATTACTCTATAATAGAAATGACTCTATAATACCCACTTGATATATTATATAAAACGAAAGACAAAATAAACCAAAATAACACTTAAATAACATATTTATATAATACGATAGGTCCAAATAACATATCTATACATTACGGTAGGTCCAAAAGATATCAGCCATTTGATGACGGATGTCAACGATGCTCTGGTGCGTAATAGTAGAAGCCCGCATATAGTCAGTATAATGCGCCAACAACCTACATACCCATGGACCACAGTCACCGAGTGCGCCGCTCTGTCGTGGTGTATCCGAAGCCACCTCGAAACTTGAGTGTTGATTCCACATGCTAGCTATACCGGGTTCATTGAGGTTCTCATAACACTTTTGTAGGTTATCGGTGAATAGAGTCCATGCCGTCTCTAGTATTTCCCGAAGCCTATCAGAACCCAACGTGTCATGTATTGTTATATTATACGTTTTCGTGTTCAAGACCCCCAGCACCCAATGTGATTGGTCAATACAAATTGGTATGTAGACCTTCAAAAAGAAAGGTTAAAACCCCAAATTAGCATTTCAATTAATTATATAAACGTGCAAAAAGCAAGTGTCAATATTAAATTAATTTATATACATAAATGTTTAACGGTATACCCTTGTGATAGTACTCCATGCTGGAAAACCGTCCAAATCCCCATTTATCATTGGTTTCCCATAAGAAACTGGATCGGGTGTATTTTCGTTCGACATCATGTGCCAGAAATCTGGAAGCGCGATCGACCAAGGCGCTTTGGCGGGTCGCCTTGACATAATGGTATACACCCATACTGTGATATGCTATTAAAAATAAAAAACGATTGTTAAAGTATTTATATATATTTTTCTTATATATATATAAACTATTTATATATATCTTATATATATAAAGTATTTATATATATATAAATACATATATACATATATAAATTTCTTATATATATAGAAATTTATATACATATATAAATTTAAATGTATATACGTATATAATTTTCTTATATATATAGAAGTATATGAAATACTAACCGAATTCTCGAACCAACCCTGTCTATCTAACCCAAGCAGTTGAGCCCACCACACTTCGTCTATCGGTTCAACCAAATACCGAATATGCTCCTTTTCCAACGTCCCATCCCAGTACTTTTTAGCGACTTTCGACTCCTTTTTAGGCCTAGGTTTAATCTTCATATAAAGCGCTTTCTCAATCTTCCTTTTCTTCCTCAAAGCCTCCAAATCGCGTGTCGGAGGGGTATCGCTGCCGGGATCCCTATATGGGGTTATTGTTGATGCCGCCGGTCTTTTTTCGCGCATCCCCTTTCCCATAGCGGGCTGTACATCCTGCATAGGAGTCTGATCGGGCTGTACATCCTGCACAAAACTGGGAGCCGGCTGTACATCCTGCACAAAACTGGGAGCCGGCTGTACATCCTGCATAAAACTGGGAGCCGGCTGTAAATCCTGCATAAAACTGGGAGCCGGCTGTACATCCTGTACGGGACTCTGGAACGTAAAACCAGATGAGGCGGCCTGAATTGTCACAACAATAGATTGTTATTACGTTATTACAATAAATATCAATATATATATATGGCCAAAAAACACATCCTTTGATTTATTCTATAAACATTATTATAAAAATATCCTTTTATGCTAATATAAATAATTATAGATTTATATATATATCATATATAAATAGTAAATTGCAGCGTACCCAGGAGCGGTCCTCGATAATAGTGTTGAACATGTCAACACCCGTACTCGATGACACCTACGTACAAACACGATACGTTAACAACAAACACGACCCGTTAAATGGGTAAAGCTTGTTTATCAAAAAATCCCAAAATATTTACCTGCGGTGGTGGCTCGGAGTACGTCGACTGAAAGTCGGTGATTGCTGGACCGGAGAAAAACTGGGGGATGGAATCCATCATACTAGTCGGCTGCTGCTGCTGCTGCTGCGTGTATTGCTGGAATGGCGTCTCAGAAAATATACTACTATAATAGGAACCAACTGCAGCCATAGGTTGGTCACTGCTTGAGGCCGCTGACAGCTGCATACAAATATGAAATACCTTATAGTAAATACATAAATAAAAGTACTTATATATATAAGTATTTATATATATATATACATACATACTTATACTAAATACATAAAAAAAAGTATTTATATATATATAAGTATTTATATATATATATACATACATACTTATACTAAATACATAAATAAAAGTATTTATATATATATTAAAGTATTTATATATATAGTATTTATATAATACTTTTATAAAATTCTTACCGTCAAATTTTTAAATCGATCCCACCACGTGTCCTGCTGATTCACTCGAGTCTTAAGAGTGTCAATTTCTGCTTGCTGGGTCGTCCAACCATCAAAAGCATTCCAGTCGTTTGGGGGCTGACTGGGCCCCCCGGTCTCCATGTACGATGACCTATAACCCTCATAATTTCGGAAGGGCTCCTCGTCCATGGGCGGTCGACGACTACGCATCTCATAGTCATCATCATCAACATCATCAACATCATCATCATCATCACCATTCCCACCATCATCATCATCATCATCATCATCATCACGATCACCATCCCCACCATCATCGTCATCATCGTCATCGTCGCCAAGAAACTGTACACTATCTATATACCATTGCTGTCGTTGTTCATCATCTGTCGCCACAATACGCGTTGGCGGTTGCTGTTCAATCAAATTAAAATCTCGTTATCATGTTTATTAGCTAATAAATTGCAATATATATATAGACAATATATATATATATAAATTGCAATATGTATATATATAAAGTAACTAACAATTTCAATAAACATATATATACTATTTATATATACAAACTTATATATACTATTTATATATACAAACTTATATATACTATTTATATATATACAAACTTATATATACTATTTATATATACAAACTTACCTCGTCACTCAACTCTAATATTTGTTCTGCATGTGTCCTATTAAACGTGGACTCCTTATACCAACAAACCCCCCTCGGTATCCTATCGTGGCGTCGTCTATAAATCCGCCTCGCGACCGGAAATGTCTCGATTACCCATATCTGTCATTATAATAAAAAAAAATTAATCAGTATATGTCGAAAACTAACATCCAATGCAAATAAAATATAATTGGTTGTTTTTTATTTTAAGATTTGCTAACTAACCTTCAATGCAAATAAAAATCCTGTCAACGTCATTGCTTTCTTTCCAGCTCTGATTCGCCTTGCCACCGCGTTATTCATCTGGTTAAACGTGTAATCCCAAATATAAGAACCCCATGGAAAGGAGTTCCATAACTCAAGATCGTCTATAAGAGACAAAATAAGCACCGGTACTCTTTGAGGGTTTTGATGCCCAAGGAAAAACCGCTCAATTATCGCCATCAAACAAATACGGACCGCATCGTCGTTCGAAAATGGATCATTTTCTTTTTGAATCCGGTCAAACTGCGTTCTGACATCGTTTACAGTTATCCTCGACGTTCCAAACACACGTCTGACAAATGCATAATTGGTGTTCTGGACCTCGGGCTGTGGTCCAAATCGCAATCCAGTAATCAAACAGAAGTCCCGCCGTGTGAACCGAACGTGATAACCGTTGATATTAAACCACATTTCGTTTGGTTGACCATTTGGCGGCTCGATTTGATGCTCCAAAACTACTAAACAAAGTATTGGGTCCGCAGATGTTTCCTCATTATGTAACCATGGTCCGAACACCGTGTTTTGTAGCAACAAAAGTCGTTCTTCTGACAACCGATTCTTTATTTCTTCGAACAACTGAGTGTGGTTCTTCAACGTAATTTTTTTGCTCTATACACATAAACGAATTATTAATACAGTTTCGATAAAGATATATATAAATAAAGTTGATATATGGGATCTCTTATTTATATATATAAGTATAAACGTATATAAATACATATATAAACGTATTTATATATATAAGTATTTATATATACATATATACATACATAAAGTATTTATATATATAAATACATATATAAACGTATTTATACATATAAGTATTTATATATACATATATACATACATAAAGTATTTATATATATAAATTTAACATAATGAAACGTATTTATATATATAAAAATATAAATATTATATATATATAAACGTATTTACATATGTATAAATATTTATACATATATAAATGTATACACTACATATTTATATATATAATGTTTTATATATATATATATATATAAATACATATAATTTTTAAATTTTTATAAAACGAATTTAAATTTAATACAAAAAGGCCGTTAAGGCACCGTTATGACGGCGTGACGTAACGCCGTTATGACGCCGTTATGACACCGTTATACGTCATAACGGTGTCATAACGGCGTCATAACGGCGTTACGTCGTCATAACGGCGTAACGCCGTTATAACGGTGCAGTTCAATCAAGTTTGGAAATTAGGGTTTCAGCGCCGTTATGGGTTTCCTTAGGGTTTCAGGCGCCGTTATGGGTTTCCAAATTAGGGTTTCAGGCGCCGTTTGCAGTGGTGGTGCGTCGCGGTGGTGCGGCGGTGGTGGCGCCGCGATGGTGCGGCGGTGGTGGCGCCGCGATGGTGCGGCGGTGGTGGCGCCGCGATGGTGCGGCGGTGGTGGCGCCGCGATGGTGCGGTGGTGGTGGCGCCGCTGTGGTGCTGTGGAGTGCGGTCGAGTGGCGTGTGGTGGCGTGTGGTGGCGTATGGCGTGGTGTGTGCAGTGGTGGTGGGTGGCGTGTGCCACCGTTACAAGACCAAAGACGGTGGTGATGGTGGTGGTGTGATTGCGTAATCAAAAAACGTAATGATAGAACAACTTACGTCACCCATGTCGATACCGTTGGAAACAAGCACGTGCGAATTAGTTTGCTCGAGATTCCGTCACGTGAACAATCTTCGGGATTCAATGGTCCCCTCTCAAGTCGGCTCCCCTTCTTTGTAGATTGAAGTGATAATGGACCCCTTGTGGTGGTTGAATTGATTTATTGGGGCTCATGGGCTGGTCAACGAAGGTCAACACCGTTTTGTTGACTGGTCAACAAAAACTCATAACGCACCGTTAAAACGGTGCCATAACGGACCGTTATTGCACCGTTAAAACGGTGCGTTATGAGTTTTTGTTGACCAGTCAACAAAACGGTGTTGACCTTCGTTGACCAGCCTGAACGCTGCTATAACGGCGTCAAAACGGCGTTGACCCCGTTATAACGGCGTCAAAACGGCGTTTTTGTTGACTTTTTTGGGTCAGCCGACGTCCGTTTTTGTCTTTTAGTGAAGAAGTCCGTTATAACGGTTCTCATAACGGTGTTTCATGGGTATGAGGTGCAAACCGAAAGAGAGAATGGCTATGAGATTAATGTGGGGGTACCCCCATGGGTATAGCCGCCAAAATCCCGAATTTTAGACAGAAACTATCATGAGGGCTATTGTGGAATAAAAAATGATGGAGACTACATCGAAAAAGAAGGTCGGCACTATGGGTGGCGGGTCAGGTACTAAAGGGTTTTAAAACCTAGGGGTATCAATTTAGGTCCAACAATATTGTTATTATTAAAAAAAAAAGTTTAAAGTCTTAACAACGAAACTCAAATCCTAAACCTTTAATATAAGGAAATTTTATTCCCATCTTCTTATTGTGGATAGGTGGTGTGAGTACACTGGTGGAACCCAGAGATAGGATCCAATAAATTTATGCGAGTAAGGGGGTGGGATTAGCAACCCCTTAATATAATTGAACATTTTCTTACCATTAGGCTAGTGATGCAGTGCCTATTTTAATTTTTTTTTTCTTTTTTGCTGATTCATTTTTACTTTTCTATAATTCTTTTTTTGATTTTTGTCTTGTTTTCATGTTAACACTTATATATCTTAAACAAAATAAAATTAATCATATTCATTTTTACTTTTTTATAATTCTTTTTTTTTTTTTGACTTTTGTCTTGTTTTCATGTTAACACTTATATATCTTAAACAAAATAAAATTAATCATATTCACTAATTTAAACTGTGTATGTGTTTTTATTTTAAAAACCCATGTGATGTGATAATATTTAATATTTATTATTTTTTTGTTACACATTTTCTAAGATTAAACTCTACATTAAACAATTTAAAACATTATTATATAAAAATCCTAAAAAATCTCTTAAAATACTAGTAATCCCTTGGGATTCCAAAATCTTATATTTAAGGATTACAAATCCAAACAATCATGCAAACCAAACATGAGATTGAAATGAATTTGAAATCCAAATTTTCTAGATCCAATTCATTTCTGCAAACCAAACGGATCCTAAATGTATAAGTGAGTCGCATACATTAAATTGTAATAATTGTCGTTCTCCACCTATTATATGTTTTTTTTAAAGGGTATCCAAGGCTTTGCCCCGACTAATCCCGACAAGGTTCACCAATCCACCTATTATATGTTCTCGGTGTCCCAAACACATTCGCTGATGTTCCAACAAAAGAACGTTCTATTTTATCTTATTACTTAAAAATATCCTATTAGTCATTAAGACTATGCTAGAATAGTCAATAATCGTATTAAAAAACTTTGACCATGAGGCATTTACGTGTAAACGTTAATCTTCTTATGCATTGATCCAAGTCCCACATAATATCTAAAACTAGTCATAATCACAAGTCAAAGCGTATAGGTCAGACACTTATTCACACAATCTAATTTCAAAATACGTCTAAATAATTTCTTCCAACTACTTTTCATAAGTCCCATCGACTCAAAACAACTCCACATCAAGTTTAAAATACATCTTTTTAAAAGGCAAAGAAATAAATTGGAGTAAATTACATATTTGGTCCCTGTGGTTTACACTTAATTATACTATTTGTCCCTATTTTGAAATAACTATAGATTTGGTCCCTGTGGTTTACATTAGATTGCATTATTGGTCCCCTGACCCTAACTCCATGTGAATTCAATTTGTTATGCATAAGGACCAATAGTGCAATATGGTGTAAACCACAGGGACCAACAATGTAACATAGTGTAAACCATAGGGACTAACAATGCAATACAATGTAAACCACATGGACCAAATCCATAAATATTTTAAAACAGGGACCAATAGTGCAATTAAATGTAAACCACAGGGACTAAATATGTAATTTACTCAATAAATTAAACAATAAAAAGATATAAAAGAGAAAGATGGCTACAACTTCTACAAGAGATTAGGAAAAACCACCAAATAATATAACTAGAGCTAACAAAAATGACACATACGAAAAAACAAATAGATGGGTCAAAACGAGCACGACCCAACAAAAAACGAACCCGACAAGAACCTAGCCATTCAAACCATGATCCTTACACCTAGGGGTGAGCAAAACCGGGTACCCGGCCAAAATTCATGGAACCGGAATCGGAACCGGCGGTTCCTAAAATGAAGGAACCGGAACCGGTTGCACCGGTTCTTCATATTTGGGAACCGGCCCCGGAACCGCCGGTTCCGGTTCCAAAACCGGGTACCCGGTGTCTAATTTTTTAAATGTTTTTTTAATATTTTATGTTTAAAAAAAGAAATTATTAGTTATTACATAGTTACAACGTAACGAAATAAATAGTAAAACGATGAAAACTTATCCAATAAAAACTATATAAATAATTACGACAATTTTTGAAAATGAAAATAACAAAAAACACAACTTGAAATGTTAAATACGATATAAAAATATCGAAAAAAGAGAATAAATAAGTCGAGTGAAAAAGTGGTCGTAACTTTATGCGTAATGTAAAAGGTAAAATAATAATTTTAAGTTTAGTCTATTAAACATAATAATCATATATATAAAATTACCCTTTATTAATATATAAATATATATACATATATATAGCCTAATCGGTTCCGGCGGGTACCCGGCGGTTAGCGGTTCCACAAAAATGAGAACCGGAACCGGTCCCAACCGGTTCCGTATTTTAGGAACCGGAACCGGAACCACTCACATCGGTTCCGGTTCCGGAACCGGCGGTTCCATAGCGGTTCCGGTTCCAAAAGCGGGTACCCGGTTCCGATGCTCACCCCTACTTACACCATTCCGTCCGAAAAATGATGAAGTTTTATGGATGTTTTGATATCCATTAGAAGGAAAGAAGTTGAAAAGCAAAAGGTCGATCCACTTGTTGATCTGATCGAGACAAAAAAGTTTAACTGTTGTAATAACTCCAAATGAGATAGAGAATTGTCCAAATAATTGTCATTCAATGACATAGAGAGTCATCCAAATAACATCCTTCATATTCCTTTGATTCTTAGATTTACAATAAAAAATATTTTAAATATTGATTTAGCCATGTTAAGATTAGTAGCAAATATAATATGTTCTTTTAGTTAGAAAACAAATTAGCCTTCTTATACCTTTTCACACAAGCATCTATATCTCAAATAAAACTACTTTTTACATAAATCAAATATCTTAAATTATTCTAATAATTTGAACTAAAATTAAATTATCAATATGAAAATAGTTATTAATATACGAACTAATGAACTATAGGAAGTTAAAATAAGAATGCTAAAGTATTGGGAACACGTAAGAATAAATTCTTCACATATGAATTAGTAAAAAAGCTATTTAATATACATACTAGTTAATGGCCCGTGTAATACACGGACGATTTAAACATATTGTTTTAGTTTCTAATAAGAATAACATTTGCATTATAAAGTTTACAAATAATTCACCACAAACAAAACGTAATATCCAATTAACAATATAAATATGACTTAGTTAATTGATAAAAGAAACATTAATGATTTAGTTTAATCATAAACATTTAGGAAATTATATATATAACATTTAAATTACTTTTCTTTCATTTTTGGGTTAATGACTTATTAGGGTAAGAAACTATTCGTTTTGTACAAAAAATACCATTGAATGTTTTTTTGTACTCGATATACCATTGAACTATTTTTTTTTGTACACATTATACCATCGCAACCGGGAATAGCCGGTTTTGTCGTGGACTTGTACACATTATACCATTGAACTATTTATTTTGTACACATTATACCATTGAACTCTTTTTTTTGTACAAATTATACCATTAACCTTTGATATGCTTACAAAAAAGGTGACAATTCCTTAAACATATGTTTTATGCATACCTTGAAATTGAAATATGATTTCCATAAATCGTCTTGAAAGAGTGCTGTTACAGAGCTTTCGGGTCAACCCGGTGAGGTAATCCTCTTCGTCGCTTTCTATCTCGGTGGAACCCATGACGAACTCTACCGGAGAACTCATATACGACCCGAACCCGTAAAACCTAGTGGAAGAGCCCTTGCTGTTGTTGGTAGTGGGTTTTTCCTTTCCGGCAAGAAGTCCATGAGTATGTCTTCGTCGTTAAGGAACTCCGGTGGAGAAATGAATTTTAGTATGCGAAGAAGAACTGGAGAGTGGTGGAGGAGGAGGGAGGTGGTGGTAGTGGTGGTGTCTTGAAGAAAGTCATTGCATAGTCATTGCCACATTTTTTGTAAACATATGAAAGGTTAATGGTATAATGTGTATAAAAAAAAGATTTCAATGGTATAATGTGTACAAAAAAAATAGTTCAATGGTATAATGTGTACAAATCCACGTCAAAACCGGCTATTTCCGGTTGCGATGGTATAATGTGTACAAAAAAAAAAATAGTTCAATGGTATATTGTTAGGTCTCAAAAGGAGATAAACTAGGCTAACAGGGTTTTGTAGAAGGGGGGTTGAATGCAAAACCGTAAAAATTTAAAGACAGAGAGGTACTTTTTAAATTCTTTATATTGAAAAGTTTCAACTAAGAATTACACTAAGTTCACAAAGACTGATTGTTGCGGAAAACAAATAACTTAAGCTACTTGAACAATCAAAACACTAAGACACTAAGACACTTAGACACTAAGACACCAGAACTACAAGAACAACTATGGAACACTCAGTAACACTATGAACTTGAAGGTGGTGGAAGCACTCTTTCTCTCTGAATTGCTATGTTGCTCTAAGTCTGAAAGCTTGAATGCGTGAAGAAGACTGAGACCAAAGACCTGTATTTATAGTCCCAGCTTCATCAAGTACAATGGACGCGTGTCAACATTTGTCTTGCTGCATGAGGATCTCCATACTGGGTATTGAAGCCAAGTCAAATCTTCAAGACTCCTTTTTGCAGATATTCATTCTTTAGTGAATATTTTGCATTAATGGAGACAAGCCAAACCTCCTGCAGAGGAATCTCTCCAAGTAGTATGGCACAGAGTCAAAATTCCTTTACTCCTTTTTGCAGGTAGACAATGTTCAATGAAACTTTGTATTTATTGAGATGACCATCTTCAGACAAAATCTCAAACCAAGCATTCTTGAACCACGAGCCATCCTTGGTCCATTGCACAAAGAGTTATCCAAATGATCTAATTGAGTGGACTCAGATCAGGATGGACTTGTCCGGATGGCTTGCCCGGATGGACTAGTCCGGATGAACTCGTCCGGATGGATTGGCCGGATGGACTTATCCGGATGACTTGTCTTGATGTACTCCTCCGGAGGGACTCTTCAGATACTTAGCCAAAATCACATACATTCCACATTGTTGACGATTTCAGCTGATATCAATTCTTCTTTGAATAATTGATTTATTTAGTACCTGAGAGAAGATAGATTTACAATAAAGAATATAGAAGGTCATTGGAGTACATCTTCAAATGAAGTGTTCCAACATATATCGAGTACAAAAAAACATTCAATGGTATTTTTTGTACAAAACGAATAGTTTCTTACCCTAATAAGTCATTAACCCTTCATTTTTTTATTCAAAGCTTTCATTGAAATTGAGTAAGTAGAGAATTATTATTTATTATAATTCTAATCAATCAACGATTTAAATGAAAAAAAAATTACTCTTACTTTATTATTAAATATTTTAGTCATCTAATAGTTGTTAAAATATCTGAAATTTTTTTGTTGAAAGATTTAGATTTCGTGAATGATTCTAAAACGGGAGGGATTATGAAATAAATTATATAGTGTTTTTGATTTGTAGGGTTTTAAAAAAAATTATTATTTATAAATGATCTATAGAATTAGTAAGATTAAAAGGTTGAAATCTTTAAATTTCAAGAACATCTACAATAGCGTTTTAAATAAAATAAACTTTTATTATTTATAAATAATCTATAAAAAATTTAGATTAAAAATAGGAATCTTTAAATTTCAAGAATATCAACGATAGAATTGTAATAAAATGTAAACAACTTAATTTATATCTATTCTTAATATTTACTAATATAAATAAATTAAAAAAATATTCAATATTATACTCATTTTGAAGGTATCGTCGAGACGATTATAAGGGTGTAATTTATAAAAAAGAAAAACAAAAAACTTAAATGGTTTTAATTCATATACATTATTTACCTTAATATGATAAGAATATAAAGTGAAAATTGAAAAACTAAGGGGTAATAAGTAATTTAATCAAATAATTATAAGGATACAAAATGTAACTTATAAAAGGGAAACTAATAAATTAATGAGAAATTTTAGGTATGTAAATTTTGGAAAAAAAAATGGAAATAGATTATGACATCATCATTTAATAGGATTTGTTTAATTGACCAATGAAATCACTCAATTTCATTTTGATGACATCAACAAAAACCTTCTTTTAATATATATATAGATATGAACTCATATAAATACAACATAATACTTGTTCACATGGCATACATTTATATATTATATAGAGGAAAGTTCAAATATGAACCACTTTTTGGTTGTGAACTTGAGGACAGCCGAGAGCACGACACGTGGCGAAGACTAGGCAACAAAGGCGGCTTTTAGTGTGGTCCCCCCCCCTTTAATTCAATGTCCTCCCATGAATCGCGCCTAGTCATCCGCGGTGGACCTCACGTGGCGCCTAGTCATCCGCCACATGTCGCGCTCTCGGCTGTCCTCACGTTCACAACCGAAAAGTGGACCACTCAATTTTTATTCTAAACGTGTGGACCACTAAAATTATGTCACGTGACAATATTCACTCTGAAATATCATGCATTATTCACTCTGAATAATGCATGATATTCAGAGTGAATTTTTCCACATGACGCGATTTTAGTGGTCCTTACGTTCACAATGAAAAACAGGTTCATGTTTGAACTTTCCTCTCTCTCTCTCTCTCTCTATATGTGTGTGTGTGTGTAGAGAGAGAGATAGTGTATATATATATAGGGGGGGTTCAAATGTGAACCACATTTTGGTTGTGAACGTGAGGACAACCAAGAGCGCGACACGTGGCGGATGACTAGGCGCCACGTCAGATCCACGGCGGACGACTAGGCGAGATTCATGGGAGGACATTGAATTAAAGGGGGGACCACACTCAAAGACGCCACGTGTCGCGCCTCTCGGCTGTCCTCACGTTCACAACCAAAAAGTGGTTCACATTTGAACTTTCCTCTCTCTCTCTGTACAGAGTTTTAGAGAGAGAGAGAGAGATGGAGATCTTTTTTTTTTTGTAATTTTTCAAATGAGGGTTGAATTTCTATGAGATACATTGACATGCATTAGATCAATTCTATATCAAACACAATGAATTAAAATGAGCTTGAGATTTAAAGTGTTTGAGATTTCTTGTCATCTTCTCACCTTAATCTTTTCTATGATTCACATATAAACTTTCTTTTCACTTTTCCTTTTATATTCATATTTAACTTTTTTTTTGATTAAACAGTTTTTGTGGTAACAATAATCAATCAATTTCAGATTTACATTAATATTTCATGTCTTAAGCTCTCTCAGAAACTAATTGAATGATTAAAGCATTAGTAGCATAGTGGTCAGTAACATCCTTGGGAAACACAATGGATATCCTTGTCTACCTGTGTTCAATTGATAGGGTGAGCATGTAGCGATACGCTGACCATGGGTCGGCTTTCAGGTTAGTCCATAATCGCCGAAGATTAGACGGGTGCCCGTATGGATCCCGAATACTTTGTCAACGTCGTGTTAAAACGTATGCATTAGTTATCTCAAATAATTTATTTCCAAAGTTTCTTTGTAACAAATAATAACATTAATTCTTACATAAAAATTCAAAAACAATAACTCAAAAAAGTCTACAAAATCATCAAAACATATCCTATTAAGTTGGAATAACAGATACAGAGTATCTGTTGACATTTTTGAGTCAAACCTTACATTTGCCACAAAATTGGTGTCACTGCCTTTGATCCACGGTCTAATGCGACGACCATCACCATTGACTTCAAACCCTTTCTTTCTCTCTCTAAAACTCTGTACATTGATTCCATTATTAAATTCTTCAGAAACTTTCATTTTTTTGACTTTTTGGGTTTCTATCTGTCATCTTGTAATTTCATCACTTGCCTGCGTACCTTCCTTCTCTTTTCCCATCCGCCCCTGAAATTTTCAGGAAAAAAAAACCCTAATTCCTCTGATACCACCACAATTGAGCTTTTAATCTCTTCAATTTCGTTTATTTTCTAGTGTTGATAAGCCATCCAGCATCAATAGTCGATGAAACTCTGTCGAATTTCAATTGGGGAGCAAGAATTTAAGGTAATTTTGTTTATAGTTTGATATATGCCTATGTATTCCTTTTAATTGCTTTGCAAGTAATTGGGGTTTTGATCTGAACTTCTGAAGTTATTATATTTAGCTGCCGGATATGCGAATTCTTTGTTTTCGATTTGAGTTTGAGATGGATTTTATGCTGGTTTGTTTTAGGCGTTTGCATTAATTGTTGCCTAATGGAAATTGGAATAGAAATTTTGATGTGGTATGGATAATACCTTTATGATGTGTTAATATTATGAAATTGATGGATGATCTTAGAAATTTTGCTAAAGTCCTTAATGAAATATACACTAATTGACTCAATTAGTACTGTAATGAAGGGGATGATTATGAACCTATGTCTAAAGTATCTTTTATTAGTAAATTTTTTCTTTTTAAAGTTAATGGAAGAGTGCCCTTTTTAGAAGTTTCGATATGAATGCAACATTTCCAATTTTGGAAACTTATCGATGGAGAGTGTCTCTTTGCTCATTAGTGATGAATTTGCTGAAAAGGAATCATTGGAATTCTTATTTGGTGACGGAAATTTCTCAAGTTTTATGGAACGAAAGGAGTGTGAACTGTGAAGTTGAATTACGTCATTTAGAATGTGATAGAGGTCTAAATTTACGAATATAATTACTCTAGATAGCGTAGAGGTCTGAATTTACAGTAAGTTTTAGTTTAAATTTCGTTTTGTTGTGTTGTTGCAGATGATCTTCTTGCATCAATGAGTTGATACCAAAGCTAAAAGTACCACACTAGCGGGATATCCACAGAGCTAGCGAAAGTTAAAGGTGAACATGCTTTTTGAATATTACATGTTTGTATCTATGTGTATAATTGTATTTTGCAAGTTATAGAATTTGATCCTTGCTTTTTTTATTTCACTTGAAAATATAGTGAAGTGAAATATTTTCCTCTTTTTTATCTGTCCTCACATTCTAACCTGTGTCCTAAAGAAATCCCAACAAATTTTCATTGTTGACTAAAGGGAAAGATTATATGATGTAGTACCATAAGAGTCTCCTTTCTTGCGTTTTGACTCACTTGAACTTGTGTTCGCGTGTTTTGTTACCAATAAGTCTCTTTCTTTTGTGTTTTAATATCACTTAATGTATGTTTTGGTACTTGGGCTGTTTGGTGGGTTTTCCATCAAGTCCTATATGGAAAGTTCTCTATGTGGATTAATCGGTATGTATATATTAGAAGGGTTTTTGTTTGGGACGGTTTTTCTAGAGATGGAAGGAGCGAGTTTTTTAATTTGGAGGGCAGGTTGAAAAAAACTTGACTTTCTGCATAACCCCCCCCCCCCCCCCCCCCCCCCCAACCCCACCCCCAAGAAGCTTCCCGAATAAGTCACTCTCTATATCATTAAGCCACTAGGAAGCAGTCATGTATAGGCATATGGCTAACTGAATAAGCTGTGAGTCTAATTAAGCTTATCATGTTGTTAACATACAGGCCCTTATTTTACATGTTTTATCTTTTCCTAGATATATTATAAATAAATAAATAAATAAAAACCTTACAATACCCATTAACTCACAGTCAACAAAACCGTGTGCTTGTCAACTCATTGGTTAACAACTATGCTTGTGGGAATTAAATGGACAAAATATGGTATCTACTCTCAATGTACCGTAAAACAATGGCAAATCCTACTCTTACTCGACACACAAAAACCTTACCATGTGTTGAATATATCTATTGGCAGTTTAACATTTCATTGTTCTTCTGTGTGACATTATCATTTGTTTTTTGCAGGGTCCACTAAATTAAATGGCTGGGACCGGGAGCTGGGATGATAGTCATGAACTCGGTAGCCAATCAGATGACAGTTTTCAATACGAAAGACAGCACATAGAGCCTATCTACGATGCATTTATATGCCCTCTTACGAAACAAATTATGCGAGATCCCGTGACCTTGGAAAACGGGCAAACTTTTGAGCGCGAGGCTATTGAAAAATGGTTCAACGAGTGTAAAGAGAGCGGCCGTAAGCTGGTTTGCCCCTTGACGTTGAGAGAACTAAAAACAACCGATATGAATCCGAGTATTGCTCTGAGGAATACGATTGAAGAATGGAATGCTAGAAATGAAGCTGTTCAGCTTGACATGGCTCGAAAGTCGTTAAATCCCGGTTGCCCCGAGACTGATATTTTGCGAGCTTTGAAGTTTGTTCAGCACCTGTGTCAGAAAAGTCTTTCGAATAAGCACATCATCCGCAACGCTGACTTAATACCTATGATTGTTGACATGTTGAAGAGCAGCAGTCGTAGAGTCAGGTGTAGAGCTTTGGAGACTCTTCGAGTTGTGGTGGAGGATGATGATGATAATAAGGTTGGTAAACGTTCAATTGCGATAGATATTGGGAACTTTCATGCTTTTTTGACTTGCATACCAATTACTTGGGACCATTTATCAAACGCCTAGCAGGTAAGTGCTCACTGGCAAGAGTCACCACTCTAATTTACCTTATGGGGAAACATTCTTGGTCGTCAAATTGGATTGATAGTAAATGTTTATAACCTGGTAAGTGCTTACCGGATAAGAGTCATCACCCTCACTTACGATTCCTGGTCCTTGTTATGTCCTTCGGTTAAGACAATTGAACCAGTAAATGCTTACCAAGATAAGTGTTTAGTAAACCGCCCCTTACTCTCCGTCCCAAAATCAAGGTCCATAATGAAAGACACAATTCTAGGAATTTGTAATTAAACTTTTAATTAACTAAATGACAATTTTACCCTTAGTAATAAAGGGTGTAATGAGTTTTTCCATATAGTTAAGAGCGGATTTTGAAAGTAGGCACTAACTTCTGAAAGTGTACACTTCTTTTGGGGAAAGCTAAGTTAGAAGCGTGCACACTTATTTTGGGAGACGGAGTATTTAATTTCTAATGATCATGTCACTAAATCATCTTCAAATCCAGGTGCTTCTAAAGCCCTTGTGGCCATGTAGGCTCATCTGCGATGAATCAAGGCCATCTACGATTGCCTGGTGACTTATTCGGTGCTCGTAAGCTGGCCCAGTAACCCACAGTTTACCCTAAAAAGTGCATCTTCATTCAATAGACATGGCAAGGCACAAGAATCTTGTCCTATGCTTTAGTTTACAAGCAATGATCTATTTTCAGTTTTGTTACTAATCAAACTCTCTTAATCTTGACTTCAACTTTTAAAATTGAATAAAAATTGTATGAAGATGATGTAATTATTTAGTCGTGAGAATCTTATTTTGTATGCCATTACTGAATTCTTTTGTTGACTCTGAAAGTTCGGTGTTGACTATCTTGTCAATGTTCAACCTATCGTTGTTCTTGATTTTTTTAACACCTTTTTAGTCAAGTCTTGCCATTTGTGTATGAAATTTCTTTGTTTCTTTGCAGGAAATTATGGCTGAAGGGGATAACGTGCGCACAATAGTCAAGTTCTTGTCTCATGAACAGTCTAAAGAGAGGGAAGAAGCTGTTTCTTTGCTTTATGAGCTCTCGAAATCGGAAGCTTTATGTGAAAAAATTGGCTCTGTTAATGGAGCGATCCTCATCCTAGTTGGAATGACAAGTAGCAAATCTGAAAATCTATTGACGGTTGAGAAGGCAGATAAAACTCTGGAAAATTTGGAGAGGAACGAAAGTAACGTGAGGCAAATGGCGGAAAACGGTAGATTGCAACCTCTGTTGACGCTTCTTCTCGAAGGTACTTGCACAAATTTCTACATTTTAACTAGTTGTTAAGTATCTTCGTTAAGTTTTCATAATGAAAATACATGATATTCATGATGAATCATATTCATGATTATTTAGCTTTATGCTTATTCATCATGAATAATACATGAAATAGTTGCTTTTCAGGTTCTCAAATTAATGGTTCAAAATGTTAATTACTTGGATGCTTTCAGGTTCTCCAGAAATTAAACTGTCAATGGCTTCGTATCTTGGCGAGCTGGCTCTGAGCAATGACGTAAAAGTCTTTGTGGCTAGAACCGTGGGTTCATCGTTGATCAACCTCATGAAGAGTGGTAATATGCAGTCTAGAGAAGCCGCTCTAAAAGCCCTTAATCAAGTATCGTCTTGCGAGCCGAGTGCCAAGATCTTGGTCGACGAAGGTATACTTTCGCCTCTTGTCAAGGACCTTTTTGCCGGCCCAAACCAGCTCCCGATGCGACTCAAAGAAATTTGCGCTACGATACTCGCAAACGTAGTGACCTCCGACTGTGACTTTGACTCGATCCCCGTGGGCCCCAACCACCAGACCCTTGTGTCCGAAGACATTATTCACAACCTACTCCATTTGATCAGCAACACCGGACCCGCGATCGAGTGTAAGCTCCTACAGGTTCTTGTTGGACTCACTAGCTCTCCGACTACTCTAATTGGTGTCGTTTCCGCTATCAAAAGCTCGGGAGCTATTAATAGTTTGGTTCAGTTTATCGATGCCCCGCAACAAGATCTTCGTATGGCTTCGATAAAACTTCTTCAGAATCTCTCACAAAACATGGGTCAAGAGCTAGCAAGCTCGTTACGTGGGACGGCTGGTCAGCTCAGCGGCTTAATCAAAGTGATCGGAGAAAACATTGCGAGTACGGAAGAACAAGCGGCGGCGGTCGGGCTTCTAGCTGATCTTCCGGAACGAGATATGGGACTCACACGACAAATGCTGGATGAAGGTGCGTTTGAAATCGTGATCTCGAGAATCGTGATGATTCGGCAAGGAGAGCCGAGGAGGAGCCGTTTCGTAACACCGTATCTCGAAGGGCTCGTTCGTGTCCTCTCGAGGATCACGTTTGTTTTAGCTGACGAACCGAAAGCCGTCTCGTTGTGCCGTGATCATGATCTTGCCGGGATTTTCACCGAGCTGCTTCAGGCAAATGGGCTCGACAACGTGCAGATGGTTTCCGCCTTCGCTTTGGAGAACTTATCTCAAGAATCCAAAAACATGACTAAACTTCCGGAGTTGCCAACACCGGGGTTTTGCGCGTCGATCTTTCCTTGTTTCAGCAAACAACCCGTGATGACGGGATTATGCCGGGTCCACCGTGGAACATGTTCGAGGAAAGATACTTTCTGTCTATTAGAAGGACCGGCTATCGCAAGACTGGTGGCCCTTTTAGATCACACTAACGAAAAGGTGGTCGAAGCATCGTTAGCTGCATTATCGACTTTATTAGACGATGGGGTGAATATAGAAGAAGGTGTGGCCGTCTTATGCGATGCCGAAGGAATCAAGCCGATTTTCGACGTCTTAGTCGAGAAACAAACCGAGGCATTAGGGAGACGAGCCGTGTGGGTGGTGGAAAGACTTTTACGGACCGAAGATATAGCGTACGAAGTTTCGGGTGATCCGAATGTTAGCACGGCGCTCGTGGACGCGTTCCAGCATGGCGATTATCGAACACGTCAAATTGCGGAACGAGCCCTGAAACACGTCGACAAGATACCGAACTTCTCGGGCATCTTTCCGAACACGTGATGATATGCGAAGGTGAGTATCGTTATTTCCGCCACCATTCATTGTACAATACGGGGTTTTGTATCATGTTATTCATATTGTTTCAGTTATACGTTGTCAATGTGAAACAAATTTTACGGAAACAGCTCGTAAATGATGACAACTACTGTCGTCGTCCAAGAGCTGTTTTTCCGTAAAGTTTTTACATTGCCTGTGTATAAAAAGATGTATGATATTTTGATTAGAGGTGTATAATTGATTTTGGTTTGTTGTTTTTGACTTGAGGACATTATGAGTCAAAATTGTGCAGTTATTTTTTTGTCTTTGAATTACTTTTAAGAATTTCTTCAATGGTCTCTTGGTTGAATGGGTGATGCTAATGTTTGAATCTTTAAGCTCAATGGCACGTGATGGTTTTATGTAATTTTTGTAAGGTGTTATTTGATTTGTTTGACCGTTTAAATGTTTTTTTTTTTTAATTTGTTAGCATATAATTTGAATTAAGCTGTACAATATTATTATTGACTTAGAAAACATATTTCAATAAATGTATAATTAAAAATGTGATATACAAGTATACCTTCATAAATCACACCTTGAAAATCGTTGTGGTTTGACCATGACTCTTAAAACTTGAAAAATGTTTAGGGAATCCATAAAATTTGGTACAAAATAATAAACATTTATCAACCGATAACAACAGATTTTAAGTTTATTTCTCTTTTATCTTATACAATTGGTGTAAATGGATAGTGTGTTACATTAAATTTATTGTATTGCTTTTCGTTACAATAAAGTTGGTGTCCCATAAATGGTCTTTGAGCACGATCGACATCATTATTTACAGGTTGCATCCCAATCCATATGCAAAACGATATGCCCTATCGACAATCACGGTTTTGTGTATCGTTACACTATTTTTATTTAGATATTACTCATAAAGGTTGGGTTCTGATGAGAAGTGGTTATCAACCGTTGGGTGGAAAATAGACAAACTTTAGGATGAAATGCATCGGGATCAGGTCTCTTTTAAGCCACAATTCATTGGAAGGTATTTGATTAAAAGTGATAACGGTTTTAAATTACTTCTCATCAAAAATAACATTTTTCACATGATCTCATGACTTACTCATAATATCATCAATTATTAGCAAATAATTGAATACAAACAATCTTACGAATCAAAATAGGACCGTGTTGGGGTCTCTTAACCTTTAAATTAGATATTTATTCATGCCAAAATAAGACTATGAGTTTATTCATTTTAACCTGCATTCATCAATGTTTATCGATGAACAGTGTCTAATACCAACTTACTATGTGGGTTCGTAATTCACTTGACAAACAGATGTATAAATATCTTTCTTTCTCCTTTGTTCTCGAAACATGAAATTCTCCATTTCTTTCCTTACTTTCTCAAGAACATGTTTTCAATTTAATGGGATTGAATTGACATGCCTCGATTGAATCAGATATTATTATCCTCTAGACGCCGCCAAAACCAAGCACATTTGGGGACAAAATTTCATCTTAACCACCACCATTTGCAGTTTATCAACATTTAATTCAAGATTTTTCATCACAAGATACGTAATTCATAGTTTTTCTCGGTCATATTGTACAAATTTCATTCTGCGTTTGTTTGTTTCATGTTATCATATATATTGGTCCAAATAGATCGGACTTAACTGATAGGAGAGCTTTGCTAGGTTTTCAAATAAGTGGAACAACCTCTCCGAAGAATTTCAACATGTTTGGCAACCCTTATTTGCCAATCAATGTTTGAAAAGGAAGTCATCATTCATAAATGACATCACATGTCATTAACCGTGAGGCATGAAGAATTTCAACATGTTTGCCAAGCCTTGCCTAATCAATGTATTAAAAGAAAGTCATCATTCATAAATGAAATCATATGCGAGAAGAATTTCAACTTGTGTCTTTTATAGGCCAACTTTTTTAGGTCACTAGTTCAAGTCCTTCAATATTACCAGTTATTTACATAGTTGTGCTCCAGGATCCATAGGATTAATCGAGGTCACACTAAACATACACGGATATCTATTTGATGCTTAGATTTGTATTTCATAACACGATTGTGATAGTTTAAATACGTAATTCTACGAAAACTATTGGTTGCCTTCCTTGCACCTTCCCTGAAAAAAAAAAAGTAGAGGCTAACAATTTGCAATGGTCAAGACTTAAGGGGGCAGTTCTGTAATATAACATTAGTTAATCTGACGTGTCGGAGCCGCCCAGCTACGCCAGGTGGCTGTTTTCTATTGGTTAATACACTCTTCTTCCACGTAACTGAATTCAGCTGTCACTTTTTTAAATCGTCGTCTATGGAAGCCAAGGTGTGTGTGAGTGTGTGTTTTTAGGCCGGAGAGAAGGAAGAGAAGAGAAGAAGATGGCGTTGACGGCGGCGGCGTTACGACGGTTGATCTTCGTGGCGGCTGTATCTATTGCTATATCTATAGCTCATTCAATCGATGACAAATGCGCAGCTTGCAATGCCGTTGCTGTGAGTATTCTGTCAATTATTTGGTTCTGAAATTGTTTGATCTGTAGCGTAGTTTTTGTGTTAGGTTAATTGAAATATGTGCCATGATTTTTGGATAATTGGAGAAATTTCTGTGTTTTTATAGGAAATCGAAATACATCCGTATAGTTTTTGAAAACGTAAATTTGTACAGTGATCTACTTTTAGGATGATGTGAGAGCCTGAGAGGTACTATTTGTATAGTGATCTTATTTGAAAATAGGGGATAGTTCTCCGAAATGTATTGAACTATCCCCAAAAATCTATTGTGTGTATCCAACTACAAAAAATGCTATTGTGTGTATCAAATTTTATTTTTTTTGCTATTGTGTTACAAATGACTTGTAATTTTGGTAAAGTGATACACACAATAGAAGAAAAAATAAAGTTTGATACATTAAAAAAAAAGTTTGATACACACAATAGCAAAAAAAATAAACTTTGATACACACAATAGCATTTTTGGTAGTTGGATACACACAATAGATTTTTGGGGATAGTTCAATACATTTCGGAGAACTATCCCTTGAAAATAAGGTCTTTGCATCGTAGCCAAAATCTTTCCCATTTTATGCCCTATGGCCAACCATTTTGTTAAAAATTGAACGGGTTTGTTAAATTTTGCTGATTCGTGAAAAATACCAACGGAGGGTTAAAAACGGAACCAGGTCCTCTAAAAAGGACCCATGTCCGTTAATTTTAGCTGACTTGCGAAAAAATACCCATGATCTGGTATTTGAGAAGTCAAATTTTTTTTTTTTGTCTTTTAGCTGAGTCAACTAAATTTAACTGGCTAGGGTACCTTTGTAACGGAATGGTTGGCCATGGAGTGCAAAATGGGAAAGAGTTTGGCTAGGAGGCGAACACCATGATTTTAATTGGTCACCAGCGCCAATTTCCCTTTATTTTGTGGTGAAATTGCCAATTTCCTTATTGGGTATTCCATGCATTTTTTGCACATATGGCCGAACAATGCAAAATTTAGAACTGACTTTGCTTGTTCTGGTTAGAGTTGAAAATTAGTTTCTGTGATTTGTTTTGATAGACAGAAGCTTTGTGGTAGGTGATATGTATTCTGATTTCTAGTTATTTGATTTTTATGGTGAAATTTAGCATTTGCTAACTAAATTTGGTTTATTTACATTCTCAAAGACAACTTCTCATGAGAGACTTTGGAGTTGTTAATGGAGAAATCAACATATGATGAGATATTTTTTGGTAAGAGTTTCAATTAATCTATTGCTTTTACGTTTTGTAGGAGGAGCTGGAACTTGAAATGATGAAGGTATGGCTTTCTCCCATTTTCCAAATATTACTTCATAATCATTCCTGTGTCATGATTTGAACTGCTTAAATTTCCTATCTTGGAAGGTGTTTTAAAGTCCTGCTTTCAAAACCGTTTTTCTGATAAATGAGAGTGGTGACGGAGAAGTTGAGAAGAGAAAGAAATGGATCGAGGAGTATCTTATGGAAATTCTCACGTTTAATGTGTCAATATGTAAGAAAAAAAGGCTTTAGAGGAACCAATTAAACAATGCTGTTTAATGGATCAATATGTAGGAAAACAAGGTTTTGGAGGAACAATTTAATACTGCTGTTGAAGATACCATCAGCAGGAACTGCTCAAACTTTTATTTTTCCATTCAACAAGTTATATCCCACCAGAAAGATATCTCAAATACTCACAAACCGCACTAGTGTTAAAGTAATATTCAGGGTATGTTTGGAACTTAAAATGAAAATGAAATGAGCGGCAATCATGTCAGAGCCAGAGAAGTATGCCCACTAACCATTTTGGCTGTGAATGTGAATTATTAGCTGCTTAAAACCTTTTGATAGTAGGTTCAGGTTGCTAATAAATTCTTGACTTCTCTGTCTAAAGTTAGCCTAAAGCAACAGACTACCCTAATAACTTCCATGTCGACTCAAGCCATAGTGGGAGGCTATTAGGAGCATATATAAGGAGCTTGCAATTGACAATCACAGCTCCTGTGTGACATGTAACAAACCTTACGCTTGTGAAGTGCATATAATATGCTTCTAAACTTCATATCAGTACAAAAAACATATCTTACCTTGTATCAACTATCAAGAGCATATTATCCCTCACTTCATACTCAAATCCTGGCTGGACTCTTTGCCCTTGTCAAGCGAGAAATGTAAATAAGATATTTTCAATCTCATATTAGTACAAATAAACATAGTTTGCCTTCAGAGGATGATTATCACTCACCTCACACTGAATTCTCAATTTACAATGGTTATTGTCCAATATCATTAGGGGAAAGAGAGTTCATTGCATTCTTGAACCGTTTTATGTATCAAAATGTCAATCCTTTTTCCATGAGTATTATATATATTATTGCATCTTATCATTTGTTATTATTTCATTGTTACAGGAGAAACCAAAAAACCATCTGGATATGAGACATCGCTTGGACTCCAAGGGTCAGAGGAGAGGGAAGGTGATAGATTACAAGTAAGAGTTCAGAACTCAGAAGCATTCTCCTCTCTATATTGGATATTAGTTACCTTCTGCATTAAGCTATGGCATGTAAGGTTAGGTACCTGATGTGTCTCAAAATATGAGCATACCTTGATGATCGGAAAGTTCCAGGATGGGTGTATATTGCTATAAAGGTTTGAAGGCTGATGAGTTATGCACCAGTGAATGGAATTTAGTGGCCTCTCTTAGTAAGGGTAGTACGAAGTGTGGTTCTACTTAGGATACCTTTAGGGCTAATTCCTGTAAGGACAAAGTTTTAGGATGACTAAGGTTCCTAATCTGCATAGGGTAATGCTTATCCAAAAAGGAAGGCTAGGACTTCATACAAGTGAAATGTTTTATAGAACTGCCATACTGTAACTTTATTAGCAGTGAAGTTGGCCCAACTAGGAACCATAACAGAGGCTAAAGGACCCAAGGAAACAATTTCTTCCTGATACGTTTAAGCAGGTCTATAGACGTCTCTAAAGCAACCTCATATAATAATTTGATCATCGTAACAAAGACCTTCTGAACTGAAGGACTTTCACATGGGCCATCTTATCTATAATCAGGCATTTGAGTGTACAAAGCTACCTTTGGTATCATGCTAGTCAATGTCTTCAGGGCCAACTCGAAAGCCTGAAAAGTAGAAGCTTTTGGAGTGATCAGATCGAACAATTTGTTCACTAGCGAGTGGCAAACCCCAATTTGGCAATTTGTTTAATTTGATATCTCTTATAAGCATCCAATTCTAGCAGAAACTTCTCTGCAGTTTCCAGCACCGACAGAACACACAAACGGTAACTTTTGGGTTAGGGTACTTGTCGATCAGAAAGAAGCTAGAGTTTAGTCATCCTTTTGGTCAAATTTTTGGGTCTAAATGTCATTTTTCTTAAATGGATAATCCATTAATCTTACACACGTGCAATTTTTTAATAGTGGATATGATAACACAATGAGCAACTTCTATTCTACAGAACCAGTGAGCTGAGAGTCGTCGACCTTCTGGATGGGCTTTGTGATAAGATGCAAGACTATACTCTTCAGAAGGTAATCTTTCTGCTTTACCTGTCATCATGTTCCTGCAAGAACGATGTAATGAAGTCTTAACTATTCTTTCAGTTACTATGCTGTAAAGAAAGCTCTTTTTTCCTATTTTGTGGCGTCTGCAATCATGATCTTGGAAATGCTTGAACCTATCAAGCATTAGATATCAATATATGAAAATCTGCATAAAATGTCAATTTTGCTTGTTATTTAGTGATACCATTACACAACCGCACTCATCTCATCTAGTCACTGGTACTTTGTGCTCCTTTATGCAGATGGATTCAACCAAAAAGGTCTGGATTAAAGTGGATAGCTGGGATGACATTACTAGTAGTATGTATTGGTGACAACTTCCTTCAGTAAGCTTGTCTTATACTTGAGCCTGACAGGAATAAGTTATATCATGTGACTAAGCCACCATGGTTCTTTCAATCATTAAATTGATGTACCTAATAGCATTGCATGCGTAGTTTGTTTTATAAAGAGGCTTCTTCAGGTATAAGTTTGTCATTTCGTTCTATAACTAGTCCAACTAACTCTCATTATTCACATATGATTCCCACAAACTAGTTCGGACACCCACAGTTCCCCCCCAAAAAAACATAGTTGAAGCCTTTTTATGCTTATAATGTGCAAATCCCATATGTTAATCATATTTTTGGGAGAGCTTTTTTGCATTGCTGTCAATATTCTGTTTATGTAAAAAGAGGGATGATTGATATGTTAAGCTTATCTGACAATCGTTCTTCTCATTAATAGATAAGCAGGAATCTCGTGCTTACTCAAAGGAGATATCATCTTATTGTGGAAGGTAAGATGAGAAGCCCATTCACCATAACCAAATTTCTCTTGGTATGTTGTTTACTTAGAATTATATAAACACTTCCCACCAATTTAATTGCTTTGGATTATTATTCCAGGTTACTGGAAGAAACTGAAGATGAGGTGAGTCGAACCTTTCAATATGAACGTTTCATATTGCCATTTTGTGAGCCCATCAATCAGAAAGGAAAAACTTTGGGACCACAATGAACGGAGATCCTGTAAAAACGAATGGAACCTAAGATCTTTTGGTTTCTTCGTTCGTTCTCACCTGTTTGTGATGTTTATGCAGTTGGCGGAATTGATAATGAAAGGATCGGTTAACATTGGAGAAGTTAGCAAAGTTTTGTGTCACGACCTTAGCAAACATTGCAAGCAAACGAGGTAACTTCGACGCCATCTTTCAGAATTATTTTTGTAGGCCTTGTTTCGATTCTATGGCAATTGCAATGACATTTATCGGTACTTGTGCTTACTTAAAAGAGAACTGAAAAGTGATTCTACGACCTGCAAGTGAGATGTTGATGAGTGTGTGTGGTACTCATAGACGGGACATGACAGTATAAAAACTTCTTGTCCCAAGTTTGGTGCAATGTCAGATAGGGACTGGAAAGGACCGTACCTAAGTGGGACAAGAATGCATTTTTTATGCCCCATCAAAATAGCTTAAAAAAAGAGAAAAGACAAGATAAGGAAATTACTAAACTACCTACATAAAATTAGCTTTAAAACCTAGTACGATTTTTCACCATGTACATCACTCTATCTTGTCCAGTCCCAGTCTTCCCGTCCCCTTTCCAAATGCATCCTAACGTACAACCACATAAAGCATCAAAAACTTTCTAATGTCATGCCATGGCTCGACATAACTTTCCTGATGAATGTCTGTATGCAGTGATTACCATCAATCAAGCTACGATGAAGAAGATGATGAAGTTAACGACGAACTTTGAGAACCAACAATCGTCCAACTGTACATCATTGTTGAAGGATGGCAAAGCCAAAGCACACCAATATCAATACTAATTTTGGCAAACTTTCTTGACGGAACACTACGTAGCAATTTATTAGATGGTTCGATGTTTTATTAGAATTCGGTTTTTGATGGGAAGTTACCATCTTCGAGCATATCACCTTTTTTTCTTGTATGGATTCAACACATGATCAAATTCATCCCAAAAAGAGGGACAGAAAACAGGTTTATTTAGTAATTTACCGAATATGAATTCGTTATGTTATCACAAGAAAGTCGTAACCTAGATTTGACGCATAATGAGTTCACGAAAATGAGTTTAAAAGATAACTAGGTGCTTAAACTATGAAGAACTCGAAAATATTGTACAATGGGAAAGATAATTAAATAGCAAGAGTACTATCTACCGATAACACAACTTACCAAAATGTACACAAGTTTAAAACAAGAACAAAGAAAACACGAAAAAAACGTCAATAAATTGTCTTATTTTCCCGAAACGAGAACAAAGTAATCGTAAAGGGATGAAACGTTACACAGTTATAAACACAAACCATCTCACCAACACCAATGGTCAAGTACGATGGTCTCTTCACGAGTTACCGTCCAAAACGCCTTTGAGAAAATTTAGCCCTTCGGAAGAAATACTCCTCCTAAGTCCCGTTTGTGTCGGTACCTCGATCCACGGGGGTGGATCCGGTGAAAAACATATCACGATTACCGTTAAATTATCGCACGTGTTCCGTTTGAGAGCCTCACGAACGAGCTCTCTCGAGCATCTCTCCGGGTCGTTATGGATCATTAATTCTTTTCGAGCTATGGTTACGGCACACTGGCTGCTCATGACATCCCAAAGTCCATCACAGCCCATGATAAGAAACTCATCCTCTTCCATCAACAAGATTTCTTGCAACTCCGGTTCGGAACTTAACGGGCAAGCCGAACCTTTGGGGCCTTTCATGTGCCAATCTCCAAGAGCTCGAGCAACCGATAATTGGCCATTTAGGTAGCCGTCGTAAATGACACCACCCAGTTGTTCGATTCTATGTCTTTCGGATGTACTATTAGGCTTGTGGTCGTTTGACAACTCTATCGCTCTGCCTCGTTTCCCTAAAACTGCCCGACAATCGCCAGCATTTGCAACCACCATCATCCTGTGCCAAATGAGATACATTCTCTCAGCAATCCAAAATAACTGTCGGTCTTTCAATTTTAGTTTCTCCCACTATAAGTGAACTAATTTCCAATTTTACCCTTAATTATGACATGTATTCTCTCCATTAGGTGTCAAAATGTAATTTAGTTAACGGAAAGGTTCAGAAAAAACAATGAACTATCAGTCTATCACATTTTGAATGATTAAGTCCCTAAAATATTTTTTTGAATGAAAAAATCATTGAACTTTCACGAACTATTCTTTTGAATTAAAAAACCATTAAACTTTCTCATTTTGAATAATTAAGTCCTAAGCGTTTTTTTCAATAACATAAAGTATTAAATTTTTAGAATTTGCTACTTACATTCTTTTAACTTAAATTGATATAGTTATCTTTTTACTTAAAAACCTTCATAGTCGGTTAAAAATAATTTTTAATTTTTTTAAAAGGATGTAAAGAACCAATTTTCAAAAGTTTAAGGATTTATTTAGTCAACATGAGAAAGTTTAATGGTTTTTTCATTCAAAAAAATAGTTCAAGGACTTTTATCACTCAAAATGAAAAGTTTAATGCCTTTTTCATTCAAAAAAAATAGTTTAAGAACTCCGTTGGGTTTTATTTTTAACTTGTTCGTTTAGTTAATTAAAAGTAGTATTTAACCAATTGAACCACCCCCACCCCCCTTCTAAACTAGATAGCAGAGGTCCTGGATCATAGTTGTGAAGTGATTATTAAACATAAAAATAAGAAGAGGCTCACCTACCTTCCAAATACGAGAGTGGTCAACGCGGTGGTCCCTGAAGAGACGTCAAGAGTGCTAGTTTCTGCAAATGCTTGATCGGCTTTCATGTATGCATTTCTTATTGCCTTCTTCAAACAACCGGGAAACTGAGAATCCTCGACTATGAACTTCAATATGTTCTTTCTAACATAACATGCAGCATCGGTACCACCATGCCCATCAAAAACCTATTGACATAAAAAATAGCAATGGTTACAAGCCTATTCAACATCTACTCTACATCACCTTTTCCAAGTTCCAAAAACAATACCAAACATAAGGGTATGTAAATAAAGAGCATAGTATGTACTCCCTCCATCCCAAAATAAAGGTCCACTTTCGAAAGTAAGAAGTTTGTTCTTTTAAAAAAAATCCTCTTTAAGACCTCTTACATCTGGAAATTAAGAGGTTCACAGACTTAAGACTTTTATTTTTAAGAAAAGGTCTGAAAACCTCTTACCGTCCTCTGAAATTTTAAGAGGTGCACCATCCAACTCTTATTTTTTAGATGTGAAATCAGACTTCAGATCTCTTAAAAAACAAACACCTAAGTGCCTACTTTCCAATTCTATCCTTAATTGTGAGATGAGAAATTCTTTACTCCCTTACCATAAAAGGGTAAAATTGTCATTTAGTTAATTTTGAGAAGAGGAAGGCAGTGTATAAACGACTGGTGTCACACAATGATCCAGGTGTAGCATCAAAGAGAAATGTAGGAAGTGAAAACGATGCTCAAAACTAAATTCACAAAAAATACTTTTTTAGAAAAGAAAGCAGCATAGACATATACCCCATAGAAAGCTCCTGGAGAAGGGAAACCTTCTGTTCTGTCTAAACGTTCAAGAAGGTTGTCTATACATATATGTTCATCTTCCATGTATTCCTTTGGCCCTTTCTCTGCACAGCTTCCTGATCGAATCATGGGCATATATTCGGATTTTCCATCTGAAGCAGACTTCACGCCAACAATCCCAAGGTCAAACTTCTAGCAAAGTTACATACGAGCAGTGTTAGATGCAGGGTTTTAAGTCAAACATTGGTATATAATATATAAATACATTGAACAATTTCTAAATACGACATGTGTCATAATCCACGTAATGGGTTAGTTTTAAATGTTCATCATCGGATAGTAAATGGCCGTACTTCTTGTGATCTGAGATCCACATATGAATATTTTTTATTGACAACATATAGAAGGCAGACTTATAAATAGATGATTTTCTTTACATTATCAATATACAACGATTTTTACGCAGGTGGATCTTAAATATCGTCATTTGTCCGATAAGCACTACAAATAAGGCAGCTTCGTACATAGATTATCATGGCCTAAAAGTCATTCATGCAAATTACTTGTTACAGTAAAAACATACAAAATTGGACTCCTAAAAAATATTCATCAAAGAGAAAATGCAAGAGTTTCTTATGAGGGCTCAGTAGCCTCCACAGTTGAAAGGTTTCAGATAACCTATCGAGAAGAACATAAATGGTCAAACTATATATAATAAGCCAATACATTATAAATACGTTCCATTGTGCTTCCCTTGATACTTTCCCTCCTATTGTCTGTCTTTCTTTCTTCGTTAATTTCCCCTAGTGTGTTTCTTCTTTTTCTTCTTTTTGGGGGGCGTTGTAAGCGAGGGTTGTTGTGGTAGGATTACATAGTTGGCTACTATGCAGATAGTTTCCCAACTTTCCATAGTTGGAGATCTGAATTTAGAATGAAAAAATAATGGATATAAAATGTCTTTAATGCATGTACGCTATTCCCTCTATCCCAAAAATATATGGTTTTTTACCATGACTCGGCTATCTAAAATGATCTTCAATATTGACAAAATCAATACTGTCAATAACTTGTAAAGATCACCAATGACCAAAAAAGTAATCAGATTGAAATTTGACCAAGAAAGGAAAATGTTTTCTATTTATTCTAGGAAGGATATTGTTGCACGTTTTGGGACCGCGGTAACCCATCAAAGGAAAACAACATGGTAACTACATGAGCTCACATTTAATCAGTTAACAACCCTCATTAACATGAAGACAAGATGGTGGGTTAAAAATATTTGCTCGTTATCAAAGGTAGTTAATGGTGTTCAGTGCACCTGATGTACAAGCCTACAACTACTCCTATGGTGCTTGTCTTTCTCCTTAAAATAACAGTAAAGAATATTATTATATCTACAAAAATAGACTACTATCAAAAACCAACAGTCGAAAAGGGGGCTCCGAAAGTTGAATTTGAACCATATTTGTAACCCTAACGCTTGTAATTTGCTTACAATTTGCAACTATTAGTCTTGAAACCACTATAGCTACTACGATAACATTTAATGTTTAACACGAAAAACACTCTTTCTATTTCTCTAAATAACACAAAATAATTCAATAGACTATAAATCCCTGGCTCCAAACCAATTGAAATGTTCTTATACAAAAAGCAACAAAATTCTCCAAGCATCAATAAAAAAACCCAAAATTAACACATAACTAATTCATTAACAAACAATAGCATGAACCAAAAACTGAAGATTTTCACAACCAAGACGCTTGATTAAGTTTAAACACGGAAATGATTCATATACCGGATCCGTAGGAGTCAAAAGCGTCGCCGTGCTTATGCTATGCCGCACAACCGATAGGTGCCTTGGAGGCTTTCCAATATCCAGTTGATTCAAGTGGTCGGAATTCTGCGATATCTCATGTTCTCCGGACGACATAATATCATTCGTAAAACCATCTTCTACACCGGTGCCAGCAGCCATAATCTCTTTTCTTACATAAAATTGCCAAATTCTCACCAATCTCTTCTAAAACCTCTTCTAACTTATACAAATGGAAACAACAACAAAAAATTATACCTAATTATTCCATATCTGAAAAAGATACAAACTTGCTATTTTCCCCCAATACTCCAACTTATACTCATAAAAACAACTCACTTTACCAAAACCAACTTCAATTTTTTCTCTTTTAATTCCATTGCAAGTCCAGTAATCTACACAAAACCTCTGATCATGAAACTTCGAAGATCCGATTTCTATATACCAATGATCACTTCTTCATCAATCAGAAACCCCAAAACTAATGAAAAAAATCACAATTTTCCACCAAATCTTGGCCAATTGAACCTAGATAGTGAACACAAAATATACAGATATTGTATCAAGCAATGGAATCTAGAGAAAAACCCCCTGGTTGTATATATCTCGGATCATACCCAAAAGTATGAAATTTTTCACAAATCACGATCCAATCTTTCGCTATAATTAGACAACATGATAGATTTGGTAAAGAGAAATCGCTCCCAGATGAAAAGAAGCAGATTATGATGCTTTATGTTCGCCTATTTTATCTCTCAATAATCACCCAATTTAAGAAACCCTAGAAAAAGCACTACTTGAAGTAGAAATCAGAGAGAAAAGGGGGAAAAGGAGTATTTATTGATGAAGAGACTGGTTTACATTTAGACCCCCTGTGTTTATCAATAATTCCTGTACATTCCCCACAAAATGGTTTTGTTACACTTTTTACCCATGAAATTATTTCTCATTTTACGTTATTTATAATAATTAGACGGACTATATTTTCAAACACTATATTTACAGATGTGTGTGTCTATGGGTGAGAGAAAGTATCGTGATTTTTATTGTGTAGAAAGTGTGATAAAGTTGGGAAATATTACGTATGGTTGGTTTTTTGAATAAAAATGTATTGATTGTAATTAGCTTTTGTAACCGAAAATAGACATTCATAACTAATTTTGTTTGTAATATGTCAGTATTATATTGATAATCAGCTTATAGCGTCCCGTTATAAATTGCAAACACCTATTAACTTTCAATTACATAATACGCCTCTTAACATATATTGTATATGTATCATGCAAATATGTTAAGGTTATTGTTGTCTTGGTAATAAAACTATAAAAAAACATATAGACTTCAATGTGCTTTCATCAGTTTGATAATATAATTAATATGATCATTAGACCATTCTTATCCGTAGACTTTCAACCCAATCAACCCAATCGTCACATCAGCGCCACATTAACTTTCCACTATTTTGCCCATACCAACTCAATCTAACTCAATCCATCCACAATGGTTTACCCAATACCATCTAATTAAAAATAAAACAAAAAAAAAGAGAAAGAAGAGATAGATAGAGAGAAAGAAGAGAGAGAGGGGGTGTGGGGGGCTAGGGTGGGATGGGGGTGGGTGTCATCTAAATAATCGGCAAGGGGAAGCCAATTGCTTCCTACCCGATACATCCACGACGGTGTTGTCAATGGAAGCCGACAATCCGATGGCTTCCGTAACGGATGGTCTTATATCTCTAATACATATAATATAAATTATAACAATTAAATAAATATTTTCGTTAAGACATAAACATAAATTATCATTATATTTTAAATATAACAATTGTTATGAAAACTGTTATATTATTTCTTTTGAACACTTCCCAATCCCATTAAGACGAGACTTGTGTACTTTTATTTGAAATCTATGTACGTTTTGACTTCTTTTACATATACTTTGACTTTTTTATTTTATTAGTCAACACAAACCTTAAAACTAACCAAACTCACCCAACCTACCCCAACCAATTGAATGTCGCTTTTGTATCTACTACATTGATTTCTCAAAAAAAAAAGTCAGCCATGATTTCGTTTGTCGACTTTGAATTTTTCTAAGTGCTTCTTCATTCACAACATTCATTTTGAAAACGTCAACGCTGATTTCATTAGTTGACTTTGAATTTTTCTATATGCTCTATTAATGTTACACCAACTAAAATTAAATATGATAGGTTAATGTACTACGATATTATATATGATCGTGACTTTGTTTTGGAGTTACCGTAAGTTTTCGAACCAGTTTATGCGCATCAACTAATTCCTTAAACGATCACGAATGATTTGGAATTATGGCAAATAAACCTTAATAGCTACAAGGGCTTTGATCGGTCTTCATTAAAGATTTGGTCATGGGAGATGTATGAGACTTCCGAAAAGACCGGGGAGCTTACAGAGGAGTTATGCTATCCGTGGTGAAGCTTGAGATATGACTTGTTTGTTTTTGGGTTTTCATCTCTTATTTACCACTTATATCTGATTTGTTCAAACATAAAACAATTCAGATTGTTTGTTTTTCTTTTCTTTTTAGAGCTCCTAACCCTTAATATCCTCTAATTAATTAAGCAAGTGTTCTCTGGTTAAGTGGTAACCCATCTACTTAATTGACTCTTATTTTGGTCTAGCACCGTTCTTTTGATTTTAACATCGGTTTACCTCATACATGAAGACAGTAGATCTATGTGTTAACTTTCCATAACATCTTGGATCGCTTAAATCGGGGCTTCGGTGTGCAAGATATAATTAAAACTCCATAACTTCGCAAATCTGCCAACATCCTTCTTTCAATCATCGATGCTCACTTCAACTGATGTATTTACGTTGAATACTTGAGGGATGAAATAAAAAAATTATACATATTTAGACGTTTATTGGTTGATATAAATAAATAATTTTATTAGTTCAGATTTCAGACTTCAACACTACCTCTTAAAAAACAAAAGTGAAATTAGATTTCAAACTTCAGCAACTCTTAAAAAACAAACACCATCATGGTCTTAATACGAGGTTTTGGTGACTACCCTAAGTAAAACTCTATTTCTAAAAGAGACATGAATTATAGTTGAAAGACTTATTGGTTGTTTGGAAATGGTGAGCATGTGCTTTAGTCAATCATTAAAAGGGTTGAAAGGTTTGGTACGCTATACATTTTTTGTTGCAATAAGTGGCAGCCAACATGTATATATAGAATGTGTATCTAGTTTTTATGTGAATGGATAACATCTCCAACAATTCTTGAAACGTTTTATAAGTTATAAGAATCAAAAGTCTAAGTATATAAAATAAATTAATATGTAACTTTTATAAATTAATATGTAGTTTTAACAGATTTTTTCTTTATAGATTTTATCATCAATTATATTATTTAAATATACAATAATTTTATGATTTTGATTACTTTTTTAAAAATGATATTAATTCAATCCTCATTGGTTGAATGAATAAAAAAACTTAAATCTCTCTCCTCTCTTTAAAGTTTTAGATTTATATCGAGAGTTTTCTCTATGATTCTCTATACTAAATAACAATACAGATAAGTTGTTGCAACATTATAAAGTACAAAATGTTGATTTTTTCTATTTTAGAGAAGTTGTTAGAGATGCTCTTATTATTTGGATATATACTAGTTCATTTGGAAGCTCTTCTGGTTTTGATTTGGAGATGATAATATCTTCAGAAGGGTTGAGATACAAGCTATGATAATATATCTTGTTACGGGATTAGGACAACCAATCAATTGATAGATACAAACCGTTGATTATAACATAGTCTAGTGGTTTTTTATAGATGGATCTTCTCATAGCGAGCTACTAATAACATGACGACATCTATAGGAGTAATTATCTAGTTACTTTTTTGCATGATGTAATTAATTTGTGCAAAATATAATGTTAATTTTGTGTAACGAAAAGTCAAGTGTGGTACGTTCATTTGCTTATAAACTTATAGGTTAACTAGAAGCTACAACCAGGGGGGCCTGGCTCAATAACAGGTTAGTGGTCGAATGATTAAAAGCAACATACTATAAATATGTTTTAATCCCATGAAAATAACTTGTCATAATTTTCACGAGACCGATTAATGACAAGAAAAGTCAAATTAAATGCATTGTACAACTTTTAATGCATAGTTTACATATTATAATTGGTTGGTCGATAACCATATGGGTAACAAGCTTCTATTTTCGAACCACACTTTCTTGCTATTGTTGGGAGTATTTGCACGTTCCATAACCTGTGTGAAATCATCATACACAATGTTAGAAAATAATTTCATTACCCATTACAAAAAAATAAAGTATTTTCAAAGTCTTATGACACGTCAACACAATTTCTAGACGACACTTTTGTGATTTGTGTCAAAAAAATACATGCATATTAGATTTCTTTCGTCTTTAAAGTTTCTACTCTTTAATATCACTTTACTATAAAAATAGTGAATTACAAAAAAAAAAAAAAAAAAAAAAAAAAAACTATAAGTAACAAAGGTTATAAAGACGACTATAGTTCAAAAATAGTATAGAATTATATTAGAAATTTCAACATCTAGAACCACCCTGCTCCATACCGAAGTAATTAAATGAAAGAGGTCTTAGCAGAGCAGCTTCCCGAGTAGCAAGATGGTTAGGAGAGAAGTCACAATCATTCACTTTTAGCATGAAATAGTTATTCATTGTTATAACTAGATCTTGAATCTTGGATGCTTTTCGTCGAAAGATTATAAAATAATTCTTAAATGTCCTTTTTATAATATAATATGCAAAACATTAACAAATTGAACAAAAACTATTTAACCTATTATAATACAAATTTCATCAAATCAAAGTGTCAACCGAAGTTGATTCCATCTATTCAAGTAGTGTCTAAGTTAATTATGTATAGGTACAAATGTTTCTACAAAACCTATTTTTAAATGAAATAAAGAAATACTTGTTGAATGATAAATGAAATCAATAATATTTCTTTATGAAGAAGAAAAATATATGTTCTTATCATTTTTATTATATTATCATTACAAGTATAATTTTTTTGGTTGTTTTAGGACAAAATGCGAATTTTTTACTTGTCCATTAATAATCATCACATAGTAAGAATGATTATGATTTTTTAATTTCATGTTGGTAAATAATATATATTAAATATAATCATTTTTCTATATGAAATTACATATGAAATCAAGACATTCTATGGGGTGTTTGGGATTAATTATTAAAATTCCTTAATTGTTTATAACTAAGACAACTAGCAAATAAGAAATTTTAGGTGTTCAGACAAAAGGATTATAACAAAGCAACCAACAAGTAAGAAGTTTTTTAAAAAATCAAAACCATTTAACTTTTTTTTTTGGAAGAGGTATCCCAGACCACATTGGGCCCAGACTAATCCTCGGCAATTTTGGGCCGAAGCCCGACTGCTAAAGCATGCAGCCCGGGGTCGAAGCCCCCGTACCTCCAGAATGCGTCCCCCAAGGCTCGAACTCGGGTTCACCACTATGTAGTGCTCAAGCCTTACCACTAGGCTAACACTCATTTGGTAAACCATTTAACTTTTCTAACCAACAATAAACAAATAATCAAATAACCATGAATTAATATAAAATAACCAATCCCAAACACATTCTATATCATTCAAATAACTATAAAATGAATAAAAATTGAAATAAACTAGTTATTAAGAGCCCGGCTTCGTGCCGGGTTATAAAATTGTGATAAATTTTATTTTAAGTAGTAAAATAAATTTATATGGATTTATATGATGAAATTCATGTATTGTGTTGTGAATTTAAATATATGCTTACAATCAAAAAGAGATATATGGTGTAATTGATGTCTATTCTACGTGACTGATAGCATGCAGATAATATGTGTGTCTGTGTGGGGGTGGGAATATTAATTTTAAGTATGTATTTATAAATAGTTTAATGAAATTACTTGATTACTTTTATTAAAGTTATAATAGTTTACAATTAACCAATAAAATAAAATGTCGTAATAAAATAAATAAATAAAGTAAAAGCAACAAAATGTGAATTACGTAGTTTGAGAATAAAAAATATAAAGAATATATATACTATAAAGACTAAATATGTAATTTATCCAAACATTTTTTTAGATTAGTTGACCAACTTAATTTAACAAAGTTGGATGAAGGAATGAAAATGGAATAAGAAAATACATAAGAATGAAAAAGAAAAAAGTTTTTAAAGATCAATGACTAAAAACACATAAATATCAAATTATAAGGACCAAAGTTGTACTTTACTACTTTATTGCATAAGTTTATTATTCATTTCCATAGAAATTGATAAGGACCAAAGTTGTATTTTATTGCATAAGTTTACTATTCATTTCCATAGAAATTGATATAAGAGGGACTAAAGTTGTACTTTATTGCATAAGTTTACTATTCATTTTTAAAGAAATTGATATAAGAGGGACCAAAGTTGTACTTTATTGCATAAGTTTACTATTCATTTCCAATGAAAATTGATATAAGGGATAATAGATGGAAAACTTACTTGGGTCACTGAAAGTGACAAGACCACTTCCTTTGAAATCACAATTCCAATAATTCCTCCCATGCATTTGGTAATATGCATTCATTGCATATGATGCATGTGCATGAACCTTATTGGGCCCAAAACAAGGCCCATTTTCATAGACATCCCTACAGTCCACACCACCTGGCCCACAACAAAAATCCAACACACCTTGAACCAACCCCTCTTCTGCATGTGGCTTAGCCACACACCAAACCGATGGACCCCTCTGGACCACCTTAGACGACCCTGGCTCGAACCCAAAGTCCATCTTGGACCCACTACAAAACTCACACCTCAAGTCCACATCATAAACCTTTGAACCATCCCCATTGAAAAGCCCAAAGTTTCTTTCACTAGAACCCCCTTCTTTCTTGTTCTCATTAAATAATGCAAATACAAAAATGTCTATTTTGTCATTGGGTTTCATGGGGGTCCCTTTGTTTGATTGGGCCCTCGCTATTAACCTGCTGTTGTAGGTTTTCGCGTTGTCCGGTGAGGCTGCGGCCTCACCGGGCTCGCCTTTCGAGGGCCACCCGGATTCGGAGACAGTGATGCGGACGGACCTGTTTCCGAATCCTAGCGACGCGATCGCTGAGCGGATCGCGTCGATCTGTGCGTCTAGCATGTTTGTGTAGACGTACCCTTTGGGGTCGTGGACCCCACTGGAGTTGCCCAGGAGGGCGTACTCTAGTGGGACCCTAGTGGGGTTGTCGCGGTATGCGAAGTAAGGGTAGGCGTTGACCATGAAGGGGGAGCCGGTGTCGGCTAGGAAGGAGACGATGGCGGTCATTGTGGGCATGAGGGTGGTTGCGAAGGTGGAGGCGGACGGCGGAAACGAGGTGGCCAACACTGCCATGCTATGTGGGGTGGTGATCTTGATTTTTCGGTCGAGTCCGCGAGATAACAAGACCTCATGGAGGTTTTGCATGGCTTGGATGAGGGCGTTAGGGTCCAAGGTATCGTCGTCGGTGGCTAGGTACTCGTTACCGACGGCAATGGTGACGATGGAGGTGGCGGGGATGAATGGGGCAATACGGGCGGAGAACCAGTCCTCGGCTACGGACTTGGCGGAGCTTATGTTAGCGACATTGTTGTTTTCGACGGCAACTATGAGGTCGATTCCGGAGTTGGAGAAGGCTTGGAGGATTTGAGGGTTGGTATCATAGATTTTGACCTTATCAATGAGGGTGGATTGGAGGAGTTGGGCGACTTTTTTGGGCGGCGGGAGGTTGTTTCCGAGGGTGCCGTAGTTTATTCCGACGGCGGAGACGGTGGGAAATGGGCGGAGGAGGAGGAGGAGGATTGGGAGGACAGGGAGAAGGGCCATTGTGATGGCTGGAGAGTGAAGTAAGCTAGTAAAATGTAAATGAAGTGATTGTGAACTAGGATATTAATCCTTAGTAATTTTTAAAATATTATTGTATTTATAAAGCAAAGAGGTAAATATTAAATTCAAATTACTAATGTACCATATAGAATAATTGGCTGAAATTACGGTTTGATATAAGCGGAACAATAAAATATGAAGTGGATATGATATAGGAGTTCAGCACTTTGATTTGAGAATACCTAAATCAAATTCAATCTAACTATTAAAAAGTTCACTTTTATTATAAAAGGTGTTGTTATATTAATCTCCAATAATCTTTAATACACATATAAATGTATATCTCGTAAGTCTCATTTGTATATCCTATTTTCTTCATAGGAGGTCTATTTATAATTTCCCGTTATATAATGTACAAATAAATATTTAAAAAATGAGTGTAAAGGAAGATTCATGTGAAAGATTAAACATTTTACGAGAAAGTGATATTATATATGATTATACGACCTTTAAATTATGTTTAATCATATATGATTAAAAGTTTATGTATTATTAATGGGAAATGGGCCATTTATAGTAGTATACAGGTGGGATCCAATATAGGGGGTCTACATTTATGTGAGTGTATTAAAAGTCAAATAGGGCCGTATAACAACACCTTTAATAATATAGGGGAATTATAAAGGGACCTCCCAATTAAAGAAATAGATAGATTATGTGAGTGTACTGGTGGGACCCAGTATTGGGGGCCAATGGGAGGTCTATATATATGTGAGTGCATGAAACATGTGTTTGATCATAATTCATAAGGGAGTCCATATAACACCATCCTTAATATAACATGTGTTTGATCATATATAATTAAGTTTATATATTATATATGATATCACATTTTTCGTTTTATGATAAATGGTTAGCTTTTTGATTGAACATGCTCCTATAAATATAATTGGATTCAATCTTAAGGTTAGTATGTTTTATTGCAATGATTTTTGTTTTAGTTTTTTACTTGGAAATCACATGTTTTTAGAGAAATCAATACAAAATTACAAATTGACATAATGTAAAGATACGTACCATTGGTCGACTACATATTACTATACAAATTTATTTATTTACAAATTCTATTCTTTTTAAAAGACAACAATAATTTTGTGCAAAAGATCGATTCTGACAACTCCAGCTAACCCACAATCGATTGTCAATACTATAACGTGTGAGGCATCTCTAACTCACTCAACAGTTGTGACTATGAGAGTGGCTGGATTAGAATCTGGGCCGTATTGATTTTGTACAAACTTGTTTTCATGCATTTCCAACTAAGCTATACGTCATTTTTATCAAGAAAAGGAGAAGAACAAAATTGATACACGTACATGTGCATTTTTAAATAAAAGTTTTTGATGGTTACATATGAAATTTTCTTTTATCGTTTTTCTTTGGCATTATTACAATATTTATCTTTATTATTCGAACTGAACCCTACGTCAATATAACATATAACAAGTACAATAATTTTAATAAAAGTGAGACAGAATGATTGAAAAAGAAATGAATCGATTTGAAAAAAGGAGCCATGAAAAAACACTTTTTATAATTGAATCGGTGTTTGGGTCCCACTCACAGCTGGTAGATTGAAACAGAGCTTTAAAAAGCATACACCCTTTTCTTCTTCACTCATGTACACAAATGTAAATCCACATCCAAATGACCATTATTACCCTCCTATAAATTAGCACTGTTTTATCTTTGACCAAAACTATAATTTTGGTTACTTTTTTGATTTTGGGGGACAAAATATCCCCATTTTTCCTGTAAAGCCAAAGATTTGAAGGCAAATATTGACATTTTTCTTGAAAAAGCATGGTAAGGGTAAAAAACAAGGTTGAGTCCAAGCAAAAACAAAAGGATGCTTGTAAATTAGTTTAATTCATGTGAAAGCTTCATTTTATATACAAGTGACTAAAATAGAATCTGAAACCACTTGGTTGTGGCGGTATTGCGGTAAGGGTCAAGGTGGTGAAGTGAAAATCTATCTTTTTTGGGTTTGAATTCGGGCATTGTTAAAACCTTTGCGGTCATGGAGGTTCACCTGCAATGATATCTATGCAAATTGTGATAGCTCGGAGTCGTACATAAGATGACCTGAAAGCTTGATTATTAAAAAAGGTAAAATTTGGACCAATATGGGTTTGAGCCACTTAACTTGTGTGGAAGCCCGCCTTAGTAGTGCATCAAGTCGACCTTATAAAGTTTTATAATTTCTAGGTTTTTTTTATGGATTTATTAAACCATTTAACAAAATCTGGTGTGAACTGATTTATGACATTAGTTATCACCTTAGTAACCAAATTGCTTACAACTTTCTTAACTTAGATAAGTTATTTTCGGTTTGATTTACAAAGATGTTTGCCATGCTATTTGCTCAATATTCATGAAGTTGATTTTATAACTCTCTGATATTTATGAAGTTGGCTTTCATATATAGGAGGTTGCTTCCATCTCTAATTTGTTAGAACATGTATACATACGAAAATGTAATTTTTGAGTACAGAGTGATTGAAAAGTATTGTCTATTTAAAAATCTTCACGTCTATCCCGTGATTTTTCAAGACTACACTTGCATCAAATAAAAACTAGCTTCATTTATATTAGTAGTGAGCAAAACCCGACTCGAGAAAAGTGGACATAAACCGATATCCAACCACCCGGAAATCCGAATGCTCTAAATCAAAGATATTGTGCGGGAATATCAGATTTGGTTGGGTATCCACCCCTCTCACCCGCCTGAAATATTCAAACATTAATTATTTTTTAACTTTTTTATTATTAATAACAAATATAAATATGATTGTCTTCCATTGTTGTGGCGGACTAGTTATCGCTCGAGGGGTTCATAGCGCCCTAACCGAGTTCGAGCATTCCCGTGTGCATGTTTGGGAACATTTTAAGTGGGGCCATGTTTAGTCCCCAAAATTGTCAGGGATTAATCGGGCTTTGGCCTTGACCCTTCAAAAAAATATAAATACCATTTTCTTTTTCCCCTTTTTTCTAAACATAGTACTTTGCAACTTTCTAGGAACCTTGGACTTTAAAACTTTGGTTATTTGTGCATGGTATTTGTTAAACTTTGAAACTTGGTTTCGCTTAATTGCTATGTTGAGATCTAAGGCCATCCATTGTCGACCCACTGCAACCCAATGGTTTCAGCTGCCACATCAGCGCCACATCAGCTTTCCACAAAACTACCCAAAACAACCCATTTCATCCACTATCGACCCACTGCAACCCACTTCATCAAAATTCATTTTAATTTAAAACAATTCTAATATTATATAAAAATTAAAAATTACATTATAGAATTTTAATAAAAATAATTCTAATATTAGAAATAAAACTAAAAAATTACATTATAAAAATTTAAAAATTAATTTCGGGATGCCCAATAGTGTTCCGTTAAATCGGCTCGTAGTTGGAGGTGTTTATCACTATTTTTGACTTCCTTGACGTTTTGCGCTCGTTCTTCTTCGGATATATCTACTTCGATATCATCAGTTGTAACCCAACTTTCATCAAAAGGATAATTTGCAAAGCCTTCGTCTTCACGAATCATGTTGTGCAAAATTATGCACGTGTACATTGTATACCTTAATTTTTTCTTTGTCCACGCCCGTGCCAGATACTTAACAATGTGTCATTTTGATTTAAGCATCGCGAATGCACGTTCGATATCCTTCCTAGCCGATTCTTGACGCTCCGTAAACGCTATCCGTTCGGGTTCCGTTGGATATCTATACGCCTTGACAAAAGTCGTCCACTTCGGATAAATCCCGTCCGCGAGATAGTATCCGTGTTTGTATTGTCTGCCATTCACTGAAAACGAGCTATCGGGTGCTTTGCCTTCGAACAAATCGTTGAATATCGGTGATTGGTTTACAACGACTATGTCGTTTACGGCACCCGGGGTTCCGTAATATGCGTGCCAAATCCAACCATCGTACGATGCTACCGCCTCTAAAACAGTTGTCGGTCCTTGATGATCACCTCGATGGTATTGACCCCTCCATGCTACGGGACAATTTTTCCAATCCCAATGCATACAATCTATGCTACCAAGCATGCCGGGGAGGCCGTGTTGTTGCTCATGCAATGCGAACAACAATTGAACATCATTTGCGGTAGGCTTCCGTAAATATCTTCGCATATAAAGATGTATAATACCTTCACAAAAATTAGTAAAACATTCCCTTGATGTCGTTTCGGACATTTGCAAGTACTCGTCCGTGGCATCAGCAGCAGTACCGTACGCCAATTGTAGGATCGCAGACGTACATTTTTGAAGCGGAGAGAACCCCTTAACTCCTCTTGCATCGTGAGTCCACCTAAAAAATTCGTACTCCCTCTCAAGATCCTCAACTATTTTAAGGAATAGTCGTCGTGTCATACGAAACCGCCGTTCGAAATCGTTATCGTCATACACCGGATTATCTGAAAAGTAGTCGTTAACAAGTTTCTCGTGTGCCACTATACGATTTCGACTTTTTGGCGTCCTCCTCGTTTGTCGACTTGAAGTTGTTTCGTCACCGACAATTAGTTTGACCGCTTCGTTCACGGCGGCTATGGCCGCCAAGTGGTTGAGCTCCAACAAATCGTTAGCGTCGTCATCGTAATTCGGGTGGTAAATTGATGAGGATGATGCCGATGATGATCGTGATGATGACGATGAAGACATTTTTTGGAGAGAAAAGTGGAAGAGATGAAGGTTGTGTTTGAAAAATTGAGAGTTGTGTTTGTAATTGGGGTTGGAATATGATATATGTATATGTATAAATAGTAAATTAAATTGAAAAAAAAAGAAAAGAAAAAAAAAATTGAAATATAGCCGTTGGGAGTGGGGGGGGGGGGGGTGGGTGGTGGTAACGGTCACTATGTCTCGGTTTGGTGAAACCGTTTGCATTTACCCGATGGGGGGGGCGCGGCGGTCTTTGCTTGTTTACCCGACGGCTTCAGCCAAGCCGAACCCCAACCCGATTACAAAACCATCCCACAGTGGATGGCCTAATCTATACTACTTTAATAAGCAAATTTGATAAAAGTCTTAAAGTCTTAAGTGCAACTTTTGTAACACAATGTACCACCCTCTTTAAGCACAAAGTCTTAATATCTTAAAATTTGAAATTCCCAGCTTACCCTCCAAGATAATCGAGGCTTCATTCATTTCCCACTCTGAGTCTAATCATCTCTCTCTTCCCAAAGAGCATCTGCTGCAACGATTCGTTCTCCAAGGCCGACTATTCACAAATCCATGTTTCAAAAGATGACGATTGAAGCTCCCTATCTGATGATTCTTTATTAAATCCATCTTCTCACCGTATATGTTTACTCAGGGTTCATCAAAGTAAGCTTTCATCTCATCTTCTCCATATTTGTTATCCCACTTTGATTTTTAGGTTTTAAAGAGTTTGCAATTGGTATGCAGGTAAGTGTATTTTTTTTTTCGATTTAAAGAGTTATTTAGCTTGATAAATGATATCTTTCTCATAACTGAAGTTTGAATGTTGAAGTTTGCATATGTTCCAGAAAGATCCAATAAACAGAAACCATAAAGGTTAATCAACTTCTTCTTTAGGTACATATTCTTATTTCTTCTTCAGTCGATTTCAACCTGGTTGAAATCAAAACTGATTTTTTTTGCTAAACTACGGTCACACGCAGGTAGGCAATTTGTTGGTGAAATCAAAATCAGGTTGATTGATTTCAATCTAAGGAAACTAAATCGATTTTGATTTCTTCTTAACTTCAATCATGGGGTTGTTGTTTGAAAATCAATGCCGATTTATTGATTTAGATCAAAATCGATTTTTTGCTTAATTTTGACTTCTGGGTCGATTCTCTTGTTTAAAATCATTATTGGTATAAACTATTTGTATTCAAAATTTTCATTTCTTCCTTCTTTTATATTTTGTAAATCTATGGCTTTTTTGATAATAAGCCATAGAGCTTAAAGGGTTTACTGCTTCAACAAAGATAAATTGTTGGGTTTTTATTTTGGGTGATAAAAAGAGAGAGTGGTTACTGCACTCCAGGGTCTTAAGATCAGGGTCAAAAGAGAAACCTAACATTTTGATGTGTTTTTATTTATTTGTGTGCTTTTATGTGTCAACGTCTATTCATAGCCATTCTTTGAGATGTTGGAAGTATCTAACAGGATAGTGGGACAAGCAAATATATCTGTAGACTGTTAAATGTGAAAGTAGATGTTGCAACAAAGTATGTATGTCAACATCTAAATTGTAAGCGAGGTGATTTACACTTGGGATTTATGAGGATTAATACTTCATATTGACAACTTTGGAGAGCTTGTGCCTTGCATTGACAGTACTTCGAAGCCTTTGTTACATTTATATATGGATCCATGATTCTTGTACATGTTAGTCAAAAGTGTAGTTGGTATTTATGAGTTTTGAATTGACTATTAATTTTATATGTAGGTTGTTCTATATTTGAGAAGAGATTTGTTCATTTTATCAAGGATGATTAGAGGCTTGATGCTAAGGACAACATTCAAAGGATTCTCAAGAGCAGAGGTATTTTTATTTCCAGGATTATTTTGTTTTGCAAGTCTTAATGCTGAAACTGTATCCATATTAATGAAAAACGATTGTGTGAAACCGGCTTATCTCGAATATGCATGGCAAAAGAAGCCGGCTGATGTCATATCACACACTAAAGATGGCATTATTTTTCTGGAAACAATGCCATGTTGGTAAAAGTAGTTAAGAGTGTGTGGGGAGGATGGGGAGCTTACATGTTGGAGATCAAGTTGGTTAGGGAGGGGAGCCTTTCTACGTGGGGAACATCAATACATCATACGACTTGGTGAACAACCCATAGGGGAAGGGTTCGTCTTTTCCAGATCTTTCGGGAAGGAGATAGGAGAGGGGGAGGAGACAGGATGATGCATAAGCACAACGCTATCGTATGATGGGAGTCGGCACAGGTATGCCGGCGAAAAAGGTACAGTCGTTATGTCAAAGTGCAACAGCAGGGGTGGTGTTATGTTCGGCTCAACTTGTAAAAGGTCAGAAGTGGAAAGGGTGTCAAATGGTTCGGCGTGCTCGTCTGGCTGTGTAGTTCGGTGTGCAGCAAAATGCAGGTTAGCGGTTTTCGAGCTACTACATACAATCGGGTCTGCTTGTATGTCAAAAACCAAGAATCTTATCCAGTAAGTAAACGAGGACTCTCTATCCAGTTATTGTATATATTGTGGCATATAAAACAAAATAAATTGATTTAATTGATATAAAAAATTTAGATAAAGATGTTATCATTCAATGTTGCCAAAAGGAAAAAAAAAAACATCCCACGACATTGTTTTTTGCTATATAAATCAATAGAGGTACGAAACAAAATAAATTGATTTAAATGATAAAAAACTTAGATAAGATGTCATTCAATGTTGCCAAAAGTATAAAAATCCCTTGACATCTTTTATGGTATGCAAATCAATAGAGCTTAGATTCTAATAATTACGAATGTAAATATTTTTATCTGTAAACTGTAATCACTATGTTAATTTACAATTCAAGTTTTTATATTCCGTCGTATTGCTAGAGAATTTTACATTTTTTTAGATATTTTGCTTTTGAAAGGAATAACGAGAAGATTTATTGTTTAACATGATCGTACGTTCGCTGTGAATCATATTCCTTGCACATATAAATACAATTACAAAGAGGTTTGTTATATATACATTCCACATAAAAGATTTGATTTTTTTACCGATTATTGGAGAAGCTACTAACACCAACACTTTGCATGAATGGTTATTTGAATCTAATGCGGATACAAATATTGTGGCTTTAGGGCATCTTAAAAGAATTTAATATTTCGAAACTAAATAAATTGTAATAAAACCGTTCTCACCCGCCGCATTGCGCGGGTATAAGCCTAGTAGAAATCTAGAAATTGGCCAAAAGGTTTATCTATTATTCGATTATATTTTGAAGTAACCACTCTTTACCTGATATTCGACCTGGTTTTGGGTTTTAGGCCCTGGCCTAACCATCGTAACTGATGCATATCTTAATTTATATAGAAAGAACAAATAACATAAATAATATTAGAAAATTGTCACAACAATTTATTTCAAAGACAATGGACATCACATATCTTAATTATTACGAAAAGCAATTGAAAAAAGATCGAAAATAGAAAACCATGTAAAGTTACTACCAGAAGGTAAATAATAGCTTAATCTAATATAAATACACAACTCATGATGCTTGTGAGGCTAGGTTTTACCTGGTAAGCGTTTATCATATCACTTATCTTATCGGATAAACATGAAAAGGATTAAGGGACCGTTTATTAAATGCTTATCGGCCGGGTAAGCGTTTATCGGCAAATACTATACATTACTTCACTTACCTTATCGTATAACATTCCCGGACATCAAATTTGATTGTTGGTAAACGTTTTCAACCCGATAAGCATTTACCGAGTAAGGGTTATTGTTCATCATTTACCAGGTGTCTTGGTCGTCATTATGACTCTTACTCAGTAAGATTGTTGGTGGTTTCCATGATCTTTGCCGACAGATAGGAGCATTCGGTGGAACCGGTGAACTACACTTGCTTCTGCTCGCTTTTGAGGGAAGTAGTGAGCCCCTCATTAGCACGCCAACGAACGACATGAGGGAAAACATTCCTCCAAACATAAGAGCTTAAATCAAAAAGAAATAGGCTTAGACACCACATCCAACTTTTTTTGTCGAAAGCTCGACCAGCGATAAAAAGTTTTTGGCCGAAGACAAAAAAAAGCAATCCGCTTTGCACCTTTATCCCTTTCTTTTTTTGGGGAAAATGCATCCGCTCGGGTCGAGGCTGCCACTCGGCCCTAAGACGGATCAAAGAAGAGTGGGGAACCTCTCGCTGGTTTTTGGAATTCGACATCTTTAAAAGCGGATAGTCGATCCATCTCGGTTCTCAATTCCCGCTATTTTATAATAGCAACCAAGCCCCCGGTATAGTGGACCGGTTCCATGTTTTCCCCGATTGTCAAGGATTGTAAGTTACGTGATACCAGTAAGTACATGGATAAGTGTTTAGTAAACGGACCCTAAAATTGTTGAGGGTGATGCATCCAGATGGCGTTTACGGGTAAAATTGTTGCTTATGATGTTATTTTGATGGACCGTATTTTTCGTGGGTAAGATGAAAATATTGACTCTTGTGGATAAATTGTTATTTGATAAGCATTGAGTAACCGACGCTTAGGCAACGTTTAGGATTCTGATGGAATATGAAGTAATCGGAATGATCAATTATGTTGATTGAGTTCCATTTAGGCGTTGGTTTACCTATCAAATGAAAGTTAAGTCCATACATTCCACCATTCATGGATATTTGGTCATTCCATCACAATTGAGAAAGAATTCAGTTCAATTCCATCTACTGTCTCAAAAAAAACAAAACTATCCAATCTTCCTACTTGATAAACCCATACTCATATGACCCTTACCTAAACTACCGCCGACGAGCACCGACTTGAACCACCACCAATTGTCACTCCAAAACACCATCGATCTGAATGACCGTTGACAACCACTATCGTGAACAACCGTCAACCACCACAATTATGAACCAATTCTAAAAGCTACATTTTACCAACCAAACAAGTAGATTCCAAATCACTTAACATATTCCTTTCTAATTCATGCCAACCTTCAGCCAAGGTTCAAAAAGGCGTGAGCGCGTGACGTGGTGGCGAGGTCAAGCCTTAAGCTTTACAAGATATGGATGCGGCGTTTTCCAAGGCGTGACATACGACGGCAAATTTGTATGTCATATATAGAATTATACATATACATATATTGTTTATATAAATTATTTTAATCAAATAATGGAATTAAAATTGTACATTCATATTAAAAGAAGAAAAAACATATTGATTATTATAAAAGTAGTTTTTGATTGAATATGTAAGATAAAACATACGAAGGTAACTTTATAACTTCGTTTTGATCGTGAAATCATAACATTTATGAATTCGTGGTACTGTGAGTGATGCGATTAGATAAATTTATAAAAACGAGAAAATTAAAGTTAAATATGTAATAATACAAAAAATAAAAAAATAACAAAAAAAATTCAAAAAAAAAGATCACGTCATACAAAAAACGTGCGTCGCGACGCGATATGGTGCGCCTTGAGGCGCCATGGCGTGAGTCACGCCTTACATAAATGCTATGGGACATTTCGTAACGGCGGAGACGCGTCTTGCGCCATATCGCGCCTTTTTGAACACTGCCTTCAGCACAGTCAAAATCCATTCAACTTCCATAAAAGTCAAAATTTTTTGACAAATTCAATTCCTTCAGAAAGAAATTTTACAAACCAAACATCCCCTTAAATGTCGAGAGTTATGAAATCAACGACTCACATTTGATCTCCCGCCCCTCGTAATTTCCAGTTAAATTCAATGAGTTTGATTTGAAATCATGATCTTTATTTACATGTCTTGTTTGTGTGTGGATGCATTGTATGTTGTGTATGAAATGTAATTTCATGTTTTTTTCATATGCAAAACAATTTTGAATGTTTTACGTATAAAAACAACATTATGGAACACTGGACTATGGCATTTGTTAGAGGTCGTTCACCAAAGCCTTTTGGTAAGTACTTATTGGGTCATTTAACTTTTCATGTGGGAGATCAAGAATCTCCCACTTATTGGGTCATTTAACCGGGTTCGGGCCGGGCCGGGCCGGGCCGTTGACCGGGCCGGTTCGCTACAGTAAAAGTCAAACCCGGGTTTGGTCAAACCCGGGTTGAGTCGGGCCCGGGTTCCGGTCGGGCTCGGACCGGTTTCCGGCCGGGCCGGGCCGGGCCGTTGACCGGGCCGGTTCGCTACAGTAAAAGTCAAACCCGGGTTTGGTCAAACCCGGGTTGAGTCGGGCCCGGGTTCCGGTCGGGCTCGGACCGGTTTCCGGCTTGGGTTCCGGCCGGGTTCGGACCGGTTTCCGGCCCGGGTTTCGGGTTCAACCCGGGTTCGCCCGGGTTCGGCCCGGGTTCCAGACCGGTTTCCGGCCCGCGGGCTGAGACCCGGGTTTGACCGGGGTTCGGGCCGGGTCGGGTTGGTCAACGGGTCGGGTTCGGGCTAGCCCATCGGTTCGGTTCGGTTCGGTTTCGTTTGGCCTAAACATCTGAAATATGATTTTTGACATCATGATTTTAGGTTAAATGTGGAAAAAATGACGATAAAATAAAACATTAATAAGAAAGCAGGCTAGGGTTTCACCACTGAGAATCTCCTAGGGTTTTACTGCCTCCCTCTGCTGCACATTATACACCACATAGAAATGGAGATCCTTCAGGTACAAAAGAAGCTCTGTATCCATTCCAACAATTTACTTCAGGTTCATCAATCTCAACACACACTCACTTTGGCATCAATTTTCAGTTTTATTAATTTGATATTATTCCAACATCGAAGGTTTTTAAAGCCCCTTCCTTTTTTAATTGTGGCCAGAATTTGGTATAAAGCTAGAACCAAAATAAAATAAAAAATAGTTTCGTATACAGAAAGATGACGATTTAATTAGTGTCACAATCAAGTTGTTTCGTTACAGAAATCAGCAATTCATATAGAGTTATGCATTCATGGTCTTGGGTTTGTGTAAAGGGCTGAAAAAAGGGCATATTGGTGCAAAACATATTAATTGCATATGATGGCTTACACTTGATCTCTGAACAAACAGGTAAGTACTGTTGACAAATTGGTATTGCTGATGCAAATATCTTTGCACCTGCCCTTTTGAGCATGCTTCATTTTCACCTTGTTGTTATGGGGTTTTTTCACATTTGAGTATACTTCATTTTTCACCTTGTTGTTCTGCCTTGGTTCACTATGCGAAAATGATCTAGTAGTGGTCAAAGAGTTTTGGGGGTAGTTGGGTTACATTGTTATCTGTTATACCAACTAGAGATGTAAAACATGGCCTTTATCCCCAAGACTCTTTTAAGCAAGGTTCGGTTAAGAGGAGGATGTAATTTGGGCTTGGAGTTAGGTCCAACGGACTGACCGGTTATGTCTCTTTGAGATGAGGACCGGTTACCGAAAGTCCTGGTCAAGGATTGGACAATGGGCTGCAAAAACTAGTCAAGTCGTTGTCTTTTTTAAAGTTGGAACCAATTTCGAATCTGTTAGGGTCGGTCAAGGACTAAAAAACTATTTTGAGACAACTTGTTTTTTTGTTTGTATGAGTTTTCTTTAAGTTTTTCAAAGTTGTAAAATGACAATTATACTTCTTGTAATGGTTGGTTTTAGGGGCATAGTATAACTAGAGGTGGATTGTTTTATTCTGTTGGTTTTTGTTAAGTTTGGGTTGCTGAGGGTTTGGGTTAGTCCTGCATCCTGATGAAGCATTGGTTCTACTCTTTCTCCTTGCTCTTTTGTCCAAATCTTAATCTATTGTTGGCCTTTTAAAGAAAGTATTTCTTTTGCAATAAGATAAATCTTAATTTGTGTTCCATTTGCCAACAGATATTACAAAATAGCAGTGACATTGAATTTTGTTGATTAGTTTTTCAGTTGTCATTGTTGATTACATTTAGCTTATTTGATTATTAGCTAAATATTCTTTTAAAATTATATCTCAGGTCAAATATTGTATTTTTTAGGATATAATATAACGTTTAACTTGCTGACAATTTGATGAGATGTTTGATTATTAATCAAACATCTCAAAATATTGATAGAATAAATATATTTATTTCACCAAATCAGTGTTCCTATTTGGCTATGTTCTAGCATTTTGTAATATTTCCCAATGGTGAACAAATAATCTTGGATTTAGAACACATTTGAAAAGGAAATGTTGCATTTATTTTGGAACAGTCTATGAAGAAAATTGTTCGTTTATTTCAAAATCGGAAGAATATACAAGGATGATGACAAAGATAAGCTGATGATGCAATACGAAAGAATATCTAATCGACAATATTAAAGACGGACCTATCTGTGTTTTAAAAGGCGCGCCTGAGGCGCGAGGCTGATCGCCTCAGAGTACTGAGGCGCTTGAGTGTACTAGAGGCGCACTGAGGCGGTGACGCGCAGTGAGGCTCCGAGGCGCAACATTTACAGCCCCATGTACTTCGATTTCATTAATCACTTTTTTTTGTCATCTGGGCTTTGGGTTTTTTTAATATGGGCTTTAATAACTTAATTGCTGATGACGCTTTATTTATTCAGGACTCTTGACCTTCTGAATTCTCTTTTTCTTTTCTATAAATCGTGAACTTCTACTGTCCTACATTCATGCAATCATGCTTATCTCTTAAGTCTTGAACTTCTCACAATCTCACCATTATTAAGTTAATTATTAAGTTGTTTTATGTTTGAGACTTTGAGGTATAGTTATAAAATATATAAAAATATTTCGTAATATTTAGCGCCCTGCGTACGTGAATCCCGCGCCTCAAAGCGCCTCAAAAACTGAGGCTCCCAGACAACAAATTGCCTTAGTGCGCCTCGCGCCTTTTAAAACATAGGGACCTATTGAGCCTTGCTTATGAGGGTGGCATTGGCTTGGTTCACATTATGGCCATGGTAAACAAGGAAACACACATTCCTTGTTGAAATGTCATCATGTTATTCTGATTGTATCATGTCATCGTGTTATTCTGATTGTATCATGTCATCTTATTTGTATAATCGTTTTAATGAATATGACCTCCCAATGCCTACTTCTTGGAACATGGTACGTTTCAAATACAACCATGCTTGGTACTAAAGATGTAATAAAACGGCAGGTATGATGATAAATTATATGAATCGGGTAAATATGATGATTATAGTTGATGAAAAATGATGTTAGGTATGTATCATAAAGCATGGCTTGCATAGCATAATCTAATGGCTTCTGGACAGCTTCAAAATGCAACTTAACTGGACAGACAGGAAGACAGACAGCCAGACAGGAGGTTTACTGATTGCTGAGCCAGAACTTGAGTGCAACTCTTTCTAATGGTATTTCTATTAATGATTTCATCTGAATATGTGACATTTCTAAGGACTTTTGCCCAAAACGAAGTCTTTGATGTTTCATATGAACGATATCCTTGATAAGTGCTTGAAATTGGCTAATGATGAGCAATGGGTTTGTTTATATTTTTTCAGAAGTAGAACTGGTGCATTCATGGTTTCGAGTTGCTGGCTTTTGCGGTTGATGATTCAAGTATTGGTTTATGCAACTATTTGAAGCTGCAGGCAGGCAGGCAGACTTTGTGGCCGTTTCCAATATTTGTCATTTCTATATCGTCTTCGTATATATGTTTCTATTATTATTTTGTTTCAACCTTTTTTTTTCTAATGTATTACATTAATGCTTATCTCTTAATTTCTAGTGTAAACCACAAATTTGTGTTGTAAAAAATAATTCTTTTCATCCTTATAAATATTATCCTTATAAATATTAAAATTATAAGATGATCATCATGGTTGCAAAAACGTCTAGATTTAATTCTTCGACAATTGTTGCAAGCTTTGTTAAATTGTTGTACACTTATTTAGTTCTTTGTCTTTTATCCAATGGAAACCATGGCGATTGTCATGTACCTTTTATAACTTATTTTAGAAAAGCAACATGAATTTTTTTTTTACGGCAATAAACTCACACACGCACCCGCGGTATCCGGGCATCCAATTGGGAAGCATCGACTAATCCGCGGCGACCCGGTCCAGTCCACATAGAATAGACCCGCCCAGGCACGACTAAGCCCGACCTATGGCCGAGCCCGCATGCCCATAGACTGGCATGCCTGTTACCTGGACTCGAACTGGCCCAAAGTCTGGGTATCGCCGAAGTGCTACTCCCATGGTTTGAAGTTTGAACCTGAGACCAATGGATACCATCCACTAGCCCCAAGCCTTTTGCCACTTAAGCTATACCTCTTTGTTAAAAAGCAACATGAATCTACTTCCTCGTTTACTCTAATTTCTATTTACAATCTGTATTCTGTACTTGTGAATCAATATTTTTTCTACTTGCGGCTGCTATGCTATGCAATACCATATTTTATGTTACTTAATTTCCAACACGAATATTTATAGGTTTATGAAATTGGAAAGAGAGAAGGTTTGTCTATGTTATTAGAAGGAACGATTTTTTTTAACGACGAGTAAACACACATATGTTTGTGGGGTATTCGGGATTTAAGGGCACCCGACTAATCCCCGTCAATCACGATCCAACCCAATTAAAGGTATCACTATATGGCAGACCTGTGATTCGCCACATGCTTTTCACGAAGTGAAGTTCGAACCCGGGTAGTCAATGATACTTTTGACTATCCTACCTTTATAGATAGTCTATTCATCATGAATTCATCAATATTTCTTGTTTAATTGGTCCTAAAACTTAAAAATGATATATTTATTTTTATTTTGTTGTTGGTTGTGAAATAGAGAAATTTATTACTCATTTTATCTTCAAGAGAAATTGCTATTCCATTGATTAAAAATATAATTATGTATTTTTAAACTAAAGAATAACTAATAACATGTTAGTTACTTATTTATTGTGTAGATTTTAAATCCTTTTCTTATTGTGACCATTTATTTTAGAAAAAGGAATTCGTCTTTAATCCAACATGGATTTAAAGTTTTTGTAAGGTTGAAGCTGTTTATTTATAAATAGTTTAGGGACTATTTATGTAATTCACTATAACGTATTTGGCGCAATTTTCTTTTTGTTTATCATTCAGTATCAAAATCACAGATTCAGCTACCAAAATTTATCATCACTCTTGTCTATGGCACACAATCGTAGATGAAATCAATCAAATATAATCCCAAAACCCACAAATTTTTACTCTTTATCAATTCTCATGATCTCCACCTTCACACATTCATGGCGTCCTATCTCAATTTACATCATCCGTCGACTTTTCTCAACCCAACAAAAATCAAGAAACTTACCTCCATACCAAAAACCAGATTCATCTTACATGGAATCATCTCAGAAGTTCTACGAATTAATGAAAGCATGTGTAAGTATTCGATCCAAACACTTAGCTCCAGGGATTCATTGTCAACTTATCACAAATGGGTTAGATTCTTCGACTTTTATACAGAACAATTTGATCAACATGTACGCCGGTTGTGGTTTGATCGATGATGCGTCGATGGTGTTTAATGCGATCGGGTTGAAAAATGTGTTTAGTTGGAATACCATGATTGAGGGATTGGTAGATTCGGGGCGGCTATCGGATGCAGAGAAGGTGTTCGATGAAATGCCTCAAAGGGATGTTGTTTCGTGGAACTCTATGATGTCGGGTTATTTTCGTAACGGGTTGGTGGAAAAGACCGTTGAGGTTTTTGTTACGTTGGTTCGATGTTTCGACTGTGTTCCTGATGCGTATTCTTTAACATGTGTGATGAAGGCCTGTGCTGGCCTTAAAGATTTGAACTTGGCTTTACAAGTACATGGTTTTGCCGAGAAGTTTGGGTTTTTAGGCGATGATTTGGTCGAATCGTCGATGGTTGATATGTATATTAAATGTGGAGCTCCAGATTTTGCCGAACGTGTTTTCTTGAAGATACCGAACCCGAATATGTTTTCTTGCAACTCTATGCTTTACGGTTACTCAAAATTATATGGTGCTCAGAGGGCTTTGGAACTGTTCGATGAAATGCCTAAAAGAGACGTCGTTTCTTGGAACATGATCATTTCGATATTGTCTACCCATGGGAACGTCACGAAGACTCTTGCTATGTTTGTTGAGATGTGTAGTCAAGGTTTCCGACCCAACTCGATGACGTATGCTAGTGTCCTCAGTGCTTGTACTAGCGTATATGAACTTAGCTACGGGGTCCATCTGCACGGCCGAATTATCCGAATGCAACCGAATATCGATGTCTATGTTGGCAGCAGTCTGATTGACATGTATGCGAAATGTGGGTGCTACGAAAAAGCACGCCGGGTGTTTAACGGTTTGAAAGATCACAACATAGTTTCGTGGACATCGATGATCGGAGGAGCAGCACGTTGTGGTAATGAAGCGGAGGCCGTTTCGTTGTTTAAACAAATGAAAATGGTTTCGATGGCCTCTGATCAGTTTACGCTAGCAACTATTCTTAATGCTACTTGTGGTTTGAAGGATATTTATCTCGGAACCCAGATCCATGCTTATTCAATCAGAATCGGAATCGATCATTTAACCCCGGTAGCCAACGCTCTTGTTACAATGTATGCCAAATGTGGCGACATTCAGAACGCAAAACGTGCATTTGACTTGATGTCACATAAAGATATCATATCGTGGACAACTATGATCACGGCATTCTCTCATAGCGGAAATGTTGAAAAGGCTAGAGAGTATTTCGATAAAATGCCGGAGCGTAATGTCGTATCGTGGAACTCGATGTTAGCGACGTATATACAACATGGGTTTTGGGAGGAGGGTCTTAAGGTTTATGTTTTGATGAGAAAGGAAGGAGTTAAACCCGATTCGATTACTTTCGTAAGTTCGATTTCTGCCTGTGCATATGCAGCTATACTAAAGCTAGGGAACCAGATAATCGCTCAGGCTGAAAAATTCGGGTTTGGTTCGGATGTATCGGTGAAAAACAGTATCGTTACCATGTACTCGAAATGCGGACGTATTGGAGAAGCGTGCAAAACTTTTTATTCGATACCCGCAAAAAATTTGATTTCTTGGAATGCAATGATGGCTGGGTATGCTCAAAGCGGTCAGGGTAAGCAAGTAATCGATACGTTTGAGAGGATGATAAAGTCAGGAATAATGCCCGATAATATAAGTTACGTATCTGTTCTTTCGGGTTGTAGCCATTCGGGTTTGGTGCCAGAAGGACGCTATTACTTCGATATGTTGCTTAAAGATCATGAAGTATCTCCAACGTGCGAACACTTTGCGTCTATGGTGGATCTACTTGGGCGTGCGGGGCGTGTTGAAGAGGCGAAAGATTTGATCGATAAAATGCCAATGAGACCGAATGCTGCCGTTTGGGGAGCTTTGCTTGGTGCTTGCCGGATTCACGGCAAAGCAGCATTGGCGGAAACCGCTTTGGAGAATCTTGTCGTGTTGGATGCGGAAGATTCCGGAAGCTATGTCCTCCTAGCGAATCTTTATTCGGATTCAGGAAACTTGGAGTCTGTTTCTAACGTAAGACGGATTATGAAAGACAAGGGAATACGGAAAAATCCAGGTTGCAGCTGGATTGAAGTCGATAACAGGGTGCACGTTTTTACTGTAGATGATACCAACCATCCGAGAATCAATGATGTTTATCGGACATTGGGTGAGATTATTCGGAAGCTAGAGGAAACGGGAATGTATATCAAGGAAAATGGTTTGGTTAATAAGCCGAGGGCGTATCACAGTGAGAAGCTCGCGTTGGCATTCGGGTTGATGACGTTACCAGCTTGGATGCCGATCCACATAATGAAGAATCTTCGAATCTGCGATGACTGCCATTTGGTCATGAAATTGGCTTCTCTCGTTACCTCGAGGGAACTTATAGTCCGGGATGCAAATCGCTTCCATCATTTCCAGGAAGGAGCTTGCTCGTGCCGGGATTACTGGTAACTTGCAATCCCATGTTGGAGTCCCACATCGCTAGACTTAGACCATTTCTCCACTGTATATGTTGGAACCTTCCGGGATCTTCCAGAGAGTAATCAGGTCGGGTTTCACATCTTCTCACACCAGGTATGAATAGTACTTCTTCCTTCAATTTGTTGGCATTAACAACATAATCATATATGTCTGGAAAAAGAAATCTTGAAAACAAAATAGTCATAGTTGCATAGCTTAATTACATGTTCATTTAGTATTTCATTGTTCAAAAACCATCATAAACTTAACATCACGCAACAATTTTACAAAGAGATGTTAGAGAGAGGTAAACGCTCGTGGATGAGTGTTTGTTTGGTTTTATTGACCCACAACTTGTTCGGCCAAAATCGAACGAAACAAACACCTGTGAGCTCGTCAACATTCTCGTTCTCCTCCAAAGACCGCTCCATTGTCTCCCGAGTAAAGAAATACGTCACCAAGAACCCCAAAACGCAAACCCCACCCATCGCCATTAACGTATTTGACCTCCCGATTCCATGTGGAGGCTCACGAGAAACCCACATAATCCCAACCGATCCGATGATCGCCCCCACTTTTCCAACAGCCCCGGAAATCCCATGGCAGGTTGCACGAAACCTTGCCGGGAAAAGCTCCGCTGGGACTATGAAAGTGGTGGTGTTTGGCCCGAAATTGGAAAAAAAGAATGTAAGTCCATAGAGTATTGTGAAACCCACACTTGGATCAGATCCCCAATTGCCCGAGTTGACTTTTGCGATCGTAAACAAGCTTACTGCCATGAAAAAGAACCCGGTTGCCTGAATCTTGACTCTCCCGATGTAATCGATCATGTAAACGGCCACGAAATACCCGGGGATCGTTGCACCGACTGCAACGAGCGCTTGGAATTTCGCAACATGCAAAGCATCGTCGTATAGATTCATGTGGCTCTTTGGAGTCATGTTAAGTTTAAATGCGTGATATTGGAATAGATTGAGGCTGTAGAAGATGATATCGACGAGAAACCAGTTGACGGATGCGGCAATGAGATCACGGCCGTGTCGCCGGAAAAATTCTCGAGAGAAAAGAGTGTAGGTGTTGGAGAATGCTGCATGAGTGTTGGGTGTGTTGACCGTGTCAATATCTTCTCGGATTTGACTCGGAGATATATTCATCACTTTCTCCATATCTTGTGCTGCTTTTAATGTGTTCTTCTCCACCAAAGCTGTGAATCTGTGGAAATAGCGAACCTATAAACTTAAGTCCTCTAAAACAGTCTATTAAAGACATTTAAACAACACATATTTGAGTTGCGGTTAGTACCGTGGGGTTTCAGGCATCTTCATCCGCCAATAATAAGTCAAAGATGCCGGAATGGCACCGATCATGAGAATAACCCGCCACGCCAAGTCAGCCTCGGGTGGGACCGGAGCCGTATTTTCAGATGGTAGGAGTTCCGAAGGAGTTGTCAACTTACCGCCCCAAGCTTTAAAAACATAGCAAACGATCATGGTAACAAGCGAGCTAAACAGTATCCCGAATCCTTGCATAGAGAACACACCACCAATGAAAGCTCCACGAGTCTTCTTGTTCGCAAACTCGGACATAATGGTGGCCGATAACGGGTAATCCCCTCCGATTCCCATCCCGAGCAGGAACCTGAATAACCCAAGGCTAACAAACACCATCGACGTTAACGTCGATAGCGAGAATCCACATCCAATGGACGCCGTAATCATCAGTACGAGTGAAACTCCGTACAAACGACGACGCCCTACACGATCGCCCAACGTACCAAAAACTAATTGCCCAATCACGGCTCCCACCAAGGCAACGGCGATCATGGTGGATGCAATCACCATAGGGACCTCAAACCGGCTCTTCTCTTCCACATGACGATCGAACTTAGGGTAATATATCCTTCCAATCATCCGCATGATGGGAGGGATACAGAACAAATCGTAACTATCAGTAAACAAACCCATACCTGCAATTATGATCGCTTTGAAGTGGTAATACTGCGTCTTTGCGCCATCAAGTGCCGATAAGACTTTCAAAGCCATCGTGGAATTGAATTTCTTGACTCGAACACTAGAATATATATGAAACTGAACGTATTTTTAAAATAAAACGGCATGATTTTGATCCGTAAAATTGACATATATATTTAAAGTATTCGGAAGGAAATTGGGAGGGAGTTTCTTAGCGTTGAGATGCTTAGCATATGCTACGTAAAATGAGATGTTCGATACTAACAACGTTTTGGTAGATGTTGTGAACTTAAAGGTTTTTTCATTTGTTTCATATGTGAAATAAATGTGAACTTCGATGTTTACGGATTGCTTGTACTATGAGAGATTATAACATATAAGAGACCAAACCGGTTTGTCGAAGTCTGAAAATCCCATAATTTTGATCAAATCTCCATCACTGGATTTAGAAATTAAATCCTTGGAGACGACTATTGTTTTATACCCAAATCTAATGGATTTTAATTGTTTCCATCGCATCTCTACTTAGTTTTTTCATCAAATCTGTCTTAATCTCTACATATCTTATGGAAACAAACAAGTTGTTTATAAAATAAACAAACATTTACCATAAATAAAAATTAAATTTTGTTTTCGATCTTACAAACCAAACAAGATTTATAAAAAGACAGAATCTTCCAAGTGCTATCTTTCCACAAAATCCAAATTGACCCCAAGATAAACACATAGAGTTGGAAGTGTTAGCATTAGCTCTTTTAGAGAGTTGACATTAAGTCACATAACAAACTATTTGATATTGGGTTTCACCATCAATACAAGCATTCTTCTCTACCTAAGAAGTACATCTTCGTACCAGTAGTGCAACCGTGTAGATTATTTCATGTTTGGTTGGTTGCTTTTGTTTACGCAAAATCTTGTTTGTATTTGTCTTTTGCTTATCGTTATCTGTATTATTTGTGGGTAAATATCACATCTTTACCCACAAATAATTCACATGGATTTAAGTGTTTGTTCCTTTCCTTTAGTGCATCGAGTTGTTCGCAAAAGCCAAGTTGAATCCGGTGAGGGAACAGGTGGTTCCAGTAAAAAGTATCGTTGTCGTTACTGCATCACGAAAGATCCCCCTTGGGTTATCCGACACTCCCAAAAATGAAATTCAAAGACGACTGTTATAACTTGGTTAAGTTTTCCTCAACATTCAATTCTCATTCTCCTTCCTTCACCGCAACAATATTTTGTGAGTAAAGAAAAATATGCACAACAAACCCATGTTTTGTTTTTGCAACACAATGAAAATCTCATCCCCTCAGGGTTCGAATCCAGGACCAAAGCCATTGTGGCCATAGGGTTCATGTACAATGACTCCAGACAATTTGTGGTCACCCGTGATATTAGTCTGTGCATCTAAACTGACCCGAAAACCAGTAGTTACCCAAATTAAGAAAACAAAGAAAATCAAGTGCCAGTTCAACGTTCAAACGCATATTTGTTTTGGACACAAAGAATTTGTAAATAAAAAACATAAAGTAATAAAGTACACATAAGCCTTAAAATTTTTACAAAATAGACATACGTACTAAAAACATGTCGATCTAACGGGTAAATTGTACGATGACACTCGGACCATATGTAGTATGTAAACTTTAAGCTACGATCTCCATTGTGTTGTTAGCTTGCAGGTGTTTGTTGGCTTCTTTTGGCCCACAACTTGTTGGGCCAAAATCGAACAAAATAAACACCAGTAAGCTCATCAACATTCTCATTCTCCTCTAATGACCTCCCCATCGTCTCCCGAGTAAAGAAATATGTCACGAAAAACCCCAAAATGCAAACCCCGCCCATCACTCTCAAGCTATCCGACACACCAAGACCGTTTGGGGGATCACGAGAAGCCCACAAGAACCCGACCGTTCCGATGATCGCCCCCACTTTTCCAACCGCGCCCGAAATCCCATGACACGTTGCCCGAAACCGCGCCGGGAAAAGCTCTGCCGGGACTATAAAAGTGGTGGTGTTGGGCCCAAAATTGGAAAAAAAGAACGTAAGTCCGTAGAGTATCATGAACCCGGCCGTCGCATCGGATTCCCAATCGCCCTTGTTCACTTTGGCGATCGTAAACAAGCTCGCCGCCATGAAAAGGAACCCCATTGCCTGAATTTTGACTCTCCCGACGTAATCAATCAAGTAAACCGTTGCGAAATAGCCAGGGATCGTTGCGCATGCCGCAACGATCGCTTGGTATTTCGCGACTTGCAAGGCATCTTCGTATAGATTCATTTCATTCTTTTGCTTCATATGATGTTTGAATGTATGGTGTTGGAATAGATTGAGACTATAGAAGACGATATCGAGGAGAAACCAATTGGTGGATGCGGCAACGAGATCACGGCCATGTCGTCGGAAAAATTCTCGGGAGAAAAAACCATAGGTGTTCGAGAAAGCCGCTCGAGTGTTCGGTGTGTCCATCGTGTCGATATCTTCTCGGATTTGACTGAGTGATACATTCATCACTTTCTCCATATCTTTTGCTGCTTGTAATGTGTTTTTCTCCACCAAAGCTGTGAATCTGTGAAAGCAGCATTCAAAGAAACACAATGAGTCGGCCGTCGAGAAAACCTCAACTTTGTGACACAAATAGACGTCGGTAATGTGTCGTCACAAGAGGACCAGGAGACTGGTTTTAGACCGAATTTTATGGGCCTTAAAAAAGTTGGTGTAATCGGGCTTTAAGGCCCGGACCCTAATCGGGCTTGGGCTTGGAGTTTTATGAGTTGTGGTTATTACCGGGCAGTTTCGGGCATCTTCATCCGCCAGTAATAAGTCATAGACGCTGGAATTGCACCAATCATAAGAATGATCCGCCACGCCAAATCCGATACTGGCGGCACCTCCGCAGAAGTTTTCGACGCCTGTAGTTCCATCAACGGAGTCTGTAGATTGTTGGCAACGGCTTTGAAAATGGTGCACACGGTGATGGTCACGAGCGAGCTCAGTAGGATCCCGAACCCTTGCATAGAGAACACGCCGGCAATGAACGCTCCACGGGTTCTCTTATTGGCGAACTCCGACATAATCGTGGCCGATAACGGGTAATCACCACCGATTCCCATCCCGAGCAAGAACCGGAAAAAACCAAGGCTGACAAACACCAACGGCGTCAGTGTCGTGAGTGAAAATCCACATCCGATGGACCCCATAACCATCAGTATGAGCGATACACCATAAACATGACGACGGCCAACACGATCCCCGAGCCTGCCAAATACTATTTGCCCGATCACGGCCCCCATTAATGCTACACCGATCATCGTGGATTCTATAACGTCAGGGACCTCGAACCATTTAGGCTCTTTTACATCTTTATCGAACTTAGGATAATATATCCTTCCGATCATCCTCATGATCGGAGGGATGCAAAACAGATCATAACTATCAGTAAACAAACCCATACCTGCGATTATAATCGCTTTGAAGTGGTAATATTGTGTTTTTGCAACATCAAGAGCCGATAATACTTTCAAACCCATCTTTTGGTATTTAATTTTTTGATCCCGATGTAAGAATTATAGGGAACAGAAGAATGACTTATATAACAACGGAATAATTTTAATCCGTAAAAGTTGACATGAATACTAAAAAAATTGGAAAGAAACTTCTAAGGAGTTTCGTAGTGATGAAATCCTTAGCATATGCTTGTAACATTTAGGAAGAAGTTGTTTATCGTTCGTTTTCATATGAAAATTTCTACATCTTATGAAATGACCCATTGACCAAGTTTTCTACTCTATTTAATTGATTTGGATTATTGTATTTATTATGAAATAATATTAAAAATTATCTGACATCATTTGAGTTGTGTCTTTAAACATTTTAGTAAATATAATGTTATTTTATAATAAAATTACAACCATAATCATCTGTTAACTAACATTATTCTTAAAAAATAATGAAGTTTTGAGATTTAGACAAAAAACATATGAATCGTGTTGTTGATTTTTCATCAAGTCCCACATAAATAAAATTGTTTGTATGAATAAATGTCTTTATAAATTGGATTTTTTTTTTTTGTTTGTGAAGATTTTTTTAAATAAATGGAATGAACGTATTTTTTTCAATAGAAATGGCATATTCGAGAAAAACTTGGCTTCTTTCTACATAAAGTCTCTCCTAAAAGCAACCAAATAAGCCGCTATCTATATTATGCATTAAACCATTATAAAAAATTATGTATAGTTGAATAAATAAGTTGTGAGTCTCATTAACCTCATTAATCTGCTAATAAACATGTCATGTGTCTTGCTAAAAGCGATGTCATATTAAGTGTTTGATACGTGTTTAAGATTAAACTATAGGAAAGTAGCGAGCCGAAAAAATAATATAATAACTTATTATTTTAAAGTGTTAATTTAACATGAATAGTTTGATATTTTATTAATTTTGCTACTAAATCATTAAAAGATGATAGCCTTATGTAAATATCTTTGGTGATATTATTTATAGCTTTGGACTCTTGGATGGTGACAAACGAACATAAAATTTCCGTAATTAAATAAAAGACGATGAAGTCGAAGTAGAATGGAAATTTTGTTTAAAACAAATAGAAAAGGACATGAATGAAAATTAAAAAGAGATAGCTACTCAATCATCAAAACAAAGAAAAACATGTAACACATGAGAGGTCCACAAGCCTCAAAACTCAACCTCAATAAACATAAAAAGTCTAACCAAAGGTTTGCGGGGAAATTTTATGAAAGAAGACAAAATTAACATTTTTTATTTTTATATATATTTTATTTTGAGGGGAGACCAATGCAAATTTTTTCAAACATTTATGTTAACAAATCCAAAATTTATAATACATATATAATAATCAATTTGTTCTTTTAATTAAGATATTATATCTATTTAACTACTATCTTTTTTGCAATAGTTAATATATTGTATTATTAAAATTTTGTATTAATTATATTATAACATGTTGTGTTCAACTAACCTTGAAGATATTCTTTTAATCGTTTAAAATTTTTGTCTATTTTATCGGCATCTTTTTATCACAAGTGATTTATTTATCGGCTTATCTTATGAGCTAACAATAAACTTATTAGATAACTAGTTTACTAAACATAAAATATACGTAACATTAGAATTAGCGTAAATGCATAATATGATAAAAATACATTTAGTTACAAACTAAAATTTGAAAAACATCTTAATATATGAAACAAATTTAGAACATCTATGTAGGTCTCCCCATTGATTTATATTGAAATTTTATTTTTATATATAATATATTATATTACAATTAATGATTTTCATTAATTTTATAATTAAATTAATTATTAAAGTTTTATATAAGTTTAATAAATTAATATTTATAATTAATAAATTATTTATTTTACAATTATTTATCTTATTTTTTATCACAATTAATCAATTATTTATATAATAAATAAATCATATTTTGTATTTTTGTGATATTATAAATTATTAAAATACAAAATATAAATTATAAAGTAGTTGGTGGAAAACACTTTAGAAATGAATGTGAAAGATGAGTGAAATTGCATTAATATAGAAGTTAATTGCAAAGCTCATGTGTAAGTTTTAGATAGGTTGAGATTGTATTGATGTAGATTTTTTTTTTGAACGGCCAATTTAACCTACTCCTAAATTACACCTTTTGCCCACTATGGGGCTCGAACCCCTGACCAAAGGCCAGGGAGAACACCTTACAAACTCCTGGGTACCGCTAAGCTAGAAGCCCTTTGGTTGTATTGATGTAGATCTAAGCCTTTCTAAACTTGAAAGAGCTTTTAAATCTATACGTAAATCCCACATTTAGATTTTATTTTTTATTTTTTTTATTATATGTAAACTTATTTTTATATAAATAATATATTTTATAATTAATACTTTTAACTAATTTTATAATTAAATTAATTATTAATGTTTTTATTTAATTTTATTCATTTATTACTTTGTTTAAGATTTTTTTTATTTAAATTACTATTACAAATTATTAAAATATAACAAAGTATTATATTTTTATGATATTGTATAAAAATTATAAGTTACAAAGTTGTTGGTGTGGATCATTTAACAAAAAAGTATGATATTTGATTGACGTGGGGGTTTATTACAAAAGTTTATATGGGTGATTTTATATACCAAAATTAGAATTACAATATCATGTAATAATGCTAAGCTAAAAATGTCAAATACGAATGGTTATGCAACCAGACAACCAGTCTCATGGTCGGAATTATACAAAACAATATGAGTTTTTAATGTTATTTTTTTGCCATCACAACCTCATAATCCGTTGAAAATTTCAAATTTATACATTTCAATACTAAAATTTAAAAGAAGCAAAAATATAAGTATATAAATCAAAACAATGTCGATAGATGAAATTGACATAAACACTTAAATATTTGGATATACATTGACATGAAGATAATACTTAGTATATGCTTAACATAGGATGGAAATTTTTGTGAAGATTAAGGTTTGTTGTTTGTTACTTAATTGTTCTCATACGATGAACCATTCTTATGTTCATGCATGTTTGTTTTCTTTTATATATATATATATATATATATATATATATATATAAATTACAGTTAACATTCTTATTATTATTTTTTTAATATTTAAAAAGTAGATAATGATTTAGTCTTGTATAAATTAAGATAATTAAATAAAATTTGGTTGTACAAATGCATTTGGTTGTATTTGAAATGTAGGGTTGAATTCATTAGAGAATGCTAACTATTCAGAAAAATAAGAAAAACTTTATTAATGTAAACAATCATACATGATTCATGCGACTTTATCCCACGACCTTAAGTCGTGTGACAAATTGTCTGCTTCAAGTTGTTTTTTCTGTCAGTATAAAATCAAATGTGATTTTTTAGATGGACAGTTTTTCTGGTTTTCTTAAATAGGTAACATTCTCGTTTGAACATTTTTTTTGAAATGTATCCTATAGATAACTCAAATACTCGCATTTCATCACATTGGCTTCAGAGGCGGTAACTAATAAAATTTGGACAACTAAAAAAAATATGTGGTTCAAATACGAAATTGGCATACAATCATACAAGGGTTCAAAGGAAAACACCTAAATTTTTTTATAGTCAATCACATGTGATACTAAATAAGAGACATTGGGCAACCTAGGTTGCAGGCCACAAGTCACCCGCACACTACTAAACCACGCACGTCAATTGTATTACCACATGTGATAAGCATTTTCTTGATGTGATAATACAATCCATCACATGTGATACTAACTGAGACGTGAACAACCTTTGACGTGACCTAGATTGCAGGCAAAGTCGTTTGCATGCCACCAAGTCCCTCACGCTTAGTATCACATATGTAATAAAGACGTTCTTAGGTTTTCGTGAAATAAAGGTGTTCTCTTTTGAACCTTCAACTCTATATGTGTGTGTAATACAAAAAGTAAATTCCTTCCAATTCCATCGACTTCCACGAACCAAATGCACCCTTGGAATCTTGTTGAATCCTACAAACCAAACTAGACTTCGATGTAAATTGAATGCCCGTTTCTCCGTTATTCCAGAGGTAGTATCGAACTCTCCACAAGATTCATGGCTGCTACAATTGTTCATTTGTTGTCAACCCTCTTCGATTCATCAAGCTGTTTGTAGGAATCAACTTGATCCTCTTTCTCAACGATCTCTGATAACCTGAAACCTAGGACTAGGAGGTAAGGTACTAATAAAAAAATACGGTTATCGCTATATATTGGATGTTTCCTCTTGGAATTATCCAAAACTTCCAAAATACAAATTCAGCACATCCACATCAACAAGTGCAACATCCTGTAAAGAATCGCGATCGAGAAACCCATAAAACCCAACTGACCCAATTATCAGCCAACGGGATCATGGCAAGTTGGCCCGAAATGAGGAAAAAAAACGCATATCTCCATTGACAGCATAGGCATCGAACCATTGTTCTCTTCGACCTCTCAATTCAACTCGAGATCAAGTAGTAATATTGTGTATTTGCAACTTCAAAAACCGATAAAATAAATAGCGCACATTTATTTCAAAGACAAGAATTTTAAAAAGTTAACCATAAAATACACATAATTTTCATATTGTTATAAAACCATTAAAAGTAGACATAAATACTACAAATATGTCACAGGGTTTTGTTGGGTCGTTTTGGCCCACAACTTATTGGGCCAAAATCGAACAAAACAAACACCCGTGAGCTCGTCAACATTTTCATTCTCCTCTAACGACCGCCCCATTGTCTCCCGAGTAAAAAAATAGGTCACTAAAAACCCCAAAACACAAACCCCGCCGATCACTATTAACGTAGGCGACACCCCAAGCCCGTATGGGGGATCACGGAAAGCCCACAAGAACCCGACCATTCCAACTATTGCCCCCACCTTTCCAACCGCACCGGAAATCCCATGACACATTGCACGAAACCTCGTCGGGAAAAGCTCCGCTGGGACTATGAAGGTCGTGGTATTCGGCCCGAAATTGGAAAAGAAGTAAGTCAGTCCATAGATCATCATGAACCCGAGCGTGGAGTGGGATCCCCAATAGCCCTTGTTCATCCCCGGCCATCGTAAACAAGCATACCGCCATGAATAAGAACCCCATTGCCTGAATTTTGACTCTGCCAACATAATCGATTAAGTAAACCGTCGCAAAATAGCCAGGGATCTTTGCGAAAGCCGCAAAGATCGCTTGGAATCTCGCAACTTGCCATGCATCATCGTACAGATTCATCAGATTCTTTTGCATTATGTAACGTTTAAGTACGTGATATTGGAATAGGTTGAGAGTATATAACACGATATCGAGGAGAAACCGATTGGTGCACACAGCAACAAGATCACGGCCATGTTGTCGAAGAAATTCTTGAGAGAAGAAACCATAGGTGTTTGACAAAGCCGCATGAGCGCTCATCGAGTCGATATCTTCTTGGATTTGGCTCAGGGATACATTCATCACTTTCTCCATATCTTTTGCTGCTTGGAATCTGTTCTTCTCCACCAAAGCTGTGAATCTGTGAAAGCAGCATTCAAAGAAACACAATGAGTTGGCCATAAAAGCCGCATCTTCCGAAAGAAAAAGCGTCGGTAATGTATTGTCATCAAATAGAACCGCTAGATGGCTTTTCCGGATTGGGCTTTAACCGGGGCTTAAAAAAAGGTTTTGAGACGATATGAGTTGTGATTAGTACCGAGCAGTTTCGGGCATCTTTTTCCGCCAATAATAAGTCATAGACGCTGGAATTGCACCGATCATAAGGATGACCCGCCACGCCAAGTCCGAAATGGGCGGCACCTGGGCCGAAGATTTTGACGCCATCATTTCCTCCGACGGAGTCGGTAGATTACCGCCGATGGCTTTGAAAGTGGCGCACACGGCCATGGTAACAAGCGAGCTCAATAGGATCCCGAACCCTTGCATAGAGAACGCACCAGCAATGAAAGCTCCACGAGTCGTCTTGTTGGCAAACTCCGACATAATCGTTGCTGATAACGGGTAATCACCTCCGGTCCCCAACCCAAGCAAGAATCGGAAAAACCCGAGGCTGATAAACACCATTGGCGTGAGTGCCGTGAATGCCGTTAGTGGCGTGAATGTAAATCCACATCCGATAGACCCCATGACCATTAGTGCGAGTGAAACACCATACACATAACGACGCCCAAAACGGTCGCCAAGGCAGCCGAAAATAATTTGCCCAATCATCGCCCCCATTAACGCCTCACCAATCAACACGGATTCAACAACGGCAGGGACCTCAAACCAATTAGCCTGCGGCACGTCTTTATCGAATTTTGGGTAATATATCCTTCCGATCAGCCTCATGATCGGAATGATGCAAAACAAATCATAACTATCAGTAAACAAACCCATACCTACGATTACAAACGTTTTAAAGTGGTAATACTGCGTTTTAGCAACATCAAGAGCCGATAATACTTTCAAACCCATCAGGTACTATTTTTTAATTTATCCGATGTAAGACTTATAAGAAACACAAGAGTAACATTAAAATAGGATTAAGTTTTAATCCATAAATTGACATAAATACTAAATTTATGTGGAAACAAAAATTCTATTGTGGCATATGCTTTTAACATTTAGGAAAAAGTTATTAATCGTTCGTTTTATATGAAAATTCCTACATCTTCTGAATTGACCCATTGACTAATTTTCTACTCTATTTGATTAAATAAAATATTGTATTATAAATAAATTATTATATATTACTATGAATAACTGCATACACAACTAATTTATCAAATTATCCAAAATTATTTATACGTAACACAAAACCCCTCGAAAGTAAATCTTTATGAATACTTTTAAATTTCATTTTCTATTATGTATGAAGAAATAACATAACGCAGGCAATAATGTCACGGGTGGTTTGGCTTTCACCGTCAGAGTTTATATCTCGTTTTATTTCATTACCCTCAATTTTTTATTCACATGTGAAGGGTCTTTAATATGATCTTCCACGAACCAATAAATAGTAACGGAAATTCATTTAAGAAGTAACTAGGTAGCTAAGATTGCATATAACTGTCTAAGACAACAGACAACAACAGACAAACAGATGACATTTCAGCTGCTATTCGACATATTCGTGGTCGTTTTCATCCCCGTAAAATACATAAAAAGCGACAACTAATTTAAGTCTAGTAGCTACTCGCATTTCATGACAACGGCTTCGAAAATGCCATCTGATCTAAAGTTTGGATAAAACAGCCTTGGATCAACGGTCCCGGAAGAGTGAACGTCAGGCTGAAGGGTCCAGGCGGTGGTTGCTGTTGAAATTTCATTTCGAAAACTCGAGAATGTCTTGAACGGTTTTTCCACCCGTTGATGTTTCTCCTCGCACATGAACCTTCCCATCCCGTTCTATCTCGCAGCTAAACTGACCTGCAAAAACCCATTTCAATCATATTCCAAACCTGTTTAAAGCAATCACCCTTCTGCATATTTCATTATTCACTATGCAAATTGCATCATTTCTGCTGTTTGGCAGTAGCTGAATAGTTAAGTGCAGAATGATTAAAAGGCTCTTAGGGTATGTACAAAATGAAATATGGTTGTTTGGTAATTTCATGATAAAATATGGGGTGTATGGTGTTAAGGGAGGCCCAAGATAAAAATCATTCAGAGGGTTTAAAACCATTAAGAGGGAACTTTTTTACCAATCTTAGTTCTTCATATGTTTCTTTTGTAGTTTTCCAAAACAAATGCCCGATTCAAAAAGTGTCCACTTTCAATTCTACCATCCTAATTATAAGATGAAAGTTTTGTTACTCTCTTATAACTAAGGGTAAAACTGTGAATACTTGATTAAATTGGTGTAATAATTACATGTTTAAAAAATTGTCTTTTTCATCATGGACATTATAGGGTCAGGGCATAATAATGATGAACTTTTATATTTAATTTTATTCCACTCATCAATCTATAGTTTCAGTAAAGGTGTAAGGGTCCTTCAAAAGTTGGAATGACCCTGGATAGATCAAGGTATCAAGAAAGTTTTTGTGGTATGGAAGACAAGATTTCTAACATGGTCTGTCAATGTTGCATGAAGTTATCTATATTTCGGGATTCAATTTCTTACTATCAATGCTTTTAATTAATCATCAACACGGGATATTAAAACATTAGATGCTAAAACTTACATTGCAACGAAAAGGAATGGAGAAAGGAGAGACGGTGTACCAGGATCCTTCTTGACACCAGGAAGAGCAACTTGAAAAAAATACGCAGTTTTGCTGATGCCAATGTCCACAGCTCCTACAGCTGGTCCAAGCTCTCCCCTTCTAGCCCGTTCCAGATAAGACAATAGATGCCTTTGAATTTTGTTCTTCCACTTTAGGAATCGATATAAGAGGCATCACAAATGGTCCATCTGAGCTACCATCAGTCCGCTGTTTTTACTCAAACTTTCTTCAAAACGGTGGATGAATTTCCATTTTCATTAGAATCTTTTGCTGCCACTGATTCCTCAGAGTTCTTCAAAACCATGGTTTACAACAACTTTGATTGTTATTGGGTTGCATCAAATTCAGATAATCTTTCACAACTGTTGACTCCAATCTTCTGTTTTGTCCTTTTTGTAAGGTACCCGTGTCATTAAATGAGAATAAATTTTGATTACCAGTAAATTATTAAAATTAACATAATAAAATAGTACATATGTGAATCTTGGACCAAGAATTCCAGATGCAAGACAGCAATACAAAAGAATTCTACTTTCACAAGCATAGAGATTTTGAAAAGAGGAAATAGATTACATCACACAATCTTCATATCAAGACCCAAAACTTCCATTTACATATATACCCTAAATGCTTACTTATGTAGTATAGATCGGGGTGGTTTCATTTGCAAACCACCCTATTTTGTGCAAACCTTCAATTTGATTGGTTAAATTAATGAAATTGTTTGATGAGATTTTTTAATTTGACAAAATTGTTTCATATAATTCTTTTCTTGATGAAATTGTTTTATATATTTGTGTTTTTTATGTAAAATGCAAATGTTTCATCAAAATGAGAAAATACATGAAACAATTTCATTTTTACATAAAAACACAAAAAAGAAGAAACAATTTCATCAAGAAAAGAGTTATATAAAACAGTTTCATTAAAGTAACCAATGAAATCGATGGTTAAAGCACTAAAGCAAAACAAATTTATCCTCAGGTTTCATTTCAGATCTATGAATCATGCAAGTTTTCAAGTATATATAAATGCTAATTCCACATAGATACATAGCAATAATCACATTTTAATAAGTATTTTTACCGATTAACGGCCAAAAACACAAATGAATTTTCACATTCTATTATTTGTCTAGCAAATAATTCATCCCCCCTTCAGTGAAAGGCATCCCATTTGCTTTCTTAAATCATTTTTTTAAGGGTATTCGAGGCTTTGCTCCGACTAATCCCGGCAAGGTTCACCGACAGCTAAAGCATGCTACTTTCTTAAATCATTAGCATCATCAATTCATCATGAACCATCTTAGAGACCAAAATTGAGCTCATTCTCATAACTTAAAAGGGTTAACTTCTTCTTCTAGCTAGTTTAATCCATGGACTCCACTAGCTGCAAATTGAGTGTGATAACAAAGCAGAAAGCAAACAAACACAATGTGCAATTAATACCCACTGCAATTTTGGTAACAAGAAAATTATTGGTAAATTGGTAATCAAAGTTACAAAATCCATAGCCATTTTGGACAGCAAAACTACTAGGTTTCAGTTTAGATATCGAATCGTATATCTTTTAATTAGAAAAACTAGTAGGGAATAAACAGTTTTCTACACAGATCTACAATAGAACAAATAAAAATAATTTCCCCCAACTTTGAAAAGAAAAAAAGGGGAGAAAAAGAACCATAACTAAAAACCCTCCATTTTACCAATATACCAACACAAAAAAGCAATAATTTTTTCCCAGATAAACAAGAAATTGCTTACTGGAAAATTGGAAGAAAATGGGTAAGTTTGAAGGGATGATTACCAGAATGGGGGTGTTTGGCGAATTCATCAGTGAAGCATTTCGTCGAACGGTTGGCCGGCAATTGAAACAAAGGGTTTGATTTTGATTTTCTTTCCAGTTGTAATTACAAACAATGAGAATGGAATTATAAAGAATGATGAAGGGTGAGAGAGAGAATCTGACACTTGAAATTGCGTGAAATTTGACACATGCTCTCTCTTGCTTCTGTTTATTTTGGGCGAATTCTATTATTCATAAATTGTCATTTTTGTGTTTTTGTGTTTATGTATATGTTTTATATGATATACAACTAAGGGTCGGTTTTAAATGAAAATCGATCTTTACTATGATTAAGAAAATAAAGCGTATGTGTCACATCTTCACGGATTATATACATGGTGAATATGTATGAATATTGTATCATTTATCATGAATAATTAATATAGATCTGAAAATTGTTCATCGTGAATGTTATGTTGTTTGTTATAAATAGCTTATGTGGACACGGATGACATGTGTGTTGCGCTCTTTTTTTTCTTCCGATTTACAACCGAAAATCAGTTTGCAGTTGAAATTATAAGCTTTTTCTTTTTATAATTATATACTAAATGAAGCATTATGCTTAAAAAAATATTAATTTTAATGAAAGCTCACATAATATTTTTATAATGGTTTTAAGTTCATTGGATTTGTAGAGATTTACAACTAAAGAACATTGGAATCTCATTTTTAAGAAATGTATAATAATGAGAAGATATAACCATTTCAAAGCTATAGTAATAAGTAAAGTTTTTATGGTCGTGGTTATGGTCATGAAGATTCACATATAATGACTTTAAATCATTCGTAGTCATTGAAAGATTAGTCTGTATATATAAACTAGCCCAGATATCTAAGGTTACCAAAGTGTCATTATTTAGGAATTTTCACGAACCAAAGAACTCCTTAAGTATATGATTAAAGCCAATATGTTCGCATTATAGTTTGTGTTAAACGTCTAAATTATTGTATAGATTCGTAAAGAAGCATAAATACTTAATGAGTTGTTTCAATTTGCTTTGTTCTAAATAAAATGTATTTTAACTCTTTGAATTTGATTTGTTAATGTTCTCATGAGAATATTAAAATAACTATTTAAACCTAAATATATGATGATCGATCAATTTGACATATTGTATTGCTAACAGGTTAAATATATTGTATTTAGAGCATTCACAGTGATGGAACCTTCAAGAACCTTGCTTACCATATTTTTTCATGCCACATCATTGACATATCAACAAACGAGGAACCAACTTAAAACTCTACAATGGAGATTCTTACAAAAATCTTACTTCCTTTGTTTTATTTATAACATAACTTTTATTTATGTAAATTATTATATGACCGAAAAGGAAAGTAATATAACAACCTAGGTTGTTCTTGTTCAAGCACCCGGGTTCCAATAAAAACCTGTGACTAAACAATAACCTTTGTCCCACAGTGGAGGTTCATGTAAAAACCCCAATAAGAACAACCTTTTGAAGAACCTCCATTGTGGATGTTCTTAGAAACTAAATAATAAATAAATCAAGTTTTGCCCAAAATGTATCATGCATCCCTGAAATCTTATTATTAAATACTTACTTTATAATCACATATGTATCAAATTAAGAGGTGGAGAAAGAAACTGTTCACAATCCCAAAGTTATTAAGACCATCTTCAACAATCAACACACCATCTATTATTTCTTGCATATTTAACAAGCTTTTGTATAGAAAATTGTATAACTAAATACTCATTAATAATGCAAACTTTCTAATACTTCCATTGCTAAATGCTAATAATGCACCACACAGTAGGGCAAAGATGAAGTGGTTTAACCATCATTACATAATTAACTCAGGGTTATCACCAAATCCAATCATCACTTAATGCTTTAATAAAAACATCATATATCTATATGTGATTGGATTTGATCATTCTCACCCTGGAAAAAAAGAGCATCCATCCCCCCATCCACCCAAAACCCAACACTTTTGGATGGAAAAATATCTCCCAATAATTAAAAGTTACACCACCACCAAAGGCTAAAAACTAAATATTAGAAAGAAAGAAAAAATTACAATTATACCCTCAACTCACATCACTTCCATGGCATGCTTGCCATGCCTTGAGGGCTACTGTTTTCGTTACCTCGGTTCAACGGGCTCCCGCCTCCGCCTGATGACTCACTTAGGGTCCCATGAGATGGTGAGCTGCTTGGCCCGGTCCCGTGGTTTGCAGGCATCACCTTTGCTAACGGTTCTACATGATTACCCGTCATACCTTCTTTACTGTTTTCAGGAAGAAAACTTCCTACTATAACCTGTAACACAGCATAAGCACAAATAATTAGCACTAATTACTTCCAAATTAACAATGAAACTTAGCAGTAATCAACATGAATACAGATGAGAAAAGGCTTAGGGGAAACCTGAACAGGAGATGCAGCAACCAAGAGCCCAGCTACAACACCGCCAAAAACCCGACCATCAGGTCCAGATAAGGTGACGCTTAATCCTCCTGTCCTCGTGCGCTGCCCAAATACCTCTGATAGTACAAATGAACCAGAAAGGGCCAATATGTCAAAACGTCCCTGCACGAGAAATAAATCAACTAGTTATGAATCAAAGCATTCTATCCTTTTATCGATAAAGATGATAAGTGCTTGCATCTTAAGAGTTGGTAGAACTAGAATGTTATGCAAGAAAATAAAGGCCATGTTCCTATGTCCTCTTTTCTCCATTCGCTGCTTTGTGGGCCCCTCTCATCACTTCTCACGCCATTTAAATGGGACCCCACAAAGTAAATTGAACTTTCAATGAATATCCAAAAATCCCATAACGATACAATTTCATATCCGATCCAAATGATGTGGATATGGCCATGCTAATATCAAGGAATGCCTGAAATCCACAATTGAATCCGGATATAACTACTAATATGCAAGAAACAATACATTCCTTTAAATAGACAATAGCATTATTAAGATGTATCGATGTATAATTAACTATTTGTTCAGTTTAGTCTATTTTTGACGATTAGACAATAACTATACAGAATGCTCTGTGCAAATATGTTCTTTATTACCAATAGTAGATTCTTACTTTACTAGTCTAATTTCCTTAAATACCAGGCAACGCGTAAATGCACATAGCCAAATCCATATCCAATAAATGCGGTATATCCATGTCCGCACCCTATACAAGCATTATATGGCTATTAATGTGTTCACATTTCATTCATATTTAATGAAAAGTTGGAACACAAACATTAAATGGAATTAGCAAATATTTCATTACATAGACGTACGTCACATCTCTTATGTCCAGAGGGTACTTCCAAAGCACAACCATACAAACAAACACAAGTGTACGAAGCCACCAATTAGATCATTAGAATGAAAATCGAAATAACCTCATAAGTTGCAGTGCCGCCAGAAGTTGCAGCTTGACGAAGTGTGACATTAGTTATTACACCAATGCCAGACATGATGCATACAGCCCTTGGCCCGTTCTGAGAAAATGACATGATCTTATTTAGCACATCCTGAAAATCCATAGAATTTGAACATCAGTATGGAGGAAACTTCAAGCTGTAAATAGTAAATACTCGTGGATGTGGATCAATCAAGTATTAGCTATGGCATTCTAATAATATCATGCTAAAATGAACTCAATGTAGACATTTAGACCAGATCGAATATGATACGGTATGTGTTTATAGATGATGAATGGTCAATTCGTCATGTTATTATATAGCAACTATACTCCCTACATCTCACAATAAATGCAACGTTTAACGATTAGTCAAATACTAGCCCTTTTGGACCATAATCAATGTTACTGATATCTATAGTGACTATTAGTGGATGAAAAGGTATGTATGTATTGAAATCTTACCCAAAAAGGAAATGCATTTATTTCGAAACAGAGGGAGTATATGTTAACAAATATGTTATTGATAAGGAAGGATCCAGACGAGTTATTCACCCATAGATGAGACATAAACGACTCTTCTGGACACTGTTCATAAGTTCATATCATGAAATTGTGTGAAAAGGTTGTTGATAATTTAAATTAGACAGGCTATTAGCTGATTATGATTAACTGATGCCATCAAAAAGTTTCATATCAATAAGCAAGAAGCGAATGAGAAGAATGAAAATAACCTCTCCAGGCTGCACCACGATGATATGTGGAGTAAAACCAAATCCAGCTGACCCTACAAAGACAAGCTTCTCCGTGATTAAAAGGAATAATTGCCAATTGTGGTGTCCGATAAAAGCTTGCTAAGTAAATCAATGATCCAATATCAGGTTGCATACACATATGCCTATAGCAAAATCTATAGAGCGAAAATCAAAGCTACAGTGACAAACAACAATTCCAGATATTCTCGACACGCATAATTCGGACAGAGGGTTTAAAAAATACTCTGTGCATAAGAATTAATGAAGTTACTGATACTGCACAAAATTTAAGGAACTTAAACTTAGAAAGAAAAAGGAAAAAGGAAACCTTAAAGTTGACAAGCGAAAGGACTATAGAATGATTCATTCAAAGGAAAAAACCTCATCCAAGAGATAACATATATGAATACAGAAATTCATCAAGAATGTGTAATTCAATTCATCATGTTTAAAGATCAAGTCAATCATACCCTCATGTAATAGAGCTGAATTAGCATTTAGAGAAATATAATTTCCTTCACTTGCACTCACGGGAAGGATATACAGGGTATTTTTGGTCATTATTAACACTCACAATTCTAGCTTTTGGCAAAACTTTTGTGCATGGAAACTTGGAAAGAGAGATCGGAAGAACAGCACCACCGTTAGGTTGTGTTCTATTGTCCAAGAGAGAGAGAGCAAAGATAAAGCATATTATGCCATGAACTTTTTGCATTATCAAAGTGTATGCATGCAGAACCCACACATACGATGCGTATACAAATACATACACGAGGATCTTGCTACGAAATTATAATAATAATCTCCCACAAAAGATCATGGGACAGACATAAGCTTTTAGGTCCAACTAGTGCAGTGATAACATGTATCAAAAAGAAATCTAAACTACAATCCATTAAGCCAGTATCAAAAAGAAAGTCAACAGAACATGAGGTCCAAACTTGAAAGAAAATTTGGTAGACAAAGCATATAGTGAAGTCAAAACAACAACTTATCAGAAGAAGAGCCCACCAGACAGCATCACAAAAAGTCAAAAAAACATTCCATGTTCCACTATCACGTGGCTAACAGGATATTTATTATATGTACAACTTGAACACCAATAAACTTGGACCCAAATTGAAGATAGTTTCAACAGTTAAATACTCTATTTACTTTGTAAAAAGTAAAAAAAAAAAATCCAATTACCCACATCAATTTACCCTAAACAAAGACCAAAATCAATATCCTTTCATATGACATTTAGACCAAAATCCAACCTCAAAAGATGTCATTTTTTGAGAAAATATCACTTACAGAAGACATTAGCCACCAAACCTAACCAAAAAGTGACATGGTAGGGTATAAGTAACACAAAAAAGATTGTAGCAAAGTGCTCCAACTTCTTGGATCCACAGAGAAAAGGGTAAGAATCAAGTTCAGTTGCCATAAGTGCTGTTTTTAGAGTAAAGAAAAACTATGCACCAAAATGAAAATGTAAGCTTTTCAATTGCCAGCCAATGTGCTTGTATACCTAAAAAGATTCTAACCATGAGTTCTCAAAATATAAGGAAATTTTAAAATTTTTAATTACCCAAAGATTCCCCTTTCTGTTTCTTGTTTGATGAACCAGGAGGTCTACCTCTGGCCTTCTTAGCTGAAGCAAATCCTTCATCCATCGGAATCGAACTCACAGGCGCAGCCGAAATCGGAGGAGCAGCCGACTGCGGCGGCGGCTGCTGCTGATGCTGTTCGAAAGCTCCGTTCAACGAAGCGGCCGACGTAACACCGGTAGGTGTCAGCTTCGCCGCCGCCCTGGCAGACGGCGACATAGAGCCGTCGGGCCCGTACTTCCTCGGCCGCCCCCGCTTTTTCATCATCGACTCACCGCCACCACCGCCGACGTGCTCGTTGATGTTGATGTTCTGGTGGAATCCGCCACCGCCGCCGCCACTGCCGCCGCTGCTCGACATTAAATCCGTCGCAACACCGCCGTACGAACCGGGAACGCCGGGAGTGTACGTCGTCCGGATGCTATTCCCCGGCGGCGGAGACGTCACCGGCGCCATCGACGGCTCGAAAATCCTTCCCCCGGATTCAGATCCGTTCATTTGCATACAGATTATGAAACCGAAATCGTTTCGTTCGAAAAATTGCAATATGAACACAACAAATAGCCTGCAAACAACATAATCGAAGAACAAAATCAAAAGTTTTCAGCTTTATAGTGAATAAAACTAATGAAGAAAAAAAAACACAAATTACCATAATTTTTAACTTGAATAAACCCTAGTTCAGCAAACCCCCAAAAAGCCCTAATTACAACGAAGATCGCACCTCCTAAACTTACAACTTCACTTCCGAAATCAAAATTCAATTACCGAAATTTCCAACAAATCTACCAAAATTATAATAAAATAATACAACTAAAAAAGAATTACAGTAGACAAAGACGATTTATTCGGAAATGATTTCCTTTTTCACAATTTTACACTTTACAGTTACTGAAAATACATACCCTAAAAAAAAAAAATTAATCAGATGATAATTTTATAAAAATTGAAGAAAAGAAAAACTCACCGATAAATATGAGGAATTATAGGAGGATTAATTCATGGAGAAGAAGCAATTTGTAGGGTTTGAGAGGATTTTGAAAGAGAAATGAATTCATTAAAAGTATTTTAATAATTAGGGTTTTTGAAATTCAAAATATATCCACTTTTCCATGACTTCTCTTTTACGGACCCTCTTTTTTATTAATTAATTTAAAAAAAAAAAGAGTAGACGTTTATTGCTTTGGAGAACAAAATCTTTATCATATCTTATTACTAATAATTAATTGATTTTATAATCATTAGTATTATTTTGGAATATAAATTTCTATAAATGTTTTTAAATTTCAATGTATATCCATTCCTATATTAAATTAAGAGTAAATTACAATTTTGTCCATGGGATTATACTATATAAATATATTAGATCCTTTCATACAAAATAATTACATAGGGTGATATTTATGAATTTATTGAATTAAGTCATTTGTACCAACTCCGTCTGATTTTACACGTTAATCTCTTGAACGTCTCTTGTATGAAAGGTATTTTATTCCTCTTATGCTAATTTTTTTAAGTTACAATCTTTGTAAGTATATATACAATAATCAATGAGCATTTTTATAAGAACAATGACCAAGATTAATCATCCTTTCCCTTCCTCAATCTGGTAGCCCTTATCCTCCTCTTTCAACTTTCCCGATATGGCATAATGACGCCCTGCCCCTGCATCGTCGTTCTCCTTAAAATCTAAAACTTGTGAAAAAATGAAACCTCAAAGCTATCTTTGTAATTCTTTTGTTTGAGGGGTCTGATCTTTAATTATATATATGGACAAAATTTGTAATTTACTCTTAGGTCGAATATGACAAAAGCTCCATTTTGTTGGCCACTATAACTATTTTTATATCGTGTAAATCTATACCAATATTATATGCAAATTTTAGAATATATGTTTTCTTCTTCTTTAATAGTGTGTTTAGAATATAAATATACATATATGTTTGGTTTTTCTTCTTCATTTTATGAATTTTGTTAAAACTTATCTAGCTTAACTATCGTTTTAACTTGGTTAACTCACATGTAAAAAATGCTCTTGTTTTACTTCTCTTGTTAAAATATGTAAGCATATATATAATGTTTTAATGTACAAATTAGTTATTGAAACTTTAGTTTATCTATAAATACACTAAAAAAGCAAACACAAAAAATTGATTCACTTTTTTTTTGCACTATGCTCATTCAACACTAAAGAACAAACACGGTCACCAAAAGAAAAAACATAAAAAAATAAGGTTTGATTTATGATTTTATTGTTTTGATTTTTGTGTTCTTTAGTTATTGATTTAGGTTTTCATACTTCATCTTCAAGGACTTTAGCAACATCAATTGATATAAAAACCTATAACACTAACCTTAAATCTTTGACACAAGCATAAACTAAAGATGTAAAAACAAATATCTTCGTGATTCAATTAAGGTAACCTTTGATGCATAAAGATGTGAACAAAAGATTTTTCATACAAAAATGCTTGAAACTCAGCAAAGTGGATGTGAAAGAGCAAACAAAAATTGGCCCACAAACATCTACATACCAATAAGATGCACTTAAAGCTTTGAAAAACCAAACTTAATAGTTTCTCAAATATGGTAGATTAATAGTGAGGCATAGTATTATCCTAGTGCAAATTGTGGTGGCGGTTTTAATAGACAAATAAGCAATAAATGAAACCACAACTAGAAAATCTTTGAACGGAGGGTCGATAAACAATGGAGTGAATGTTCTTCATCTCAAATGCTCCTTTTTGCTCTCTTTCTTCGGTAATCGATGAGGTGAACAAATGAACTTGGAGGAGGCAAATAAGGGATTCAGTACAAGATGGAAATGGAGATACGTGATGGCAAAGGGGGCCATGTTGGAATGATGTATGGTGGTCATATGTTCTGAAAACTCTCAAAGTTTAGCTAGTGCTAACTGGCTTTATTGGAAGTTTTAGAAATTATTAAAATATAATTGTTAACTTATAATCAAATAAAAAAGTTTTATATCAATTCAAAATAATTTTAAAAACTCAAAAGCGTAAATTCTATTTTTTTAATGGGTCAACCAGTCTTTTACTATTCAGTTCAATCCGTCCTTAAAATGTCATATAACCGATCACATTTGAACCGGTCTCTTCACAGATTCCCGGTTCACGGTTCAACTGACCGATTCAACCTGATTTTTAAAACTTTGCTTCTTACTTTAAACTTAAATTCTTATGCAATTCTTTGTCTATGCATCAATATACTTTCTATTTTTAACTTTTATGTTATTTTTGTGTGTTATTCGGTGGTGACGATGAGGAAAGTTGCTGATATGACAAATTGACAATAAACAATGATAGCGATAAATGGCATTTTAAGGAATTTAATTAATAAAACAATTGAATTAATTAACAAAATAAACAAACACATTCACTAAATAAAACCGATAAACAAATATTAATAAAACAATTGAATTAATTAACAAAATAAACAAACACATTCACTAAATAAACCGATAAACAAATATTTAGTTAATATGTTTAGTTAACAGTAGCAACGCAACAGCCGTGCGATAGGGACGTAGCAGCAGTCTGATAGTTACTGTGAACCAACAGTGTGGCGCAACAGCTGTGTGTTGTCAACAACGTCACAGCAGCCATGTGTTGACAGCCGAGTGGTAGCAGAACAACGACAACTATATAAGTAGTAGCACTGCTATTAGAAGCGAGGTCAAGGGCAGCAGTGTTATTAGTAGTTGTTCGTGGTCTGTAAAATGGTGCTTGTTAAAAGCCTAATGGTTGTCTTGGTCGCTTACTAAGGGTAAGGCTGGTGGTTTATTTCTCGCAAACCCCGTCCCCGATCCTTGGTTGAGGTAATTCTAGTTGGTGTTGCAAACTTCGGCTTTTTGTTCCGTAGACGTGTTTTGGTTTACTCATTCGTGGTTTCTTTTTTGTTGTTTAGTCGGTTGTACGTTGTTGTTTAGTGGGTAATAAAATGTTTTGCCGTTCAAAAAAAATATAATATTTCAACTATTTTTAGAAATATTTTAAATGAATATTTTATTGTTAATCAACACTGTAATATAATGTTTACATTTGAATATTCAACAGCAAAATAATGGTAGTAGTAATAATAATGCTATAAATGTATCGATTTATATATGGAACATTATTTCCCGTACATCTTTTTATGTAATTATTAAATACTATAAATAATACAACTTTATTTACCAAACATATTCAAATAGTAAATAATTAAATTAGAAAAAATTAAATAAATAATATTAAAAATTAAACATCAGTTTATTGAAAAAAATACATTAGTCACATGACCTCTTAGCGCCATGCTTATAAAAACTTTACAAATATAAAGACTTAATCTGAAATTATTTATAAACGTGAATAGCAACAACAAATTCTAATCTAATCTAAATTCAAAGCTTTAGGCTATGTTTGGCAAGCGTAGCTTATAAGCTAGCTGGTAGTTGATAAAACTAGCGGATAGCTGATAAGCTAGCTGTTGATTGATAAGTTTGATAGTAGCTGATAAGCTAGCTGTTGAACAAATTGTGTTTGGCAAAAACTAGCTTATGAGTATGTAAAATGACCAAAAAAGGTATATTTGAATTTAATAATTAATATTAATAAGGGTATAATCCTGGTACATGTTTGGATGGACTAGCTTATAAGCTAGCTTATGCTTGCCAAACACAGCCTTAGTTAACAAAGGTGCAACGTAAAATGGGTGGGGTGATAATAATCAGGGGAGCTGGACAACATATGTTCTTGTAGTTGATTTGGATTTTTGGAAAATCGCTTAGGATACGTTTGGTTGTAAAAAATCTTTCAAGAAAACATTTCAAAAAATGGAGTTGAGTTTTGTCTGTTTTCTATGAAAAATTTAGAAAACGTGTTTGATTGAAATATTGGAGTTTTCATTTCCATTTCAGAAAATCTTAGAAAACTATTAAATTTAGCTTTCTAATTTACATAAAAGTTAGAAAATAGAAGATTTTCAATTTTTTGAAGTACTTTTAAAAATTGAATGAAACAAACGCGTTTTTTAAAGGAATACTTCCTCAAAATGTATCAAACTATCCCCAATATACTATTGTGTGTATCAACCTAAAAAAGTTTCTTTTGTATATATCAAGCTTATTTTTTAGTCTATTGTGTGTACTCGATGACGGTAACCGATTACGTAAACTCGGCCATCTTCTTCTTCTCGGCGAAAACTCGGGCATTGTTCTTCTTCTCCGCGAAAAACTCGGCCACTGTTCTTCTTCTCGGCAAACTTCTCCGGCCACCGTTCTTCTTCTCGTAGAGTCACCTTCATTACTACAGCTGCGAGAACCACTGTCGCGCCTGGAACCACCGCCGGGAACACCGCCACACCGACCTCTACCTCCACGCCACCACTCCACCATTACCCACCTCCACGGCGACCTCTAGTGCAACCCCATCTCCAGCGCCACCCGCCATCACATCACCATCGAACCGGTGCCCATCACCACACCATCGCCATCACCGTCACCATCGCTCACCGTCACCATCGCCATCACTGTCGCCATCATCATCACATTCACGTCACCATCACCATTGAACCGCCGCCATAACCACCACTCGAACACCATCGAACCATCACCATAACTATCACCGCCACGCCACCATCACCATCGAACCACCACCATCATGAGACCTCCATCGCCGTTGGCCTCCACCGCAAACACCTCCGGCCACCGTCCAACCGCGGTAACGGTTGATGACGGTTGAGCAAGTCACGATACACACAATAGACTGAAAAATAAAGTTTGATATATACAAAAGAAACTTTTTTAGGTTGATACACACAATAGTATATTGGGGATAGTTGGATACATTTTGAGGAAGTATTCCCTTTTTTAAATTATCATTTCTCTTGAAAAATGTAAGTGAAAAACTAGAAAACTTTCCACAATAAACACGCCTTAAAATCTTAAACTTCCATATGAATATCGGTAGAAATTAAAAATTCCCAACAAATGATAAAAACGAATAGATAGGAAGAGGCTTCAAGAGATATTTACAACCTTGATAAGGTAGCCATAGGAAAACACAAACAAGAAACAACTATTTAAAATGTACAAATATACTTCAAGAAATCTTAAATCTTTTCAAAGATGGTCACAACAAAACACAATCAACAACTTATAAGGTGGAACATAGTAGGTTATCATGTTTGTATTTCATACTATTATTCGATACAATTGATATGTAAAATTTTATATATATAAAAAACTTATCAGGCCGTGCGTAATGGTATCCTAGGTTGAGCCGGCTCGAACCCGCCGGGCTCAGCGGGTTCGGCAGAATCCGCTATGCCACCGACGGGTTCAACAGGTTCGAGGGAGAATCAAGTTGCCCACGCCGCTCACAACACCTTGTATTGTATGTGAGGGGTGTGTTTAATTAAATGAGCGAGTTGGTAGAGTTGAGTACTAATCAGAAAGGGTTCTAAAAGTTTAATGGAAGGATTTGAGAAAAGCTAATGTAAGAGCTAATGTGGTAATGGAATTGAGAAGGTTGAGAGGATTGACTACTCATGATCTGATAATTTCAAACAGCAAAACACTTGAACTAAGATAAATACTTAAACGAAAAAAAATCAAAATTAAATAAGTTAATAATTGATATCAAACATTAAATTCTTTTTATGATGGTCATTCATTGTGATATGACATAGTGAGAATCCAAAAACGACTTTTTTATAGTTTTTTATGATACTTTCACTTTACTACCTTCTCGTTCTCCCCGATGTCTAAAGGCCATCCCTAATATTCCAATTTAGTATTTTTAATTTTTTATGGGTACTCTTTGAAATATATAGTATATTTTTATGAGAAATTAATTATTTTAATTATTTTTTATTGCATGTTTGATATTTTAGCCATTTTCTTTCTAAACTTATCAAAATATCCATTAAATCTATTAAAGTACATCTACAATTGCAGACCTAGATAGAAAATGTATTCTTTTTTACGAATTTGGATGGGAAATGTGATTTTTTTTTTGGATCTTGGTATAATGTAATTTTTTTTGTACACCTTGATAGAAAATGTAAACTTTGAGGGTCGAAATTAAAAATACTTTTTATTTATTTATATTACGCACCTACTTTAGGCACCCTATAACTATTTTGGTAAGGTTTGAGAGATTATTGTTAAAAAAAAAACATATATATTTTAAAAATTGCTAAAATAATTAAAATTTCCATTTTTATACAAAAAGGGGGTCATGTATATCATTTTCTTTTATAAAAAGTGTTTTGTACAAAAAATATAATGGAAAGATCGAGAAAATAACTAAGATAAATTTTGTTAACTTGCATAACTTCATTATAACAACTTATTGCAATGGATTTGTAGAAGCCTTACAACGAAATTGAATATTATAATGTATAGATTTATTAGATCTATATAAACACAATATTATAGTATTAAAATACAATTATACAAAAAAATGTTTTATTATAAATATGCATTGATCTTACTTCTTGATGTAAAGAGAATATTATTTGAGAGTCCGTCTTATTTACCACTTTCATGACATAGTTTATTTCAAAATAAGTATAATTTTAGTTAAAATATTTTTTAAATTGCTTGAGGATTTGTAAGATATATAGAAGATGTTTCGAAATAAATTCAAGAACTTTATACGCTACTAATATAGCGCTGAAAGATAAAAATATGAGTAAATTACATTTCCAATCCATATGGTTTGCTGATTTTTTAGATATGATCCCTAAAGCATGTGTGTTACACTGTTTACCTTTGCGGGCTCTGGGTCCTTCGCACAATGAAATCAAAAAGATTTTGTTAGTTTAGTTAAGCCAAGAGTTATTTTAGTCTTCTTTCTTTTTTTGCTTTTGATTTTTGTAATGATAAAAAGATTAAAAACCAAAACATACCCACCGCTAAAAAAACCACAAGCAAAAGTCAAAACACACACACCTTTATTGTGATATACATATATATATATATATATACATGTGTGTGTGTGTATGTGTGTGTAAACCACAGTATCATACATCACTGTTGTATCAATGGATAAAGGTGGATGAGTGGTGGCAGTGGGTTAACCACAGAAGGAGATGAGGTGGTGTTTTACGTTTCTGTTGTAAGCCAATAGAAAATGGTGGTTGATAAAAAGCGAGGTCAAAGATGGGTTTCAGGATGGGTTGTTTCTAGTTGTTTTACGTAAGGGTAGGGAACTGAGTTCAAGGATGGGTAGGGTAGTCGGACAATATGTGGGTGTCGTAGTGAAAATGGAGACCAACATTGGCAAACCACTGGAGGTGGTGGTGATTGCTTAGGTGAAAGGGGCAATGTTTCATGGAGAAGATGTTGATAGCTTCACTGAAGATGGAATTCACAAGCGGGGATGGTTTCACAAGAGATGAATTGATGTTTTTTGTGTCTATATAATATAACTAGAAATTGCCCGTGCGCGATGCCGCACAAAGCATTTAAAATTCTATAACGAAGATGGATAATTGATCATTATTTTTTGACCCATGTGAAAAATAACATTTAAGATTTTTTTAACATATTTTTGTTCATATATGATTATTTATCTTAATATGATAAAGATTTAAAATGACACATGAAAAAATAGAGGATTAATAGTAAACTAAAGGGTTTATTTCATAGAATAGTAACAAAGTTTCAATTTTGTTCTCCTAAAGTCACTTAAACTTTTTTTGCTCAACAAAAACCACCCAACTTTCATTTTTGTTCCAATTCTATGTAATTTACCTGCTCTAGCAGGTTACCAGGTAAATTTAAGTTTTTAATTTAATTAATCTTTATTTAATTTAATCCCTAATTGAAATAATCTTTTTATTTAACTAATCTTTATTTAAAATAATCGCTAATTAAAATAATCTTTTTTTTAGTTAATCTTTATTTAATTCAATTTCTAGGAGGTTAACGGATAAACTTGATTTTTTATTTAACTAATTTTTATTTAATTCAATCCTAATTAAAATAATTAATGTTTCACCGGTATAAACCCATCACAATCTTGTGATTGAATTGCCCAAAACCTTTTTTTTCCTATGGTATAATTTTATTCATCAACTAAATCATCATTTTTTTCCCTTTTGATTTTGGGTTTTACGAAATGAGTCTCTTTTTATGAGTTTTTGTTTAACCCTAAAAAAACAAAAAAAGAAAAGAAAGAGAAAGCTCAACGAGAGGAAAGCAACAAGTTTTCTTTTTATGGGTATTTGTGTAACCCTATAAAAACACAAAAAAGAAAGATAGAAAATAAACTCAACCAGAGGAAAACTACAAGTTCTCTTTTTAATTATGGGTTTTTCGTTTAACTCTTTTTAAGGGTTTTTGTTTAACTCTACATCCAACACAACGTGTAACAAGCCAGCAAGAGGAAAATAGCAAAGGTGATTTCCATATGCAAAATAAGCTGATAAATCTAGATCAAGAGTTCATAAACAAAGCTGGTAAATTACATACAGATTAGTTAATGAAAAAGATTAAACATAAAGATTAATAAACTAAAAGATTACATAAATATTAAACATAAAGATTAATTAAAAAAAAGATTAATAAAGATTATTTAATTAGGGATTGAATTAAATAAAGATTAACTAAATAAAAAATTAAATTTACCTAGTAACCTGCTAGAACAGGTAAATTACATAAGATTGGAACAAAAATGAAAGTTGGGTGGTTTTTGTTGAGCAAAAAAAGTTTAAGTGACTTTAGGAGAACAAAATTGAAACTTGGTTACTATTCTATGAAATAAACCCTAAACTAAATGACTAATCATAAGGGTATTAACTGTAACTTCCAAATTTATAAACAATTTAACATTTAATGTAAAAATATATGAACAAATTAATTCATATGTATTTTTAATATTTAAAAATATGATTAAAATCTAAAAATATTCGATATTGGACTCATTTTGAAGATATTTTCGAGACGATTATAATGGTATAATTTGTTAAAAATATAAATAAAAATTTTAATACATTTTACGCAATTTACATTATTTATGTTAATATAATAAGAGTGTAAAATGAAAAATGAAAAAGTGAGGGGGTAAAAGTAATTTAATTAAGTAACTATAGGGATATAGAGTGTAAGTTATCAATTGAAATATGAATTGAAATTGAAGACGTGGGTGGGAGGAGTTTCTAATTGATGCATTACATAGTTGTACTAAGGGAATTAAGAGTTGTAATATATATATAGTATAGATGTAATCTTGAAAAACGGTTTCTTGAAAGCAGTTGGTGAATTCTCTTTAATATATAGTATAGATATACTGTAATAAAAAAGTGTAAAAGACAAAATTACCCCTTAAGTTAACTTTATTAATGAATTTTGTTAGTGTGAAAGACCCATGGCGTGTGTTTTTTTTGCATACCATAGGGACATAAAATATAATGAACGCGTTTTAGGGACCATATTCAAAATATTAACAAACCACATAAACAAAAAATGTAATTTACTCTAAAACTTATTTAATTTTAAATAGACTTGAAAAGTAAGTAAATATTTAAATTACAATAAAACATGTGAGGATTTTATTAATTTTTATATGTTAAGTTTTATATTTATATATTCATATAAGTTTCTTTTATATTGATGCTATGTTTGAGTAAGACCCGTAACTATAAAAACAATCCAACTCCATATCTTTTTGATAGAAAATCATATGAAATTATAAACTTTTCAGAATATTAAATTAAAAAGGTAAAAAAATATAGATTTTTTGTCTTAACAATCTTTTAATTCTAACACAATAAATTATTCAATCGTTTACAATATTAATTTTAGAATAAGTTAAGAACTTCATTAGAACAACAAAATAATTAACAAAAGCATATTTGAAGATATCACAAAATATTTATTCATCTTCTATGAATAATTACATTATTTCTGGAAAGGGTAAAAACTAATTTTAGACAGGTTTATACATTGAATAAACAATTTGAATAACTTAAATTATTATTGAATTTTATGTTTCTTTTTTTTGGAAGAGGTATCCCAGACCACATTGGGCTCAGACTAATCCTCGGCAATTTTGGGCCGAAGCCCGACTGCTAAAGCATTCAGCCCGGGGTCAAAGCCCCCGTACCTCCAGAATGCGTCCCCCAGGGCTCGAACTCGGTTCACCACTATGTGGTACCCAAACCTTACCACTAGGCTAACACTCCTTTGGTGAATTTTATGTTTCTTTTTCTTTTATTATATGCAACTTTATGTATTAGCATTTTTTTTTTTGACAAACATGTATTAGCATTGAAAGGGTAGATCATATCTTTTTACGAAAATGTGATAATATTTCTAGGTCTTTAAATTTAATTAATATATAATAAAAATAAACAAATGAAAACAAATTAATATTTAATATTTATTTAATAGTTTTCTTTTATCTTATATTTATGTTTCTCTCTTAAATATTGCTATTATCATCAGACTTCTTATGTCGATGATTCGTTGTCGATAATTGTATGATACTGTTGTGACAACAATTTGATTTTACTATGATGATGATATGATTATTATGCGATAATGTTTGATACTGATAATAAAAAAATGGGTAACGACATCACATCCACAATTATCGCTCTATCTGTTCATCATGTTATTTTTGTTATGATAATAATTTTTACATTGTTTTTTAACAACAAAATTTTATTCCACCAAAGCACTAGCGCAAAGCTAGAAAAAACAAGAGGCAAGTACAAAGAACCTAACACATAGAGTCTATAGGGCTTACAACGCCCATTTAAGAACATCCTCCTTTCTAATTCTGTTCTTGACCCATAAGAAGGAGTTCGACATCATCTCGGACGAGATTAAGCTGATCGGGATTCCTTTTTGTTGAACACGAGTTTATACAAGAACTCGTTTTCCGCTTATTTATAAAAGCGATGAATCCTATTTCTGGCATAATTGAAAATTTTGCTAGTTAAAGTCGTAATTTTTGACTAGTCAAACTTGATCTTAGTCGTATAAAGGGTTATGATTCATTTACCAATATTTTTTTTGCACTTCTCATTTGAACCTTTGGCTATATAAACTTGGGATCATAGGAGATTAAATTGTTTTCCTGAGACCAAGTTTTTACAATTGAAATTTCACAACAAAATATTATAAACGTAATATTTATAATGTTTTTGTTGTGAATTTCGAATTTTTTTTTTTATTTTCACCATGTTTTGCTAGAAAATCAAACATGATTGTATTTTAGCATGTTAAACATTAACGCAAAGAAAGAACTCAAGATTTTTGGCTCAACTTTACACATATTTGGACTTTAAATTTCTTGAATCTGGATTTTAGTTAAGGTCCTCTTTTTATGTTTTCTTTGGTGTTCTTCTCTTTAGAAATTATCAAGTTTATTTATTTATTTATTTTCAAATTCTCCACTTTCGTCATGTAATATTATTACACAAGACAACTAATTGATCTTTTTAGTGGTGGGATTTCTCTATTCTTTTTTCTTATACTTTTTCCAACATGTCAAAGTTTCAACTTTATCCATCTTATCCTCCATCTTTGACATCAATATTGTAAATCTTTAATCTATTTTCATCATATGAGCTTGATTTATTTATCCAACCAATCATTTATATCTTTAAAATCAAAGAATTGATTCAAATTTCACCACCACCTTTTATTAATCAAAAGTGAAATAAGAATTCAGACTTCAACACCTCTTAAAAACAAATGCTACCTTAGGATTCCATGCGAATACACCAAGCCTTTTATTTTTTATGATAAGCTTGCTTACCGAGTATTTATCAATTGTTTTGATACATGTGTCACCCTCCGTCCGTTTCAGAAATGTGTAATTATTACACTTTTTACTAAACCAAATGACTATTATACCCTTAACAATAGAGGGGTAGTGAATTTCTCCATCTCATAATTAAAGGTATAGTTGGAAAGTAGACACTTATTTTTGACAAACTAAATAGAAATATGGACCCTTATCTTGGGACGTTTAAAATCAAGTGTACATTTCCGGATTTTTTTCTAAATGCATACAAACACGAGATAAGAAAAAGAACTATATTCATCAAAATGTATCCAACTTTACCCTTATTCCTATTGTGTGTATCCAACTTCAAAATGTGCTATTGTATGTATTATACTTTCAAAAAGTACTATTGCATGTACTATACTTTTAAAAATGTGTTATTGTATGTACTATACTTTTAAAAGACATGCTATTGTATGTACTTTATCAACAGTAAATAAGTACAATATTGTTGGGTTTTTGTGGGTACCCTCGGATCAAACTGACTCGAAGGTTAACACGGATCTCACAACCTCACTGGTTTAATAGATCCCATAGGTTAATCAAACTGATAAAACCTATATAATCAAATACACACTGTTTCGATCTTATCATGCGGAAGCGATAAAAGCTAAAAACCCTTAAAGCCTACTGATCTTTAATCGTTGTAGTTTAATCCTAATAGTTTAGATTCAGATCAATTTACCTGGATTGCTTGAGATTTAGTCCACCGGTGATTGACCTAACGAACTGTTCTTCTAGTTGAACCGAATGAAACCCGAACACTTGAAAAACCGAACTGGCGTTCCGAGTGGGATAGAGGGCGGCACCGATTGGGAGAGAGAGGGAGAGAGTGAGAGAGAACTGGAAACTGATTTGTGTTAGCTGGAAAGCTTAATTATTCCTTAACCCATAAGCCTTATTTATATGGGGAGAAAATACAGTTTGAATGGTATTCAGTTTCCATATAATGATTATCCCAAATCCCTTCCCTTTTTAATTACTGGAAAAGAATTTGCCTATGATAATCTTATATATATATATATATATATTTATCTAATATATATTACTTATTAATTAACTATTACATATATTTATTTTATCTAACAAATATATATAATGTTCTAATTAATTAATAACCCTCTGACTTTGGTAATTCTGACTGAAATTACCCAACTGATTTATAATTCACTATTATAAATCCCAACTTCCCATTTCCAGGTTTCATTTAACTTATTCGATTTATAGGTCCTCACAGGTGTGACCCTCAAGTGTCTTGTAACATTGGATGTGTAATCACTTGGTTTGTCAACTCTGCACATAATCCCTAACAGACTCCCACTTGTGCAAGTTGGCAATACCACCTTGTTTACACGGACCTAAGGAGGCCCCTAGACAGGCACTTAGGCTGACCAGGTTACAAGAACTCTTATACCCAGACTGGTGATATAAATATTCCATAAGGAAATAGTATCTATGAAACTACTGTTCATTGATTGGGTATATCTTGGCTTTTCCCTTTGCATCGCGATATTTCATCTGTGAGTATGAGCTTGGAAAGTGTCAACTCTAAATACTCAAGATTCCGTTTTCTTGATTATCTGACTTTTACTGATAGGTAAACGACAAAGAACTAATCAGTTCGTTTGGGCATGGCCATGCACTTCATCAGTATACTCAGTCAGTCAAGATGGGCCCAGAAATATCTCTCTTCTGAGAAGAGGTGCAAATCCCATCTTGCATATCTGCCTTTAACACCACGGCTTCCGCTGAATCTAGTTACGCCCTTTATAGCCACCCTGTTACGGCGTAGCGGTTGAGTGTACTAAGTATTCAGTAGTCCTCATGATATCAAATCAGATACCTCAGGTGATAGGGACAACCACTGTGAGATTTACTTATGACTGATTCCAAGAAGTAATCTCAACCGCGGATCACGTCCGATATTTGCTACTCTATCAAATATCTGTGCAACTTTTAGTCTACAACGCTTGTAGCTGTTATTCAGTAACTGATCATAACTACCTAAAAGTTCACAATGACTTTAACACCTTATCATGTTCCCACAATGATAAGTTGTCACGGACAAGTTTTGAATGAAAACTGGAAACTAGTTTCATTCCTGGATTTATTAAAACATGCAAAAATGTGAAAGTGATAAAGAAATTAACTTTGTATAGTCCACATTACACGCTGTAATAATAACAAAATTAAATATCTTTACTTTAATAACTTTCATAATATCTATTTAACGTTTGTTAGATACTGGTCTAAAATGAAGTATCACCTTTCTTCAGTTTAAACCCTTTGATTAAAGTTTACCATTTTAATCAAAGTGATAACCAAATAATACAAGTCTGTTTATACGATCTACTTGTATCTGCTAATTATTGTTTTGCAAACACCTTTTAAAACAATAACTAGACTTTTATCATATTCCATGAACTCGGAGACCTGGACTAACCTCCAGTTCTTGAATATGGGAGACTGCAACTTTCCTTAGCTGCTGTGTAGATGAATGATTTCTACCTGAAATCAGATTCCATTTGCAATGCTGGCAAATCTACTGGAATCCTATATTTTAATCCAACACTTTAATTATTGATTTTAAAGTCAGTCACGACTTTTGTTTCAAGGGTCTTGAAATTTTTATCCTTTTGACTAAAAGTGTAATAACCTGAATTCTAGGTTAGACTATCGGTTAACTTTAACTGTGACTTTGTGTGTAAGGCTTTTTGAGTGGAGGGGCTAATTGTGTAAGTTCTTGGAAAGTTGTTGTGTTTGTTGGGTTTTAAGCTTGTTAATGGGCTTGGCCTTGTAGCCCCAGAGTTTTTAAAGGAGGAAAACTAGGGTTTTGTCTTTTTGGGAAGGAGGCAAGTGTGTGAAGTGTGTGTTTTTGGGAGAGAAGCCTCCATCATCATCTTCATCAATTTCTCTCATCATCACCATCATCAAGGGTGTTCTTCACAAATCAAGGTAAGATTTATGGTTTTAAGCTCTAAATTAATTGTATTATGATTGTGATATAAGATAAAACCATTTCGGGGCTTTTTGGATCGAATTGAGGGCTGTAAGGATCGATTTTTGGTCACTTTTTGGCAAAGTTTTGGGTATTCATGTTACCCGAATTGGGTATTCATGTTACCCGAATCGGGTATTCATGTTACCCGGATCGGGTATTCCGGATTCCCGAACCGGGAGGTCTTGTGATGTTCAAATGCCTTTCCGAATTGGAAATCATGATTTCCGAATCGGAATTTGGCCTTCCTTAGATGAGATGCTTTTCGTTTTGGAAGTGGAGTTTCCCTCATTGAGTTTCCCTCAGCGAGTTTCCCTCATTGGGTTTATTTGTTGAGTTTCCCTCATTGAGTTTCCCTCATTGGGTTTATTTGTTGAGTTTCCCTCATTGAGTTTCCCTCATTGGGTTTATTTGTTGAGTTTCCCTCATTGAGTTTCCCTCATTGGATTTCCCTCATTGGGTTTATTTGTTGAGTTTCCCTCATTGGATTTCCCTCATTGGGTTTATTTGTTGAGTTTCCCTCATTGAGTTCCCTCATTGAGTTTCCCTCATTGGGTTTATTTGTTGAGTTTCCCTCATTGAGTTTCCCTCATCGAGTTTCCCTCATTGGGTTTATTTGTTGAGTTTCCCTCATTGAGTTTCCCTCATTGGGTTTATTTGTTGAGTTTCCCTCATTGGGTTTATTTGTTGAGTTTCCCTCATTGAGTTTCCCTCATTGGGTTTATTTGTTGAGTTTCCCTCATTGAGTTTCCCTCATTGAGTTTCCCTCATTGGGTTTATTTGTTGAGTTTCCCTCATTGAGTTTCCCTCATTGGGTTTATTTGTTGAGTTTCCCTCATTGAGTTTCCCTCATTGGGTTTATTTGTTGAGTTTCCCTCATTGAGTTTCCCTCATTGGGTTTATTTGTTGAGTTTCCCTCATTGAGTTTCCCTCATTGGGTTTATTTGTTGAGTTTCCCTCATTGAGTTTCCCTCATTGGGTTTATTTGTTGAGTTTCCCTCATTGAGTTTCCCTCATTGTTGCTATCATTCCATGTAACCCTTGTTACCTTGTTATCATTTCATGTGGGAGCAATTGGCATTTCGGGTGTCATTTCATGTAACCCTAGCCTTATCATTTTATGTGAGATCGGCTATCGTCTTGAGTAGTCTTGGTTATCGTTCCGGGCTGTCATTTCTTGTGAATCTGTTCCTCATCACGAGTGAGTTTGTGTATCATTTTAGATGACGTTGATCTATCATGCCGTGTATCATCTCTTGAGGCCGTGGTACCTTGTCGTTATTTCTTGAGATATCAGTTCATGGAAAAGCCTAATCGTATTCATTTCTTGAAAACCCTAGTTGGTTATCCGAGAAACCCTAGTCTGTTATTTCATGTTGATTCAGGTCGGATGATGATGAGAGCTAAGTTTTGCTAACTAGGAAAGAGTCTTCCTAGTGAGTTAGTATGATCTGATTGGGATTTGTGTTGTAGGTGCGGATAAGGCAGAACGTAGCTCAGTTGGGGCAGGATCAGGTGAGTTCCCTTACCTGAAAATGAATGGATCGCTTTATCGCTTTCAAATATATCCATTCGAATTTGCAAAATGACATGGTGTTGATATTAAAGTGATTTTATGAAATTACTGCTTTGCAAATGTTGTTGTGAAAATTGTTTAATGACTGAGAATGCTATATTGATGATCATCATATACATGTTGTTTTAATATTTCGGAATTGCATCGTGAGTAATGTGTACCATGGGACCGTACATCCCTGGGAAGTTTAGTGGTGTGAGGCACGGACCACGTCCGTCACTCCTTAAATGAGAATCGGGGAGATCCGGCCACGTAAGGTTGTTTGTGGGATGGTGCGAGGCACGGACTACGTCCGTCACTCCTTAATTGAGTATCCGGGGGATCCGGCCATCCGGTTTGTTGTGTTGTAACTTTATTACTCATGATGCTTTCCTGATTATTTGAGATATCTGATTTTACGGCCAGCGGGCCGGAACTGTGTTTTATACTGTTTTGAGGGAATTCACTAGACCTTTCGGTCTAACCCTCGTTTTCAAAATCTAAAACCTTTTCAGGGAAAGATCGAGTTGCTAGAGGCAAAGAGATGTTGAACGCTTAGAGTAGCGTGGTCAGTCAGGAGTTATGATTCTTATCCTTTTAGAAATCTCAGCTGTGGAGGGTTTGTTCCGCATGCACTCTTAACTATTGTACCTTTTGAGAAAAAGATTTTTATGTTATTGCGAATTAGATCACTGGGATTTATTATTGTTATGTTGGTTTTTATTGCCTGGGTTTCGGGGCGTTACAAATTGGTATCAGAGCATTAGTTTAAGTGAATTAGGTGACCAGGATTGGGCCTAGTCTTAAACTGTAGGATTGGAAACACAGCTGAGATTGTAGGACTCTAGGATTTTGCCTAGAGAGTCGTGTTTGGTATGAAAGTGCGAGAACTAGTGTGTATCGCGAGTTAGTGACTTCATGTGAATTTGGGCACTGTCTGTGATGGGGTCGTTTAGAGTAGTCTAATCTTCAGGTTGCTATTTTAGAACTTGATGCATTAGGAAAGAGTTTGTTTGTGTTTATGACTTATGTCATGGTTTCGGGTAAGGAAAGGTTAGATGTGCAAGATGTCGAGTTGTATGGAATACCCTGAGGTGTTCCCGGTCGATCTAGATAGTCTACCGCCTGATCGAGAGACCGAGCTTCAGATTTGCTTGAATGGTCGGAGCGACGCCTATCGCCAGAGCATCGTATCGGCTGGCACCGGCGGAGATGAAATTGATGACGACGCGGCTGCGAGGACCGGATAGCCAGGGATTTATTAGCCCTAGCTCTTCACCTTGGGAGCGCCAGTTCTGTTCGTGAGAAGGAGAGTCGACACCATGTGGATGTGCATCGACTAACGAGAGAGTTCAACAGACTTACCGTCAGAGACGAGTAGCCACTGCTGAGGATTTACAACTTATTTGACCAATTGCGGGGTGCCAAATGCTTCTCAAAGATTGGTATGCGATCGAGTTATCGTCAGCTCAAGATTAGAGGGGAAGACGTTTTGAAGACGGCCTTTCGGACTTGTCATGGATAATGTGAATCTCTCGTAATGACGTTCGGACTTACGAGCGTGCCGCCAACATTTATGGACTTGATGATTGAAGTGCGTAACATTATTTCTGGACGAGCTCATTTTAGTCTCCATCGACGACATCTTGAACTACTCGAGGACTGCGGAGGAACTACCCAACGCATGGCATGAGGTTAGCGGCTGTGGTTTTCGCACTAAAGATTTGGAGACACTATCTTTACGAGACGAAGTATCAGTCTACACCAACCATGAAGAGCCTTCCGTACCTGTTCAACAGGAAAGAGTTATCTTGAGGATTGGACGTTGCTGTGTAATGGACTAACGTGGTACCAGACATTGGATCAAAGATCAAAGGACGTCAAGAAGAGACTTTAGATGAGCAACATCTAGAGTCGGAGCGGATGGTGGGAGCCTTGGGGACCCTCGGAGCGAGCATCAAAGGAGCTGTAATATTTTGGAAAGCTGTTATGACTTCCAAAGCTTGTGGGTATACATCAGAAGATTCTGAAGAATGTGCGCGCAAACCGAAGTACTCGGTTCGTCCCGGAGCAAATGAGATATACCGTGGCTTGAGTCAGCATATCAGCGACCGGGGATGAAGAAAGACATCGCTCATTTCGTTGAAAGATGCGTGGCGTGCTTTCAAGTGAAGATCGAACGCCAGCGACCGTGTGGCAACTGCAATAGTTACCGTTAGCAGTATGGACTTGGAAGCATATCGATGGTTTTCGTGACGAGACTTTCCCGTAGGCCTAAGGGCTTTGTTTTGCTGTGGGCGGTGGTCATTAGACTTTTGAAGTTAGCTTACTTCCTATAGTTGTAAGAGGCACCTTCTATCGCGAGGCTGCGTGGCGGAGATTGTACGACGACGCGACATTCCATTATCTACCGTTTGTTTCCTAGGGACCAATAATGACCTATTTTACTAAAAGCTTCAAAACTCGCGTAGCTTCCACTGGCCTCGCCATGTTTTGTTAGTACTCCGGTAAGATGAAGAATTTTAGCAGCTCCCACTGGCCTCGTTATCCGCAAGAATAAAAAATATCTATCCTAAGGTCATTATTATATAAGGGGTTGTAAATGGCACGCAGGCCTCCCCGTGAATATGTCAAGGGTCTAGGTTGGCAAATACTATAATAGATATAGATACAAACTCAAACTGAGATGCATGTACAGAACTCAAGCAATTACGCAATTATATATACATGCAATAAAAGCATTATTGTAATAACGAGAAATAAAACTGGATCCGTTAAAATTATCTCGTCTCAATTATCGTAAAACTTGGTTTTAACTGATTTATAAAAACAAAAGTTTTATAAATCGAAACAAATATTTTAGTCTAAAATTAGTTTTATCTAATTTTATAAAATACACTTAAATAAAACTGATTAGCTAAAATAATTCCCCTTTATCCAAAAACATCAAAACGGTTTTATCGATTCCAATTTTAAAATACTAGCCCTTGAGTAAAAACACAATGTTAGGCTTATTCGAAAAACAGGTAAAAATTTAATTTTTATAAAAGATTCATCAAACCGGAAAAACAATCCAACTGGTTTGAATAAATTAGATAAAAATTAAACAGAAAAAAAAAAAATTTCGGATAAGAAGTCTTTAAAACCAAACGAGTCCTTTTGGGCCACAAACTTGGTCCAAAAACTGGGCTTATAGGCCCATTACCAAACTGGTAATCTTGGGCCATCGAAAAAACCATCGAGGATCGAAGAATCCTAAACCCGTCATATCGCTTTGGGTTTTGAAAAACAACTAATACCATTTGGGTTAACCCTAGTGGTTTCATGATGGCCAAGGTAAACGACTACCGCCACCAACCGGAGCTTCGACGACGATAACAATCGGCCATCGCCGTCGTCGACCCGCCTTTTGAAAAACAAAGCAATATCGAATCGAAACTACACACCACCATCGACCGCGGCTGTCGATTGCTTCCAATCTGGTTGTGATCGACTAACGCCGCCGCCGCACACCGCCGTCGGTCACCACCAATCTGGTGGTGGTCCGATTGGCGATCGGAATCAATGCCGTCACCACCAACACGGTGGTTTTTGGCTAGCGATGGTTTAAACGGCAGCCGCCGCCACCGCTTTGTGTGGTCTGGCCGGCGATTGTGCCAACGGCCAAGAACACCGCAATCCACCACCGCTGTCGTGGTTTCTGGTGGTGGTGTGGATTTGATTTCGGCCGGCGATCGAAATATCACCGCCGTTCTCCATCACTCGACGATTGAACAACCATCGCCACCGCCTTGGCTCGGCCTTAGGGCAGCCGGCGGTTGGCCTGGTGGTTTATGGTTTAATCTGATGACAACGGCCAAAGCCGCTGTCACCAAGGTCGTTGATCTCGGCGAGAATACAGCCACCATTACCACCGCATACCGCCTGCCACCACCGTCTACCGTCTGCCACCACCAGTCTGGTGGTTTGGCTCGGTAGTCACGAGATCGCCGCCACCACCTCTCTGGTGGTTTGGCTGGGCGTCCGCCGCCACCGCTTGCTGCGGTTTGGCCGGCGATCGTGCCTGGTGGTTTTGGTCGTGGCGATTGTGAACACTAGACGCCGTCACCACCTGTGCTGGTGGTGCGGCTGTGTTTTGCGAGGAAGGTTTCGGCCACTGCTACCCAGCTGGTGGCGTGGCCTGGTGGTCGAATAGCAGCCGCCGGTGCCGCTACCACTAGACTGTGGTGCGGTCCGGTGATCAAAACAACGCCACCGCCTGGCTGTTACCATCTCGTTGGTGGCACAGCGGTGGTGTATCGACCTCATCCACCACCAATCTGGTGGTGGTGGTTTTTTCGGGTTTTCGTTATGATAAATAATAACAATCGAATTTTATGTAAACCAATAAAAATAAGATTTTTAAACCTTTTAAGAAACAGATTTTAACGGACCACACACATAAACAGATAAACTGATAAAACTAAAACGATTTTAACAATGGCTCTGATACCACTGTTGGGTTTTTGTGGGTACCCTCGGATCAAACTGACTCGAAGGTTAACACGGATCTCACAACCTCACTGGTTTAATTTTAGATCCCATTGGTTAATCAAACTGATAAAACCTATATAATCAAATACACACTGTTTCGATCTTATCATGCGGAAGCGATAAAAGCTAAAAACCCTTAAAGCCTACTGATCTTTAATCGTTGTAGTTTAATCCTAATAGTTTAGATTCAGATCAATTTACCTGGATTGCTTGAGATTTAGTCCACCGGTGATTGACCTAACGAACTGTTCTTCTAGTTGAACCGAATGAAACCCGAACACTTGAAAAACCGAACTGGCGTTCCGAGTGGGATAGAGGGCGGCGCCGATTGGGAGAGAGAGGGAGAGAGTGAGAGAGAACTGGAAACTGATTTGTGTTAGCTGGAAAGCTTAATTATTCCTTAACCCATAAGCCTTATTTATATGGGGAGAAAATACAGTTTGAATGGTATTCAGTTTCCATATAATGATTATCCCAAATCCCTTCCCTTTTTAATTACTGGAAAAGAATTTGCCTATGATAATCTTATATATATATATATATTTATCTAATATATATATTACTTATTAATTAACTATTACATATATTTATTTTATCTAACAAATATATATAATGTTCTAATTAATTAATAACCCTCTGACTTTGGTAATTCTGACTGAAATTACCCAACTGATTTATAATTCACTATTATAAATCCTAACTTCCCATTTCCAGGTTTCATTTAACTTATTCGATTTATAGGTCCTCACAGGTGTGACCCTCAAGTGTCTTGTAACATTGGATGTGTAATCACTTGGTTTGTCAACTCTGCACATAATCCCTAACAAATATTACATACAATAGCACATTTTGAAAGTATAGTACATACAATAGTACATTTTGAAGTTGGATACACACAATAGGAATAAGCGTAAAGTTGAATACATTTTCGTGAAGATAATCCTAAAAAAGGGACAGACACTAACAGAGAAGAAAAATAGCATATGATCAGGATAATAAAATAAACCAACCTTTAAGAAGCTTCATAATAACCAAGCTACTAAAATTTATCGTCTGCTGCAGCATCGGTCCCGCAACAAGAGTTGGGCACACGGACAGAAAATCGATACCATTTCTTTTTGAGAATTCCCATGCCTCACTTTCTGCTTGTGTTTTAGAGAGACAATACCAATCCTGCACACCACAGTTGAATGGGAAATAAAAATTCATGGAGAACCGGGGAACTGTAAATATTTTGGCTTCTGATCCATTGTTCTTGGCTTTTCGTTGAGAACTGTAAATATTTTGAGAACCGGGGAACCAAATAGTCTTCATCATGTCATGACATTCAACATGAGTAATTTTCATTATTCAAGGTTATTCATCATCATAATATTTGAAATAGTTGATTTATGGTTTCTCAAAATATTTACGGTTATTCATCATCATAATATTTGAAGTTTCCCAAAACCTAGTACCCTTCAGCATTTTCAAGAGAACAAATGCTTGCAAAGAGTCACATTATAAGGCTACAATGAAGAATAGTTCAGCTGATTACATTATTGGATTTGCAGTATTCTTTGTCGGACCAGAAAGTCTCATCCATCGGTCGATCCTTGGGTTTATCAGGTATGACCCCAATAGCAGCTACAGAGGACACGTACACAACTTTCTTGACATTAACTTCACAACATGCCTTAAGTACATTGAGTGTACCTTTAACGGCAGGCTCAATTAGTTCTACCTGCAGAGTGAGTGATGAGTAATTATATAGCTTCCAAACTTGATTAACCAAATTTGCATAGGTAGAGGCATATGACGATCAATCTTGCCTCGGGTTTGGTACAGAACTGGGTGGAACTGGACTTGCAGTATGGAACACACCGTTGCATCCCACAATGGCTGCACGGAGAGACTCGTAGTCGAGAAGGTCTGCCTTGAAGAGCTTCAGGTTCTCGGATGCTTTCTCTAGGCTCTTCAAATGAGCGTTCTTCTCATCGACTGAAGGAAATGGGTTAGAATAACTTCAAAGCCAAAAATCTAAATCCTTCTTAGAGTTTCTTTTTAACAGTATTTGATCCCAAATTGTTTTTATCATCATTTTTAAGGTGTTCCCGTTTTATAGTATTTTATCAATGTTTTTTGTTCTTCATCATCGTATTTAAGGCATTCCCTTCTTATAGTTTCTTTTAAGGGTATCTACTCATATCCATGAAAGAAATGTCTACCACTCTAAAGACAACATGAAGAACAGTACATTCAGAAGCAACAACATTTAAATGATCAATTCCACCTTAGAAATGGAAAACAATTAGAATTGGAGATTAGCAAAAACTTTATGTGATCATAGCATATAGATACTACAACAACAAAGATAATAAGACATAAAATATAATCAAATAATAACAAGCCTTTTATTACAATACAATTGATGGAAAGTGAAACCAATAAAAGACATAATGGTAATAATCCATTGTATGGCTCATGATCTATAATAGCATCCTTGCATCCTATCGTACATCCGAATAACTATTGAAAATAGAACGATTTAGTTTCAAGGGGAAAGCACATAAAACAGTTGTTTTAAGGGACTCGGTTAAGTTAAAAAATTGCTGATGGATTGTGACTGGAGCTCGATAAAGTTAAAAAAATTTGAGTTTAAACTCCTAAAAGATTGAAACAACAATCAATTATAATTTCCATTTTATTAGGTTTAACATCAAATTGATACTGAATTACTGATTAATCTCTTAAGATAACTTGATATCAAACGATTTAGGAAACACGTAGGGGCCGTTTGGTTCGCGGAATTTGATGGAATTAGATGGAATTGGAATGACCAATTCCATTGACCAAATTCCATGGTCGTGTTTGGTACACGGAATGTTAACTAAGGAATCCTCCAAATTCCTCCAACCATGGATTTCATCATTCCATATGATATCCCAAGGAATTCATTGAAATCTTCTCTCCCCTTTCTCATTTTCTCCATATATGACTTTCTCATCTCCATCTATCTCTTTCGTTCGAAATCCTTTTACGATTCAGTTCGATCTCAGTTTTCGGTTTTTTTATTTATTAAATAATCAAATATATATATATATATATATATATATATATTTATAAGCAAAAGAATTTTATGATAAACCAAAGGAGCAAAAGCCCATATACACCAAACAAATCTACGAGCAGCAACCGAAAACAAGACCACACAAGCTACTGCACTTACTGCAGCACAGAAGCATACGAAAACAAAACAAAAAAGATACTTTAGCTGGGTCGCCCACGATTATGAGTTGTACATAATATAATCAAATAATCAAACTATATATATGATAAAAATAATATAATATAAAGCGGTTCGGTTTGGTTCGGTCTTTAGAGAAACGTTGTATGTTTGGTTCGGTTTTGCCCGGTCAAGATGGAAACCAAAAACCGAAATTCCCCATCGAGATGGAAACCGAAACCGAACTGTTTTTGGTTTTCGGCTCGTTTGGTTTTTCGGCCGAGATGGAAACCAAAAACGATATTGAACCGATTTCGGTTTTCGGCTCGGTTCGCTTTTTTCCCCATCGAGACGGAAACCGAAACCGAACCGTTTTCGGTATCGGTTTTTCAGTTTTAGTTTCTCGATTTTTTCGGTTTCGGTTCGGTTTTGCTCACCTTACTTTTTACAATTTCATTCCAATTCCAATTCCGTTCAACCAAACACAACCAAAATGCATGGTCAAATTCCATCAAATTCCAATTCCAATTCCTTCAAAGTCAAAGTCAAATTCCTTGATGAATTCCAATTCCATCGAATTCCATTCCGCTAACCAAACGCTTAATTCAAAAAATATCCACAATTTCCGAATAAAACACGAATTTGAAGAAATCGAGCAACCGTGAAAACAATACCTAAATCAGCAACGTAAGATCGGCCAAAAATTTGAAAAATGGTAGAAAAAATTAAGAATTAATTGAGGAAGAAAAGAAAACTACTAGGGTTTCGGACGGTGCCATGGACGGTGTAGTTCTTAGAGAGAAGATATTTGACTAACCAGGATCCTACAAAGCCTCCTGAACCTGTTACACACACAACTCTTCTTCCTTTCTCTGCCGCCATTAAAATCCCTCTCTGTGTGAAGTGTGAACTAGCAGGTGCTCTTGACTAGCTAGTAGCCGTTGAGTAGTTAAACATTGGGTTGTATTTGTAAGTTGCGGATCGGGTTCGGTTCTTAAAATTTACTACTCGCGGGTACCCGTCCCGCCCCATATATATTTAATTTTTTAAACATATTTATTAATACTTCATAATAAAAAATCAACAATCTTAAAAAAATCTCTATCACATACCGTGTTTTCTTAGTTCACCCCTACTGTCATTGGTTTGTCGGTTAAATTCAGTCTAAATCATTTTTGCTCATCCGTAACAACGACAATCCTTCATACTCTTACATTCATTTTCTAATATTTCTTAGTGTTAATTGTTTTAGTTTGTCGCAAAATAACTTCATTTTCATGATAAGTTGGATACATTATATCATGGATTTTGATAAAGTTGGATACATACAATGACCATTTCTTAAACATTGATATTCCAAAATGGTAAAAAATGAAGTACAGTACATACAATAATTTTTTGTAAATTAAACCCAATTTTTTATTATATATTAATAAAACTACTAAAATAATTATATATCTTATATATAATTGCAATAGTGTTTTATCGATATAAATAAATATGTATTTATATTAATTTCAATATATTTATTTTTATAAATATAAATATAAATGATATATAGTTAAAATAGTGGACCTTAAAAAGTTTGAAAAAGCTTGGATATGGTTTTTCACATAGTGGATGTATGTAGAAGTTTTTAGATCACTGCGATGGCAAAAATACGTAAGAAAAAAACTATGAAAAAGTTTGGTGAAAACCACAACATTGTAGATGCTCTTAAGTATTTAGATTTTAGTGTATCTTAAGCTCACAAGCTAGTTGATAAATAAACTATGTTCTATAAAAACTAACTTATGAATATGTAAAACTAACTTATCAATTATAAATATTTTATAGTATAATTAAAACAAATATTTAATATGATAAATAAAATAAAATTTTAATAATATAATATAGGGATTACTTCTTCAAAATGTATCCAACTATCCCCGATATACTATTGTATGTATCCACCTAAAAAAACTACTTTTGTATATATCAAACTTTATTTTATAGTCTATTGTGTGTATTTTTGATACACACAGTAGTATATTGGGGGGTAGTTGGATACACATAATAGACTTAAAAATACACATAATAGACTCAAAAATAAAGTTTAATATATATAAAAGGAATTTTTTTAGGTTGATACACACAATAGTATATTGGGGATAGTTGGATACATTTTGAAGAAATAATCCCTATAATATATTGATTAATATAAGTAAAATTTTATTTTATTTCTGTACCATCTTATTTATATTTTAAAACAAATATTAGTATACTATTTTGTTATATTTCTTTACCATCTTATATGTATTTTTTTATGTTAAAAAAATATAAATAAGATAGTAAAGAAACAAAACAAAATAAAATTGTATACTAATTGACCATAAAGTGCATCTTAAGTAAATAATCTTATATAAATATTTCATAACGTAATTAAAACAAATTTTTATTTAATATAACTTTTTAATAATATAATAATATTAATTAATAAAAACAAGATAATAAAGAAATTAAACAATAATATATATTGATTGAAAGAATATAATTTTTTATTATGTACATGTATAAATTTATAATTTGTTAAAACAAATTTTAGAAAAATTCAACATTAATCTATTATTTAAATTACTATTACATATACTAAAAATAATAATAAGATTGATTAACTTCATATACATAAGTAATTAGTAATTTTAAAAGAATACAATTAAAAATTAGAATAATGGAGGTGAAAATCAACGACGGCGGTAGAGGTGAAAATTACGCGTTCATATATAATCTTTATACATGATCTATGTAGTTCGTATACGAAGATTCATATATGTACTATTTGTAAAAATTACGAGATTGACCCTCTGTGTCCTACACCCTTTGCGATCAATAATCCGGTGTTTCGCGGTTAAAACCGCCTTTATTGACTAGATGAGTAGTGGAGATCAATTCTCTACTTCATATTTTTTAGCACTTCTCATTTGAACCTAATATATATATATATATATATATATATAGGAGGGTTAGGTTCATGTGAGACCAAACTGTTTCTGTGAAACCGGTGAGACCTACACTTTTTACATGAAATTTCACAGCAAAACAATGTGAAGGTTAAAAAAATTCGAACATTCATCGTAAAAACATACTAAAAAACACTATCAACATTTTTTTTTCAAAACAAGGTAAAAAAAATGAAACCTTTCACAACTTAAAAAAATGTGAAGGTAACAAATAAATAATTTGAATGTAACACCCACAATTCAAAGATGCTAATTTTTAACGAAGAGTAATCAAAAACCGTATAATTAAAACCATAACTTTAAAAACCGAAGCAACTTCATAAAAACCATTAAATTAAAACCATTTAGTAATCACAAGGTAGCCAACCAAAATCTTCAAGTTAAGAAAAACACGAACAATGTTGTTTAAACAGAACCCCACTACTCAGTTCAAAAGTCATGATTTAAAACTAATATCACTTCTCATAGATCATCGGTCCTTATAAACTCTTGTCGAGACTGAACCGTCGAGCCGCCGGAGCCGCACACGGTTGCCTTCTCTTTTCCCTTTCAGGATGTACCTGACACTAAAAAGATAAACAACAACGGGGTAAGCATAAAGCTTAGTGACACACCTAAACCATATACCATCATATACATACGATCACAAGTACATAGTAATTACATACATGTAAAGTCTGCCACCTTCCTTACGGCTCACTACCATCAAGGAAGGATTTAATGGCACTGGTACCAAGCCTCTGTCCATGCTATCTTCCCCAGGGGTATTACTACCATCGTAAGTACAATCTGCCTCGTTCCCGAAGGAACACATACACATAACCACATGCATCATAACCATACATATACAACAATACATGGATAGGTAGTGAACTCACCCGTGGAGATGTGCAACACAAGCTCCTTAACACGTAATTAGCTAACTGGTAACACCTAATCACAAGCATATACGTACACATATCAAACACGACCCGATAATGGCTTTCTAACATAATCCCGAATCATTCCCCAAAAAGACATAGCTTCTCTCTACCAATTTTCCCCAAACTTCATGAAATGTCATGTTTCACTAACCCTTATGTCATGTTTCACTAACCCTCAGGGGGTCTATAAGCAAAAGAACCCCAAACGAAACCGTTACGGAAAAGTCGAAAACCAAAACAGCGGCATCGGCGGGTTGGCCGCGGGTGGCTACCCGCCGATTACCCGCGGATGCCCGCAGGTCGTACCCCAGCCACTGGTTGCGATCAAACCAAGGGTTTTCACCCTACAATTTCCAATTTCGACCCAAACTAGCCAAATTCATGTTCACACCATCATCCTAGGTGTTTAGACAAATTCTTTAACACTTTAACAACAACGATTACCCCAATTGATGATCATTCAATCATCAATTTCATTCAAACCCTAACTTAACACAAAACACTCACCAAGACCTTAAATCCCGAAATTGAGAGTGCTAGAACACATACCTTGCTATAGAAAACACTTGCCAATGTTTCCTCTACACCAAATGCTCCACAAATTCAAATTCTCCCTTCTCCCAAATCGCCCCTCTCTCAACCCGTTCTCTGGAAGTCGATTGAGAAATTGAGTGGAGTTGAGGGCTTTCAGATCACTTATATACATGCTAGCTCTGACCCTTCACTTTTGGAATTAACCAACTGTCCCCTAAGTTTCAGAAAACTTAACAACCTTTAATGAACTTCCTTAATTTCGTTAAGGTACACAAAACTGAAAACGGGACGTTACATCGAACTTCACAACAAAAATGCTGTGAAGGTCAAAAAAATCGAATATTCACATCAAAAATCACCGTAAACGTAACATTTACAGTGTTTTTACGACGAATGTTCATTTTTTAAAACCTTTATAGTGTTTTGCTGTGAAGTTTCATGTAAAAAGTGTTGGTTTCACCTCACCTGAACCTAACGCTCCTATATATATATATACATTTTTTTAGGTTCAAATGAGAAGTGCTAAAAACTATGAAGTAGAGAAGCGATCTCCACTACTCATCTAGTCAATAAAGGCGGTAGACCGCGAAACACCGGATTATTGCTCGCAAAGGGTGTAGGACACATAGGGTCAATCTCGTAATTTTTACAAATAGTGCAGATATTCACCATTCACATTCAAATGTGAACCTATCTTTCATTGTGAATTTGAGGTCCACTAAGATTGCGCCACGTGCCAATATTATTCACTCTGAATATCATGTATTATTAAGAGTGAATAAAGTACACAAAACTAAAATTGCACCTCGTGCCAATATTTATTTCATAGGCATCCCCAAAATATCAATCACATTACAGACACAACTAGCAACAAGCTTGAATATGCTATGCACAACACAATACCAAAAGAAACTTTCAATCTACAAAATACTGCATATGATTTAATTAAACAACAAAGGCTTTATTTTAAACAACAACCAGATATAAAGCATAATGCAGAACAAGCCCTACATTATACTGCATTACCAAGTGAAGTTTTATCATCATTACCTCATTTATAGCCAGCAAAACAAATCCAATTTCAAAATAACCAATTTTACCCATTTCCACACTATAAAGTATAAAATATAAACAGAAACCACAAATTGGCATTATGATGCTGTAAACATATCAAGGTGGAGACTAAATTTAATCACCAACCTTCTAACTAAACGAGCTGATAGAATAGGAAACCTAATAAGCCAAATTGAAAAGTGGAAATGAAAAAGAAGACTACCTGATAATAAGCAAGGACGGCAATAACGCCATCAATGAAAGCAAGAGCAAGATTGACAGCCACTAAAGGCTTCGAGTAACAACCGACCACCTACTTTGTCCATTTTATCCTACATCTTTGAGATCAATATTGTAAATCTTTAATCTATTTTCATCATACGAGCTTGATTTTTTTTATCCAACCAATCATTTATATATTTAAAATCAAAGAATTGATTCGGATTTCAGCACCACCTTTTACCTTTTATTAATCAAAAGTGAAATAAGAATTCAGACTTCTAACACCTCTTAAATATAAACGCCACCTTAGGATTCCATGCGAATACACCAAGCCTTTTATTTTTTATGATAAGCTTGCTTTCCGAGTATTTATCAATTGTTTTGATACACGTGTCACCGGGTCTTCAAAAAGATTGAAACAACCCTGAATGCAATACTCGAAGCCAAAGGCAAAATACTACAGTTTCATCTTTATACATAACTAAGAGGCAACAAAGACATAAGTAGGTGGTCGGTTGTTCACCAAACGTTGTTTATAAAGATCGAGGACAATTTACAAGTTACTGAGAAGACCGTTTTCTTTGTAGCTTTCGACTGAATCGACGAGCGTTTCTTCCAGTGGTCTGTAGCTCCACCCCAGCTTCTGTAGTTTCTCGGATGTAACCGAAAATATGCCATCTGGCTCGATAAATCTGCCACCCAAAACAAAGTTTGTTTAAGAAAGTGTTCAACTACATGTGAAATACCTAAAATGCCTTCCAATAGACACAAATCAAATACCATCAAGATATTGATCATAGCAATAATGGCAGAAATGTAATGTTAACTTGGAAACTTTCTAAAATTAGGAAATTGATGCAACTTTCATGAGATAGTAGTAAAAAGAGAAAGAAACTCACTTCTTTGGATACTTGTAGTCAGGATAGTATTTCTTCAGCATTTCAACCAACTCTTTTGACCGGATCGCGTGAGATGTACATATGTATCTTCCACTGGCCTCAGGTTTCTCATAAACTAAAAGCAGTGCTTCGACTAGATCACGTACATCCACAATCAGCCGTTGCCTGTTCTCTAGTTCTTCATATCCCTCTGTACAAATGCAGGATGCAACGGACGATATTGGTTTTGAAGTCAGAATCGTGTTTGATACTCCCTCCGTTTCAGAAATGTGTAATTAATACACTTTTTACTAAACCAAATGACTATTATACCCTTAACAATAGAGGGGTAGTGAATTTCTCCATCTCATAATTAAAGGTATAGTTGGAAAGTAGACACTTATTTTTGACAAACTAAATAGAAATATGGACACTTATCTTGGGACGTTTAAAATCAAGTGTACATTTCCGATTTTTTTTTCTAAATGCATACAAACACAAGATATAAAAAAAGACAGACACTAACAGAGAAGAAAAATAGCATATGGTCATGATAATAAAATAAACCAACCTTTAAGAAGCTTAATAATAACCAAGCTACTAGAATTTATCGTCTGCTGCAGCATCGGTCCTGCAATAAGAGTTGGGCACACGGATAGAAAATCGATACCATTTCTTTTTGAGAATTCCCATGCCTCGCTTTCTGCCAGTGTTTTCGAGAGACAATACCAATCCTGCACGACACAGTTGAATGGGACATAAAAATTTATGGAGAGATCATCGACTTCTGATCCATTGTTCTTGGCTTTTCGTTGAGGACTGTAAATATTTTGAGAACCGGGGAACCAAATGTTTCATGTATTATTCATGATGGATGACCGTGAACAATCATATGCATTATTCATCATGAATATCATGCATTTTTATGATATTTTAAGTATGAATAGTCTTCATCATGAATATCTATCATGACATTCAACATGAATAATTTTCATTATTCAAGGTTATTCATCATGATAATATATGAAATAGCTGATTTATCGTTTCTCAAAATATTTACGGTTCTCATTTGAAGTTTTGAACCCAAACCTATTAGTGGGGAGAAAAAAGCATAATAGTTTGCAAGCACCGAAATTTTGGACATATTTGGAAAGTAAATGCCAACACACTGATTTGCATGTGGCACTTCTTTGTCCAAAATCTCTCATTCTTGTGAAATTTAGTACTTATTAGCATTTCCAAGAGAACAAAATGTTTGCAAAGAGTCACATTATAAGGCTACAATGAAAAAAGTTCAGCTGATTACATTATTGGATTTGCAGTATTCTTTGTCGGACCAGAAAGTCTCATCCATCGGTCGATCCTTTGGTTTATCAGGTATGACCGCAATAGCAGCTACAGAGGACACATACACAACTTTCTTGACATTTACTTCACAACATGCCTTAAGTACATTGAGTGTACCTTTAACGGCAGGCTCAATCAGTTCTACCTGCAGTGTGAGTGATGAGTAATTATATAGCTTCCAAACGGTGATTAACGAAATTTGCAAAGGTAGAGGCATATGACGATCAATCTTGCCTCGGGGTTTGGTACAGAACTGGGTGGAACTGGACTTGCAGTATGGAACACACCGTTGCATCCCACAATGGCTGCACGTAGAGACTCGTAGTCGAGAAGGTCTGCCTTGAAGAGCTTCAGGTTCTCGGATGCTTTCTCCAGGCTCTTCAAATGTTCGTTTTTCTCATCCACTGAAGGAAATGGGTTAGAATAACTTCAAAGCCAAAAATCTAGATCCTTCTTAGAGTTTCTTTTTATCAGTATTTGATCCCAAATTTTTTTTATCATCATTGTTAAGGTGTTCCCTTTTTATACTATTTCATCAATGTTTTTGTTCTTTATCATTGTATTTAAGGCTTTCCCTTCTTATAGTTTCTTTTAGGATTGCTTCATATGCTGGATATTCCAATAAAATAGAAAATGAAGAGATGTTAAAACATAACAAAAAGGGCATCTAATCATATCCATGAAAGAAATATCTACGACTCTAAAGATAACATGAAGAATTACACATTATGAAGCAACAAAATCAAAATGATAAATTCCACCTTAGAAATGGAAAACAATTAGAGTTGAAGAATAGCAAAAACCTTATGAGGTCATAACATATAGATACCAAAACAAAAGAGATAATAAGACATAAAATATAACCAAATAATAACAAGCCTTTTGTCACAATACAATTGATGGAAAGTTTAACCAATAAAAGACATAATGGTAATAATCCATTGTATGGCTCATGAACTAGACTAGCATCCTTCCAGACTATATAATACATCCTAATAACAATTGTAAATGGAATGATTTAGTTCAAGGGGAAAGCACATAAAACAGTTTGGAAGCATGTTCTAACTTCTAAGGGACTCGGATTGTTGGAAGTAGTCTTATGCACAAATTAAACTAATTCGATGATCCTTTGGCTCGAAATACATAGATGGACATGACTATTTAAAAGAGAAAATTGAAAAGCATTTTGGAGCTATTATATTTTCCATGAAAGGTACTCCTGCATCCCAAAACAATCAATCAAGATCCTTCTACTGATATCTTGCTAATTGCTGCAAATGCAATTTATTTTTTTAGCAAAGTGTTAACCCAAAATTACCATTTTGTGCCCACTAGCAATCCCTACAAAAGGTGAATTGATTTCATTTGTTCATCATTACTCAATCAAAGCATCAAACATTGAATTTATTTTGGAACCAGTATCAAAAGGAGTTGAACTAGTGCCCTAGAGTACCAGTTATAATTCCCCTATATATATTATCTTACCAAAATTGGGCATTCCTTTTGAACAAGAAGGCTACAAAATCCTAAACTAGATAAAGTACAAATTTTGATGATGGATTGTGACTGGAGCTCCAAGTAAACAATTTGAGTTTAAATTCCTAAAAGATTGAAACAAATGAATTATAACTTTCCATTTTACTAGGTGTAACATCAAATTGATACTGAATTACTGATTAATCGTATTCATAAGTTAAGATAACTTGATATCAAACGATTTAGGAAACAATACCTAAAGCGGCAACGTAGATCGATCGCCCAAAAATTAGAAAAATTGCAGAAAAAAGTAAGAATTAATTGAGGAATAAAAGAAGAAAATTACTAGGGTTTCTGAGGGTGCCATGGACGGTGTAGTTGTTAGAGAGCAGATATTTCACTAGCCATGATCCTACGAATCCTCCTGCACCTGTTACACACACGATTCTTCCCTTCTCTGCCGCCATTAAAATCTCTCTGTGTGTGAACTAGTAGGTGAGTTTGCTTGATGAGTAGCAAGTAGCAGTTTTGACTAATTAAAGAGTGCTTTGCTGCATAAAAGTGCTACCTTTCGCACATATACCCATACCGTTACGGCGCCATAACGGCCCAAGACGCCGTTATTTGACTGAAAGTGCATAACGGCCCTTATAACGGTCTTTTAGGGGTATTTGTGCAAAGTAGGGATGGGGCTTTGTGCATACACATCAATTACCGCTAATTTAAAGTGGTAACCTTTTAACAGTCAAATTTGATCGTAGTTGTATGAAGGGTTATAATTCATTCACTAATTCTTATTTTTTTTTGAACCTTTAGTTATATAGACTTGGGATCATAGAAGACTAATTTAAATTAGAGTTAATTACATATTTGGTCCCTGTGGTTTGCACGAAATTACGATGGAGGTCCCTGAACCCTAATTTTCATGCCTACGGTCCTTGTGGTTTGAATTTCGTTACGATCGTGGTCCTTTGCCCTAACGTCCGTTAAAAATGGCTGTTAGAGTAAGGGTATTTTAGTCTTTTTGTTTTCTTTTTCATTTTCTATTAAAACTTAATTTTATTTATAATAATATAATAATTATATTACACATTTAAATGCATCTTGGCAACACGTGCCATGCCATCCCAATACCACCTCCCCACCCCTACTCCACCTACCACCTACCACCTCTCTACCCTCACTCCACCTACCATCTCCTTCTTCCTTTTCATCCTCTTCTTTTTTTTTCCTTCTTTTCCGGCAACAGCAACTTTCCTCTTCTTTTTTTTTCTTCTTTTCCGGCAACAACAACTTTAACAAGAAAAGAAGATTTAAAAGAAAAGAAGATTAAAGAAAGGGGTAAGTCGTTGGTAGGGGGCATGTGTTTTCCGGCGAGAGCACCACCGCCAAAGCCACCACAAACCTGCAACTCCACCACCAACACCCACCACCACCAACACCAATCAAAAATCCGGCCACCCCAACCGCTACCCCCAAATCGATTTGATTTTACAGATCTGGGTGTCCTGCTAGTGCCGTCGGCCACCTCCACCACCACCACTACCAGCTACTGCCGCCGGCCACCGCCACCACCGCCGTTTTCCCGCCTCCCTTCACCCTCCTCCTACCTCCACTGCTCCCGCCTCCTACCTCACGCCGCCAGCCTCTACCGCCGCAGTACACGCCGCCCGTCTCAACCGCCGCTCGCGTCGTTCGTTCACAGATCCGCCGTTCGCGTCGTTTACATTTCCGCCCGTCTCCACCGCCGTTCACAGATCTGCCCGTCGCTCACAAATCCATCTTTGAGTCGTTCATAGCTTTGATTTCACAGATTAGGTGCTGATGGTGTTGGTGGTGGGTTTAGGATGAAGAAGGTTGGTGGGTGTTGGTGGTGGGTGTTGGTGGTGGGTTTAGGATGAAGAAGGTTGGTGGTGGTTAGTGGTGGTTGTGGTTGTGTGGTTGTGGGTGTTGGTGGTGGGGAAGAGGGAAAGGGAAAGGGTTAGGGGCATTTTCGTCTTTTACCCATTTTTTAACAGCTGAATTTAACAGACGTTAGGGCAAGGGACCACGATCATAACGAAATACAAACCACAGGGACCATAGGCATGAAAATTAGGGTTCAGGGATCTCCTTCATAATTTCGAGTAAACCACAGGGACCAAATATGTAATTAACTCTTTAAATTATTTCATGAGACCAAGTTTTTACAATTAAAATTTCACAACAAAATATTGTAAACTTAACATTTATATTGTTTTTGTTGTTTTATTTTTTTAATTGTACCATGTTTTGCTAGAAAATCAAACATGATTGTTATTTTAGCATGTTAAACATTAACGCAAAGAAACAACTCAAGATTTTTGGCCCAACTTTAAACATATTTGGACTTAAAATTTCTTGAATCTGGATTTAAGTTAAGGTCCTCTTTTTATGTTTTCTTTGGTGTTCTTCTCTTTAGAAATTATCAACTTTACACAAGACAACTAATTGATCTTTTAAGTGGTGGGATTTCTCTATTCTTTTTTCTTGTACCTTTTCCATAATGTCAAAGTTTCAACTCTGTCCATCTTATCCTCCATCTTTGACATCCATATTGTAAATCTTTAATCTATTTTGATCATATAAGCTTGATTTTTTTATCCAACCAATCATTTACATCTTTGAAATCAAAGATTTGATTCAGATTCAGCACCACCTTTTATTAATCAAAAGTGAAATAAGAATTTAGACTTCAACACGTCATCAAAATAAACGCCAACTAAGGATTCCATGCTAATACACCAAGCCTTTTGTTTTAATGATAAGCTTGCTTTTCGAGTATTTATCAATTGTTTTGATACATGTGTCACCGAGTCTTCAAAAAGATTGAAACAACCCTGAATACAATACTCGACGCCAAAGGCAAAATAATACAGTTTATCTTTATACATAACTAAGAGGCAACAAAGACGTAAGTAGGTGGTCGGTTGTTGACCAAACGTCGTTGATAAAGATCGAGGACAATTTACAAGTTATTGAGAAGACCGTTTTGTTTGTAGCTTTTGACTGAATCAACGAGCGTTTCTTCCAGAGGTCTGTAGCTCCACCCAAGCTTCTGTAGTTTCTCGGATGTAACCGAATATATGCCATCTGGCTCGATAAATCTGCCACCCAAAACAAAGTTAGTTTAAGAAAGTGTTCAACTACTTGTGAAATATCTAAAATGCCTTCCAATAGACACAAACCAATACCATCAAGATAATGGCAGAAATGTAATGTTAACTTGGAAACTTTCTAAAAGTAGGAAATAGATGCAACTTTCATTAGATGGAAGTAGTAAAAAGAGAAAGAAACTCACTTCTTTGGATAGTTGTAGTCAGGATAGTACTTCTTCAGCATTTCGACCAACTCTTTTGACTGGATCGCATGAGATGTACATATGTATCTTCCATTGGCCTCGGGTTTCTCATACACTAAAAGCAGTGCTTCGACTAAATCGCGTACATCCACAATCACCTGCTGCCTGTTCTCTAGTTCTTCATATCCCTCTGTACAAATGCAGGATGCAACGGACGATATTGGTTTTAAAGTCAGAATCATGCTTGATAGTCCCTCCATTAGAAAAAATATATGTCCACAACGAAAATGGTACACGGTTTCAGAAATGTGTAATTATTACACTTTTTACTAAACCAAATGACTATTATACCCTTACCGATAGAGGGGTAATGAATTTCTTCATGTCATAATTAAGGGTATAATCGGAAAGCAGACACTTACTTTTCAAAGTGGACACTTATTTGGGACGAACTAAATAGAAATATGGACACTTATTTTGGGACGTCTAGAATCAAGTGCACATTTTCCGATTTTTTTCCTTCTAAATGTATACATACACAAGATACCAAAAGAAAGAGAAACTTAACAGAGAAGAAAATATATCAAATATGCATGATGATGAAAAAACTAACCTTTAAGAAACTTAATAACGACCAAGCTACTAAAATTTATCGTCTGCTGCAGCATTGGTCCCACAACAAGAGTTGGGCACACGGACAGAAGATCGATACCATTTCTTTTTGAGAATTCCCATGCCTCGCTTTCTGCCAGTGTTTTCGAGAGACAATACCATTCCTGCATAACACAGTTGAATGGGACATTAAAGTTCATGGAGAGATCATAGATAGACTTCTGATCCATTGTTCTTGGCTTTTCGTTGAGAACCGTAAATATTTTGAGAACTGGGGAACCAACTGTTTCATGTATTACTCATGATGATGAACGAAAGTGAATAATCATATGTATTATTATTCATCATGAATATAACGCATTTTCATCATTTATGATATCATGCATTCTTATCATATTTTTCAGTATGAATAGTCTTCCTCATGATAGATTCAACATGAATAATTTTCATTATTCAGGGTTATTCATCATGATATATGAAATAGCTGGTTTCTTATTTCTCAAAATATTTACGGTTCTCATTTGAAGTATTGAACCCAAACCTATTAGTGGGGAGAAAAAAGCATAATAGTTTGCAAGAACCGAAATTTTGGACATATTTCGAAAGTAAATGCCAACAGACTGTTTTCCATATTCTTGCGAAATTTAGTACCTTTTAGCATTTTCAAGAGAACAAAATGTTTGTAAAGAGTCACATTATAATGAAAAAAAAGTTAAGCTGATTACATTATTGGATTTGCAGTATTCTTTGTCGGACCAGAAAGTCTCATCCATCGGTCGATCCTTGGGTTTATCAGGTATGACCCCAATAGCAGCTACAGAGGACACATACACAACTTTCTTGACGTTTACTTCACAACATGCCTTGAGTACATTGAGTGTACCTTTAACCGCAGGCTCAATCAGTTCTACCTGCAGTGTGAACGATGAGTAATTATATAGCTTCCAAACGTGATTAACCAAAGATAGAGGCATATATGAGAATGAATCTTGCCTCAGGGTTTGGTACAGAACTGGGTGGAACTGGACTTGCAGTATGGAACACACCGTTGCATCCCGCAATGGCAGCACGTAAAGACTCGTAGTCGAGAAGGTCTGCCTTGAAGAGCTTCAGGTTCTCGGATGCTTTCTCCAGGCTCTTCAAATGCGCGTTTTTCTCATCCACTGAAGGAAATGGGTTAGAATAACTTGAAAGCCAAAAATCTAAATAATTAGAGATGAAGATTAGCAAAAACCTTATGAGGTCATAACATATAGATATGACAACAAAAAAGATAATAAGATATATAAATTATAACCAAATAATAACAAGCCTTTTGTCAAAATATAGTTGATGGAAAGTGAAACCAATAAAAGACATAATGGTAATAATCCATTGTATGGCTCATGATCTATAATAGCATCCTTGCATCCTATCGTACATCCGAATAACTATTGAAAATGGAACGATTTAGTTTCAAGGGGAAAGCCTTTTAGCAAGTGGTAATCATTCTCCTCATGATCCATCAAGATAAATTAAGTACAAAATTTGAGTTTAAAATCCTAAAAAATCGAAAAAATAATCAATTATAATTTTCCATTTTACTAGGTTTAACATCAAATTGATACTGAACTACTGATTAATCACCTTTTGGTTTAGGAAACACGTAATTGAAAACACATCCACAATTTCCGAATAAAACACGAATTAGAAGAAATCGAGCAACCGTGAAAACAATACCTAAACCAGCAACGTAAGATCAATCGGCCTAATAGGAAGAAAAATATACAAAAAGTAAGAATTAATTGAGGAAGAAAAGAAAATTACTAGGGTTTCTGACGGTGCCATGGACGGTGAAGTTCTTAGAAAGAAGAAACTTGACTAGCCATGATCCTACAAAACCTCCTGCACCTGTTACACACACGATTCTTCCCTTCTCTGCCGCCATTAAAATCTCTCTCTGTGTGAACTGAACTTGCAGGTGAGTTTGCTTCACTAGCAAGTAGCAGGTGTGTTAAACATGCATTGGGTTATAAGTTTAACTTCAGCCCCTCCATATTTATACAAATTACGAAAGATCACCATTTAAGCATGAGTTTCTGTATATTAATTGGTAAGTTTTAAAATTGAGTATATTCAATGATAAAACGTGACAAGTTCGATATACTTCCATGTAAATAACCCTTTTAAGTATTTTAGATTTTAGTAGTTGATGAATAAAGTATGTATGTAAAAATTAATTTATGAGTATGTAAAATTATTAGTAAAATAGACATCTTGATTAAATACTCAATTACTACTATTTTATAATATAATTAAAATAAATATTTAATATAATAAATAAAAGAGAAAATAATTTTTTTAACCATTTGAAAAAATAATTTTAAGCTCCTAACTATATTCTCCTCGAATTTCTCAAATAATCATGAAAGTCGCCCAGTTAAAGTCTTTCTGGGCGACTTTCATTACCTTCATTAACTATGTATGTGTTAAAACTTAGGATCATGTGAAACCAAGCTGTTTCCGTGAGACCGTGTGATACCAATACCTAATGTATGAAACTTCACAAAAAAACACCATGGAGGTAAATAAAACTCGAATATGCAGACCTAAAAAACACTTTCGATGCAAAAAATATCCAAAACAAGGTAAAAACGAAACCTTCACAACTCAAATGCTGTGAAGGTTACCAAAAAATAATGCGAACCTTCATATCGGAAATGCTGTGAAGGTTTCGTTTTTTTACCTTTTTTTGGATTTATTTTCTTCGATAGTATTTTTTAGTATGTTTTTACGATGAATGCTCAATTTATTTTACCCTCACAAATGTTTTGATTAGAAGTTTCATGGAAAATATATTGGTCTTATCGTTTTCACGAAAACAGTTTGGTCTCACGTGAAGTTACGAAAGTCGTGCCACTAATTATAGAAGTCGCCCACATCCAAAAGTATAGGTGGCCACACATTTATGTATGTTATATATATTTTCCATATATGTATATATTTAAGTCGCCCCATATATTTTCCATGTATGTATATATTTAAGTCGCCACACATTTATGTATGTATATATTTTCCATATATGTATATATTAAGTCGCCCCATATGTATATATTTTAAGTCGCCCCGTATATTTTCCATATATGTATATATTTAAGTCGCTCAACATTTAAGTATGTATATATTTTCCATATATGTATATATAGAGTTATCTTATTTTACAATGTAAATTTTGTAAACTCATTATAACCGTTGATTATTTTAATCAAAGACCATGATTAGATTCCTATACTAAAGAAAATTTGGTTATTTTCAAATTTAGGAAACGAATTGCTAACACATGGGATAATTGGTTATTTCTCACCAAATTTCTGCATTATGATTGGACGAAAATGAGTTTACACGGTTTACACAAAATAATGAGTTTGTAAAATAAGGTAACTCTGTATATATATATATATATATATATATATATGTATATATCACTATATAAGTCACCCTACATAAATAATGCAAATACATGGAAGTTGCCCTGGGCGACTTTGGGTGGGGCGATGCTCTTCAAAAATTGGCCGGTGGTCTTGGAAAATGGACGCAATTGGAGCTTTTTTGCCGGAAAAGGTTAAAGTCGTCCGGGACGAATTTGTATGAGGCGACTATCATGGCTATTTTAGTAATATTTTGGAGAGATAATGGTTAGATGGTAAATCCCTAATTTTCAAATAGCTACATAAAATTTTTTCTGTATAGAATAACTTATAATAATTATAAACATGATTAATATAAATAAGATGGTAAAGAAAAAAATAAAATAGTTACAATTGACAGAAAGTGATTTAAGTAAATTTCTAATATAAATAATTTTATAATATAATTAAGAAATTTTATTTAATATGAAATTTTTAACATTATAATAATGTTAAAATAATGCACAAGATAATAAGAAATTAACAATAGCATATATATTGACTGAAAGATATAATTTTTTTTATGTTAAGTACATGTATAAAATTTATAATTGGTTAAAATAAATTTCAGAAACAATCAACATTAATCTATTATTTAAATTACTATTACATACACTAAAATTCATATATGCTAGGTTGAGTGGTAGAGGTGCACAAAAATCCGATTATCCGATTTTTTGCAAAAACTATCCGAAACCGGTTTTTTCGTAACCGGATTTTTTCAATCTGGATCGGATTTTGTTGGAACCAGATATCTGATCGGATTACAGATTTTAAATGGACCGACTTTTTTCCCGGATTTTAATCCGGTTTAGAACCGAACTGGATGACCGGTTTATCCGTTGATTGTCAAACCGGTTTTATTTTAAACCGGTAAACATCAATATCCGTATCTTGCAATTAATGAGCCCGTCAATTCTCATACTTTTACCTAGACCATTTATGACTTTTACTTTTAGCTGTCATCCACACTTCCCTATTTTATTTGTATTCCGAGTTTCCCACTAGCCACTACAATCCAAACATAATTATAACCCACCAAATCCATATAACATTTTCATATCAGGTGGTGAGGTCTTACACAGTAAGGTGGAGTTAACTTCTGGTGGCGATGGTGATGAAGAGGGTGGTGGAGGTGGTGGCGACATTACTGGCGGCGAAGGAGATGGTGGTGGCGGAGAAGGCGTAGGTGGTGATGGTGAGCAAACAGGCGGTGGCGGTGACGGTGTAGGCGGTGATGACGGTGGAGGCGGTGGTGGCGGAGACGTTGGTGTGTAAATCGAGGTGGCGGCGAAGGCGTCACAACCGGTGGAGGCGACGGCATCACAACCGGCGATGACGGCTGTAACACCTAAAATCCGAAAATACATTTTAACAAGAAAAGTAACCAACTTTATTAAAAATGCGGAAGCTTGTCCAAACATTTGATTTAAAAGTAACATCTGCACACCATGAGGTGTCACCAAGCTTAAACCATAATACAACTACATTGATTAACCGTTTAATAAAAACCAATTCCAAACCCAAGTACAATACATAAGTTAACCGTTTAGGAAAAACCAAGTTGACATATCAAACTAGCAAAATAATGGTTTGTGTACCACTAAGACCAAACCACTTTCTCTCCAAAACCATTTCTTCACCTTTCTTCTCGTAGACTGAACTAGCGGAACTCGGAGCCTCAAACCTTAACTTTTCCCTTTCGGGAAGTGCCTGCAACTAAAAAGGATGAACAACAACGGGGTAAGCATAAAGCTTAGTGAGAACACACCTAAACCATCTACCATCATACATCCACAATCACGTATACACATAATCACATACGTGCCACTTGCACTATCTCCTCTTCGGCTAAACCCGAAACAAGGAGAAACCATACGCTTCCCTAGGGGTATTACTACCACCATAGGTACTCTACCCGAGGGGTATTGCTACCACCTTCGGTCCACATATCCCCGAAGGGAACATACATCATCATAACATAATCACATGCAACATCATCATGCACATACAACAATACATAGCTAGGTAGTGAACTCACCTTAGCAATGATCACAAATAGCTCAGAGACACGTACAACGATCACCTCGTACCACCTAAACACATTACACGTACATACACTTATCAAATCATACTCACATTGGACACTAAACATTCGATGCCGAAAAGCTCGTCGTAGCCATAGCTAGACTAGTCCAATTACTCTCAAAATCCACCCATAGTCATCTCATAACATCCCTAAGGGAAGCCCAAAGCCAAATCCCGCAAACGGCCGCAAACGAAAAATGTCAAAAACTCCACAGGGAGTTACGCGACCTGGTCCCCGCGACCTCAGGTCGCGGGCCTAGTCGCGGGGTTTCACCTGGGTTGTTCAACTCACGATTATGCTTCGGTTTTCATACTAAAAACTCATTATTCGACTTTCACAGTCCCAAATACGTTTCTACAATAACTAGGGTCGATATCTAGCCTTTACATGCAAGTAATTCGACCCAAAACATCCCAATTGATAGATACATGATCATCAATCGACATCAATTTCACTATAACATTAAGCAATTACACCAATTTGGTGTTCGTACCATCCCAACCCTAACTTAACATTAAGACTCGAAACTATCATCAATATAGATTTCATACCTTAGCGATAGCAACCCTATCACCACTCCAATTTCGCCACAAGAGCCTTCGATTGCACCTTCTCCAAATCGCCCTCTTCTCCCCTTACGTGCGATCCCTGGAAACTGTCTAGGGAAAAAGGGGATGAGGGTTTTAATTATCTAATTACATAAGTACCCTCTCACACCTTGCACTTCCGTATTTAACACTTTAGCCCCCGAACCTCTACACCCAAGTTAAATCACACGGAAGTCACTATAGAGGAAAACGAGGCGTTACAACGACACTGGAACTGGCGGAGACGGAATCTCCAGAACAAACTTAGCACACCTGAAAGCACTACAATGTATATTCTTAGAAGCAAACGTCCTACACTTCTTATCTGACCTAAAAAAGGTTGACCGAATTAGTTTTAAACCGGTTTTTTTAAAACCGGTTCCAATCCGATCAGCAACCGGTTACATCAGACACACATTTTGGCTCCAAATCCGGTTCAGATCCGATCCGGATATTTCTCAAACCGGTTTTTTACTGTTCATAAAAAAACCTGTTGATTTAGAATTCAATCCACCATGACTATCAAGCTTAATTCAATCACAAATCTCACTTTTATTATATATGAAGAGCAATATGAACAACACACTCTCTCTCTATTTTCTCTCTCTATCAAGCTCTTGATCTGTACAATGTAGAATCCGTTTAAAATCTAACTCTCACAAAGGCTTTTATACCCCAAGGGTATTTACACAAAGCACCCCTCAACTTTGTACAAAATACAAAGAATACAACAACTTGAATACAATTACATTTTTACCCTAACAATCTCCCCCTTTGTATTCAAGTTGAAAAATAACCAACTATAACAAAAATTGTAAACAAAAATAATCTTCACAAACTTCACTTTATTCGAACCAGCAAAGAACAAAACTTGACAGCATCAGAAATCTTCTCGATTAGCAAGTAACCAACTTGACTTTAACTTGAGAACCTCTTGACTTTAAAAATCATCAACTTTTTTTAGAAAAATTTCTCAACCTTTTCAAAGTAAAACAATCTCCCCGTTTACGCACAACTGAATTATCTCCTTTGAAGTATCAAACTTCAATAAACTCAGCTTGAATCAGAATTCACCAACTGTTAACCACCTAAGTATCAAACTCCAGATATTCTCTTCCAATCAACCTTCAGAAAAATAACTCATCTCTTTTTCTTCATAAACTTCAAACTCTTTTCGGTTTACCTTCATAAAGTTTTGACACTACATGCACTAAACTTTAATCAGGAAATCAAATATCTTCATATCAAATCAAACTTCAAACTTTTTATCATCATCCAAAAACAACATCTTTGAAATCTTCAGTCTCCACTTGACATTTCTCCAAAGTCTTCAAATAATCGAAACTTTTACAACTTGATCATCTTAGAAAAACTTTTCATCTTGACCTTCCAACTATTCGCAGAATCTTTTAAAAAACTGTAATTGACGTTACATACAAGAAAACTCAACTTGAACTTTGAACAACTCCCTTCAAATGCTTTGAATAACCAACTTTCTTCAATCTTGAATAACCAAAACTTTCACCGACTTTGATCATTTCTCGAACATTTCACCAAATACAAACATTGCAAGTATTGATCAAATAATCATTTCTCTTTCTTTCTCCCCCTATTTGATGAAAAACGATTTTATCATCAAATTAACAAGTAGAAATGATTAAACGTCAAACCAAATATCAACCAAATCAATAGAAATAATCTGATCAGACACCATCCTTTTCTGATGAGAATACCTCCCGAACCACCATCCAAAATTGAGAACCATCCGTCAATTCCAAAAATTATCTGAATCTTTTCAAATTCAGACATAGAGTGGTAACCCTGAATCAACACCTGAAACAGTTAAAATGCCTGTAAGTAACACGGAGCCACTTAGTACAACAGATGTACTGTATAAAGGGCTTTATCGATGTTCACCCCCAGGACTTCCATTCAATCATCGAAATACCGGTGTATTTCTATGAATGTTCCGACAAAGAAACAAATTCCTTATGTGCAAAGTGTTAAAAGAATTAGTATAAAATGCTTTAAACGGCTCAACATAGTGAAAACATATTCATTGACTCGATGTGAAAGAAATGAAGTTCGAAGGTAGGGCAACTTCCTTCTTTTTCAATATCGACTTTTCGAATGAAAATCTGATAGATTATATGCTGCGTCCCCGTGCTGAAATGAAACATTTTCTTGTTGAGAAGGAAATGAGTAGCTGGTGGGGTGTAATCGAGAGTCGGCATTGGGCTATGCCTTTGTTTAATATCAGTCACCAAAGAACGTGAACTGATAGATTATGTGGTTACCCGGCTTAGAAATGGTTGGTACGAAGTTTTAATTTTCTTTTAACTCTGTTCTCACACCCTCCAATTCTTTTAATCATCCTCACTTCTAACCAAGCTCTCATATTCCATTTTTCCGCTCTAACACTATGAGAATAACTCAACCGGATGAGTTATCTCCCCCACTCTTTGATTGAGACCCTTCACCCCTCATTTCTCTCAAGGATAACCTCTTGGGTAGGGCTACCGGCGCTGGTAGTCCATAGAAGTTTTATAATCTCACTCCCCGTGAAATATGTTTCCTAAGCATGAAAAATCGATGATTCATCGGTTGAATCATATAGCCTTTGATAAAGCATGCTCAAAAGATGTATAGAAACAATACATGAGCAAAAATATTTCTTCAAACAATGATATAAGTTGAACACACATGAGAAACAAAGAATTGTTTGAGAAAACTGTTTCATCAGATGGTATGATCAAAGGTAATGGTTCAGAAATATAGGAAAATATCTATATGAACGATATATAGATATATCTTTATAAAACAAGATGTATCGGATTGATCAAACGAATGCTTAGACGCAAAATGGAATGTCAACCGAGTGTATTACCGTCGAATAATTGGGTTGTTGTAGAGACATGGTAATAACTAAACAAGAAGAACATAAATCGGTGTGTATGAATACATAAACAGTAGAAGAAAAGATAATACACAAGTATTTATCTTTGGAAACACACGGTTTAAAAAACATGCGTCAATTCCTCAATATGAAACATTGAAAATTCACATCTAGATTCATAAAAAACATTTTGAGAATAGAGAAGTGATTTGAACAATTATGAAAAGTGTTTTCATACTCGAAAGTTGTTCATCTTTCAAATATGTGTTTATTCCAAACTATATATATATATAAGCTCCCCCTGAAAATGTGAATTACCTACAAAACAACCAATAGATTTTGGTATTCATTTAAAAAATGAGTCCGCTATAGTTAGTAGCTCCCCCTGAAAAATATCATGTCCCAAAAACTTGAATGACATCTTTTTGGTTTTATTTACTTATTGACTCCCCCTCAAACAAAGAAACACACTTTATTAAACTAAATAAAAAGAAAAACAAATGAAGAAAGACAATAAACAAAGAAATAAATTTTGAAAATACTATTTCAAGTTTTCAGAGTTCGCATACCAAGCTTGGTGATAAGAAAGTTCAATCTCTTTTCATCCAAAGCTTTTGTAAACAAGTCTGCTAACTGAAATTCAGTATTTACAAAATAAAGTTATTGTACCTTTCTCTACATGATCTTTAATAAAATGATACCTGATGTCTATGTGTTTGGTCTTTGTGTGTTAGACTGGATTGCAAGAGATAGCGATCGCGCTTTTTGAATCACAGTAAATCGGGATCTTATCAAACTTGAAACCATAATCTCGTAACTGGGTACGCATCCAAATAATCTGAGAACAACAGCTTGCAGCAGCCACATATTCAGCTTCGGCCGTTGAAAGTGATACACAATTCTGCTTCTTGGATGCCCAGCTAACAAACTTATCTCCCAAAAACTGTATGTGTCCTGTCGTGCTTTTTCTATCTAACTTGCGTCCTCCGTGATCCGCATCAGTATAACCTGTCAACTCATACCCTGAACCTTTAGGATACCATAGACCAAGATTAGCAATACCTTTTAGATATCTAAAAATGTGTTTAACTGCTTTAAGATGAAAGTCTTTAGGCTTTGACTGATAACGAGCACAAAGACATGTCGAAAACATTATATCAGGTCGACTTGCAGTTAAGTACATTAAAGAACCAGTCATTCCTCGATAAGTTGTCACATCGACATCTTTTCCATCAGGATCAGAATCTAGTGCACAACTTGGTGACATCGGTGTTTTCATAATCTTAGCATTTTCGAAGTTATATTTCTTTAAAATATCTTTTATGTATTTTGCTTGATTAATGAAAATGCCAGCCGATAGTTGTTTAACTTGTAAACCGAGGAAGAAATTCAATTCTCCCATCATCGACATCTCATACCGAGTCATCATGAGTTTAGAAAAAGTTTCACAAAAATCAGGACAAGTAGACCCGAAAATAATGTCATCTACATAAATTTGTACCAACATTATATGCTCGCCTTCATGTTTAATGAACAAAGTGTTGTCGATTTTACCTTTGGAATAACCAGACTCAACAAGAAACTGAGATAAGGAATCATACCATGCCCGCGGTGCTTGTTTCAAACAATATAAGGCCTTATCGAGAATATAAACATGATCAGGATGATCTTGATCAACAAACCCTTCTGGTTGTGAAACATATACCTCCTCTTTCAAGACGCCATTTAGAAATGTTGTCTTCACGTCCATTTGATAGACGGTGAAGTCTTTGTGTGCCGCGTAAGCAAGTGATGCGGTAGTTATCGTATATAAAAAGCGTAACAAGTTTTAACCTCTAATGCCTAGCCACTGTCTTACCACATATACAGGCAAGCGCACCTGATCGTGAGTAATATAGTGTAGGAAAGTCCAGGTATCGTATCTACCACTGGGAACGGTCAAGTTATCGTAGATTAAAGTCTAAATCGGTTTAATTAACCTAAAGGGGGGGCTTGTATGAAAAAGGTTTTAATAATAAAAAAGACAACTAAATTAACTAAAAACTAAGAAAGCGATTAAAGAGATTAATTAAGAACTTATATGAAAGAAAACAGCAGCACTAATTATCATGGTATAGTGAATCCCCAAGTGGATGATTTAAACAGGCCAAAGGTTTGGTTGTTTTGATTATTGTAGGAATTTAAGTCTAGGACACCCTAACATGTAGTGATTATGGTTTTTAACTAGCTCTTGGTCCTCCTAGTCCAATACTTAGGCCGTTTGTCAAGCAACCTAGCACCGGAAATCCAATCCTAACTCTATTGTATGGTTTTCTACCTCCAGGTCACTCTCGGTCCAAGTAACCACTTAACACAACTCTCTCGGTCAAGGGTAGGTTAAGGTAGGTTGATTATCCTATTGGAGTCTATCTAATTTGGTCAAACAGATACACCCAACCAAAGGAGTTCAAATAACCAAACAATAATAATCAGAACGGAACCATAACACACATTCAATCAATCAAAAACAAACCAATAAACATTAAGTATCAAATCATCATCCACAATGGTTCATCGACCATGACAAGTACTACTATTATGAACTACTCACTAAGCATAACGAAAACAAAAGCAATAGTAGACATCAACATGATACCGACAATACAACGACGGATGATCAAAGATCGATTCCCGTAGCGTATCGGCACCACTTGGACTCTCAGTCTACTGCTTCGTATCTTCCCCGTATCGTAACTCGTGTAAACCGACTCAAATTGCATGTTCTGAACTGAAGAAGGAGGCTGGTATTTAAAAGAAAACGTCCAGGGGCCATCTGGCGATCGCCAGACTGCAGGTTTGGCGACGCCAGACACTTAAGTCAACCCTAGTCTTCAATTCAGTCGAATCTGGCGGCGCCAGATTGGGAATCTCGCGAACGCCAAGTGCCTACTATGTTGACTTTGTGCATTTTTCACGTTTTCTCGCCTTTTTTCGTACTTTTCCGTTCCACGGCCTCCAAATCCTACATAAACAATAATAAGCTCATTTAGTGCGTGAAATGATCATAAACGGGTGAGAAATGGGGTAAAGTCATATAATTACGCTCAACCAAAACATGTATAATTTTGGTGTTATCAAAATCCCCACACTTAAGCTTTGATTGTCCTCAATCAAAAGACTGAAAGATAAGAAAGATAACTCCAAAATTATCTCCACCCAAGATCATCTAAGAGAACAAAGCATACTCACATAATCGAACACACAAACAAGACTCATCAAGCAATCGGATACCAAGGCCAACCTTTTACCCTCACATAATATGAATAACAATATAAAGTGTATCTCTCGGGGGTAAAAGTGTATATGTAAGTGATCACACCAATACTCGACTAATTCCCGCATGCATAAGCTTGTCACCAAATCTAATCTCCACCACTGAGAAGTTGTCAACCGTCAAGAGGACTTTAGGGTTGTAATGTTAGGCTAAGGGTTAAGGGTAGGATAAAGGATATATAAGTGACTAAGGGTTTTGCAACAAAAACTTGAAAACTCAATCAGTAATGATCCAAACAGTGAAACAATCTGACTTTCGAACAATGAAACTTTTGGGATGATCAATCTCTTTCTTTTCTTTTTAGAATCGGCCTAAGCCTATGGCTTATTTGGGGCACAAATTCTTTTTCAATCTTTTCAGCTCTCATTTTTTTCTTTTTGTATTCTCGACTCTTTTGATATTTCTTTTCTTTTTCGAGTCTCAAATATTTTTTTTTTCAGAGCAGCAACTATGTTGCTTTTGGGCTCTTTTAAATCTCAATCCCATAAAAACTGTCAGAGTTGAAAAACTGGATCAAAACATCTCAAGAATCAAATTTAAGTCACGGCCAAAAGATAGATAAAACAATTAGGCTAAAGGATAAAGTGTATAGTGGGTAAAGAAATGAAAAGGCTAAGGCTCAAAATGGTTTCAAGGGATAAAGTGTTAAAAGGTGAACACTTTTCAATCAAAGGCTAGGCAAATCAGACAATCTTATGATGAGATCATCTGACGAAGGCTAAAAGGGTTAGAAACGAAGGCCTCTATCAGTGCAATGGTGATAATACTTCTCTTATGTGGTCTCGACAAGCATTCAAATGACAAGTTCTACCTTGGGTCAAAGTCGGTATTCCTCACAAAAATGAATAAATATAACAATTCAGGCTCAATCTCTCAAAGGAATTGGGTGAGGCACTCATGGTAATCAGTATTCCAAGACATCCTTTTACTCAACTAATCCTATTCTGTGTTCTCCTATGCAAGCAACTCAGTCTCAAAAACAATCTCAGATTTCGAAAAACAAAATGGGGTCAAATCTCAAAGCTTTCAAAAATTTGAAAAATGACAAACCATAAGCAAAAAGTGAACCCATTTAAACAGATAAGTCTACATAACCCCCTCCCCACACTTAAAATTTGCAGTGTCCTCAATGCAACAATTAACACAATTAAGGAGTAATTGGGAAAAAGAGAAACTTCCCGGGTTATGTGACAAAATCTGTTCTGATGTGAGAGTGGTCCAAAAAATCGTGCTCGATCATAGATCATAAGTCGCTGTATCTACCAACAAAAAGAAAAAGAAAAAGTAAAAACGCACTAGCAAAAATAAACCAAACCAAACTATTTAAAATCCTAAACAATCCAAACAAATAAAAGTAAAAAATGTTCAAACAAAACCACACAACCACGCAGTTTAAAGTTCAAAGTAGAGTACAACCCAATTGAATCAAATAAGACCGCTTAGTTACGGTTTTCAAAAGCCCATTCATCGTAGGTGGAATAACCAGCAAGACCGTCATCACTATCACGCCACACGGGATGAGGTTCAAGAGGAGCCGAGGGAGCATGTCCCACGCTCTCAAAGTACTCGGTCATCGATGCGGCGACCCAAGACAACTCCCGCCGAACACCATACATGTCATATGAGACCCGGTCCAATCTTTCCTTCATCTCATGATGCTCTGCTCCCGTCTGTTCCGATAGTCCTTGAATAGCTTCATGAAGAGATCCCGATCCTTGTTGATTTGCCGGTGGAGGGTTGCTCGATTGCCCCGGGAAGGTTGGTTGAGGTGGTGAAGTAGCCATACCAACCGGCTCTTCATTGGGGGTAGCATCCCCAATCCACACAAAAGTACCCCTCCGAGGTCCCGGTGCAAGCAACTTCATAGAACGAAAGAAGACCTTATCGAGAAATCCCATAGGAGACAACTTGGTGAGAGTTTCGCAAACGTCCGGTGTAAGAGTTCCCAACTTCTCTGCTATAACCGTAATGAAATGTCCCCCACAAAGGCCCGTTCCGGCCTTATCATGCACCTTTCCGGTGTTCTGGAACATCTTAGCCATCACATAAGAAAGATTGGTTATTGCATTCCGATTAACCAATCGCGAAAGAAGCCAAAGATCCCCTTCCGGAACCTTTTCCTTAATAGCTCTCCGGTAAGCAAAAGAGTGAACAAGCATCCGATGAAGAAGGCGATGCTCGGGTAGAGTGATAGAACTTTCCTTGGTGTTGGATTGTAGATACGGTCCCGATCCGATGGTAGCCCAAAAATCCGTGCCCACAAACTCGGCACTAGGCTCACAAGCACCGGTTAAGAAGTAGTGAGAAAAGTACTCGGATCTCGACTGAGCCGGCGTGAAAAATCCGAGCAACACTCCAAAGTGTGGTAGTGTGATCCCATACCATTCTCCAAGCAAACGGAATTGAATACAAGGGCCATCAATTCTATCTTCTTCATACGCCTCCACATCAAAGCTAAATGTAGCCAAAAATTCCAACACAAGCTCATAGTAGATTGGCTCGTGGGTTTTCAGTGCTTTCTCCCAATCGTTGCTCACAAAGTGAAGAACACCAAAATGATCGCGGTACTCTCTCCTCAAGAGGCTTGAAAGCCTATCCCCAAATCCAATCTCCTCGAGAAAGTGCAAATCAACAATCGAACCAATTTCAACCTCCCGCTTTTTCAAGCGATCAAGCTCAATCATCAACGACATCTTTTCGCTACGTAAGATGTTATCGGAATCAAAAGACAAGCATGGGTGGTCTTGTACATTGCGGGAAGATGAAGCTCTCTACAAACAAAACATATACATTAATCACCACAAAAAGCATAACCTCTCTTCCCCACACTTGAGTTGAAACATATCACAACATTTATAGATCTAAACTCAAGTGTGTAAATCAAAGCAGATCAAAGCAATAAACCTCCCCCTTCCTAACATTAAAGACCTTCCTACCCAAGAAAACCCCTTTTTAAGGATCATACACAAGTTTAAACCACTAGGGATTCTAGGAATCTTTCAAATTAGAGCAAATAGAGGAGAAATACATACCTTTGACGCCATGGATTTGCAGGATGGGAAGAGAATTGCAGAGAAAAACAAAAGGGAAGAGGAAGAATATTGAAAATAGGGTTTTAGAAAACAGTTAAAACTTCTCGTTTCGAACTTCGCGTCGCGAAGTAAAAGTTTTCGCGTCGCGAAGTCGTAATCAACTCACTATTTCAAAATTCTCCTCTCGAACTTACCTGGGCCACTCACTTTGCGGCGCGAAATTTGAAATTTCGTGATCGCGAAATGGCTACTGTTTGGCTGCTTTTGAAATTTGATCGGGCTGCAATTTCCTTTGGCTAACGCTGCAAAATTGATTAGAACACATACACAAGCAAATATAACTAGTAAAAACACGGGTTGCCTCCCGAAAAGCGCTTGTTTTTGTACCGAGTCGCGAGCCTGACTCGGGGGGTCACCTAAGTAATTGGCTCTTTAGAAAGATGACAGACCTCGCCATTTCTGATAGGGTCGTTCTCATTGTAAAGCTTTAGTCTATGGCCATTTACCTTAAATGATCCTTGTTCGGTCATTAGGTCCACATACCCCGAGGGATAAGCTTTTAAAACGACATATGGACCTATCCATCGTGACTTTAACTTACCGGGGGAAAATTTAAATCGAGTTTGATACATTAATACCTTGTCCCCCTCTTTGAACACCTTCACTTCTTTTAGATGCGCATCATGCCATTTCTTCGCTGCTCCTTGTAAATCTTCGAGTTCTCATAAGCGAGAGATCTAAGTTCTTCCAATTCGTGCAAGCTTATCAATCTTTCCCTTCCACTTGCGATGTCATCCAAGTGAACTTTCTTCAGTGCCCATAGTGCTTTGTACTCGAACTCGAATGGAAGGTGACACGCTTTCCCATAAAGCATTCGATAAGGAGTGCTTCCAATTGGTGTTTTGTAGGCTGTACGATATGCCCATAGTGCATCTTCAAGCTTTTGCGACCATATTTTCGGGTTGTTATCGACCGTCTTTTCCAAGATTCGTTTCAACGCCATGTTGGTGTTTTCTGCTTGTCCATTGGCTTGCGGATGGTAGGCGGTCGAGAATCGATGATGCACTCCATACCTTTTTAAGGTCTTTTCCAAAAGATAGTTTGCAAAATGAGTTCCTCTATCACTGATGATTGCCTTTGGACATCCATACCTACACACAAGAGATTTCACGAAGTCAACAACTACTTTAGCGTCATTCGTAGGCGAAGCCTTTGCCTCGGCCCACTTGGAAACATAATCAACCGCCACAAGGATGTATTTGTTGCCTCTAGAGTCGGGAAAAGGTCCCATGAAATCGATTCCCCAAACATCAAACACTTCACTAACGGAGATGCTCTGTTGGGGCATCTCATCTTTCTTTGTGATGTTGCCTGCCCTTTGATAAGCGTCACAAGATTTTATTAAAGTGTGAGCATCCTTAAAAATCGTAGGCCAAAATCCGGACTCGAGGACTTTTCTAGCGGTCAAATTGGCTCCAAAATGGCCTCCCGTTGGGCCTTTGTGACAGTTAGTGAGAATGTCCCAAGCAGTAGGGCCGGAGACACATCGACGGTGAATCCTATCAGGTCTTATTCTGAACAGATAAGGTTTAGACCAAAAATAATACTTTAAGTCCGAGAAAAACTTACCTTTTTGTTGATAAGTCATACCTTTGACAAGAACACCAACGGCCAGATAGTTTGCAAAATCTGCATACCAAGGTATAGGGTCTTTTCCTATGGTCTTAATCATATTGAGGTCCTCATCGGGAAATTTATCCCTGATGACTTCTATGCCTCCGGAATCCATGTATGGATTTTCCAGACGAGATAAATGATCGGCAGCTAAATTTTTAGCGCCTCTCTTATCTCTTATCTCTATATCAAACTCTTGCAACATAAGTATCCATCGTATGAGTCTGGGCTTAGCATCAGGCTTAGCAAAGAGATATTTAAGGGCAAAGTGATCCGTGTATACTATGATTTTGGACAGCACAAGATAAGACCTAAACTTTTCAATGGCAAAAACTACCGCTAGGAGCTCTTTTTCAGTCGTGGTGTAGTTTTCTTGGGCGTCGTTAAGAGTTCGACTTGCATAGCAAATCAGTTGAAAATGATTGTTTTTACGTTGCCCAAGAACTGCACCGACTGCATAATCGCTTGCATCACACATAATCTCAAAAGGTTGATCCCAATCAGGTGGAACCATAATAGGGGCATTGGTCAAATGCCGTTTCAAAGTTTCAAACGCAGAGATGCATTTTTCATCAAAAATGAAAGGTGCATCTTTTTCAAGAAGTTTTGTTAGGGGTCGGGATATTTTCGAAAAATCTTGTATAAATCTCCTATAAAACCCGACATGTCCTAAGAAACTTCTGACCCCTTTTATGTTTGTAGGTGGAGGAAGCTTCGATATGGTGTCTATCTTAGCTTTATCCACCTCCAGACCATCTTTTGAGATTTTGTGTCCAAGAACTATACCTCCCCTTACCATAAAGTGACACTTTTCCCAGTTGAGAACCAGATGAGATTCCTCGCATCGAGCTAAAACCCTGTCTAGACTGCTTAGACAATCATCAAAAGAGTTACCAAAAACAAAGAAATAATCCATAAAGACCTCCATACAATTCTCTATCATGTCCTGAAAAATGGCTATCATGCATCGCTGAAAAGTAGCGGGGTGCATTACACAACCCAAAAGGCATACGCCTATAGGCGAATGTTCCAAAGGGACAGGTAAAAGTCGTTTTCTCTTGGTCCTCAGGATCAATGGGGATTTGGTAGTATCCCGAAAATCCATCTAGGAAGCAATAGTACTCATTTCCCGCCAATCGTTCAAGCATTTGGTCAATGAAGGGTAAGGGGAAATGGTCTTTTCTAGTGGTATCGTTAAGCTTCCTATAGTCTATGCAATCTCTCCACCCGGTGACGGTACGGGTGGGGACTAACTCATTGTTATCATTTGTGACAACCGTGAGTCCTCCCTTTTTGGGGACTACTTGAACAGGACTTACCCATGGGCTATCAGAAATGGGGTAAATGATCCCGGTATCAAGCAGTTTGATAACTCTTTTTTCACAACTTCTTGCATTTTCGGATTAAGCCTCCTTTGTTTTTGCACACAGGGTTTAAAATTGTCTTCCATTAAAATTTTGTGTGTACAAAATGAAGGGCTTATTCCGGGAATGTCCGAAATTTTCCAAGCTAAAGCCTTTTTGTGTTTTTTCAAAACCTCAATAAGTCTATCTTTTTCATTGGTTGTTAGCAAGGAAGAAATAATTACCGGGAGGGAATTGTTACCTTCAAGAAACTGGTACTCGAGGTGCTCGGGAAGGTCCTTTAACTCCAAATCTGGTGGTTCCTCCAAAGAGGTCTTCACTCTAACTTTGTCTTCATGCTTTAGCTCCTCGAATTCCTCTTTTTCTTCCTCCACGGTTTCATCCCATCTTTTCTCAACAGCGAGGCTTTCTTCCAATTCACCTGATTCAAAAAGATAATCATTAGGCTCTGATTCAAATGGTTTGGTGAAATCATCTAGACCGTCTAGAGTATTTATAGACTCATTATAGTCTGGAATCCCATCAATGGAAAGTGTGATTCGATCTTCTCCAATTCCTAGACTAAGCTCCCTTTTGGCTACATGAATAATAGCACTGGCCGTGTTGAGGAATGGACGACCAAGGATTAGAGGTACTTTAACCTCGTCCTTTATGTCCAAGATCACAAAGTCGGCGGGGAATTCAAACCTGTCTACTTGGACTATGACATCTTCTGCTACTCCTACAGGGTATTTTATGGATCTATCAGCTAGTTGGATGGTCATTCGTATGCTTTTCAGATCCTTTAATCCCAGTTTTTGGTAAAAGGATAATGGCATTAAGTTTATACTGGCTCCTAGGTCTGCTAGGGCTCTACATGAAACACTTTTACCAAAATAACAAGGGATAATGAAACTCCCTGAATCACCCTTTTTGAGGGTGTCTGAAAGTGTAGCTGAGTATTCGGCATTTAGAAAGGCTATTTCTTCTGTTCCCATCCTTGCATTATTAGCCACCAACTCCTTGAGAAATCTTGCGTAGCTCGGCACACCTGCAATTAGATCCACAAGAGGCACATTAATATCCACTCGTTTAATCAAGTCAATAAACTTACGATATTGGGCCTCTTTCTTTTCTTTCCGTAGTCGTGCAGGGTATGGTACTCGTGTAGGCACATGTGGTGTTGCAGATTCCTTTGGTCTGACTGCTTCTTCCCTGACTTCTTTTGTTGGTCGTGATGGTAATTCGACCTCCGGTTCAACAACCTGCATATTAGGAATTTGGTTAGTTTGAGGCATAGGTGGTCCTACAACTACCTTACCTCCTCTTGTGGTTGTGAACACTTCAGCCTGTGCTCCTACCTCCATATGAGGAAATGTTTCCTTGACGTCTCGGAGGAATTGGTCTGTGCCTCGATCTAATCCTGCAATAAAGTTTACAAACCCCTGCATTTTCTGTTCGGCATCCGCACCCATCTTTCCTTGTTCTTGGGAGAATTGATGGAACAATTGTTCGATTACCCCGCCATATGGCCTTGAAAGAGGGTTTGGCGTCTCGGTGGAGTCCTCAGTTGCGTGGATGTGCTTGTCGGATGATGACACTACATTTAGATGCGCTGGTTGGGTCTCCTCTTGTTCCTCGTCGGTAGACCAATCCAGATAGTGTGCTTCCATGTCGTCCAAGAGTTTACGTGCTTCTTTCACTGTCTTATACGGAAAAATACCTCCACAAGATGAATCCAACCTTAACCGAGAATCATTAGTCAATTCAGCATAAAAAACATCTATCATTTCTCTATCATCAATACCATGGTTTGGAAATATTAAGATTAAATCCTTATACCTTCCCCAAGCTTTCATAAGGCTATCTTTTCCTTGTTTAAAGTTTCGAATTTCAGTTCTTATTTTGTTAGCCCTGGAAATGGGAAAGTACCTTGACAAAAAGGCAGATTTTAAATCGTCCCAGGTCACGATGGATCCCGGGAGTAGTTTTTTAAACCAGTCTTTTGCCTTATTTGTCAAAGTGAAAGGAAATACTCGAAGTTTTACCTCATCCTCCTTGGTGTTGACTAAATCACAGATGTCCTCGAACGCTTCAAGGTGTTGGTAAGGATTTCCACTTGGTTCTCCGTCAAATGAAATGGTGTTGATCATTTTGATGAGTCCTTTATTGATTTCCACCATTTTACCATCTATCTTTTTGATTGTGGATCTCGGAGTAAACTGGACCCCAGATCGCTTATCCCACATGGGTTGATCATCTGCCATCCTGACAACTCAACAAACGATTACGGGCAACTTGCGGGAAATAGAGATATAAAATAAAAATAAAACTAATTAATTAAACTAGAAAGCGAAAAACTTGCAAGGGAAAGAATCCCTCACAAGGATCGATTAACAAAACTAATTAAGACTAAAATCTAACAACTACCGTTCCCCGGCAACGGCGCCAAAAACTTGATGCGGTAGTTATCGTATATAAAAAGCGTAACAAGTTTTAACCTCTAATGCCTAGCCACTGTCTTACCACATATACAGGCAAGCGCACCTGATCGTGAGTAATATAGTGTAGGAAAGTCCATGTATCGTATCTACCACTGGGAACGGTCAAGTTATCGTAGATTAAAGTCTAAATCGGTTTAATTAACCTAAGGGGGGGGGGGTTTGTATGAAAAAGGTTTTAATAATAAAAAAGACAACTAAATTAACTAAAAACTAAGAAAGCGATTAAAGAGATTAATTAAGAACTTATATGAAAGAAAACAGCAGCACTTATCATGTTATAGTGAATCCCCAAGTGGATGATTTAAACAGACCAAAGGTTTGGTTGTTTTGATTATTGTAGGAATTTAAGTCTAGGACACCCTAACATGTAGTGATTATGGTTTTTAACTAGGTCTTGGTCCTCCTAGTCCAATACTTAGGCCGTTTGTCAAGCAACCTAGCACCGGAAATCCAATCCTAACTCTATTGTATGGTTTTCTACCTCCAGGTCACTCTCGGTCCAAGTAACCACTTAACACAACTCTCTCGGTCAAGGGTAGGTTAAGGTAGGTTGATTATCCTATTGGAGTCTATCTAATTTGGTCAAACAGATACACCCAACCAAAGGAGTTCAAATAACCAAACAATAATAATCAGAACGGAACCATAACACACATTCAATCAATCAAAAACAAACCAATAAACATTAAGTATCAAATCATCATCCACAATGGTTCATCGACCATGACAAGTACTACTATTATGAACTACTCACTAAGCATAACGAAAACAAAAGCAATAGTAGACATCGACATGATACCGACAATACAACGACGGACGATCGAAGATCGATTCCCGTAGCGTATCGGCACCACTTGGACTATCACTCTACTGCTTCGTACCTTCCACGTATCGTAACTCGTGTAAACCGACTCAAATTGCATGTTCTGAACTGAAGGAGGAGGCTGGTATTTAAAAGAAAACGTCCAGGGGCCATCTGGCGATCGCCAGACTGCAGGTTTGGCGATGCCAGACACTTAAGTCAACCCTAGTCTTCAATTCAGTCGAATCTGGCGGCGCCAGATTGGGAATCTCGCGAACGCCAAGTGCCTACTGTGTTGACTTTGTGCATTTTTCACGTTTTCTCGCTTTTTTTCGTACTTTTCCGTTCCACGGCCTCCAAATCCTTCATAAACGATAATAAGCTCATTTAGTGCGTGAAATGATCATAAACGAGTGAGAAATGGGGTAAAGTCATATAATTACGCTCAACCAAAACATGTATAATTTTGGTGTTATCAGCAAGAAACATCCGTATAGTCTCAATACGAGCAACCAGAGCAAATGCCTCGTTGTAGTCTATTTCTTCTTGTTGTCTGTATCCTTTGGCAACCAACCGTGCCTTGTTCCGAACAACAATGCCATCCTCATCTTTCTTGTTTTTAAAAATCTATTTTGTATCAATGATTGATTTGTCTTCAGGTCGAGGTATGAGTCTCCAGACTTTTAATCGCACAAACTGATTGATCTCCTCTTGCATGGCTATAAACCAATCTGGATCTGCAAGAGCATCATCAACTTTCAATGGTTCAGCATTGCTCAAAAATGCAGCAAATAAACATTCATTCGCAGTCGCCGATCATGTTTGCACTGGAGCATTCGGATCACCAATTATTTGATGAAGTGGATGATCTCTTGTCCACTTAGTTGTATGAGGGAGAGGCCTATACAATTGAAGATCATAACCAGAATCAGTATACGAACTTGTAAAAACATCTTGCAAAGATTCAAATGAAGGAATAATTTGTAAATCTTGAGGATAATCATCAAATGTGGATTCCATTCGAATTGGAATCGGAGATAATGTATCTTCACTTGAACCAATATCTGCCTCTTGAATTTGGGAACTATCAAAAATCGGGGATTGAACTTGGGTAATCTCTTGCGGAATGATCGAAGTCTGAACTTGAGGACTTTCCACACTTGATGTATCTTCCGAGATAGTTGAAATTGACGGACCAGAAATTGAAACTGGTTCCTGAACGTTCTCTGTTGTATCCTTATGGATAGAAGACGAATTGTTAGTAGTTGTTGAACCGGACGATGATGAACCAAAATATTCATTATAAAAATTCTCAAACAATAAATCCAAGTCAGAAATATTGTTTGTAGACGTTGAAGCTCCATCCTTTTTCTTTGTTTGAGTAACATGATCTGGATTAACCAAGTTAACCGCTAAAACACCAGTTAAACCGGGTTCTGAAGTTTCATGTTCAGAAGCCATTTCCGTATATGGATCAAACTTGACATTCATACTCTCATTCACTATCTTTGTTCGCTTGTTGTACACACGATATGCAATCGAGTTCTTTGAATAACCAATGAAAATAGCTTCATCTAATTTCGCTTGAAGCTTATCTCTATCCTCTCTATCATTCATCATGAAACACCTGCAACCAAATACTCTAAAATGCTCTATGTTAGGTACTCGGTTATTAATAAGCTCATATGGTGTTTTACCAAACCTGTTGTTCACAATCGAACGATTCTGAGTATAACATGTCGTATCAACCGCTTCAGCCCACAAAAACATTGGTAACTTTGAATAACCAAGCATCGTTGTAGCCGCTTCTACCAAAGTTCTGTTTCGACGTTCAACAACACCATTTTGTTGTGGTGTACGAACTACGGCGAAGGTATGTTTGATACCAACCGACTCTAAGTAACCACCAAGTACTTTGTTCTTAAATTCAGTTCCATGATCAGAACGAATTTTCTGAACCTGTGACTGTAAATTCACCTGAATCTCTTCAGAACAGAAATAATAATCTCAGGTGCTTCATCCTTAGATCGTAAGAATTTTACCCAAGTATATCTTGAGTAATCATCAACCATAATGAGAACATACTTCTTACCATTAATACTCTGAACGCACATCGGGCCACACAAATCCATGTGTATCAATTGTAACAGCTTTTCCGTTCCATGCTCAAGCTTTGACTTGTGCGAAACTTGTTTCATCTTTCCTAAGTGACAAGCGGCACAAAGATACTCCTGTTGGAATCTCAAATCAGGAATACCAATAGCTAAGTTTCCAAGCACCAACTTATTCAAACCTTTGAAATTCAGATGTGACAATCTCCTATGCCACAACATACTTTGTTGATTAGAAGCTTTTGAAAACAAGCAAAGAGTATTCTTAGCTTTCAAATCTCTCAAGTCTATCTTGTACAGATTACGCCTTCTAGAACCAACAAGCAACTCCTTACTAGACTCAGTCTTAACTACACATCGCCTCTTCTTGAAACCCACTTCTAGATCTTTATCGCAAAACTGACCAATACTAAACAAATTATGTCCTAATCCCTCAACCAATGATACTTTCTTAATCGTGATTTTGTCTTGAATCACATCCCCGTAACCTAGAATCGGAGCATACTGTTCATTACCAAACTGAACTGAACCACATAACTTTTGTTTGAAATTATGCAAAATCTCCTTACGCCCCGTCATGTGTTTCGAACAACCAGAATCGAGATACCACACATGACGATTCTGCAAAATCAACTAGATCACTTTAGGTACCCAACGCAATTTGGGTCCTAAGGGGTTAGAAGACTTATGAGCAATTGAAATCCAAGGTCTTTTCTTATATAGGTAAGGATTATAAGAATGAAAAGCACTATTGTTTACAAAATCATGCAAGACACAACGTGAACAACAAAATTTATCACGACACATATCAACAAATTGCTTTATTGAAAAATTTCGTGGAAAAGATACACGATTATTGTATGAAAAAGCAACATTGTTTCGCACATCATGACGAACTTTGGTATTACTAATACTAGAAGTAGGGCTACATGACTTTGTGAATTCCTTCTTCCTCCAAACTTGTTTTACTTGTCTTCTTTGAAAATTATCTGAAAAATCAGACGCACTTGAATTAGTAAAAGAAGAATAATAACCATTCTTTTGTTGAACATTCACTTTCTTTCTTGAATTCTGTGGATACTGAACGAATTTATCTTTTGATTTATTAGTATCCTCAGAAAAATTCCTTTGTGTGGGCTTTGAAATAGATGAAGAAGATTGACCTTCATGCAATTTCGGTTTATCATTTGAAACAAGCTTTTCTTTATCTTTTTCAAATTGAGAATTACTAGACGAATCAAACTTTTGACTTTCATTCACCATAGAATTCATTGCTTTTGTTGAGAATTCAGCTAACTGAGTTGTAAGTCATTTTATTTCACATTTAAAGAACTCCTTTTGTGTTTCAAAATCTGTGTCCACAATAGGTTCTTTCTTATGTTCACATTTGTTCTAAAGCTTTCTTTTCACTTTTCAAAACTTGTCTCTCCTTTTGAATTGATTCCTTTCATCAGATATCTGATTTTGCAAGTCAACAATCTGTTTTCTAAGTTCGAAAGATTTCTCTTCAGAAGATTTACTCACAGATTGAAATTGTTGCCTTTCGGAATCCATCTTGATTTCCAAATCAGACATCTTTGAGGAAAGATCAAGAATGTTTTGTTCAAAAACTTTTCTTTCTTTCTCAAAATTGTTTCTTTCAAGAATGATAATTTGCTCAAAATCTGAAATTTGAGTTGAAAGCTTAGCATTTCTTAACTCAAGTGGCTTTACTTTAGAAACAGTTTCAGACTCAACAAACGTCTTAGCTGAACAGACGCAACATATTGAATTCACAATGGTAGAAAGTTGAAGTGCATTCTCAGTTTTTACACGATCTTCTGAATTAGTTGAAGCACAAACAAATGAACTGTCAGAAGTATTTGAATTCTTATTGTCAGAAGAAGTCGAACTTGAACAACTCTGTAATTCTCCTTTTAATTTGAAAACTTGTTTTTGAAGATCAGAAATTTTACAAAGCATTTGATCTTTTTCAAAAGAATTCATTCTTCTTTCTTCATCAAGATCTTTAAGAGTCTTATAATATCGAATTTCGTAAAATATACTATTATTAACCGGAGAATCATCAGATTCCAACTGTTTAAGTTCCTCTTCTGAATAACTTATGATATAATCATCAGATAATGAAATTGACCTTCTACTATAACTGTCATTTAGATGTTCGTAGTTGAAGGGAATTTGAACATTATCTTTTTGCTTTCTACGTTATCAGTCAGCTTCAACTTCCTAGAGACTTGTAAATCGCATTCTATACTTCTTGTCCAAATTAAAATAGATAGTATCATAAAGTGTAGGAACTAATCTGATTGCAACGTTTCAAGTAATGTGGATTTTCAAATCCCAAACCTTCTCTAACATTATAAGCTTTGAACTCTTTTGGTTTATTTAGAAAAATTGTTTGATCAGTCTGTCCTCTTTTTAAAAGCATGGTTTCAACCTTTTTAATGTGCCCAAGTAAAACTTCTTTTTTCTTCGGAAAGTGCAGAAAATTTCTTTTGAATGTCATCATACTCCTTTTCCTTAATAGAAAGTTTATCTGAAATTTCAGAGAGTTTAGCTTTTTGCTTATTATCAGAAATGACTGATTGTTCCAAAAACTTTTCATTTTCTTTCATCAGATATTGCACAAGATGTTCATTCTGAGCATTCTTGTCTGAGAGCTCAACAATTAAGGCATCATTCTATTTAGAACTAGCTTCCCGTTTATCTGTGAGCAATATCTGATCCTTTAACTTCTTCTTAATATTTGCCATGTTTGCGTTTAAAGACTTGATGTAAGATTCAAACTCGACATAAAGATTAAGAAGTACCTCAGATTCGTCCTCAGAAGAATGATCGCCTGGATTTGCCATCAAGCAAAGTTGATCTTGTACTTCATCTGAAGAATCATCATCCTCTGAATCTGAACCTATCACCACATCCTCAGTATCGTTATCTTCAGAAGAGTCTAACACCTCTATAACCTCATCTGTCTCGGAACCATCAGACACATTAATAATCTCTATCGCTTCATCATCTGAACTAGCTGAATCATCCATTATTCCCAATGAATCATCGGGAGAATCAATAAACCAATCATCGAGAGTATCAGCAAGAGAATCATCTGAGTCATGAGGATCACAACCTCTCAAAGAAAAATCAGTCTGTCAGCCACTCTTGGGAATCATCTTAGGCTTAAAAGCCTTTACCATCATGCATATTTCGTCATCAGATTCACCATCGGTGGCGTTTAACCAATGATCTTCTTCAGCTAGTAGAGCTTTTCCAGATTCCTTCTTCTTTGCCAAAGAAGCTTTTTGAATGTAGTAAGAATAATCTTTAACTCCACCATTCGGACAATCTTTTGCAAAATGGCCTGGCTTGCCACATTTAAAGCACTTTTGAACCTCAGTCTTTTTCTCATCCTTCTCATCGATTCGTTTATCTCCAAACCTCTTTTTCTCCTCATATTTGCCTTTCTTAGAATATCTTGTCGAGTCAATCTTCTTATCACTCCTCTTGTCTTCATGTCTACCTCTATACTCAAACTTCCGAGAGGTAGACGAATATCTTTGCCTATTAGAAGACGGAGTCTTATAGAATCTCTTTTGAAAAGCTTTCGTCATCATCGCCATAGCTTGTTTAAATTCGGCAATATCTACATCCGAATCACTGCTTACTTCCGGAGCGTCAGATGAATCACTGCTGTCTCTTGATCTGTGAACTACGTGTTTCATTCTCTTATCTGCCATCAAAGCTAATGCGTCTGTCTTTTCTTTCTCAGTTTTCATCTTTTCATCTAAAGCATCTTGAACATCGTCTTGACTTTGTTTCAAGATCTCATAAACAACATGAATATCAATATCTGCTAAGGACTTGTTTTGAAAGACAGAATTGGAATAAAGCTTCCCGACAGGCTGAAGATTAGTTAGAAACTTGACGTTGTTCTCAATCTTTGTCTTAGTGATTCCGTTCTTCCTCAACTCGTTCAACAAATTGCAAAATCTTTCATATGTATCATCCAACTTTTCATCTTCTCTCGCTTTGAATTGCTCATATCGTTTGATGATGTTCGTAACCTTCATTTGAGTACCAACACTCGTACCAAGCATATGCTTCTCAATTTGATCCCACATTTCCTTGCCAGTTGAATTATGACTATCAATAGTAAAGTAGATATCATTCGGAAGACCTAATAGCATGAATGATTTGGCCAATTTAGCAGCTTTGTGTCTATTTTTATCTGGATCAGTCATATCCTCAAACTTCTTGATAACCGTATGAGCAGCAACTGGAGGATCAGAATCAGGTTGAGCATACTTTTCCTCGGTAAAACTTTCGGACCTTCTTTCAAAGATAGACGAATGTATTCACCCAAATCTTGTCTGTCTATAAAATCCAAAAATCTATCTCGCCACATGTTGGAATCTTCTCTGAATAGGACAGGTGGCTTGGTATCAGAATCAATCACTAAAGCTTTCTAGTTGTCATAATGAACTGAATGGATCTTTTGATCAGTAGATATTGAAATCTGAAACTTCTGAAAAATTTCACCGTACTGTTTTCCTTAAAACCTGAAGCAATGTCAGAAACTCTGAAACATTGAAAAACTGAAAGTCAGTAACTCAGGATATAATCAGAAAATCAAACTGAACCACTTACACGAAGTAATGAAAATTCACGGTTGAAAATTCACTACTTACATATTCTTGGAATCTTTTACGAAGAAATTTCAGAAATAAATCTGAAAACTTAGAAAATGCAGAAAACTTTTGAAAATTAACTTGTACTTGAATTAACTAAGACAAAATTTAGCAACTCTTGGGCTTGATGTAAATCAAAAACAAAATAAAAGAAGAAATAAAAAAAATGCTTAAAATGCTGGCCACTTAATCATAGCTCGGTCAAATAAATAAAAGATTGTTGGTCAACAAATAATGAAGAGAAATTCTTTGTCAAACAAAATGTCAACCATTTGCACTCTGTTTGAATTTCGGTCAAAACTAAGACCCCACATCATTTAAGTCGGGTACCCCACAAGCCGACGGGTTCTTGAGTGAACACCACCGTGGCTACCTTCGGGTAGTCACAAATCGCTTCCACACACCGAAGAAAACAACCCCCCATCCCACCCCCACCCCCTCTCTCTTCTTTCTCTCTATCTCTCTCTCTTCTTTCTCTCTCTTATTTAATTATTTTTTTTATTTTTTTGATGGAGTGGATTGCAGTGGGTCGACAGTGGATTGATTGGGTAGTTTTGGGTAAAATTGTAGAAAGCTGATGTGGCGCTGATGTGGCAATTGGGTAGTGTGGATTACAGTGGGTCGACAGCGGATGGCCTAAGAAGTTTGAAATTCTTGGTCAAACATGCCATGCATACATCAACATTCTTACATCATCACAATGACATCACCATACACACAATCAGCACATGCAAGGCACACGCCAAAGCCTCACACACCTTTTAAAATTTTCGGTCAACACATATAAAGAAGTGCTGACCGAGTTCTGATCAGCCAAAAAAGGCTCTGACCGAAAAATAAAGTTGCTGACCGAGGTTTTAAGGCTCTGACCGAGTCACTTACTGAGCACATGAGCCTCTGACTGAATTCTTTTGTGCTGACCGAACACAAACCATGCTGACCGAATTATTATTGAGAGAAGACTCGAAAAATACAAAAAAATGGCTCAAAAAATACAAAAATAGGCTCGAAAAATACAAAAAAATGGCTCAAGAATGCAAACTGAGACTTGAAAAATTAGATCTGGACTCGAAATTGGCTCGAAAAACTCAAAATTGGCTCGAAAATTACAAAATGAGACTCGAAAATTCAGATCTGGACTCGAATATGTCTCGAAACACTCAAAGATGGCTCGAAAAAACAAGATGAGGCTCGAAATCAACTACAAAGACTCGAAAATGTCTCGAACTACTCAACCAAGGCTCGAAAAATAAGAACTGCACCTGAAAACCTCCATTAGAGGACCTCCATTGATGAACTTCGAACAAAACCTCGAAAATCCATCAAAATGTGCTCAAAATACATCAAATCTACACTTTTAAGCACTAAAAACTTAAATCTAACAACAATCTAACACCAATCCAGATCCAAATCATCAAATCTTCAATATCTTCAAACTCCAATCTAAATTTCACCATTTTTGTTTCCAAACTTCAAAAATCCAAAAGATTACCTCCAATTGCTTCAGATCTTCAACAATTCTTCACTGATCACTAGCTCTGATACCAATTGTTAATTTAGAATTCAATCCACCATGACTATCAAGCTTAATTCAATCACAAATCTCACTTTTATTATATATAAAGAACAATATGAACAACACTCTCTCTCTAATTTCTCTCTCTATCAAGCTCTTGATCTGTACAATGTAGAATCCGTTTAAAATCTAACTCTCACAAAGACTTTTATACCCCAAGGGTATTTACACAAAGCACCCCTCAACTTTGTACAAAATACAAAGAATACAACAATTTGAATACAATTACATTTTTACCCTAACAAAACCGGATCAGATCCTATCCGATCCGGATCGGTTTAAAAACCACTCTTGTGCACCTCTATTGAGTGTGTTCAAACCTGTTGGGCTTAGCGGGCTCGGCCGCTAACGTTACATGGCCAACGGGTTCGAGGTTGAGAGGGTTGTCCAAACCGTTCAATTTTTGAAGAGAAAGTGAAAAAGCAAATTAAAAAAAAATATTCGTTGAATAACGGTAAAAAAAATTTAATAATTTTTTTTTCAAATTTATTAACCCTATATAAATAACCCTCAATCCTAACTTATATTTTTACATCAATTCCATCATTCTCTCTCAAATACACTTCTATCCAACTTATATTTTCTCTAAAATCATGAATCCAAACACTAGATCTTCATCCCGTTGATCACGACTCAAACGTTCGGGTCCATCACAACAACACCCCGATTTTGGTCTCGAAGTTTCTCATACAGGTTTTGATCCACAATCTCCACCTGATTATGCTCTCCAAGTTTCTCCCACTGGTTTTACTATCCAAGTTTCTCACGATGGGGTGTCTACACAAGCTCCTGAAACCGGGGTCTCTCCACATTTTCCTTGACCTGATTTTGGTCTCCAACCTCATCAAACCAGTTTTCCTCCACCGATTTCAGTCTCCTACCTTATCAAACCCTACCCGATTTTGAGACTAACCACTCCGATGGGGGTTCACCTCCACGACGTGCGCGTCGCCTTCCCAACCCTCAGCGTTCACCAACAGATCCGAGTTGATCGGGCCGTTATCATCGACTGGTAACCGAAGTTGATATCGACATGGAGTATTAGACAACCCCGCATGACCACCTTCAGGGTACCAAGTTGGATGAGGTTTTGGTAAGAAAAGCAAGAATCAAAGAAAAATATAAGTTGGATGATTACTAATATGATTTTTAATTATTTATGTTGTTTTTATTTTATATCTATATATTTAAGATATAACGACCCTTTAAATAAGATTGACGGTTGTTAAAAAGTTTGATTAATTTTGCGTTCGGAATACCATGAAAAATGACAATATGTTACTTAATCTGATGCTTTCGCAACAGATGCATCTTTGACAACCATGGTTGCAAAACTCGCTACTCGGTCCCATATCGGCCGACCCCATTGGAGCGAGTACTTGGATTGGAATTTTTATATATAAATTTCATAATTATGTATACTTTTCCAAAATATATGTTTAAAATGTAAATGTAGTGAAGAATAGGGACCAAAAATGTAATTACTCTATCCCCTCTCTTTATCAGATTATATAATATAACCTAAAAATATCCCCAAAATATTCACGAACGAGGCTCCCATTGCTCCACCACCACCGGATCACCGAAGCCTTCAGACTCTCTGCCCTCCGCCTTATCTTCAGCCTTCATGTTAGGGTTTCGAATTTGAACCACTATTTGTTGGACCGATTTTGACTGATTTGAGCCGATTACTCGGCGATTTGAGCCGATTACTGGACCGTGGAAGATGGCCGATTAGGCAAGAATCGGATCGATCGACCACCAATTTCCGATTCCTCGACGAGTTCTCGGTCGAGGAATCCGATTTTTACAACTATGTTGACAACTTTTTACCGTCTACCGAGGTTAGAAGATATGTTTTGATTTTGTCTTAGGTAGGTCATTTAGCTAGATAATCCTTAGACGAAAGGACTGTCATAAGAAATTCATAGAGTAGAGGACCTCTCCTTGTAATTATCTCGATAAGTTTTAACTCTATTCTCATTCTGCTAGTCCCTTGCTAGCTTCCAAAGAAAAAAAAAGAATATTAGGAAAATCTATTTCATAAAGTATATTAATATTTCTTAAATTTAATGTTACTTTTTGTAATATACACAATATACCAAAAATAATTTCGTAAGTATCAGTGGCCCATTTTTACATCTTGCCCGGGGCCCATAAATTATTAGGAACGGATCTGATACCACTAAATTTGAATTAGAAGCTATGAAAATCTGGAGGCATGAAAATTTAAAGCAACTTGCAGCCAACAAAATTTGACCACAATCTCATAACCCTTTGACTAAGCTTGACAGATATCAAGATTTGTCTAAAAGACAAATGAAGCCAGAAAAATATGTCACTTACGTACTATAGCCAACAAAAGGACAACCATATTTTACAAACCACAATCCCAGGTGAAACATGCATTTCCCAGGTCACACATACAAGCCACAATCCTGGGAACTTTTATTTTACAACAATATTAAGAGATACTATTATTTAAAACACATAAAGTTCCTGCAATTAACTCCAGGTTTTAGTTCATGATTTCCTTTCTTTTGGTTAATCTCACCTTCAAACCATGCTTCATCTCGAGTACCATAGAAGGGATGGGAAGCACCGGATAACCCTCTACCAACTCAATGTGGTAACGATAAATAATGGCAGTTGCAACTATCTTCAGTTGAGAGAAAGCCATATTCTTACCCACACATGTCCTTGGACCAGCACTGAATGCATTGAATTTGTAAGATGGCTCATGTTTGATTCTTCCACTCTTCATAATCCACCTTTCGGGCTAAAACTCCATGCAATCCTCACCCTATATCGATTTCATCCTTCCCATAGAATACATACATATAATAATTTTGGTGTTTTGATCAACTTTGTGGCCACTTGGAAGGATTTCCAGTTGTAATGGACATTTGTGGTTAAATGGAAGAGGGGGAAAAAGCCTTAATGATTCACATAAAGCTCCATGAAGGTAAACCATGCCATTTAACTCTTTTAGGTTCCATCTCTCACCCACCTTTACGTCCAAATGTGTGTGAATCTCATCTAAAATCTTATCTTCCACATTTGGATTTTTTTGCCAGAATATAAAAGAACCAAGACAAAGCAATGCTCGTGGTATCCATTGCTGCAGCCATCAGATTGAATAACGCATCTCTTAGAAATTTTGTGCGATCCCAAGAAGCGTCAATTTGATTTTCGACCTCTCTCATGAGAGCTATGAAAAGTGTGAACTTTCCCTTTTGGTGTTCACTAGAGTTGATCTCATTGTTCTCATTTTGGTTTTGTGCTAAGCATTTGTATATGAATTGATCAAGAGTTTTCCATGCATCACTCAACTTCTTCTCTTTCCCCACTCGAAGAAGTTGTAGCAGTTTCCAAAGAGATGAGGGTATAACATGCCTAAGCAAGATAGCTTCGGTAACATATGTCAAGGCTTTGTGACATGGGATGTCAGGAAGATCAAGAGACAAGCTTTCTGGGTTGTCATCAAAGAGTAACGTGCATATGGTGTCAAAGGAGAACCTTTTGAATATATCTTGCAAATCCACCTCGGTGTCATTTTCACATGTGGATTCAAGAACAGGTAGAAGCCCGTTTTCCACTTTGTTCCATGTAATTGTTTCCAACGAGCTCTGAAAACTTGGATGCTTGAATACAGACATGGTGATCTTGCGGTTGAACTCCCATAACTTGCCGTCGGAATTGATGATTCCATCTCCGAAGATAGCAAAAATCTTAGAATATTTGTCACCTTTTGGATAATTACTGATGTTTTTGCTTTGAATGTGGTGGATATTTACAGGATTGGTGGTAAAGAGCATGTCCAGGTTGACAAAGCAAGGACCTTTAAACATGAACGTACCACCAACTTCTATAAGTCCTTCGGTGAGGTAATCATGGAGTCGATAGATGTTTACAAGGGGCTTCGGTAACATGCCAACAATTGGCCAATTTGTAGGGATGATACTAGTTGTATGGTTTTGCAGTCGTCTATGTATAATTGGTCATCTTATCTTCTAACTTTGACATCAATATTGTAAATCTTTAATCTATTTTAATCACATGGGCTTGATTTTTTTTAATCAAACCAATCATTTAGATCTTAAAATCAAAGAATTGATTCAGGTTTCAACATTACCTCTTATTAATTAGAAGTGAAAGAAGAATTCAAACCTTAACACCTTTTAAAAAACAAACACCATCCTAGGATTCCATGCAAATAGGCCAAGCCTTCTGGTTTTGATAATAAGTTTGCTTTCCGCCTATTAATCAATTGTTTTGATACATGTGTCACCGGGGTCCCAAAAAAATTGAAAGGGCCCTGAATCCCAATACTCGAACCCGAAGGCAATAATATAATTTCATCTTTCTACATAACTAAGAGGCAACAAAGACATAAGTAGGTGGTCGATTGTTGACCAAATGTGGTTGATAAAGATCGAGGACAATTTACAAGTTACTCAGAAGACCGTTTTCTTTGTAGCTTTCGACTGAATCGACGAGCGTTTCTTCCAGTGGTCTGTAGCTCCACCCCAGCTTCTGTAGTTTCTCGGATGTAACTGAATATATACCATCTGGCTCGATAAATCTACCACCCAAAACAAAGTTAGTTTAAGAAAGTGTTAAACTACTTGTGAAATATCTAAAATGCCTTCCAATAGACACAAACCAATACCATCAAGATACTAACCATAGCAATAATGACAGAAATGCAATGTTAACTTGGAAACTTTCTAAAAATAGGAAATAGATGTTACTTTCATTAGATGGAAGTAGTAAAAAGAGAAAGAAACTCACTTCTTTGGATAGTTGTAGTCAGGATAGTATTTCTTCAGCATTTCAACCAACTCTTTTGATCGGATCGCGTGAGACATACATATGTATCGTCCACTGGCCTCAGGTTTTTCATACACTAAAAGCAGTGCTTCCGCTAGATCACGCACATCCACAATCCGCCGCTGCCTGTTCTCTAGTTCTTCACATCCTTCTGTATAAAACAAATCAGAATGCAATGGACAAAAATTACACACGGTTTTAGAAATGTGTAATGATTACACTTTCTACTAAACCAAATGACTATTATACCCTTACGGACAGAGGGGTGGTGAATTTCTCCATCTCATAATTAAGGGTATAAGTGGAAAGCATGCACTAACTTTTGAAAGTGGACACTTATTTGGGACAAACTAAATAGAAATATGGACACTTATTTTGGGACGTTTAAAATCAAGTGTACATTTTCCAATTATTTTTTTCTAAATACATACAAAGTTACAAACACAAGATGAAATTATATTATCTCGTTTAACTTTATTTTGGGACGTGTAAAATCAAGTGTACAATCGACCACCTACTTATGTCTTTGTTGCCTCTTAGTTATGTAGAAAGATGAAATTATATTATCTCGTTTAACTTTATCGCCGTCTTTTGTCGTTGAGAAATCATTATTTTTCTCTTTATTTGGCCCCTTGGGCCGGTAATAGATAGGTTATGGGTACGGTAGGAATATGAGATATTATGGGTATCGTAAAAGATTGTTGTTTTAACTTTATGGGTACGGTAGGAATAATGATTTCTCTAGTAGGAATATGACATATAAACAAGAACACAAACAAATTTTCATTGAAGAAATACTTAGGCTATAAATAGCCTTATAAATAAGTAAAATACCAAAAGGCAATATCCCTTCGGCTTAATTGTAGAAACCACCAACAATTATTCAAATACTTCACACGAAGGACTAGGCAAATCCTTGCTAATCCGAACAACTACTTAATGCAAGCTAAAACGGTAGTACTGGAATTCCACAATAGACTCATACCTTAAGTTTTATTTCACGAATTCCTGTCTTTTGGTTAATCTCACCTTCAAACCATGCTTCATCTGAAGTACAATAGAAGCGGCTGGAAGCACGGGATGACCTTCCACCAGCTCAATATGGTAACGAGAGATGATCGCAGTGGACACTATTTTTAGTTGAGATAAGGCCATGTTCTTACCCACACATGTCCTTGGACCGGCACTGAATGCAATGAATTTGTAAGATGGCTCGTATTTGATTCTTCCACTCTTCATAATCCACCTTTCGGGCTTAAACTCCATGCAGTCCTCACCCCACACTGATTTCATCCTTCCCATAGAATACATACATATAAAAATTTCGGTGTTTTGATCAACTTTGTGGCCGCTTGGAAGGATGTCTGGTTGTAATGGAGATTAGTGGTTAATTGGAACCGGAGGAAAAAGCCTTAAGGATTCACATAAAGCTCCATGAAGGTAAACCATGCCATTTAAGTCTTTTATGTTCCATCTCTCACCCACCTTTTCGTCCAAATGTGTGTGAATCTCATAAAGAATCTTATCTTCCACGTTTGGGTTTTTTGCCAGAATATAAAAAAACCAAGACAAAGCAATGCTCATCGAATCCTTTCCAGCAGCCATCAGATTGAATAATGCGTCTCTTAGAATTTTTTTGCGATCCCAAGAAGCGTCAATTTGATCTTCGAGCTCTCTTATGAGAGCTGCGGAAAGTGTGAACTTTCCCTCTTGGTGTTCACTGGAGTTGATGTCATTGTACTCGTTTGGGTTTTGGGCTAAGCATTTGTATATGAATTGATTAACAGTTTTCCATGCATCACTCAACTTCTTCTCTTTTCCCACTCTAAGAAGTTGTAGCAATTTCCAAAGAGGTAAGGGTATAAAATGCCTAAGCAAGATATCTCTGGTAACGTATGTCAAGGCCTTGGAAAATGGGTTGCAAGGAAGACCAGGAGACAAGCTTTCTGGGTTGTTATCAAAGAGTAACATGCATATGGTGTCAAAGGAGAACCTTCTGAATATATCTTGCAAATTCACCTCAGTGTCACGTTCACAGATGGATTCAAGAACGGGTAGAAGCCCGTTTTCCACTTTGTTCCATGTAATTGTTTCCAATGAGCTCTGAAAACTTGGATGCGTGAATGCAGACATCATGATCTTGCGGTTGAACTCCCATAACTTGCCGTCAGAATTGAGGATTCCATCACCGAAGATAGCAAAAATCTGAGAATATTTGTCACCTTTGGGATAATTATTGAAGTTTTTGCTTTGTATGTGGTGGATATTTGCAGGATCAGCGGTACCGAGCATGTTAGAGAAGCAAGGACCTTTAATCATGCATGTACCACCAACTTGTATTAGTCCTTCGGTGACGTAATCCTGGAGTCGATAAATGTTTACAAGGATCCCTGTATCATGCCAACAATTGGCCAATTTGTAAGGGTGATAGTTTCTTTATGGTTTTGTAGTCGTCTATGTATTACTCTGGAAAATGAAAAGAGAATCAACAATAAAAAGAGAAGGAGCGAGTATTCAAGAAAAGCCATGGAAAACTGAAGTAGATGAGTTTGTGTTTGACGAGTTTGTGTTTGATATGATTTGCATTCGTTGGCTCTTTAAATAACACAAATTTAATTTTTAGGTACAACTATATCATGACTTAATTAATGATGGTTCGTAATTACAATCCTTATGCTCTTAAAAGATAAGGGTATTGCTGACGACCGAAACAATTGGTGAACTGTCGAAAATAGGGTTTACTGACAGTTTTTCGATTAAAACGAGGGTCGGAAAAAGCTGTTCGGTTAAAGCTAGCGACAATTTTCCAACGACATTTACCAACAACTTACCGATTGTTTCATTTACTGACGGTTTTCCGACTATTTTCCAACGGTTTTCCGACTAATTACATAACAAATAAAATAAAAAAGCAACAGCCGGTAAACCGTCGGTACATTCTGTCTGCTTTTAGCAGTTGGTACCAACAGTCAATAATACACAATTTTTTTAATATTATTGCTATATTCCTAATTATATTCGTTGCATGGAAAAAAGCGTGGCATCTTGGCCAAATCCTTATTTATGTAGAAAGCTACTAATCGTCTAAATATAACTTTTAACTCCAACGGTGAATGAAGTGGTACAATGAGGTTTGAAAATTTCTCCAATTTTAGATTGAAGTGTTATATTGATAGAGATATTAAAGTTTCACAAATAGTAGTGGACATATTAAGAGGGGCGGAGCCAACCTTGGCCTAGGATTGGTCCAGGCCCACCCTCATGTTTTAGAAAGAAATTTTTTTAATACATAAAACCATTGTTTTTCATGTAAAGTAAGCTTAATCAAATATATACCTACCGTTTACCTTCACGAGTAGTGTTTGTCCTCTAAAAGTAATTAGTAAACTTGGATTTATTTTAAAAAATGAGATTTCTTATTTTGTAAAATAAGATATACCATATTCATATAGGGGTGGGTTCAAATGGGAACCACCTTTTGGTTGTGAACGTGAGGACAACCGAGAGCGCGACATGTGGCGATTGACTAGGCGCCACGTGAGATCCACGGCGGATGACTGGGCGCGATTCATGGAGGGCATTGAATTAAAGAGTGGGACCACACTCAAAGCCGCCACGTGTTGCGCTCTCGGCTGTCCTCACGTTCACAACCAAGAAGTGGTTCACATTTGAACTTTATATATATATATTATATATATATATATAGGTGGGTTCAAATACAAACCACTTTTTGGTTGTGAACGTAAGGACAGCCTAGAGCGCGACACGTGGCAATCTGAAATCGGCGGGTCAAGGGTTATTCATTCTGAATAAACCCGCGGGTTAGTGTTATTCATGCTGAATAAAGCGTTATGCAGATTGAATAAGCCTTGACCCGCGGCTAACCCGCGGGTAACCCACCCGCGTCCAAGTGCGTCAGAGTGCAATTAAGTCTTATTCATACTGAATAACGCTTTATTCAGTCTGAATGATAGCGTTATTCAGTATGAATAACACTAAGTCGAAAATTTTTCTGATTGCCATGTGGCGCGCTCTGGGTTGTCCTCACGTTCACAACCAAAAAGTGGTTTGTATTTGAACTTTTCTCTCTCTCTATATATAGAGTAGTATTCCATTGTTAACCACATTTTTTGTGCTAACTTGTTAACCTTCTCTCGACCAATCAAATTCTCTTGTTTCATTTGGTTTTGACTAAATGATTTAAAATTTATTAAGGGTAATTGTGGCATTTCAATTTATATGGACGTGGTTGGCTTTCCTTGATTAAAGGAAGATAACTATGGAAGTTGTTGAATGTGGTAATTATGGAGGTGATTGAATATTTTTTTTGGTGTCGTCTTCTCCGACGATTGTCTTCAACATTTCTTTCTCTTAATCTCCGGCCATGGTGCCATGTGTCTTCTCCGGCCAAGGTGATAAAGTCATCTTCTCGATTTTTTGTCTTCTCCGACCGCCTGCGCTGCCGCAACCCGACTGCCTTAGCCGCTGCTACGTTTAACACCTTCCACGTCGCCGGTGCGTCGACAACCTTGCACGCAACACCTTTCTACACCGCCGCCCCCATCTTACTACTCCATCGTACTCCTCCACCACCGTCCAGTGGCGGATCCAGAAAAAATTGTTGTTGGGGGCACTACATATATAATACAAAATAAAATTTAACTATAGGGGTGTACACGGGTTATGTTAGACGGTTAGAAATATTTTTACAACTCAACCCAGTTATGGAGGTTTGAAGAATTCTCAACCCAACCTAACACATTCAAAAGTATAGCCCAACCTATGCAAGTTGTAGCGGGTTGGACGGGTTGAGCGGCTTGGTAATATAAATTAAATTGATGATTCTAATACGCTAAATATTATTAAAAATAACATAAAACGAAGTTATTAGCTATTACAATCGTCTAAATATATAACTAAAAATATACAAGAAAAAAACAAAACAACTTAATATAAGTGAACATACGAACATATATAAATGAACAAAAAAACCACTATTAATTAGCATTTCGTTTCTTAGAAATAACATAACAAGTAAACCGGGTAAAATTAGAAGTGATGGAAAAGAAAACTTAAAAACTTAAAATCTAATTATTTGTCCAAGTTCAACGTAAGCTTTTGTTCTATTTTTTACTTTAGGTTTTCAACTTTGGTTTTCAACTTTGGTTTTCAACTTTGGTTTTCTAGCCTGATTTTCACTGTTAGGAGAAAGAATGGGTGAATTGATATAAAAAGACAAAAGAGTCAATTAAAACAAATTATCCATTATGCTTTTTTTTAGTGGCTTAGGGGCCTTTATTATGATTTATTGGGGGCCTAGGTTGTAATTTAGCAAATTGTAAGCAAACAAATTATTTTTTTAATGCGAAAAAGATTGGGTTGTTGGGGCCTAGGACCCCAATGGCTTCTTCCTCCATCCGCCCCTGCCACCGTCTGCACCACCGTTGCCGCCTCCCTCCTACAGCGTTTGCACCGCTGCCGCCTCCTTCCTCCACTGTCTGCACCACCGCTGCCGCCTCCTTCCTCCACCGTCGGAGTGCACATGTGTTTCCCCGGCTTCCTCCTCCACCTACACCACCGGTACACCGTTGTCGGTGCACATGTGTTTCGCCGCCTTCCTTCTCCATCTACACCGACGTTGCCGCATTCATCCTTCGTCTACAATATTAGAACACATTTGTATCGCCGGCTTCCTCCTCTGTCTACACCGTCATCGCCGCCTTCCTTCGCCATCTGAACACATGTGTGTACACGATGAGAACACATGTGTTATGTGTATCACCGACTTCCTCCATGGTCTACACCCCCGCTGCCGGAGTGCACATGTGTTTCGCCGGATTGTACCGGAGTTCGTTGGAGTGCACATGTGTTTCACCGGATTGTATTGGAGTCCGTTGGAGTGCACTAGTGTTATGTCAAGATGCATAGGATTTTTGAAATTTGGATGTATTTTGTTTGAATTTTGAATGTATTTCAATTTATTGGCTTTTCCCAAAATACCCCCGTGCATGTGTATTTATTAGATTTTTAAAATAGGAATTATTCAAAATTCCCTAATTATAGGGATTTGATCTTAACCGTAGATTAAAATAATCAATGGCTGTGATGGGTTAACACAGTTAACACAAAAAATGTGGTTAACAATGGAATGAGACTCTTGTTGGGTTTATGTGGGACTAATCTGTTTTTATGAGACTTCTGAGACCATATCTTTACACTTAAAACTTCACAACAAAATGTTGAGAAGGTAAAAAAAAATATGAACCTTCACATGTTTTATTGTAAATTTTTTTATGGTTCTTATTTAATTAATCATTCATATATATATATATATATACAACTTTTTATTTTTATATAGGACCATTCTATATTTTTTTCTGGCTCCGCTCCGCATATTAAAGAATGAGATTATAAATTAAAACCAAAATAGCTTGGGCATGGTTAAATATAACTTTAATGAACATACTTTAAAAAAAAAACTTTGTTTAAAACTAGAGTCTACTTATTTTAGTCGATTTTTTTAATGTAAAAAAGGTATTGATTGGTTAAATGCAGCTTTTAACCCATATGAAAATTGAAGAAACCTATTTATTGGTTAAATAGTAAAGTAGCAAACTAGCAATCAAATAGAATGAGGTTACATTTTGAGATTTAAGAATTTCTTCAATCTTGAATTGACTAGATATGTTTTTTAGTAGACCCCTCTTTTGCAAAAAGATTTATCCGTTATAAAAATTAATAAAAACAAATATTTACAATAGATATATAATGTATAAGATAGGATTATAGAAAATGTTATTTGATCTCTAGATAATCTAAAAATAAAACTATTAATGATGCATCTTAATTTTTTATAACAAAAAATTATTTATTTGTACAAATTAATCAATAAGAAATATGTTTTATCTTAGTTTAGTCTAATATTTCTATTTTTTATTTTAGTATTCTAAAATTTTGACATGTTCTTTCATTTTGGTCATCCAAATTCCAATATAAATTAGATCTAGACTAGGTTTAATTATATGTGAAGATGAGAACTTTTTAAAATATATAAATGTGTATTGGCTAAAATAACAACAATAAATAATAAGATGGTTTCATGTTTTATACCTAATACATAATTGATTTAAAAATTATCTAATATGAATCATACCAATTTAACTAGCTTCAAATAGTTTCAAAAATGTTTATCATCATCATGCAACGCAATTCACAACACTAATAATATTTTACAGATAATTCGTAGTCCCCTTTATTATTCTTGTCCAATCAAAATTAACACAGTAAGATAATTCAAAGTATGAGAAACATTTAGTTGAATGATATTCCATCAATCAAAAAGGAAAAGAATTACCTAATACCATTCTAATAAAAAAGATAAATAAGACGAAAATATTTGATTAGATTACTTCATAACCACATGACTTTACTTAAATTCCACTCATTATTAGGATTTCTTGATTCATCACTAGATAAGTACAAGAATAAATTCACATATTCTTTTTATTTTGGTGTGATTTAAACGTATCACTCATCCAGAGGTCAATATACCACCCTTTAATCATGGTGGGACATTTATGGTGCAATAATTTCTAGGTCATCTCTATTATGCTACAGTAACATAAATATTGGACCAAAAATCACGTTCATCTCAACTAATGCCATTCATAATATTAATTAACAAGATGTTAATTGCATACTCAAATATATAGTCGATAACTCAAAGAATAATCTTGTTTCATGATCATTTTTATTGACCATCATATGATGTCAATTTTAAGGTTTTATGTGTTTTTAAAACACATACAAAACATATAAAATTTAAATTTAATATAATCAATTGGTAAGAATTGAAAAAAATTCCCTTGATAGTGGATCTCCAAGCCTATAAATATATATAATTTGATAAATAACATATTTTAAATATATATAATTTAGTTAATGTAGGATTATGTGTGATGAAATGTAAATAAAAAAAGAGTTAAGTTCAATTTTGATCCTTGAACTATGTAAATTTTAACATTTTGGTCTCTAAACTAAGGAAACTTGAAAATCGTCCATCCACTATGCATTTTCGCTTGGTTTTGGTCCCTCTCACTAACATCCATTAACTTTTTACATTAAACCCAATTAAATGAGTTGTAATATGGTCATTTTACTAGTTTTTTTTTATTTCTTGTCTTTAGAAAACCTATTAAACTCTAAGGGTTAGTTATGTAACTTTCTCTATAACACACACAAACACACCAAACTGCCAGTCATCTTCTCCATGAGGACTCCGTCGTCTTCTCCAGCAACCACTTTGATCGTCTTCTCCGACAACCACAAAAATTCTTAAATTTCTAACACATTCAAATCAAAACCCCAAATTAGGTTCAATGAACCCATTTTCTCCTTTTTCCTCCAACCTTTGATTCTACAAAATAACAAATGAAACCCCCCTTATAATTATTTCAAGATTTCTACAAATCTTCCCAAGAATTTAAGAGCATTTTTCATGAGATGACTTTCTTATTCACAGTCTCAAAATCAGTATAATACTCGTCTGTAGGCTGGATATACGACATGTTTTAATCTAGATTCAATTATTTGATATACCTATTTTAACTTTCTGTATGCTTTGTGTGTGAACAAAATGTAGTTTTTTTGATAAGTTTTAGGACTCAACGAAATACAATTTATTAGGATCACGGGTTAACTAGTTAGCATGTGCACTTTCCATCCACGAAGTTTTGCAGCAAATTGGATCCATTCCACAAACCACAACTATGTATCCTAGTGTTATACCCGTCTGTTGGTTGAATAAACAACATAAATTTAATCTATATTCAGTTATTTAAGTGGCGAGTTTTTAACTAATGACTATTTAAGTTGTTAGATTTCAGACATCTTTGACTTCACACAAAAAGTCAATTCTTACTCACAAGACAACCAAATATAGAATAAATCTAAATTTAAGTTATTTGAGTATCAATTTGAACCAAAATCCGGTTTAGCTATGGATGATAAAATAACATGATAGTAACACAAATCCTGCTAGACATCAAAACCAACAATAGACTGACCGACATAAACTAAGGAGTCGTTTACGCAATGTTTGTCCCGTAAGAGTAAACCTTTTTAACTTAATTTACCGGGTAAGATTTTAGTCCATTAAATCAGTATCGTATGCTTATGTGGAAATTTTAATTATCTTGTCTATCATACACGAGAGAAAACTAAGGATGGATCTCTGTAAAAAAAGGTTATATATAAAATATGTATGTATGTATATAGAGAAAAAAACAACATTCCTATTTGTAACACCCCAAAACCCAAACAGATAATAATAACAAAAAACCCCAATGATCTACGCAGCGAAACTATAATATTAAATATCAAAATGAGATTCATAAGTCAATTACATCAAATATAAGGTATAACTATAAGTACTAGAGGAACAAACTCCCACAGCTGAGATTTTAAAGCTAAAAGTGACCATCTAACGTCCAGGAGACTGCTACTCTAACCATGCACCTTTTCCTTTCCTTTTCTACCGCCCGATCCTCTAGCTTCCCCTGTAAAATTGTTTAGAGGTTTTGAAAACGAAGGTTAGACCATAAGGTCTACTGAATTCCCTCAAAACAGTTTTAAAACACTTCTGGCCCATTGGCCCAAATATAAACATTTAGGTTCACCGATGGTGCATTGTGAACATAGACACGGCCTGACCAGTCATCATGTTATTAGGGAAGCATGAAACAGATTCGTGCTTCACGCCACACCAAATAATTACCAAGGGCACACGCCGTCCCTTGGTATCAGTCAACTCCTAAGGGCACACCCCGTCCCTTGGTACCTATGTCCACCTTGCATCACAGCCAATCAACAATTAAAACCCATACATTACAAGCATGCTTTTAGATATACAGATGATCATCAGTTATCAATTAGCAGAATTTATCAAGCATTCTTAGTAAGCATTTCATAAAAATTTCAGTTTGCAAACATCTCAGTATCAAATCCAGTTTATAAACGTTTCGACAAGGAAACTCACCTAAGCCTAATTCCAAGTAGCTCACCAAGTCAAGCTCGCCTATGAATCAACAACCGATCTAAACACCACATAATTCTACTCAAATATTGATAAACCTTAGAGCATCTCCAACATATTCTCTATAATTTCTCTAAAATAGAGACCTAAAAGTCAAAATCTCTAAATAAAATTACATTTTACTCCAACAGATTCTCTATTTTAGAAGACTTCAACATTAATTATATTATTAAAATATTATATACTTTTATCATTCCAATGCACTTTAATTAAAAAATATATACATAAAATAATAACAAGTTAATGGTACTAGTGGAAGTGAATAAAATAATAATTTCTCTCACTTCCAACCAAGTTTTAGAGAATTCTTTAAACTTGGAGCTTTCTCTATTTTAGAGAACATTATAGAGAAGCTGTTTGAGCAATATAGAGAACAAATCACCATTTTCTCTATTTTAGAGAAGCTGTTAGAGTTGCTCTTAAGCTATAAGACCCCTAAGCACTTAGCACGGGGGTTCCGCTAAGCTCGACCAGAAGAACTCCCAAGTCCGACTCGGGGAACCGAAGTCCGACTCGGACATCCAAAGTCCGACTCGGGAAACCGGAGTCCGACTCAGGGAAAAGTCCGACTCCGGGGTTTTCAGGTTTCGAGGAGATCGAGCCTGATACCCCAAAATCCAATCCTCTAGTCCAAACAGCTCAAAACCTAAGGTTTTCTCACATTAAAACCTTATTGAATTCTCTTAATTAATCTTAATCAAAATTTCAAACCAAAGGATTAGAATCTTACCTAGAAGATCAATGAAGATGAAGAAGATGATGATGAATATGATGAAATCGATGCTGCTGCTGCTCTCCAAACACATACACACACAAAGTGATTTTCTTACCTCAAATGGATAAAACCCTAGATAATTTCCTTAAATACCAAGCCTAAGCCCAAAACTTAGTTCCTATACAATATCAATGCCTAGGTTTAAGTCTAGACACCACTTTCAGTACCTAGTTCGCTTAAACCACTGCTTTGATACCATAATGTAAGACAATATAGCTACCTTACCAAAAGTAGTCTAAATCCATAATCATAAAACTTTCCAAACTTGACACAATTAACCCCTAACTTTCAGTTTATCAAGATTTGACCCCCAAATTCAGTATTTTAACAAAACAACAAATCCTAAAATTCTGATTATTACACTATTTAATTAGGGAGGGGGTTGGGGTTGACATAGAAATAGTAAAAAATGTGAAAAAGGTTAATAGACTCCTCCTTAATCATGAAAGTGAATAGGCTAATATACTATGTATGATCTTGGTGCATGTTCCTTGTAGAAGCTTGACAATCCTTCATAATGTATCCTCTATACAATTGCGTCCATTGTACCTAAAAATATAATCATGTTACCTTAAATAAAATCCAAGTTGAAGAAGACAAACAACTTAAATACATGAAAATCTCAGTGAATTGTATGTAATGGTTTCTAGCTCTTGCTTGAAGTCTTAACTGTAAATATATTATTCAACAAAAGCTATCCACAAGTGCTAACTACAAGAAAATAAATCAAAATTTCATATACAGGAAAATATGGAGTTAGCATACTCATGTGAATGCATAAGTTCAATGTCAATATATACATTCCAAGTGAAATGGCATGTTAGGAAAATATGTACTAAGGCAATAGATTTAACAAAAAATATGGCGTGTAAAACATTTTATTTGGCAACCACAATACATTTCGCTTTATTCATCGAATGAAATTTTATAACTTGTAAGCCAAAATGATTAAATGGCTGGTACTATTCATTAGGGGTGTTTGTGGTCCAATTCGGGCGGTTTAATCCCTCTGTAAATGGCAGTTTATAAAATTTTCAAACCGAGAAATTTGATATCAAGTGTCCAGGCCAAGATTCTAAATGACGTAAGGCGTGGCGTGGCGGCGAGGTCAAGCCTCAAGCCTTACGAGTTATGGCGAGGCCATGGCGTTTTTCAAAGCGTGCCCTAAGGCGGGATACACACATACATACTTGTACATAGTTATAATTGATATAAAATATATAGAACTTATAAAAATGATATCAAAAATGCAAAATCGGTATTAAATGTCATGAATATCTAGTCACTACTTTCTTTAATCCTCAAAAAGTTCATGTTCGATTATCCATGTACGAAATAGAGATTAAGCATTTACCTATTTATGGTTTTAGTCTTAATGTTTTCTTTTTATATTATTCAAGTCTTAAGTCTTATACATAGTTGTCATTAATTCCTAAAGTTATATATAAAAAATAATCTTAAGCCTTACAAAATAACTCGTTGTAACGTGCCATAACGCACCATAACGCGCCATAACGCGTTACAATGCAAGTCAAGCCTTAGAGTGGAGCCATAGGGGTTAACGTGGCGGCGACCCCAAGCCTTGACGCCATAACGCACCATAATGAGTTATTTAGAACCATGGTCTAGACTGATTAAATCGGACAACGGTATAGGCTGTTTGGGCCTCTTATGGCCTTTAGAGTATAAACATAAAAAAACAAATACAAATACAAATTTTAATTTTAAATTGAATATCTATTTTAACAAAACCAAAAGATGTCTAAGAATTATACCTGATGACAACCTCGTGCATAATTAAAGGAAGGATTGATACCTGTAGCTTTTGTGCAGAAATCCAAGAATCATGACCGATCAATATTTTACAATGCTTAGATGAATAGCTAGCCACATCTCAAATGCAGATGCAGATGCCATGGCTTGTGTCACTGGCTCCATGAGGCTAAGAGGCTCTCCCGCAACACCATCAACAGCGATACCACGAATATTACTGTATTGAGGTATGTATGTAAAGCAATGAGCATACAGAATAAATTGCCTTTCCACACATCAATCATTTGTGTACAAGTTTGTATGAATAACTATATATTGTGGACGGTCAAGGATATTTTGCAACCATTTCAAAAGTAACAACCCTTACAACCTATATCTACACCGTCCATCTTCATCTGGGAGTTTTTTTAAATGTTAAAAAAAAAAGAGTTATTAATAAGGGTATTTTAGGTATTTTATGGTTGAATAATACTTGAATTTTTTATTATTAAATAATTCCTTGAAACGTGGGAGGGAATCATTTGTTTAAATTTAATTTATGGTAGTTATGACTTCCAATGTTGCAGGGAAAGTTTACGTGGTTTTCTAAGGCTGCGTTTGGTACGTGGGACAGGACAGGACAGTACGTGACAAAACTTACTGTCCCACGTTTGGTGCAGCATGGGACAGAACAGAAATTCACTGTCCCATGTTTGGTGCAGCATGGGACAGGGACAGAACTGGGACAAGGTGGGACAGCATGGGACAAAAAGGGGGTTTTTTTTGTTCCACCAAAATAGGTGGAACAACATGGGACAGAAATGAGCCAGAAAGTAATATATTACTAATTAACACTCGTTTGCTATATAACTTAAATATTGTATTTGTTTTAGTGTTTATCATCACTAGTCGTGGACGTTTTGCCGCCACCGGTAACCACTATCGGCCACCTCCACCTCATTTTCCACTACAACAACCTCATCCACCACCTCTACAACTATGATCGATTACCTACCACCACTGTCTACCACCTCTACAGCTACCACCACCACCACCATTGGTGACCTCCACTACCATTATCCTCCATCTTCACGTTTTCCACAACCACCGACCACCACCACCATCGTCACTACTAGTGTTACCGTCGGCCAGGGGCGGATGCAATGGGTTGATAAGGGGGGGAAGGGCCCCCACTAAAGTGGGAAAAAATAGATTTTTTAAGGGTAATTTTTTTTTTTACCTTTCTACCTTACATCCCCCCACTGATTTCTTGTTAGGACCCCATCAATTAAAGAGATTTGCTTCGGAATCAACCAAAGAACCAAAAAAAACACTCTTGAAATCAACCAAAAAATCGAAAATGTTCATCGAAATTGATAAAAACTGCTTATAAAACCCTTGAAATTAACCAAAAAAACTCTAAAAATCTCTCGAAACATTATATTTAGGCTAAAAATACACCGGTAATTTTAGATACATTTAATCTACCTTAAAGGTGACCCCACTAAGAAAAAATCCTGGATCCGCCACTGCCGTCGGCCACCACCTCCACCTTTACCATCATCATCCGTTACATAAAAATCTTACACACACACACACACACACACACATATATATATATATATGTGTGTGTGTGTGTGTAGTGTAGTGTGTGTGTATGTTTATGTTTATGAAAATTGTGTAATTTTTTTTATAAGTTATATAGTTTACTGTATTTTTGTTTATTATAACTATTATGTGATATATAAAATTAGAAATAATTTTTTTGGGGAACTTGTCTAGTTCTGTCCAGTCCAGTCCTAGGCGTACCAAACACAAGACAGACATTTGTTTTGTCCAGTCCAGTCCTGTCCCGTCCTGTCCCGTCCAGTCCCGTCCTACTCTCTTGTCCTGTCCAGTACTGTCCAGTTCTGTACGGTCCAGTCCTGTCCCATCATGTCTGCGTACCAAACGCTACCTAATGGTTTACTTGCCGTTAAAAAACTTCTGCTTTTAGTTGTCGATTTTTTAATTCTAGTCTTTTGATCGGACGATGAACATGGGTTCGTCGGATGTTAGTTGTAACACCCCAAAAACCTTAAGTGTTTAAATCGTTACCTTTATTTGTTGTTGTTGTGGTTGATGTATTTTTATTAATTAGGAAGTGTTGTGGGCTTTGGTTTAGGAGTGGGCTTAGTCTAAAAGAGAGGCTCGGCCCGGGTTTATAAATACCCCCAATTCTCCTAATTAATCCTCATAATCTCATTCTTTTCCTTGGAGAGAAAGAGAGAGAGAGAGAGAGAAACCGAGAGAGAGACAAATCGAAAGAGAGAGAGACAAAGGGAGATCGATTTATAAGAGGTTGATCGAGGGTTGAATTCGAGTTCCGATCGCATAAGGTAAGGTTTCTAATCGCATAAGGTAAGGTTTCTAATCCCGTTGTTAATCGATTTCGTAAGTTAGGGTTTTGATTTGTTGATGTTTTGAGATTGTTTATGGTTGGGTTTTCGATGTAAATAGAATCTAGGACTAAGTATTGTTGGGGTTTTGCTTTGAAATCGATTATAGTGAGTTGGGGTTAAATTTTCGAAATTGCTGTCAGGATTGCGCAGCCGTAGGAGATCGGCTCGTTCTCCCTCGTTAACCGTCGGATCGTCGTGAAATTTGGACAGCGGCTTCACCACTCATTGTTCTTCAATCTGACCGGAGGGATCGAGCATCGGAGGCTCCAGTAAGGAGCAGCAACTGGTCGAAGTTGGCTGATTTTCCAGGAAAGCGAATTCGGTAATTTGGGGATTTAAGCGGTGTGTGTAAGCGATTCTTGAAGGCAAACGACAAAGAATCAAGTGTGGTTTGTTAATAGATCTCGAGGTATGAATTCTAAACCCCCTTTAATTGTTTGATGGTGTAGTCATCACGTTTTGGGTCAAGTATGAGAGTTAGGGTTAAGTTTTGTGGGGGATAATTGCATGAACACCGATTTGGGTGTAATTGATTAGTGTTTTGGTGTAATTAATGTCATGTGATTGTGTATAATAGTTATGGGATGTTGTATGAACTTGATTTCGATGGTTCTGGTCGAAATTGGAGTTGTAGGTAAAAACCCTCATTGGTAGTCGCAACCTGCGACTTCCGTTTGAGTCCGTTTTAAACTGTTTGGTCGAGGTAGTTTATGGGACTTCTTAGGGACTTGTTTAGGCTTCTTTTGGGACTGATTAAAGGCGCTAATTTTTAGCTGTAATCATTACGGATACAGGTTTCGGTTAGAGGGATCGGGCTAGTTTCGTGCGTTGGTTATCGCTGCGATCCAGGTGAGTTACACTGTGCTTGTTTTATATTGTTTCGTGTGTATTTATGCATGATTGTGTGTGAAGGGAACCAAATGCCCTTGATGAGTTGTGGGGGCAGATCCGTGTCCTAAGCAAGCAGAAATTTTTATTCTCATAAGAATGGTGTATTATTTGGTTGAGTCACTTTTATAACTGTGAGTGGGTTATACGTGCATTGTGTTATAATGTATAAATATATATATATATATAGATGCATGATGATGTGAATCGATGGGCCGGGTCGTGGGACGATCCGAAGAGCGAGTAATCGCTAAGGCCGGGTCGTGGGGCGACTCGAAGAGTGGGTAACCACTAGGGCCGGGTCGTGGGACGATCCGAAGAGTGGTAACCACTAAGGCCGGGTCGTGGGACGATCCGAAGAGTGGGTAACCACTAAGGCCGGATTGCGGGGCGATCCGAAGAGCGGGAAACCGTTAAGATGTGGATATGATGTGATTGGTATATGTGATTGTGATGGCACCGGTTGTGGTATGTGCCCGCGTGGCAGTATGAAATAGGCATAGTCCTAGCTCACTAAGCGTTTTCGCTTACCCTATCGTTGTTTACTTTGTTTTTCAGGTTCTGGTTTGGAAGTGGATAAGGGCAAGGCCCCATCTTGATTTTCCTGTGGATGACGGTTCTAGCGACACCTTGGCATTTATTTGTGGGTTTTTATTTTATAGTTAAATGGGATTTTTAGTTACTTATTTTTAGTTGGCATTTATTGAGCCGGTTCGCCGTGAAAACGTATTTATTTCGTAATAAATTCATTTAATAAATTCTTTTTATTTAAAACCTTTAAAAAAATCCCGTTTTTGAAAATTGGATGTTACAACTTGGTATCAGAGCCTAGGTTTAAGAGAATCAGCATACACACTTGCGAGTGTGTGTGTGGTTGGACTTAAACTAGGAGATTTTGGGAAAAAGAAAATGGTCAAGGGTCGGAACTGTCAACGAAACTTCAAGGTGGGGGTGAGTAGCACTATCTGTATTTGATTATTTTGTGCCATCAAAGTGATTATGTGTTAACGTTTGAGTTGTGATTTTTGGCAACTCCTCTTGGGGTATGTTGGTAATTTATGTATGTGGACTACCTACTTAGTCGATAGGATTGAGATTGATTTAGGATGGTATCAACCTCAAATGTAAACACCTCGAGAAGTCGGTAAGGGGTTACTAGGCATGTTCTTGTTTGATTGTTGTCTAGTGATCTCAAGCCGGTTATCGATTTTTGGTTGGTTATAGCAGTACGGGCCCAAATAATAGTACTACTATAAACCCCGGTGTAGATTTGAATTTGATTAAATCTTGGGAATCTCAATTTGATTGACGACAGTTAGGGAACCGATGAATGCTTGAGCTGTAAATAAAATTGGATGAGGTTATTTGTTGCTTATGATACTGCATGAGAATGATTGTTTGAAGTTTAAACGTATGTGTTATACACTTATATGTGTGGGGGCGTGATCTAGTCGTTAGGATAGCATGTGCACTAATGACTATTGTTAAGTACCTGCGTGAGCTTTAGCTATGATTAAAGGATGGTGTAGTAGGACACTCTAGACGTGGATAGTAGAATGACCTCAAGTAGTACTATTCCTAAATTACTTTGTTAAACGTTTAGAAGGGTGACTTTAGGAACACTCAACTGGTGAGAGTTGTTTAGACTGCTTATTTACACTCGGTGGATTAAGAGCACCAGTACGGATTCCTTGTTTCTTCGTTACATATATTCGTTTGCTAAATTTCCGTGCGTTTATTTGATACGTGTACGGACTCCTTATGTTTTCATTCGTGTCATTCGATCTATTCGTTCATGCTTAATGTGCTTTTGTTGATCAAGGTTATTGAGTGTTTCCATTAATTTAGTTGTTCGTTTGGTTGGACGCCTTCTTTCGAGCTTACATATAGAAACATGATATTATAGTTATAAGCTGCTGGAAATTTTTCTGAAAATTTTGTGTTGCTTGTAAAAATCATAATTAATCGCTCGTTTATCGGATTACTTCATACGATATATGTTTGGAAACCCCCAGCAGTGTACTATAAATTATTGTCACACGAACAACCTGTAATTTTTATGCTAAAGTGTCCAAAATCTGAGTTTCCCGAAACAACTCCTGTTTTAGACGAAAATAGCACAACCATTTTCAAAAATTCGCACAAGACTCGTTTTAAACCCGATTCAGTCCATTCTTGATTCGTTGGAATCCTAAGACGCTGATATAAAACTTTCATTTAGGTATGTTTTTCTAAAGCCTATTGTAAAAATATTAAACTATTCGATCTCTAAGCATGTTGAATGCTAAAAAAATTGTACGTCTCGATTTCTAAAAGGCGTGTCATAGTTTTTGTCCGGATTTGATTCTTGACAGGATGTCGAGGCATCCTGAGGTTTTAGAAAAGGGTTGGTTGTGTGGTTTGGGTTCACTATGGGTTGAGTTTAGCCTATAGAGTTGGTTTGAAGTCGGATTGCGTTGTAGGTTAGTTAAGCCTGTAGACCTGTAGAGTCAGTGTGGAGAGCAGTAGGCTCCTTAGAACACTCAGTCGGTTGACTATGATCCTAGAGCAGTACAGTTGAGAATGCGTTAGTGCATGTCGTAAGGCATGGTTCTAGGTGAATATGTTGTTGGATATAGTTTTTAGCGGTCAATAGAGGGAGGGGGTTTTACCTAGAGACAGTAAGCACTGACTCAAGGATAGATGTTTATGTTAAGGTTGGAGAGACACTCCAGCAGTTGTGGTTAGGTTAGACTCTTTAGTTGGAGAGAGAGATGTTGTCGGATGATAGACCTGAAGATCGAGACAGATCTAGCGGTTAGGAATCTGGAGGCCAAGGTCTGTAGCAGAGGCGGGACCGAAGACGTAGTTACGTTGACGTCGAAGCATTCCCAATGCCCTGCCTAAGGGAAAGAAGGACTGGTGATTGTCTACGTGCTAAATACCAGGAGCGGAGGACGCTCCCTACGCCAATATGGGTTTTGAAGGTAGTTGTTAATTCTTCTTGGAAGAATAGATAGGGATAAGAGGAGCTTGGAGTCGCGTTTGGATGGGTTAGCATCCTCGACTCGAGGTTATTCTAGGTGGCTGCTTAGAGAGCAGTGTTTGTCGTTTATAGAGTTTATAGCCGAGAAAATCAAGGAGGCCAGTTGGTTCGTACCCAAGGCCCAAGTGGGGGAGGGATAGTTGGTCGTGTACGGCGAAAGAGAGCGAACCAAGACGGCGTTCTGTTCGGTCGCGTTAAGGAGACGGTACCTGTCGCGTGATTGCACGGGTTATTTAGCTTACGCCTTAAGCAATCAGTCGAGAGGAAGTATCGGTAGTCAGTGAACCTTCGGGCGTGCTTTCGGGAGATCTATCGGGACTCCGACCGATAGACATGTTGAGATTAGGTTCGACTTGATGCTCGGATTAGCATCAGTTGCGGGACCCCAGTCGTTTAGCATCACTTGAGCTTTAAGAACTAGCGGGCTGCTTAAGTCTTCCGGGGAGAAAGGTTACCCATTGAGTAGTTAGTTTCGGGGTTCGCCATCTAAGGGTCGTGGAGAAGAAGAACAGGGGTCATCGCATGGGTAGTGGTTAGCAAAAACTTACTCGGGTTATCACTAGGAGTAGGTATCCCTTACCTAAAAATGGTGACTTGTTGAGCAGCGTTCGGAAGCGGCGTGGTTTAGAGTTTGGTTCTTGTCGAGTTAGCACCAGCTGAGGTGAAGGAGGGACATCCACAATGCAGCGTTCAGAGTCAGATGCGGGATGTGAGTTCTTAGTGAGGTTTTCCGGCCTCGCTGCTGCCCAGCTACATTGGTGGTTTGATGAACCGAGTCTATAGGCAGACGCTTGATAGGACGGTGTTAGTTTTTCGAATGTTATTGTAGGAAAGCGTGGAACGGATGCTCGTTCGTACGAAGTTGTTGATGTTACAGTATTTGAAGTTGGAGGAAGTTAGGTACAGGGGATTTGTGGAGGTCGAGTTGTGATCCAGACTAGTCTTACTTGACGCTTGTGTTTCCTACACTGGTGGTTACACTCGTAGGCTTCAAGGGTCGAGTGGGGACTGTCGGGATAAGGTGTTTGGGGTGCAGAACAGCAATCGGCATTCGAGATTTGCAGCGAAGTTGTGTGAGACGTTGATTTGATGCCTTCCGGGGGCGTCAAGGAGATGATGGGCATTGCGATGCATCACTTTTTGGTTGGGTAGTGTTGTTACGTAGATGTATAGGGATCGGAAGACCGATTACTGGTGGTCGGAAATGAAGCGCGATGTGGCCGATATGTAGAGTCGTGTTCGACCAGTCTGAAGGTCAGGGCCGAGCATCAAAAGCTTTACGGCAAGATACAGACTCATAATACGTTTCACGTGACTCAGTTACGTAAGTGCCTCGGAAATTAAACAGCACATGTACTGTTGGACGAAATTCAGGTGGAGTAGAGCCTGAGCTACGTAGAAAGTCCGATAGCGATGCTGAGGTTGAGGAATAAGAAGAGTAGTACTGAGAAGGTTCAGGGGCAACTTAGAAAAGAATCTGAATGGATTCGGGAGCAGGAAGCTGAGATGCTGGAGAAGTACCGGGACTTTTCGCAGATTGATTTCGGGGACGAAATCCTTGTAAGTGGGGGAGAGTTGTAACACCCCAAAAACCTTAAGTGTTTAAATCGTTACCTTTATTTGTTGTTGTGGTTGATGTATTTTTATTAATTAGGAAGTGTTGTGGGCTTTGGTTTAGGAGTGGGCTTAGTCTAAAAGAGAGGCTCGGCCCGGGTTTATAAATACCCCCAATTCTCCTAATTAATCCTCATAATCTCATTCTTTTCCTTGGAGAGAAAGAGAGAGAGAGAGAGAGAGAGAGAGAGAGAGAGAGAGAGAGAGAGAGAGAGAGAGAGAGAGAGAGAGAGAGAGAGAGAGAAACCGAGAGAGAGAGAAATCGAAAGAGAGAGAGACAAAGGGAGATCGATTTATAAGAGGTTGATCGAGGGTTGAATTCGAGTTCCGATCGCATAAGGTATGGTTTCTAATCCCGTTGTTAATCGATTTCGTAAGTTAGGGTTTTGATTTGTTGATGTTTTGAGATTGTTTATGGTTGGGTTTTCGATGTAATCTAGGACTAAGTATTGTTGGGGTTTTGCTTTGAAATCGATTATAGTGAGTTGGGGTTAAATTTTCGAAATTGCTGTCAGGATTGCGCAGCCGTAGGAGATCGGCTCGTTCTCCCTCGTTAACCGTCGGATCGTCGTGAAATTTGGACAGCGGCTTCACCACTCATTGTTCTTCAATCTGACCGGAGGGATCGAGCATCGGAGGCTCCAGTAAGGAGCAGCAACTGGTCGAAGTTGGCTGATTTTCCAGGAAAGCGAATTCGGTAATTTGGGGATTTAAGCGGTGTGTGTAAGCGATTCTTGAAGGCAAACGACAAAGAATCAAGTGTGGTTTGTTAATAGATCTCAAGGTATGAATTCTAAACCCCCCTTTAATTGTTTGATGGTGTAGTCATCACGTTTTGGGTCAAGTATGAGAGTTAGGGTTAAGTTTTGTGGGGGATAATTGCATGAACACCGATTTGGGTGTAATTGATTAGTGTTTTGGTGTAATTAATGTCATGTGATTGTGTATAATAGTTTGGGATGTTGTATGAACTTGATTTCGATGGTTCTGGTCGAAATTGGAGTTGTAGGTAAAAACCCTCATTGGTAGTCGCAACCTGCGACTTCCGTTTGAGTCCGTTTTAAACTGTTTGGTCGAGGTAGTTTATGGGACTTCTTAGGGACTTGTTTTGGCTTCTTTTAGGACTGATTAAAGGCCCTAATTTTTAGCTGTAATCATTACGGATACAGGTTTCGGTTAGAGGGATCGGGCTAGTTTCGTGCGTTGGTTATCGCTGCGATCCAGGTGAGTTACACTGTGCTTGTTTTATATTGTTTCGTGTGTATTTATGCATGATTGTGTGTGAAGGGAACCAAATGCCCTTGATGAGTTGTGGGGGCAGATCCGTGTCCTAAGCAAGCAGAAATTTATATTCTCATAAGAATGGTGTATTATTTGGTTGAGTCACTTTTATAATTGTGAGTGGGTTATACGTGCATTGTGTTATAATGTATAAATATATATATATATATATATAGATGCATGATGATGTGAATCGATGGGCCGGGTCGTGGGACGATCCGCAGAGCGAGTAATCGCTAAGGCCAGGTCGTGGGACGACTCGAAGAGTGGGTAACCACTAGGGCCGGGTCGTGGGACGACTCGAAGAGTGGGTAACCACTAGGGCCGGGTCGTGGGACGATCCGAAGAGTGGGTAACCACTAAGGCCGGGTCGTGGGACGATCCGAAGAGTGGGTAACCACTAAGGCCGGATTGCGGGGCGATCCGAAGAGCGGGAAACCGTTAAGATGTGGATATGATGTGATTGGTATATGTGATTGTGATGGCACCGGTTGTGGTATGTGCCCGCGTGGCAGTATGAAATAGGCATAGTCCTAGCTCACTAAGCGTTTTCGCTTACCCTATCGTTGTTTACTTTTTTTTTCAGGTTCTGGTTTGGAAGTGGATAAGGGCAAGGCCCCATCTTGATTTTCCTGTGGATGACGGTTCTAGCGACACCTTGGCATTTATTTGTGGGTTTTTATTTTATAGTTAAATGGGATTTTTAGTTACTTATTTTTAGTTGGCATTTATTGAGCCGGTTCGCCGTGAAAACGTATTTATTTCGTAATAAATTCATTTAATAAATTCTTTTTATTTAAAACCTTTAAAAAAATCCCGTTTTTGAAAATTGGATGTTACATTAGTAACATTGTGTTTTCAAGCCAAGTTTATGAGTTTGGGTCATCATCTGGAATGCAGTTGGGTGATTTGTCTCGTCGGGTTGAAGGGGCGGTTTTATGTGACGGTGTTAATGTTGATCAAGAAGAAGATGAGAACGTTTTTCTGTCCAAAGATGAAGGTAAGATGATGATCGGTTCTATTGTTTTTTGTGGCAATGTTGTTTTTGTATATGTTGAATGATTCACGCCAAATGTTGGATTGTTGGTACTTGTTATCTAGTGTTTTTAATTTTCAAAGATTTATTATTTTATGAATTTTATATTGTGCATCTGTTACGTTTTTGTTTTCATTAATGTTTTTCATTTCCAGACAACATTTCTCAAACTATGGAGGAGGATGACGAGGGATGTAAGTTCTACAAGCCTAATGTTGATGAATCAATACGACCGAAGGTTGGTGACGTTTTCCCAACCGTTGAAGCTGCAGAGAAGATGTACCGTAAGTATGCTAGTGCCGCTGGAATTGATATGCGCTTGTCAAACAAAAAAACAAACAAGTTTGGGATTACTACAACTAGGTTTTTTGTTTGTAATAAGGAGGGTCATCCTACTCCGAAATTGTACGATTCGCTAAATACGAAATCTGGGGAGCGACGTAGACGCAACTCTAATCTTAAAAGGGCGGGGTGCTGCGCATGCATGAAGGTTCATTATGTGAAGAGTATTGGTCGATACGAGGTTTATAAGTTTAATGAAGAACATAGTCATATGTTGTTTAGTGGTGATGAGATGTCATTATCTCGTTCAAATCGCGACCTTACTTTTGGTGATCAATGTAATGTTTTCAATGCGTGTGTAATGAATGTTTTCAATGGAATGTTGGTTTTTCAGGTGGAACAGTTAGAGATTACCAGAACTTCAAAAAGGATATGAATACGTTTGTTGGCAACAAGGATGCAAAAATGCTGATAAATGTGATGGTAAATCGGCAGAAAATTTCTCCACAGTTCTTTTTTGAATTCAAGTGTGATGAGACGGAGTTATTGGCAATATTTTGGGCTGATGAAGTTGCGAGAATGAATTATCGTGAATTTGGTGATGCTATATCTTTTGATGCTACTTACCGGACTCAAAAGTAATGTTTCTTTGAGCCTTTTTTTAATATGATGTTAATTATATGTTATACCATGTACTGATGTATTTTTTTTTAAAGGCATGCTATGATTTTTGTCCCGTTCGTAGCAGTTGATAACCACAAGAGGTCTGTGGTGGTTGGTTCTGCATTGATTCGGAAAGAAAATGCTGTTTACTTTACTTGGGTCTTGAAGGCGTTTGTTAGAGCGCATGGTAGCCCACCGAAGCTTGTCATCACTGACCAGTGTCCAGCTATGAAGCAAGCTATTCCTATTGCTTTCCCGAACACCATCCATCGATTGTGCTTGTGGCACATAACCAAGAATGTAAAGAAGTAGGTATTTTTTTTAATGTTTGTAGTGACCTTCATGTGTTTGATGAATTTGTGATGTATGGTGGTTATATGTTTTTTTGTTTTTCCTTTTAATGATGTAGGTTAGTGTCCATCTTGTGAAAAACACGTCGTTCGTAGCCGACTGGAATAAGATGATTTGGAATATGCACTTAGCACCTGCTGAGTTTGATAATAAGTGGCAAGAGTTCTTGGACTTGTATGGTTTAACTGGTGATTCTTGGTTCAACCACATGTATGATATTAGGGAATCTTGGATTCCGGCATTTTTCAAAGATACGCCAATGTCTGGGTTAATGAAAACAACTTCTTGGTCCGAAAGCATTAATGCATTTTTCAATGTGTTTGCTGCTTTCTGGGATGATCTGGTGTCTTTTTTGAGGTCATTTGATGTAGCTATCGAGTCTCAAAGGAATAGCCATTGTGTTGAAGAAGTGAAAACAAAATATACTGCACCACGTATGTGCTCTCCTAGTAAATTGGAGTTACATGCATCGAGGGTGTATACAAGAAAAGTTTTTTTCGAAGTTCAGAAAGAGTTGGTTAAAGCTGTGTGGTGTTGTGGATGGGATGAAATTTCAAGGGTTGATGGAAAACATGTATATGTTGTAACTCACAAGAACAAGTCATTTGAAGTCATTGCAAAGTATACGGTAGGTAAAAATCATCGGTATCTTAGTGGATATATATATTTTTTCTGTATTTATTTGTAAATGTTTCATTATTCATATGTGAATGTGTAAGTTGTTTTCTTCTTGTATGAAAAAGGTGGTGCAGGATAAAGAAAGTATGACAGTGGATTGTAGCTGTAATTTATTTGTTCGTAACGGAATATTATGTCGACATGCGCTGAAGGTTCTACTTAATGATCATGTAGACCGTATCCCTGATAAGTATATCTTGCGTAGATGGAGACGTGATCTTATTCCACAACAGTGGTTACCCGCAAGAGTTAGATATGGTGAAGTTGACGTTGAAAAGGAAAGGTTGATGGCGAGAGCATTTGCTGCAGTGGATCGTATGATAGGCCGTGTTCATAATGAGAAGGATGTGTTACAGCGTGTCGTTGAGAAATTGGAAAAGATGGATGAAGAGCTTGATGAGGTTGTTCCTCTCAAATCGTCGCGTGAAAGAAAGAAGGAAGCGATACGTGAGTTTGTTGGAGTTCCTGAGTCAGATGATAATGATATTCTTCCGCCTTCTGGTATATGTAACAAGGGATGTGGAAGAGGGAAGAGGCTCAAGGGTGTTCGTGAGATGAAGGAAGAAGAAGCAAAGAAATCTAAAAGGTTGTGTCGGACATGTAATGACTTTGTTAGGCATGACTCTCGTAACTGCCCTATGCGTTGAAGGTCATCGTATATCTGGGTTTCACTTCTGTTTTGGTAGCTGGAAGTTTTCCTATAAATGTTTTTTTTTTCATATTGGGTAAATTGTTATTCGGTGAACTATGAACTACTTAACTGGTTAATTTTCTTATTATTTTGTTTAAGAATTATGTTAGGATTTATTTAATTTGTTTTTGAGTTGATGATGGGTTTTTGATTTATTTAAATTGCATGAATCGATAGTGTGTTTGAGTGGAAGGAGGATGAAGTACATGTACTTGTTGAAGTTTTTTACAAATATGAAGTTGATGTATTATTTGATCAAATAGTAGTTAAAAAAAATATCCTTAAAAAGAAATGTATTATTTGATCAAATGTATTATTTGTTCAAATGTATTATTTGATCAAATGTATTTTATCTCGTATTTGATCAAATGTATTATTTGATCAAATGCAGATGGAATGTGTTAAAAAATTTATATTGGAATTTCTTTTATTGTCGATGAATCATAGAATTCAGTTAACATATTTTTTTGATGATTTGAGATTTTCTTGGTACCGAAATGTAGGTTCGTAAGTTGTGTGATAAATATGTTCATTGGGATTCGATACAGTATTTTAGTAAAAAAATTATTTACATTTTTTAAGCAGGCAATGAATTTGGGTTCATGTTGATTCATTGAAGATGATTGAATTGTCCCTTGTTTTTGAAAAATAAGTTTATAATCAATGTGATAAATTTGTAAGTAACAAAATGACGCAAGTTTTTAGATGAAATTTGTTGTTTATCGAAAGTGATAAAATTCAACTGTTAGATGAACAATTTTCTTATTGGTAAGTAAAAATATTACGTTGTGTATATCCACAGAAACACATAGAAAATACTAATACTATTACGTTCAAACGTTCCAAACTGATGAAATACGAGATAAAATATCCTTAAAAAGAAAGCAAACCAAATTCATCCTACTAGATTGAAAACAACAAAAAGCATCAAACTAAAAGTATCAAACCTATTGACATTAAGTTGAAACAACCAACTGAATATGCATTAAAGCGGGAGCCTGTCAGTTTGTGTTTCATATGCGGCTGCACTGAGCTGAATGCGAATCTTCTCCTCAAGAGTAAACCACTTGTCCATCTCTTTTGTCACAAAAATCTTTCTCTTGTTGCAGCCACTTTGCAGAAGTTTGGTTGTGATCTTCATTCTTAGATCTGCAAGTTGAGAGTCTTGGGTTGATCCTTCGCTTCCTATCCCTATTCTCCATCCTCGTGTGTTGCCCATGTAACACTCCATATGTCGCATAGTAAACAAACCATAGTCTTGAAAGTTTGACCGTGTCTGCCAATCCATCTCCGGTCGTTCCTGTCCCACTCCATCCAAAATGTTTCTCGCTTGGTGTCCAACAGTGGTCAGATGCTTGATCATTAGCATTTGCTGTTTAAGTGTTGTCATAGGTTGTTATTGCAAATTCAAGTATAAGTTAGACTAAGAAAAGTATCATGTTTAGTAGGCAATTACCAGAACATCAGTTACGTTTTTGTAATAATGCATCGTGGTGTCATTATCCGTTGGTGCAGCATATTTGTTGTCCAAAATAACAACTGAGGGTTTCTTCAAATTGAAGACGACGACGTACCAGTGCGTCGAGCAGACTATCGGGAAGAAAACCTGTTGATTTTAGGTGTTAATGCAGTTAGTAAATAGTGATTTACAATGTAATATTTTATATTTGTTGAAATGTTTGATTTTTATTTATACCAAATCTATGTCTTTCATTCGAACAATGTCCATACGATTGTTTGTTGATGCTGCAAGGTTTCTTCTAAATAGTGCGTACTGTCTGTTGATGTTTGTTGTCTTTGTTCGCAACCTCGAATCCATCTGCAGAAGGTAATGTTTTCGTTTAATATAAATAGGGTGTGTAGTTGTTTGTAAATAAATTTGAGTTATTGTTGTTGATGATAGTGGACATACCATGACATTTGTTTTGAAGAAGTATCAGCGCGGTGACTCTCTACTTCGTAGTCGCTCATCATAGTTTAAGACGCACGCCCATGCATCTAGAAATCTGTGTGTTAGAATAGCTTTTGCTGCCAAGCTCTCGAGATGCAGACGTGTTATCTTTATGCCGTCTTCCGACTCGAAAACATAGTCAATGTCAATTTAAATAGGGTTGTCCAAAGGCCATATTCAGTTCACTTATAAAAAGTTGATAATTTATTATGTAGAATGGTTTGTGTATTACCTGGTTAAACCAAAGTTAGACAACGACCATTCTGTAACTCGTCTGTCTTCCGTAGTTATGTGCAAGTCTACTGATCGTATGACGAATGGGGATCGAAGATGGTCTCCCAACTTTGGTTCTCTTTTTGATTCATGCTTTGGGTTCTTGTTTGGTTCGTCTGCAACCCGCTTTCCGTTGTCAACACAAGTAGAGGATGTTGGTTTTGGTGGTGGTGAATGTATATCTGCTGTTTTCTCTTTCATTGGTGATATTCCCAAGTCAAATTTTGGGAAGTCATCATCATTTGTTGTGTTTGCTGTAGAAGTTGATGCATTCACAGTTGGCAGGGTAGCTTCTGTGAGTTCTAATTTTTTTTTTGGCTTTTGAAGCTTGTATTATCTTCTTTGTGGATTTCTCTATCTCCTCAATAAACTCAGGACTGTAATATAGAGGTGTCAATGTGGACGGGTGGCGATAGATTGGCAACTCGTCTACTTCATGCATTGGATGCTCTATTACGTTGGCACGTGATGCAGATGCTCCATCCTGTGGTTGATCATGATGTTTGCTTGTTCCTCCTTCATGACGATTGATGTTGAATACCGTCTCGTAATGCTTTAGGAATCTCAGAAACACTGGATCTTCTGGGTATTTTGAAAAGGCGGCCTGAAGAGTTTTTTCCACAAAGTACTTAGCTTTCACCAGAAGTTTCATGTTTTGGTCAACATGTTGAATATACTCTTGCATTCGTTAACAAGTTGTTGAGAAATTTATTTGTGTATATTTTGTGTTAGTTTACAATAAAAATAATAGGTTATTTACCTTTCTCCCTAGCTCTTTTGGAGGTGTTGTTGGTGTGTTTGGTGCTGTACGTTCCTGTTTCACAATTGATGATATGCATCCAAGCCTAACAGGCAGCAAACCGAAACCCCCCTCTGCTATCTCGATGGTTTCTCTTTTACGCAGTAGTCCTATGTTCCAAGCTGATATGGCATGTTTTTTCTGTTGGACCTTTACCGTTGGGTTATCGTTTATTCAACATACAGTAACTTGCATTTAAACAATCGTGTGAAAGTGTCAGCGTAGAGAAATAAAAATTAAAGTTACGTATACAATGTTAAATTGATGATATGTTTTTTAGTAGGAGAAGCAAGAATTTTTTCGAATTCATTACCGTTATGTATGTCAGTGGTCCGGCAAAGAAGCAGTAGGTGTTGTTCCTATTCCATCGTTGTTTGCTTTGCCTTACTTTGTCATATATGAATTTGCACCAATCGATGTGTGGGATCATGTCTTCATTTTTTATTTTTGATATGAAGTTGATATTGCAGGTCCCATTGGTGGTGCATTCTGCGATTAAGTTGACAAACAGAACCAATGAATTCATTTTGAACATGAATCCAGCGTCATTAGTACTGAGAATCAGTTTCATGACATCAGTAGGTCTTATCTTGGGTTTATCAAACTGGTCTTTCCACTGCTCTGTGGTGATTTGGTTTTCATGAACATCATTTTGTTCATCTAAATCTACTCCTCCAGATCGTAGGCCCATAAGCTTTTGAATGGATTGTCTGCTTATTGGGATGCTACCATTACTTACCTCCAGTATCATCTTTTTGGTATTCAATATGTCAACCACATAAAATCCTAACTTAGATGGCACACCATCAATGGTCATCTTTGCTATCGACTCCAATCCCATATCACAGTGATAACACCAAAATTATACATGTTTTGGTTGCGCGTAATCGTATGACTTTACCCCATTTCTCACCCGTTTATGATCATTTCATGCACTAAAAGAGCTTATTATTGTTTGTGAAGGATTTGGAGGCCATGGAACGGAAAAGTATGAAAAAAGGCGAGAAAACGTGAAAAATGCACAAAGTCAACACAGAAGACACTTGGCGATCGCGAAATCCTTAACCTGGCGCCGCCAAGTTCGACTGAATTGAAGATCATAGTTTGACCTAAGTGTCTGGCGTCGCCAAACTGGCAGCTTGGCGATCGCCAGATGACCCCTGGGCGTTTTCCTGTAAATATCAGCCTCCTCCTTCAGTTCTAAACATGTCCGATACACGAGGGAAGTACAGAGAAACGAGAGTGAGAGTACGAAAGGTGCCGATACGCTGCGGAAGTCGATATTCGATCATCTATCGTTGTATTGTCGGTATCATGTCGATGTCTACTTTTGTTTGTGTTTATGTTTTTATTATGATTAGTGAGTAGTTTTATTAGTAGTGCTTGCCATGGTCGATGAACCTTTATGGATGATACTTTATGATTAATATTTACTGGTTTGTTTTGATTAATTGAATGTCTTTTATGGTTCTTTTCTAATTAATACTGTTGTGGCAATTTGAATTCAATTGGTTGGGTGTATTTGTTAGACCAAAGCAGATAGACTCCGCAAGGATAATCAACCTACCTTAGCCTGACTTGGACCAAAAGGTTATGTTAAGGGGTTACTTGGACCAATAGTGACCAGATAGTAAAAGAGCCATTGCAATATTGATTAGGAAGGGTTTACCGATTCTAGATTGTGGACCAAACGATTTAGGATTGGAATTAGGAGGACCGTATCCTAGTTTCTCACCATAATTTGCACATGCTAGGGTGTCCCAGACTTAAATTCCTACAATAGTCAAGACAACCAAACCTTCGACCTATTCATATCATCCATATTGGGGATTCACTTTACCATGATGAGTACTTCTGTTTTTCTTTATTATAACCTTAAATCAGTATTTTAATTGCTTTCTTAGTTTTTTACCTAGTTAATTGTCGTTTTAAGTATTCAAACCTTTTTCATACAAAACCCCCCTTTTTAGGTTAATTAAACCAATTCAGACTTTAGTCTACGATAACTTGACCGTTCCCAGTGGTAGATACGATACCTGGACTTTCCTACACTATATTACTCACGATCAGGTACGCTTGCCTGTATATGTGGTAAGACGGTGGCTAGGCATTAGAGGTTAAAACTTGTTACGCTTTTTATATACGATAATTACCGCATCAAGTTTTTGGCGCCGTTGCCGGGGAACGGTAGTTGTTAGATTTTAGTCTTTATTAGTTTTGTTAACCGATCCTTGTGAGGGATTCTTTCTCTTGCAAGTTTTTCGCTTTCTAGTTTAATTAATTATTTTTATTTTTATTTTATTTTGTCTCTTTGTTTCCCGCAAGTTGCCCGTAACCGTTTGTTGTGAATTCAGTCACGGCAGACTTGTTAGAGCCATTTGAGGAGCCGGAGAGAGAGTTCAGAAAAAGAAACAAAAAGAAATCAAAAGCAAACAAAGTTCGCCCGAGAGCTTTGATTTTTGAGATGGGAGACGAAGCACCAATGTGGACCGCCAGGAGAGCCGCTCCAACTGTACCCACCAATCCAATCACGAAGCCAGGCCTAAACAAGGAAATCCCAAGGAAGCTCCTACACATGATCAAGGACCTTACCTTCGACGGGAAAAACGATAGCAATCCTATCGTTCACATGGAAAACTTCGTGGACATTTGTGATCTGTTCAAAACAGAGGAAGGCCGGGATGATGCGATTCGTCTTCGGGTCTTTCCTCTAACGCTTACCGGAGAAGCTAGGGCTTGGTTACGATCCTTAGAGCCGAGCTCAATCACTACATGGGAAGGACTTCGTTCAAAGTTCCTTTCCCGATTCTTTCCACCATCCAAGATCGACAAATTGAGAGCCGAGATCCGATCCTTCCAACAACAAGATGGGGAAACCATATCCGAAGCATGGGAACGTTTCAAGCACCTCCTAAACTCGTGCCCGAGTCACGAGTTGAATAAGAGTGAACAGGTTCAAACTTTCTATAGTGGACTTGCTTATTCCTCACGAGCTACTTTGGATTCATCTGCAGGTGGTGTCTTCATGTACAAAACGCCCACAGAAGGTTACAAGCTCCTCGAAGACATGCTCATACATAACATAGATTGGAGGACGGACAAGCGTTTGCAAATCCCGAGGATGGCCGGAAAGATCTCTACCGACTTCGATCCATCTGATGAATTAGCCGCTATGAAAAACCAACAGGTAAAGTTTGAACGCAAAATCGAAGAACTAATTAAATCTGTTCATGCTTTGCAGGTTGGATGCGAGGAGTGCAATGGACCGCATTTGACGAAGGATTGCCCGAACAAACCAATGATGACACCCGAGGAGGTGAACTATATCAACCGAGGCGATTACCAAGGGAGGTGGAACAACAACTGTAATTTCATCCCTAGACCTCCCGGTTTCTTTGCACCAACTCAACAGAACCAAAGATCGGATGGAGAGCCACGTGTTTCTATCGAAGATCGGATTATCCAATTCATGGATGCGCAAAAGAAACTAAACGATGAAGTGGGTTCATACCTACGTAATCACCAAAGTACCATCCAGAATTTGGAATTGCAGGTTGGACGTGTTTCGCAAATGCTAAGTGAAAGGACGCAAGGAGAATTGCCAACGCAAACACAAGTCAACCCAAAGGTGGAGAATGTGAAGCCAATGCTCATGATAAACGGAGAGCCGTCAAAAAGAAGTGGACGGACATCTACACAAAGAAGTACGTGGAAACCGAGAGTGAAAGTGAGCCCGATTATGCCACGGATTACGATTCGGAGGGGTTCACCGTGCCATTCGAACACCTAAGACTCAAGGTACCCGAAGCTTCAAGTGATGATGATGATGAGGAAGATGGAAAGCAAGGCGGATACGCGAAGTTCTTGATCCCGAAGAAAGAAGATAAAGGCAAGGAGAAAGAGAAGGAGAAAGAAAAGGAGAAAGCACCGGAGGATGATCTCATCTACATCGCACCAATCAAGCATGATCCAAGGAGTTACAACTTACCTATTTCTTGTCATAAATTTAGTGGTCTTGCTTTGGTTGATTCAGGTGCCGCTCTTAATATGATGCCTGTTGGTTATTGCAGGAAAATGGGAGTCAAGAAGATCGTGCCAACGAACTATCAATACCGGGGAGTGAACGGTTACATGACAACACCGTTAGGAATAGCGGAAGGAGTCCCGATTCGTATTGGCAAATTCGTATACTATACGGACTTCGTCATAGCTAACCTTCCACAGAACACGGAGATCCCGATTATCCTCGGGAGGTCTTTCTTGCACACCGCTCAAGTAAATACCGATATGCGAAATCAAGTCACGAGCTTAGGCTATGGAGACAATCGGATTTACTTTGATCCTAACGGAGAGCCGGTTAGACACCTCGATGAACCTTATGACGATCCTTCTCTGGCCTACTACAAGAACACGAACCGTCCGCTACTCCCGCATGAGCTTGGAAAGAAAACGGAGGATTATTCAAACCCGATGCATCAAAAGAATCAAAAACTCAAGGAATCGGGATCCTCAAAGAAAGATCACAGAAAGAAGAAGGGCTCGTCATCCCGACGTGCCAAGAAATGAGCTGAAAGTGGGGTCGAGCTCTAGACCCGTCCAAAAATGAAGCGCTTCTCGGGAGGCAACCCGAGCTTTTCCGTTTTCTTTCGTTTTTATTGATTTTCGTGTGTGTTTTTTATTAATGTTTTCATTTGATATTGCTTAGGTAACCATACGGAGGGGATAGAAACCAGATTCGAGCGAAATCGGAATGCGATGCAGATTTTCAAAAGTTGGAAACAGTGGGCATTTGGCGATCGCCAGATTCCACATCTGGCGACGCGAAGTGGGTAAGCCACAATAACAGGTAAAAATTTCGAACCTCGCGACGCGAAGAGGGCCGTTTGGCGACGCTAAACTTTTAAAAATTAGGGTATTCTGAAAATTGCCTGTTTGGCGACGCGAAACCATGGGTTTCGCGACGCGAAGTCGGGACAGACGATTTTTAAACCTTCTTTTTCTCACTTTTCACAAACACAAACCTAATTCCTCTTAGGCGCCGCCAAACCCTCTCACGTTCTTGCGAAATTCAACCTTCTTGAGCTTCAATTTCATCTTTCAACATGAACAAGGTACGTTTCCTAACTTTAATTTCGTAAGGATTGCTTGATTTGGTAATTGGAGATCTTGTTTTGGGTATCATTGGTGTTTGTTTGTTTAAATGGAATTAACATTATTCTTGATACACCATTTATTGTTTAGAGCTTATAGATGAATGCATACCCTATATTGTGATTGAAATCTTGTTTCTTGCATGCTATTTGATAGATTAATCTAGTGATTGTGGTTAAATGATAAGTGTGGGGGATTTTGAGAATACCAAAATCCCCCATTCCTTCTTGATTAGCTAGATTGGTTTGTAATTGTGGATTGAACTAAAAGTTCAAGTGTGGGGATGTTCCACATCCCCTTTGTCCTTCAATGCGTTTGTGATTGTAATACTTGAACTTGTTAGTCGTATATGATTTGTCTCGTTGGAATTTTGAAAGTGAATAAACCTTGTCTTGCGTTTATGGATTGAGATTCTTTCTAAGACAATGGTATTTCGGTTTTGTAGAGACAAAGAACCCGCTCGTCTACAACCGCCGTAGCTAACTTCCGTGCACCGGATGGAAGTCATGTTTTCACCTCGTTTACGAACGACCCGACTTTGAATGCTCGAAAGAAGGAGGAGTATCAGGACATCGTTAACCGACTTCTCCCCCGCCAAATTCTCATGCCAAAGAGAGTCGATTGGGATCTTCTTGCATCGATGGGTGTTGAGAACGACATCAAAGCAATTCTTGAGAAACACGCTTACGACGAGGATGGCAATGAGTACTACATATGCCATGCATGGGAGCGAGTTTTCGATATTGCCGAGACCTTCTACCGAGAGATTATCGTGGAGTTTGTGGCCACGTTTCGTTTCGATGCGATCAAGGCTCTTGGGGAATTTCATCAATCGTGTATGACTTTCCGACTTGGTGGCGTTTGGAGATCTCTTTCTTTGGTCGAATTTGTTCTTGCCTTAGGGATATATACCCAATTGGATGTTGATGCTCCCGGATTCGAGGAGTACATGTGGGCGACCGCGAAGAGACCCGATGATTTTGATCCAAGTTTGGCATGGTCGATCTTAGGTGACGGTGATTATCATGGCAACCTCAAGGTGAAAGGTTTTCTTGCTTCGTCGGATAGACTTCTACACCGCATGCTCATTCAAGCGGTGAACGCTCGTTCTTCGAGTGAGGAGAAAGTTACCGTGCAGGATTTGTGGCTTCTTGAGCAACTCTCTACGGATGATAAATATCCGAATGCTCCGTATCTCATCGCCGCTCAACTCGCCAAGGCGAGTGGTTATCGAGAGGGTAGTCGCATAGTTCGTGGCCAATACGTGACGCTCTTGGCCAAGCACTTCGGTGTCCTAACCGACGCCGCTATTGCTTCGATGACGAACCTCGGGGAGATGGGGTTGATCGACATGGACCAACTCTGAGGTATGGGCGTGGCGAGAGTTGAGCATATGGTGGGACGAGACTACAATGCATGGATCCATAATCCTCAAGCTTATAGGAGTCAGCCGAGAAGTCAACCGAGTCAAGCAAGGAGTGAAGCACCGAGGAGCACGCACGAGATTGGTGGAACGAGTGGGGCGAGTGTGGGTCAACAACGGGCGGATTGGACGGCTTTATTCGGGTTACCAAGACTTGAGTAACCAACTCTCGGAGATGTCACTTTCTCATGGCCGGTATCAACAGCATATGGAGTACAACACCGTGGAGGCTCTTCACCAAGCCAACTGGCAAAGTGGAGTGATGAACCAGATGGCCTCCCACTTCGGTATTCAACCGAATACCGCTTTTGCTCCATCTCCATATTGGCCATACTCCGAGGATGCTCCGCCCGGTTACCCGACTTACGAGGATTGGCAAAACCAACCTCGTGGCCCTTATTGATCTCTCTCTTTTATCTCCGTTATTCGATATGATTGTTGTAAACAATTTTATTTTTTTGAACTGCGTGGTTGTGTTTGGTTGAACAATTTTATTTTTCTGTTTGGATTGTTTAGGATTTTAAGTAGTTTGGTTTGTTTTATTTTCATTTGTTCGTTTTTACTTTTCTTTTTCTTTTTGTTGGTAGATACGGCGATTTTATGATCGAGCACGATTTTTACGCACCACTCTCAGATCAGAACAGATTTCGTCACATAACTCGGGAAGTTTCTCTTTTTCCCAATTACTCCATAATTGTTTTAATTGTTGCATTAAGGACACTGCAAATTTTAAGTGTGGGGAGGGGGTTATGTAGACTTATCTGTTTAAATGGGTTCACTTTTTGCTTATGGATTGTCGTTTTTCAAATTTTTGAAACCTTTGAGATTTGACCCCAATTTTTTTCGAAATCTGAGATTGTTTTTGAAACTGAGTTGCTTGCATAGGAGAGCACTGAATAGGATTAGTTGAGTAAAAGGATGCCTTGGAAAACTGACTACCATGAGTGCCTCACCCAATTCCGTTGAGAGATTGAGCCTATATTGTTATATCTATTCATTTCTGTGAGGAATACCGACTTTGACCCAAGGTAGAACTTGTCATTTGAATGCTTGTCGAGACCACATAAGAGAAGTATTTATCACCATTGCACTGATAGAGGCCTTCGTTTCTAACCCTTTTAGCCTTCGTCAGATAACCTCATCTTAAGGTTATTTGATTTGCCTAGCCTTTGATTAAAAAGTGTTCACCTTTTAACACTTTATCCCTTGAAACCATTTTGAGCCTTAGCCTTTTCATTTCTTTACCCACTATACACTTTATCCTTGAGCCCAAATTGTTTATCTATCTTTTGGCCGTGACTCAAATTTGAATCTTGAGAAGTTTTGATCTAGTTTTTCGTATCTGACAGTTTTTATGGGATTGAGAGTAAAAAATAGCCCAAAAGCAACATAGTTGCTGCTCTGAAAAAAAGAAGAGAGAGAAAAGAAAATATTTGAGACTCAAAAAGAAAAGAAATATCAAAAGAGTCGAGAATACAAAAAGAAAAGAAATGAGAGTTGAAAAGAGTGAAAAAGAATTTGTGCCCCAAATAAGCCATAGGCTTAGGCCAATTCTAAAAAAGAAAAAAAGAAAAGAGAGGAAATACTCATCCCAAAAGACTCATTGTTTGAAAGTCAGATTGCTTCACTGTTTGGATCATTACTGATTGAGACAACTTCTCAGTGGTGGAGATTAGATTTGGTGACAAGCTTATGCATGCGGGAATTAGTCGAGTATTGGTGTGATCACTTACATATATACTTTTACCCCCGAGAGATACACCTTATATTGTCATTCATATTATGTGAGGGTAAAAGGTTGGCCTTGGTATCCGATTGCTTGATGAGTCTTGTTTGTGTGTTCGATTGTGTGAGTATACTTTGTTCACTTTGATGATCTTGGGTGGAGATAATTTTGGAGTTATCTTTCTTATCTTTCAGTCTTTTGATTGAGGACAATCAAAGCTTAAGTGTGGGGATAATGATAACACCAAAATTATACATGTTTTGGTTGCGCGTAATCGTATGACTTTACCCCATTTCTCACCCGTTGATGATCATTTCATGCACTAAAAGAGCTTATTATTGTTTGTGAAGGATTTGGAGGCCATGGAACGGAAAAGTACGAAAAAAGGCGAGAAAACGTGAAAAATGCACAAAGTCAACACAGAAGACACTTGGCGATCGCGAAATCCTCAACCTGACGCCGCCAAGTTCGACTGAATTGAAGATCATAGTTTGACCTAAGTGTCTGGCGTCGCCAAACTGGCAGCTTGGCGATCGCCAGATGACCCCTGGGCGTTTTCCTTTAAATATCAGCCTCATCCTTCAGTTCTAAACATGTCCGATACACGAGGGAAGTACAGAGAAACGAGAGTGAGAGTACGAAAGGTGCCGATACGCTGCGGAAGTCGATCTTCGATCATCTATCGTTGTATTGTCGGTATTAATAGGAAGAGTTAGTTGTGATTAGTGAAGAAACTTAATTGTAATATTAGAGAGATAGTTTCTAGAGAGAAAAACTAGAGAGAGAAAGTATTCTTTGTATTATATTATCTACAAATATGAATGAGATATTGATGGTTTGATTCATTGTTACTTGTTCTAACAATTGGTATCAGAGCTTTGGCCAAAAAGATTTGTGCATCTAGTGAAATTGCCGGGAAGCTTGCATCATGAAAATTGTATAGAATAACCCCTACCTTTTCATTTTCATGGTACATATTGATTTAGATAACAAAATTTGATTGATGACAGACTTCATATGTACCAATGAAGTAAGAAAAAATTATAACACCAAGCATGTGCCATTTAAGGCCAATGAAGTAATAAATCACAATGATACAACTTAATAAACCATAAAAAAGAGCTTCATACACATTTGTCCAAAAAAACTGACGGATGTCGAGTCCACCAAATAATAAGTTCCAACTACTAGCTATCTACAACCAAGATTGTAGATGGCGGTAAGTCGGGTCGAATCACAGAGACTCCATTCGATTTATAATTACTAGATAAATCAAGTACATGAATCCAACACTAGTTTACTTTGATAAAGTCACAAGCACTTATCATTGATTCCGGGAATGTAACACAAATGACAAGTCTAAATTGGTTAAGATTGCTAATAAGCTCTAACAATCTAAGTTTTTCCTAAACTAAACAATGGCCAAAACAAGCTCTTCAATCATCTCTTAACCACAAATAAGGATCTAAATAAGCTCTTAAATTCCCAGGCGCGATTAGCTTTAACGCACGAGAAAAACACCAACTCAAGATTATAAACTCGTAAGCACGGTTTAAAATATCTTGATTGTAGGATTTCATGAACCTAACTCGAAAACCTTACCAAATCAAGTAAGTTTAATCGTCACTTCGCCAAAATCTCTAAAAATTTACATATTTAGAAATTAGACTAACTTACATTCACAAGAATATCAAGCAATTGGCCAAATCACCCACTATTCAAAGTGTAATTGACATTAATCAAAGAAATCCACAATTAAACTTGACCTAAGTGATTACAATGGAATCTCAAAGCGAATGCATCCAAATCAAAAGTTTAATTTGTGTTGGAAACTGAAAGATTAGTTGAACACTTACCTATCAAGTGCTTACCGATAAAATTGAACACTATCGCCTACCATGTCAAACAATATTTTAGTACTCTATGTGACAATTTATGTGGCAAGCACTTACCGGGTAAGATTCGTGAATCTCAATTAACGAGTAAGACTCTCGGTTCATGTCATCGCTCTTACTGGCTAAGATTCTAGTCTTTGTTGTGTTCATCCCAAAATTTAAGTTGACTAGGTAAACACTTCTGGAGTAAGCGCCCTAATATGAAATTGATGGAATTCTTCCTCCAATGAATCGTTTCTTTTGTTCCGTGTCTTCTCAATTCCCAAAAATCTTCTATTTATATCTCCAATCATGAAGAAACTGCTCAATTTCAAAAAAACAACAATCTTGGCCCTTTAATTTCGCAGCCGTGGTTGGTGGCGTGGTTGAATCCACGAGACGACACGTGAGGAAGACCAATTGCATCTTCAACAGTCGCCGACGCGGTTTCCGGAGCGGTTGAGGTCGCTTCGTCGTCCGCGCTGTGTGCTTCTTCCCGACTGCGTGCGTAGGCATGGGAATTGTCCCCGACCCACCGGGGAACCCGGTCCACCCGCCCCGATCAAGGATGGGGATTCCCCGGTAAACCGGGTATTGGGGACGGGGACGGGGACGGGGATCCCCGTTTTCTCAAACCGGGGATGGGGATGGGGACGGGTTTAGCACTCCCCGCCCCACCTCATACCCGTACCCGTATATATATATATATATATATATATATATATTAAGTTTTTATTTAAGTTATATATTGTTTTTCTATTATATCCTTATATGGTTGTTCATATTGCGGTAAATTTTGAATATTATTTGATGGTTTTGACTATTAATTGATACATTTTGGAACGTGTCATTAAAAATAATTTTAGGATTAAGTTTAATTTGTTTTGGTATTACGTTTATAAATTATTATACGATTACGTCTATAAATTATTACACTATACATTCTTAGTTTTTATTGGACATATATGAGATTTAAACACGTATCGTATCTTAAAACATTTAATTTAAAATAGATTATATAAACGGATATAAAATCTCTATTTCCCCGTTGGGGATCCCCGTTCCCCGGTGGGTGCAGGGATGGGGATATGATAAAATTCCCCGGTGGGGATGGGGAAGGGGACGGGGATGACGATGAAGGCTCGGGAACGGGGATGGGGATTGAGGTCCCCGCCCCATTCCCATGCCTATGCGTGCGTGAGATGGAGATATGGGCTGCTTGCTCTTTTTAGATGAGGTCCAAATCATGTGGGCTTTTCTTCCTTTTTTCAACTTGGGCCTACTATAAAAAAACAAACTTCTATTAAGTTACTGATTTTGGCCCAAAATAATAGAAATAAAGGAGTTTTTAGCTTGAAAGTTTGACAAGAAAAAAAAAATAAACTATCAGAAACTCAACACTACGATCACTCATACATAGCACTAATACCATGACTAGCATGAAACCATGTTGGAATTAAAAACCAAAAAATAGAATTAATAGTGAGGAAATAAAACTCCTCCACCAAGTAGCTTGGTTGATATATGGAATCTTCAATCTTGTATACACAATTTGTAGGTAGTACTAATAAGCAAAGCTCCTACCTTAGGAACCCATGATGATTCATAATCAAACCTAGGCATGCAAATGTCACATTCAATGAAAGAAAAATCTTCTTGTTGGACTACTGGCCATGCCGGCTACTAAATTTGTCACCGACCTAAATAAAATAAGCATACCAGCAATTTGACAAGACGGAGAATCACTTAAAAAAACTAATTAAACAAAAGAAAACAGAAGATGTTGAAAATTATATGGCATAGTATATCAGGAAAATTATAAATTCACCTCAAGCCTACGTGTACGACGAATCATGAACTTTACCGATAAATTGTTGTGCTTATTAGAGCACAAAGTCACTCTATCTACAACAGTCGTCTCCCCTTCTCCACATTTGTAGGTTTGTTTACTTGTGCTATATGGAGAGCCACAACAACAAGTGCTTTTAACATCATAAAGACACAATTGGGATTGCACGAATGTACCGTATCAATCTATTGTAAACGATGAGATCATAAAAAAATACTTTTTGTATCGACATTATAAATACACTAACTTAAACTAAGCTAACAAAGTGGAAATAAAAGCATATAGATGAATGAACTACTCAAGATTTAATTGAAAGTGAAATATTAAACTTGAAAATGAAAAATACCGGAGAAGCCGATGGTCTACCTGATTTGAGATGCGATAACCAAAAAGTCATGGTGTACTTGAGAAGGGATGAATATCATAGAAGTAAAAAGCTATAGATAAAATGAATCATGATATATATGTAACCTAAATCAAACTTAGGTGAACAAAAATAAAACTTGAGAGTATGAAAGTTTATACTTAACTGCTACACACAACATTTGCATGTACGACAATGCTTGGAGGGAACCGGTCTCATTATATGGGAAACACAAAGTATGAAAGTTTACGGTTAACGATTTAGCACGAGTAAATTTGGCAATTCATTCATAAAAATAAGGTTGTTTCTAATAATTGAGAATCAGAATAAATTATTTTATGAACCTTGCAAGTAGGACAAAGAAGAGACTGATTTCTAGTCCAATGAGGCGTGTTGGTCATATCCATAGTCAACAAAGGACCCTATATAATATCAATAGAAGATTCAGAATAAATAACTTTAAAAGGACCCTATCAATATATTATGTAGAGAAGAAAGTTCAAATGTAAAACTATATTTCATTGTGAACGTGATTATCATTAAAATCGTAACACATGGCAATATTCACTTTGAATATTATGCATTATTCAGAGTGAATAAAGTTTAGACGTCTTTATTCACTCTGAATAATACTAGCGGAGCCAGCTCATGCCTAGGGTTTTCCTGGGCAAACCCTAAAAGCATTAAATCATATAAAATATATAGTTAAAAAATATTCGTGAATATCATGTAATCATGGGTATCCAAATCAAGATCAATACATTATTGATCTTGAAAATAAAAATATTCAACACCTGTTATACTGTTTGAGAAAAAAGTTATTCGTTATATTAAATAGGAGCCAAATAAAAATATCATTTTAATACACTTTACCCTTATTTAGAAAGACCACCCTTAATGATTTTTCTAGCTTCGCCCTTGTGAATAATGCATGATATTCAGAGTGAATATTGTCACGTGTCGCGATTTTAGTGGTACTCATGTTCACAACCAAAATTGAGTTCACATTTGAACCTAGCCCTATATATATATATATACATACATAGGGCCAGGTTCAATGTGAACTCAATTTTGGTTGTGAACGTGAGGACGAATCTCACTACAAGAAAAAAGTTAGTTAGTGACAAAAAAGTTAGTGACAACTTACCAAAGGAGTGTTAGCCTAGTGGTAAGGCTTGGGCACTACATAGTGGTGAACCCGAGTTCGATCCCTGGGGGAGGCATTCTGGAGGTACGGGGGCTTCGACCCCGGGCTGCATGCTTTAGCAGTCGGGCTTCGGCCCAAAATTGCCGAGGATTAGTCTGGGCCCAATGTGGTCTGGGATACCTCTTCTAAAAAAAAAAAAGTTAGTGACAACTTATTTTTTGGTCACTAACTACAACGTTAGTAACAATAAAAAAAGTCGTCACTATAATTTGGTCGTTAATATAAATATAGTTACAAAAACTAAAATGTGGTCACTAAAGCGGTCACTAAATGAAGGTGGCAGTGACAAAAAAAAGTGGTCACTAATATTAAAGACTTAGTGACTATAAATAGTTGTCACTAAATAATATCTAATAGTTTTAATTGAATGAATAGATTAGTGACAAAAAAATAGTTGTCACTAAAATAAAACCACTAGTAACTAAAACTAGTTGTCACTAAAATGAAGGTGGTAGTGACAAAAAAAATAGTGATCACTAATATTAAAGACTTAGTGACTATAAATAGTTGTCACTAAATAATATCTAATAGTTTTAATTGATTGAATAGACCAGTGACAAAAAAAATAGTTGTCATTAAAATGAAAACATTAGTAACTAAAACTAGTTGTCACTAAAATGAAGGTGGTAATGACAAAAAAAATAGTGGTCACTAAAATAAAGATGGTAGTGACAAAAAATAATTGTCACTACATTATATCTACAAAAACTTATAATCATTATAATCAAGATATAAATATAAAATTATAAAGTTCAGGGGCTAAACTTGCTAATATTTGAAACTCATTTTAAAGCCACTCCCTATTTGATGTCATTCACTTTTCTTCAACCCAAAAAAGCCCTAATTTGTCGATTTCAATCTGGTTCTGGTCGACTCTTCGATCTCCATCAACATCCATACTTGATTTCTCGTCGTCGATCTCGATCTCCGTCTGGTTCTAGTTGATTTTGATCTCGTTCTCGTCTTCGCTAAGACTTTCATCTCGTTCTCTATCAATCTCTTTCTCTCGAGCTCTCTCTGTTCGATCTCTGTGAAAGAGGTAAGAAATTAAGTTCGATCTCTGATAGATATCGTTCTCTCTGTTCATTTATGCTCGTTCTTAATTTGAACTTGTTACTCGCACTTTTTGGATTCGATTTTTTGTAATTGATGATGATGTGTTGAATTCGGTTGATGTTTTTATTTTTCAAGTAATCGTGCGTACGATTATAGGCAATTGGAGCTTCACAAACAATTCAGCTTGATCTTCAAACCTATATCCTCAAATGTTACTTTTTCTCCTACGCTTGTTGATAGATCATGTATTGCTATATGCCTAATACTTTGTTGCAACTATGCTATATGATACTGCAGAAGTGCAGATGGCAAAAAAATAATGTTCATAAACATAAACACACACACACACACACACACACACACACATATATATATATATATATGTATATTCATAGCATAGCATAGATGCAAGAGATATCTCTAATAAATTTCATAAACAAACACTCTTAATGCGTATGTGTAACTAGTAATGTGTATGTTTAACTTTGGATACTTTGGTGCATAACCACATATGGTTTTTTTGTGATTTGTTTATAAACTAAAATTGCATTCTGTTAATATATGGTGATTATGTAGTTAATCTACAATGAAAAGCTTTTGTTTTTTATCCTTTCTCAAGACTCTTCAACTTATATTTATGTGACATATCTACCTTTGATAAGTGCATCTAACTTATGTGTCTGGTGGAGCAGGTGGTTGCTGGTGAAGGTGCTGCGAAGGCTGCGTTATCTGTCTACTTGGAGTATCTTGATACAACTTCAGGATCTCGGGGGCAATCAATACTTCGTAATTAGCAAGTGAACATGGTACCTATAGTTGAGCCACATCACATGATTGACGATGGTAATCCATTATGCACTTAAGTACCACTTCGTTACAAAATGTGTTTGTTTAGCTAATTGCTCGCCATGTTTAGTTTGCATTATAACCTCAAATAGCCACACGAAACTTGCAACTACCATTGTTTTTATACGTTCCTACCTTTCACAATATTTGTTTGGCCGAATAACTGAAATATGTAATTGTTCTATAACTTCCTTGCTTAATCATTCTTCTTTTAGGAACTAGAAACAAACTAGTTAATTGGTGCCATTTTTTAATTACATGATTTGTTTGCTCCTATGTATGAAAAATGTTTTTTTTATTATACGAGCATAAATGAGGTGTGTTGTCACCTGCGCCATCCTTTACTACCTGCCTTGAAAAACCTAAAGTTCTTTTCATTTCTCAATTTCGTATTCATGACAGTTAAGGAAACACACCTGTTGTTCTTATCCCCCTAGAAAGAGTATTGTAATTAGTTATTTATTCCATGTTGGTTTTTCTCATGTTTAGGGAACCATGTGTCACTCCGTTTGTATTTGTGTTGTCTCTACCATGCATCACTTTATGGTTGTTATTTGCCACTCGCTCATCTATCATCTTTATATCAAGAACATGCTACTTTTTTTCCTATGTATCCCTTAAAATGATAAAGTACATTGATAGTTTAAATGCTCAAAAATGAAATATTTTCCGGTTAATGTCCCTCTGCAATATCAAAACCCATATCATGGTTTTCTTCCCTAATGTAGATCTTCAATATCAAAACCCATTTTAATGAGAGATGTAATGTATTTAGAATTTGACAAACTTACATCCAACTATGACTATAGAATTTGACAAATTTACAAATTTTCTTCATGCAGATTATGGTCATTACAAATCTGAAGTGTCTGGAATCTGCTTTTGATGGCTAGCCCTGGAAAAGGAGCATTGAAAAGGTTTGGTCCACAAACGTCAAGTAGCAGCCATGGTGTTACACAGCCTCAGAACTCAAGTAGCAACCGTGATGTTTCGAAGGTTCATAAGTCAAGTAGTAAACGCCATGTTCCACCACTTCATAAGTCAAGTAGTATTTGTGATATTCCACCACTTCATAAGTCAAGTAACACCCATCAAGTTTCACAACCACAAAAATCAAGTGCCATTCGTGATATTCCAAAAGTTTATAAATCAAGTCACAACCGCAACATTCCATCACCTTATGAGTCAAGTAGCAGTCTAGGTATTCCGATGGAGAACCAAGGCGTAGATGACGACCATCAAGAAGATGACCAAGAAATTGATTCTGTCCAAATGGAGATGGGCATTAGTGACCCTCCGTTGGAAGAAAACTTTGGTTCAGCCTCTTATGGTATGTTTCTTATTTTAGTATAATTGAAGTAGCTAAATTACATTAGTATGTGATAAATGTAACGTATAACCAATTAGTTTTGTGTTGAATAGATTGTTTTGGCACATCCACTACTCGGAAAGAAACAAGAGTCTTAAGTGAAACTAGAAAGAGACGTTTGAACAAGGGGCAACTTGTTTTTGAAGTCGACGAATGTGCTGGACGTATAATTGGGGAAGATAGCCAACAGTTTATCACCAAGGGCGGGTGTCTTGTGCGTGGGCATGCAAAATTCGATGGAACCACTTGGAGAAATCAATCAGCTCTGTTGAAGGAGGATATCATCAATAAATGCATGGTAAATTGTTATTATTATTTTGATTTAATTGCATAGTTCACTAATTTATACCCTCTTCTCCTATATGTTATAATCTACATGAATCTTTGGTATACGTGGATCAAAAAATTAAGTGGTTTGCTCGGTAAATGGATTACAGGAAAATTCGAATTACGATCGAAGTTGTCAGCCGATGGTACGTGCTATATACACACAGTTGGCCAGCCAACATAGGAATAAACAGTGTAGGTTGCATGTTTACTACAGAAAGTTTGCTACCAAAGAGGATGCAAGCCGACATCCCCCAAACGGTATCCTCGGAACTAATTGGGTAAACCTATGTGACAAGTTTGCAAGCGAGGAGTTTCAGGTTTTTAGTTGGCATTTGATTTTCTAGCTTTGTAATATTTGTTGATAAGAAACATTTACAAATTATATAATTATGATTGTCTAACTTTGCAGAAGAGAAGCGCTAAAAATAAGAAAAACCGATCAATGAATGAAGTTCCACCCGCTGTTGGCACAGTTTCTATTGCAAGAATAGTTGATAAAGTATGTAGTTTTTCAAAACTTCAATCTTTCCTTTCTTTCGGCATATTTATCTTATTAGTATTATGATTTAATTTGAAGCAGAGGAGGAGAGAAGGAGAACAAATATCGGCAATTGAACAATACAAGATAGGCCATTTTTCAACAAAGAAAAATAGGATGGTCAATGAGAGGGCTGATGAAATTTTGGTATTTTTCACTACTCTTTACTTTGCATTTAAATCAGATTTATTGCCATAGGGTTGTGCTTTTTATTGAGTCATTAAGGAGAATTTATATCTTTTCACTACTATTTATATCGTAGTGTTGATGGTAAAGTTAGAGCTCAATTTATATTTTTTCTTCCTGAAGAGGCTTTGCATATTTAGGATTTTTTTTCATTAAAGTCAGACCCTTCTTTCATGTTGGTAGTTTCCCTCGCTTTCTTACTTGCCATAAAATCAGGAACATTCTGATTAGTTTTTCTGCATCGGATTCAAAACTGCACTTGTCTTTGAGGTGGCTTTGGAGTAAGGTGTGTATAGTAGGCATGAGGGTCATGAAAAAACTCCAGTTTCATCTCAAATGCAATCATTAAGGAGAATGTTAAGCAGTAGTTCGAGGTTCAATCCTATTAGCCCTAACAATGCTCAACAAACAAACCATTAATATGTATGTATATTCATTTTTATTTCTTTTCTGAAGTTGGTCGAAATTGGGGCTACTAGCTACTTGGTTCCTTCATTTTAATTTGTCCATTACATTTATGTGTATAGATACCTAGGTAGCTACAACATCGAATATAATTAATTATTTGGTTAATTAGAAACAAACATGTATAATTGTACTTAATTAGTTTGGCTTCTCTATTTCTGATCGAGTGAATTCCTCTCTTGCATAAGAGTATGTTTTGTTGAGTTGAACCGACTTTGAAATATCACATATTTAGTCACAACTTTTTGCATTTCTGTTTTTCAATCTCAGGAATTTACCTTTTCAAACTCAAGAATCAAGATCATATATATATATATATATATATGAGTTCCATAGAATGATACATATATATATATAAATAAATAGGGTCATATATATAAGATTGAATTGAAGGAAAATACTCCAAGTTCATCCTCTACTGGCTTTGTTGAAGAGACTTTGGACTTATTTATTGTTTGATGGTTATTTTTGTTCTTCTCCAATCCAGATCTTAATTGCTTTCAATTCAATCATCATAATATACAAGTTGTTATGTCACTTTCCAACACTTTCTAGGCTTTATATATGCTTTGATCAATTTCTCACCCATCTCATCTCTATTCAACCGATAAAACAATGACAAATCAGATTTTATATTACATATATATATATATATAGAAAAAAATTTTGGCGTTTGAACTTGCGATTGTGTATCTCACGAGAAACAACTTGATCTTTTACTTTATATGCAGAATGAATTACTAAGCAAGGAAGCTGATTCTTCTTGTTTAGCGGCAGAAATTTGTTTGAAAAAGCTGCATCGTATTCCGGGACATATAAAGGGACTGCTGCTTCGACAAAACATGTTTTAGCTACAGAAAATCTACGGATGGAGCTGGAATTGGAAAAGAATAAATCAAAGGCTTTAGAGGAAGAAGTTAAGATGATCAAAGAAGAACAATTGAAGTTTCAAGAGGAGCAAGCTAAATTTCAAGATGAGCAAGCCAAATTTAAAGAGGAGCAAGCCAAATTTCAAGTGGAGCATAAAGATATGAAGGACAAAATGAACTTCATGATGGCACAATTGTCAAAGTTAACTGCAACGAGACATCCAAGTTAAGAATTCCGGGTTTTATTTTTGTGAGTCATTAAGTGATTTAGTGAATTGATGCAACTTTGAGATGTTTGGGTCATGGATTATATTTTTTGGATCAAGAATTATATTGTGCAAATGAAATTAGTTCCAGATTTCTATCTTTACAAATTAACAGGTTTCAGTTATATTGTAATAACAATTACAATACAAATTTATGGCATTTTATTTTACTCATTTTTTAAAATTAGTGACCACTATTTTTCGTCACAAATGGAATTTAACGGATGTTAACGGAGTCGTTAGTTCAACAATTAGTGACAACTTTTAGCAACTTAGTGACGAAATTTAGTGACAAATTTAGTCGTCACAAACATAGTGACCACTTTAATTTGGTCACTAATTAGTGACAATTTTTGTATTTGGTCACTAATACAAATCAGTGACGGACTTTTAGTGACGAAAAGTGACGACCTTAATTTTCGTCACTAAATGGCTTTAGTGACCAATTTTATATTGTTAGTGACCAAATCGTGATTTTTCTTATAGTGCCTTGACCACATATATTCGGTTACGATGGACACGATCACGGAGGATTGACGCATTTCATGGGAGGGTAGAGATTATTAATGGGGGAGCGGACCGGATAAAAATCCTCTATCCCACTCATGTCCACCAATCAGATGATGACACGTCATCAAAGAGAAAATATGAAGGTGAAAAAAATAAATTTAAATCATAAAAAATATGATGTATCATCATTTCATTGGTTGGATAGGGATGAGATAGAAAAATTTGGGACAGGAGATTTTTATCCGGAGGGGAATGATCAAAGTTGTCTTTATTGACCCGAATGAATAGTTGAAATTCGTCCTCATGTTCACAACCAAAATTAAGTTCACATTTGAACTTTCCTGTCTCTTTATATGTATGACAACTCAGTATGTATGATGATTCATATGACATGCTGAGTTGTCGTACATAGAGAGAGAGGAAAGTTCAAATTCATGTGTAATACACGTCTAGTCAACAAAAAACATTCACCATTACATGCATTGATTTAAATGATATATAAGAAGGGCACGCGGGTTTTAAACATATACACATCGACCCAAAACACGAGTCAAAAGCTATCTCATAAATCTTCATGCAAATCATACCATTAAATCTGAATTAGAAGCTATGAAAATCTAGAGGCATGAAAATTTAAAGCAACTTGCAGCCAAACAATATCTCATATCCTTTGACTAAACTTGACAGATATCGAGTTTAAATTGTCTAAAAGAGAAATGAAGCCATAAAAATATGTCACTTATGTACTATAGCCAACAAAAGGACAACCATATCCCTTCACACACAATCCCTTCAATATAACAGTCCCAGGTGAAACATGCATTTCCCAGGTCACACATACAAACCACAATCCAGGGAACTTTTATTTTACAACAATATTAAGTGATACTATTATTATAAAACACAGAAAGTTCCTGCAATTAACTCCAAGTTTTAGTTCATGAAATCCCTTTTTTTGGTTAATCTCGCCTTCAAACCATGTTTCATCTCGAGTACCATAGAAGGGATGGGAAGCACCGGATAACCCTCCACCAACTCAATGTGGTAACGATAAATAATGGCAGTTGCAACTATCTTCAGTTGAGAGAAAGCCATGTTCTTACCCACACATGTCCTTGGACCAGCACTGAATGCATTGAATTTGTAATATGGCTCATGTTTGATTCCTCCACTCTTCGTAATCCACCTTTCGGGCTTAAACTCCATGCAGTCCTCACCCCACACTGATTTCATCCTTCCCATAGAATACATGGATATAATAATTTCGGTGTTTTGATCAACTTTGTGGCCACTTGGAAGGATGTCTGGTTGTAATGGAGATTTGTGGTTAAATGGAATAGAAGGAAAAAGCCTTAACGATTCACATAAAGCTCCATGAAGGTAAACCATGCTATTTAACTCTTTTACGTTCCATCTCTCACCCACCTTTACGTCCAAATGTGTGTGAATCTCATCCAGAATCTTATCTTCTACGTTCGGGTTTTTTGCTAGAATATAAAAGAACCAAGACAAAGCAATGCTCGTCGAATCCATTCCTGCAAACAACAGATTGAATGATGCGTCTCTTAGAAATTTTGTGCGATCCCAAGAAGCGTCAATTTGATCTTCGACTCTCATGAGAGCTGTGAAAAGTCTGAACTTTCCCTCTTGGTGCACTGTAGAGTTGATGTCATTGTGCTCACTCTGGTTTTGGGCTAAGCATTTGTATATGAATTGATCAAGAACTTTCCATGCATCACTCAACTTCTTCTCTTTTCCCACTCTAAGAATTTGTAGCAATTTCCAAAGAGATGACGGTATAGCATGCCTAAGCACGATAGCTTCAGTAACGTATGTCAAGGCTTTGACACATGGGATGTCAGGAAGATCAAGAGACAAGCTTTTTGGGTCGTTATCAAAGAGTAACGTGCATATGATGTCAAAGGAGAGCCTTTTGAATATATCTTGCAAATTCACCTCGGTATCGCGTTCATAGGTGGATTCAAGAACGGGTAGAAGCCCGTTTTCCACTTTGTTCCATGTAATTGTTTCCAATGAACTCTGAAAACTTGGATGCTTGAATATAGACATGGTGATCTTGCGGTTGAACTCCCATAACTTGCCATCAGAATTGAAGATTCCATCTCCGAAGATAGCAAAAATATTAGAATATTTTTCACCTTTGGGATAATTACTGAAGTTTTTGCTTTGAATGTGGTGGATATTTGCAGGATCGGAGGTAAAGAGCATGTCCAGGTTGGCAAAGCAAGGACCTTTAACCTTGCATGTACCACCAACTTGTATTAGTCCTTCGGTTAGGTAATCATAGAGTCGATAGATGTTTAGAAGGCCCCCTGGTATCATGCCAATAATTGGCCAATTTGTAGGGATGATAGTTTTTTTATGGTTTTGCACTCGTCTATGTATAAATCTGAAAAACAAAAAGGGAAGAAACAATAAGAAGAGAATGAACGAGTATTCAAGGAAAGCCATGGGAGAATGAAGTGGATGAGTTTGTGTTTGATATGATTTACGTTCGTTGGCTCTTTAAATAACCAACAAATTTAATTTTTAGGTACAAATATCTCATGAATTTAATTAGTGATGGTTCCTAATTATACTGTTAAAATATGGAACCCCTAGATTAATCTTCAAAAGATCCCTTGAGGAGAGATTTGGGGGGGGGGGGGGGGGGGGGGGGTTTCCAAGATAACATATACAATTCTTATGCTGCGAAAAATAAGGGTATTACTCACGACCGAAACCGTTGGTAAACCGTCGAAAACAAGCTTTATCGATAGGTTTCCGACTAAAACGAGCGTCGATCAAAAGTTGATCGGTAAAAGCTTGCGACGGTTTTCCGACAACATTTACCAATGACTTTTCGAGGGTCCCATTTACCGACGGTTTTCTAACGTATTTCCGACTAGTTTCCAATGGTTTTCCAACTAAATAAAAAATAAAATAAAAAAGAAACAACGGGTAAACTGTCGATAAATTCTGTTAATTTTTTGCAGTTGCTATTAACAATAAGTAATATACAGTTTTTTAATAGTTTATGTTTCATATTCCTAATTGTATTCGTTGCATGAAAAAGATATTGGCATTTTATGATTCCTTCCAACAAAAGCTATGTATTAGTTGAATAAGGGGTCTACAAAAGCGTGGCATCTTGGCCAAATCCTTTTTTATTTAAAAAAAATTACTGGTCGGTTAAATTATAGCCTTTAACCCCATGGAAAAAGAATCTATTAAACCAAATGTTAAAGGAATGATCAAAGGTGAATGAAGTGGCACTATGAGTTTTGAAATATTCTCCAATTTTGAATCAAGGTTTTAAGTTTGTAAAAGTATTTTTTTTAAACGGCATATAAATTGACATATATGTTTTCGCGGTAAATAGGATTCATTCGGGTCTTAATCCACGTCGGTCTTAAACCGGTCTGAAGACCGCTCGGAACCAGAGTAACTACACTTGCTGTCATGGGGTTTCGAACCTGGATAGTCAGGAATTCCATCCACTAACCCCAAGTTATCCTATATTGATAGATATATTAAAGTTTGACAAATATATAGTAATGACTATAAAAGAGTGAGCCTATAACTTAAAACTAGAATAACTTGGGCATGGTTAAATATAACTTTTAGTAACCATACTTTTCAATAAAAACTTTGTTTAAAAATAGAGTCAACTTATTTTAGCCAAACTTCTTTTTTATCTAAAAAAGGTATTGATTTGTTAACTGAATGTAACTTTTAACCCATGCATATGAAGAAACCTATTTATTGGTTTAATATTAAATTAACAAGCAAATAGAATGAGGTTACATTATGAGATTTAAGAATTTCATTCAATCTCGAATTCACTAAACATGTTTTTTAGTAGACCCCTCTTTTGCAAAAAGATTTATCCATTATAAAAATTAATAAAAACAAATATTTACTTATGAGGTAGGATTGTGAAAAATGTTATTTGATCTCTAAATGATCTAAAAACAAAACCATTAACAATGCATCTTTATTTTCATAACAAAAAAATTTATCAATATATGCAATTTAACCGTTAAAAAGATATGTTTTATCTTAACTTGATTTAATATTTCTAGAAATTTATTTTAGTATTTTAAAATTTTGAAATGTGCTTTTATTTTGGTCATCCAACATCGATGGTGAGATGATAAATTAGAGAGTATGTTTAATTATATATATATAGGATGAGAGCGTTTTTGAAATATATAAATGTGTATTGGCTAAAATAACAACAATAAATGATAAGGTGGTTTCATATAAAGTGAATTATATGTTTAATATCTAACGACACATAAATATTTGAAAATTTATCTAAGATCAAACCGATTAACTTGCTTTAAAATGTTTATTATCACTGTGCAATATGATGCTTAACACTAATATTTTTTTCCCGAACTGCGAGTTTTATTAACGAGGCCCCACACTAGCAAGACACTAGCCGGGGAAGAAAAAGATTACAACATAGTCGGATTACAAGACCAGTCCGTCCATGAAGTATTTTTTCCAGAACTACTCCTGTTACGGTAGTAAGAAAAAACAAGAGACTGTACGTCGTTCGCCGCTCGAAACGTGCTGAAAGTGTTTCCGTTAAAGATCTCGTCATTGCGCTCTTTCCAAATAACCCAAACATAAGCTTGCCTGATTGCATCTATAATAATCTCCTCTTTTCTTGCTTGCTTCATGCTGCCGAACTTCCCAAACACTTCATTTTTGTTGGTGTTGCTCTCCTCGAGAATGTCCCACCACTTGTTGACGATTCGTCTCAACTTTTTTTTTTTCGAACGACGGGAGTAATACTAATAATATTTTAAAGATAATTCACATTACCCTTTTATTACTCTTGTCCAATCAAAATTAACATAATAAGATAATTCAAAGCATAGAAAATTTTAGTTGAATCATATTCCATCAATCAAAAAGGAAAAGAATTACTAAATATCATTTTAATAAAAAAGATAAATAAGAAAAAATATTTGATTAGATTATTTCATAACCATATGACTTTACTTAAATTCCACTCATTATCAAAATCTCTTGATTCGTCACTAGATAAGTACAAGAATGAATTCATGTATTCTTTTTATTTTGGTGTGATTTAAACGTGTCGTTCCTCCGAAGGTCAGTATAGCACCCTTTAATCATGGTGTGATATTTATGGTGCAATAACTTCAGGGGTCATCTCTATTATACCATACCAACATAACTAAATATTGGACCAAAAATCACGTTCATCTCAAGCGTTGCCATTCATAGTATTCTCTCTTCTTAATTAACTAGCTAGATATGTAATTGCATGGCTTGTAGTACGAAATATTTCAAATGTTTAGTTGATTACTCAAAAAAAAAATCTTGTTTCATGATCTTCGTTATTCACCATTATATGATGTCAATTTTAAGGTTTTATGTGTTTTCAAAACGTATACCAAACATATTTTAAAGTTAATCTAATCATTTGAAAAAAATGAAAGAAGTTCGCTCGATAGTGAATCTCCTAACCTATAACATTTGAGCTCATTTGAATGGTTTTAACTAAATGATTATAATGGTATAATTTGATTAAAAAACATGTTTTAAATATTATTTATTTTGTTAGTTACTATTATGTGTGATAAAATGTAAATGAAAAAAGAAGAAATATGAAAAGTAAACAAAAAACTAATTATAAGATAATAAAGTATGATTTAAATATAAAATAATTTTATTTTTTTATTATTATTCTTTATTATCATGTTAAACTTAAAAATGAGAGGTGTTGAAACTTTAAACTTATATATGATGTATTGAAATTTATATCTCGTAAAGAATCAAAATAAATGTAAATAGGTTTTTTTGAGTGAGTATAAATAGATAAACGTATAAAATGTACATGTTTAAAAAAATTGAATACTGTATTTTTAGATAACTCAATACATATTTATGATATTTTACAATATTATTAAATATACAAAATACTTAATAATGGATCTATTTTAAAATTATCGACCTGAGAATTATAATAGTATAGTTTACAACAAAAATGGATTTTTAATGTATAGTTAATTTATGATTATGTATATTTAAATTGATAATGATGTAAGATTAAAAAAAGATAAAAAGAAACTAAGTTGTATATATTGCTGATATTCAATAATTTAATTGAATCAATAAAATATTTAATATTGACCTTTTTTTTCAAATGCATTCACGAGAAGATTACAATAACATAATTCATTAGTTTGTAAAAAATATATTTTTAATACATTTTCAAGAATGTTGAAAATATACGTAACAATTTTTTATATAATAGTATAGATTGTAGAAAAAAAAGAAAACTATTGACTTTATTTTTATTTTTATCAAACTCTCCACTTTCATCATGTAGTACTACACGAGACAACTAATTGACCTTTCTAGGCTATGTTTGGCAAAAACTACCTGATAAGGTAGCTTATGACTGTAAAATGATAAAAAAAAACGTGTTTTAAAATTGGTAGTATAAAACTTAGCAAAAATATATTTGAAATTAAAAAATAATGTCATAGGTTAGGCCGGGACGGATTAGTGGGATTGCTTGTAAGGAGGCACGATACTACTGGAACGTATGTATGCGTTAACTTGACGTTAAAAAAAAGTCCTATAGGTCACAAAAAGGTTAGTAATAGTATGTTTTCAAAAAATTAGCTTATGGTCCATCCAAGCATGTATCTAACTTATAAAACAACTTATAAGTTAACTTATTTTTACCAAACAATTCGCTAGTGGTGGGGTAGGGTTTCTCTATTCTATTTTCTTATACCTTTTCCTACATGTCATAGTTTCAACTTTGTCCATCACTACTAGAAAAAGTGTGTCACTGACGGTTGAAACAGTCGGAAATTGGATTTACCGATGGTTTTCCGTTGAAATGAACTTCGCTAAACCTGTTCGGTAAAAGTATCAGAGTTTTTTCTGACGACTTTTTCCGACTGCTTTCCGACTGCTTTATCTACCGACGGCTTTTCGACGACTTTTACCGACTGCTTTCGGAATGTTTCATTTACCAACGGCTTTCCAAGGGGTTACCGACGGTTTTCTGACTGTTTTTTCGATGGTTTTCCAACATCTTGTTGAAAAATAAATATAAAATAAAATAAAATAAAAAAGGACAATCGGTAAATCATCGGAAAGCAGTCGGAAATTTCCGACTGCTTTTAGCAGTTGGCAACGATCATTTGTAATACACATTTTTTTAGTAGTGGATCTTATCCTCCATCTTTGACATCAATATTGTAAGTCTTTAATCTATTTGTATCATGAGCTTGATTTTTTTATGCAACCAAACATTTAGATCTCCAAAATCAAACTACAAATTCAGATTTCAGCATCAACTCTTATCAATCAGAAGTGAAATAAAAATTTAGACTTTAACACCTCTTAAAAAACAAACACCACCCTAGGATTCCAATTTCCATCCAAATACGCCAAGCCTTCTGTTTCTGATAATAAGCTTGCTTTCCGACTATTTTTGTCAATTGTTTTGATACATGTGTCACTAGGTCTCCAAAAAGATTGAAATGACTGTGAATCCAATATTCGAAGCCAAAGGAAATAATATAGCTTCATCTTTCTACATAACTAAGAGGCAACAAAGACATAAGTAGCCAGTAGGTGATCAATTGTTGACCAAACGCTGTTGATAAAGATCAAGGACAATTTACAAGTTATTGAGAAGACCGTTTTCTTTGTAGCTCTCGACTGAATCGACAAGTGTTTCTTCCAGTGGTCTGTAGCTCCACCCGAGTTTCTGTAGTCTCTCGGATATAATTGAAAATATGGCATCTGGCTCTATAAACCTACCACCCAAAACAAAGTTAGTATAGGCAAAAAGCAAACATGACACAGTATTGTCCGCTTTGCCCCACTGACTCGCAGCTACTACTAGAAAAATGGGCATCAGTGACGATTTTTTGTGACGGACTATTTCCGTCGCTAATTAGCGACGGATCAGCGACGGATTAGCGACGGAATAGGCCGTAGCCATGTTTCGTCGCAAATCCGTCGCTAATCCAGCGACGGAAATAATCCGTCGCTAATTTGCGACGGATTTGCGACGGATTTGCAACGGAATTAATTAGAAAATAAATAAATATTGAAATAATTAATTCCGTCACTAATCCGTCGCTAATTAGCGACGGATTAGTGACCGAATTAATTATTAAAATATATAAAAAGAAAATAATTAATTCCGTCACTAATCCGTCGCTAATTAGCGACGGATTAGTGACGGAATTATTATTTTTTTGGTTTTTTTCTTTTTCAAGGTTTATATTTTGCTTATATGTGTAAATATTCATGTTATATATATATATATATATATGTTTGTGTGCATGTGTTGTTTGTTAACGATAATTGATGTGTATTAATTAGTTGTTTGAACGACGTATATGTTGTGTGTAGTCATATCCATTAAGAACCATGGATCAAACTTGTACGTGTCAAATTCATTAAGAGTCAACCAATACCTGTTATGTTATAATATAGCTTAGTATCGATCATTCACAATATCCCATGCTTGTATTTACATACACGACCCAAAAACATAGCTAACATACTTTATTTAGGGTCGCTACATCCTGTAAAGAGCTAATCTAACTATTAAGCTGTAATCTGGTTTGTCAGATTGTATTCAGGTTTATTAGACTATAGTTGAGAATATTTGGCTTTATTCGATTATATTCGACTTTATTAAGACCTTAGTCGAATGTACAATTCCTTAAGAATCACCCAAAACCGTTATGTTGTAATACATTATGTAAAGATGTAATATGGTTCATTGCGGATGGATTCAGCTTAATTCGGCTTTACATGAGTTCATTATTTGAATATATTGGGCCTAATTCGGTCTGATTAAGCTTTATTGGGCTTTAACACGTGTAATCAGCTTTACTAGATTTTAAAACGTTTAGTGAGCTTTATTGGGCTTCAACACGTTTAGTCAGCTTTACTAGGTTTTAACACATTTAGTCAGGTTTTAACTGGGTTGTAATTGGCTTTATTGACCCTATTTCGGTCCAACTTGGTTTATCTGGGCCTTGACCGTGTTTATTGGGCCTAATTCAGTCCAAGTTGGTTTATTTGGACTTTGACTGTGTTTATTGGATCTAATTCGGTCCAAGTTGGTTTATCTGCGTTTATTGGGCCTAATTCGACCTAACAAACTTTATTTGGGCTTTACCTAGGTTTATTGGGCCTAATTTGGTCGAATAGATTTATTTGGGCTTTAATTGCATTTATTGGGGCTAGTTATATCAAAATGGTTTTTATTAGGTACAATTCGATGTTAATAGGTTTTATTAGTTTTTAATTACGTTTATTAGGCCTAATTTGATAAGCTAGCAGTTGATTGATAAGCTAGCTTATAAACAAATTATGTTTGACAAAAACTAGCTCATTAGTATGTGAAATGACCAATAAGGGTATAATTGGAAAAAGCTACAATAAACTTTTCATAAGTTAATTAAAGTAGCGTTTCAAAAAGCTAGCTTATAAGTTAACTTCCGATATATGTTTAGATGGACTAACTTATAAGCTAGTTTATTTTTGCCAAACACAGCCTCAAAACCAGACACACATGATATTAATTAAATTAAATATTTAAATATAAAAATATAAAAATAGTATTTGCGACGGAAATTCCGTCGCAGATTCCGTCGCAGATGGTGGTGTATATAAAGAGGGGTCTACACTCACAAAAAGTCAAAAACCCTAATTGGAAGTTTTCTTCCTCTGCTGGCTCCACGCCGACAACACACCCACGCCGACAACACACCCACGCCTCCCACCCTTCATACCGCCGGCCGCACCACACCGCCGGCCGCACCACACCGCCGGCCGCACCCCACCGCCGGCCGCACCCTACCGCCGGACCGCACCCCACCGCCTGCCGCACCACACCGCCGGCCGCACCACAAGGAACCCTAATTGTGTCGCTTCTCTTTTCTCTGTTGGCTCGCCGACAAAAACTCACACGCCGCCCGCCCTCCACACCGACGACCGCACCACACCACCGATCGGACCACACCGCTGGCCGCACCACACCGCCGCCTGCCCTCTCGTACCATCTCCTTTCGTCTCCTCTATCACCACACAACCACTGCCACACTGCTACCACCACCACTAGAACACCTCCACTGTCGGCTGTCACCGGTCACCACCACTACCGGCGTCACCACGGCACCAACACCACGCTGCTACCACCACCGCTAGCACACCACCACTGCCGGTTGTAGATCTCCAGTCGCCACCACCACTGCTACCACCATATCTCTGTTTGTATTTCTCTCTTTAGGGGTTATCGATTTTCTGGTTTGCTCACCCGGTACAATTTGGTTTCAATTTTTATTTTGGTAAATGAAAATTACTTGTTAAGCAATATGGATTTTGGATTTGATAAATGATAAACCCCTAATTAGGACCCCTAATTAGGATTTAGGCTATATGGATTTGATAAATGATAAACCCTTAATTAGGATGTGCTTCTGCAATGTAACTAGGGGAGTTTGTGGGAGCAGCCAAGGCAAGAAGAGCTATTACCAAGATAGTTCAACAAAGGATTGGTACTTCCTTTTTTTTGTTGTTTAAAAAAATGTATTCCCTTTGGTTTTGGTTAAATTGAGCTCCAAGCATACAATGAACAATAATTGTGAATTCTAATTTTATTGCCATCAAATTGAAAACTAAATGTTTTAGTCAAGTGTGGTTACATGCTTGATTCAACCAAATCTGTAGTTACATCTTCAATATACAACATATATGATTCACTGTTGAAAGAGAATATGGAATCCATAAACAACATTATGACTACAATCCGAAGATTTGGATATCATGTGCTTTCTTTCCAATTTTCTTGATTGGAAATTTTTTATTTTAAAGTAAATAAGATGTTATCTTTCAATTATTTGTTCTTTGTCATAAAGTTGTTGAACTTGACTGACATGATAATATGTTTCTTTACAACCTATAAAGTTATCTCATTTGCAATATTTTGGTCTGCAGATGAGCTACACTTGGATGCTTTGTATAACACGGATAGATGAATTGAAGACATTGCTCCTGTTCATCAAGTCTCTAGAGGAGGTGAACCAATTTTGAAAATTATTTTGGTCTAATGAATTGTTATTTTCAGCTCCTGTTGCCTATTATTCAATTGTTGGATGGCAGTTATCAGTTATCAGACCCAGAATACCGTTAGTAGTTTTTAGAAACAAATACGAAAGTGATTACTCGTTAGTTACGCAATGATCAGTGAGAGTTTAATAGTTAATGTCTTATTCAGAAAATTAGTTTCATTTAAGAAAAAGGAAATGGATATAGTTGGCCAGGTAAGTATATATTGTCATTTCTTGAGTGGTCGCTTTATTCGTAAAATGGTGAAGCGATGTTCAGGCTCGCTGTTGCTATAAAGGGTAACCGAAAATCAGGAACGAGGCTTTGGCCAAGACACTCAGAAAGTGACAACGAGAAGTAGTGGCTAGAGTCTTCTTTAGTTATGCATGTCGTGAAACACATATATACACGTTTCTGTTTGTATAGACCCAGAGAGCCATTTTTGCTTCATGTGTTGTGTGGTGTCTGCATTTATTATTTGATGATGGGTGAAGTTATGGATAAGCAGTCTGAGTAGCCAGGGTGTGAAAGGAATTTGTGACTATCATCAACCATCTTGTGTATACCATGCATTAGAGTAATGGGTTTAGTAACTTCTTTATGGAAACTAATTAAGACATATAGGAGTTAATTAGTTTAAAACATAGACGACACTTAACCCTTGGATCGTGAGGTGGCCATCAGTATGTTAAGTTGCAGTAAAGTTAGTTTTAAACTATTTCTAAACATAATTTTTGGTGTTCCGTAACCATTCACTTAGGTGTTCGGTTCGTAGGAAGCTCGCAGAACGTAGCTCAATAATTTGGCGATTCAGGTGAGTTTTCATGACTCGTTTACCTTATCAGCAGTTTATCTTATTAGATTGATGGTAACTTATTTTACCAGCAGCTTATGTTTATCGGTTTATTAGTATTACTTTATTAGCAGCTTATCTTATCAGATTAATAGTAGCTTATCTTATTAGCATCTCATCTTATCAGCTTATTGATGGCCTCTATCAGCTTAATAATAGCTTATTAGCATAATAGCAGCTTATTATATTAACCAGCTCATTCTATCTTTTGATATTAACCGCTTGATAAAGTGTTCTTAGAAATATTCATGGACTCACTTAGCTTTATAAGCTAACCGTTATCGCATATCTCAGGTGGCACGCACTCAGGACTTAGCAAGGAAAGCATATTGGATTAAATCGTAGTAAAATGTTTTCATATAACTTATGTTTCATTGAGACTTACTTTCTAATTTTTTAGTCTTCCGCTGTAATAGTTAGTCAATTATATTTAGTAAATTTTAAAGTGCGTTGTTCTAGAATCTATATCAGTCTTTAAACCGTGACGCCTTCTAGGGGTCTAGGGTGGGTGTTACGTGTATATATATATATATATTATGATGTAAAGATGGAAATTGAATAAAAATTTAGGTTTCTTTAATCTTTTAATATGGATTCTTATTTGTTTTTCATTTATTTTTTTTATTATTTTTTTAAAATTAGCGACGGATTAGCGACGGAAATAAAGGTATTTTAAATTAAATAAAATTAAAATAATATTCGTCGCTAATCCGTCGCTGAAAAGCATCCGTCGCTGATAAGCCGTCGCTAATCCGTCGCTATTTTGGTCCTTCGCTGAAAGTGTCCGTCGCTGATCCGTCGCTGATATCCGTCGCTGAGCCGTCGCTGAAACTTTCTTCCACGCGACCAACAGCAACGGAGCATCAGCGACGGATCAGCGACGGATCCGCCCTTTAGCGACGGATCCGCCCTTTAGCGACGGATCCGCCCTTTAGCGACGGATATTTCCGTCGCTGATGGCCGTTTGTTTTGTAGTGTGGCGACCTAACAAGGACTACCGATGAACCTGCCGTGCATGTGGCCCCAAAACGCTTTGTGTCATAGTTAGGCCATTATATTACTTATGAACCCAACATCTCCCCGGTCCATGACGATATGGAATTTGCCTATGGGTGTTACATTAAGTACTTATGAAATATCTAAAATGCCTTCCAATATAGACCCAAATCAATACCATCAAGATATTTATCATAGCAATAGTGGTAGAAATGTAACGTTAACTTGGAAACCTACTAAAAACAGGAAATTGATGCAATTTTCATGAGATAGAAGAAGTAGTAAAAAGAGAAAGAAACTCACTTTATTAGGTACTTGTAGTCAGGATAGTATTTCTTCAGCGTTTCGACAAACTCCTTTGATCAGATCACGTGAGATGTACATATGTATCTTTCACTGGCCTCGGGTTTCTCATACACTAAAAGCAGTGCTTCGACTAAATAATCGTACATCCACAATCAGCCGCTGCCTGTTCTCTAGTTCTTCATATCCTTCTGTACAAATGCAGAATGCAACGGATGATAGCGGTTTTAAAGTCAGAATCGTGCTTGATACTACCTCCGTAACAAAAATAAATGTCCACAGCAAAGATGGCACTTGGTTTCAGAAATATGTAATTATTACACTTTTTACTAAACCAAATGACTATTATACCCTTAACGATAAGGAGTAATGACACTCATCCAATGGTCGATCCTTGGGTCTATTAGCTAGGTATGAGCGCAATAGCAGCTACAGAGGGCACATGCACTACTTTCTTGACATTTACTTCACAACATGCCTTAAATACATTGAGTGTACCTTTAACGGCAGGCTCAATCAGTTCTACCTGCAGTGTGAGTGATGATGAGTAATTATATAGCTTCCAAACGTCATTAACCAAATTTGTAAAGGTAGATGCATATGACAATGAATCTTGCCTCAGGATTTGGTACAGAACCGGATGGAACTGGACTTGCAGTATGGAACACACCATTGCATCCTGCAATGGTTGCACGTAGAGACTCGTAGTCGAGAAGGTCTGCCTTGAAGAGCTTCAGGTTCTCCGATGCTTTCTCTAGACTCTTCAAATGAGCGTTGATACTAGGTTTAACATCAAATTGATACTGAATTACTGATTACTCTTTTTTTTGTTTTCATAAATATCAAACGATTTGGGGAACACGTAATTAATTCAAAACATATCCACAATTTCCCAATAAAACATGAATTCGAAGAAATCGAGCAACCGTGAAAGCAATACCTAAAGCAGAAACTTTATTGATGATTGAATTTATGAATGAAAAATAACAAGACTAGGAGTTTTTTAAATAGGCTAAGAAACTAGAATTAGTCTAGGAAACTATAAATAAAAAGGAAATGAAATAATCAAAAAGATATTGAAAAGGAAATAAGAAAATATAGAAAAGTTGATCATGTGAGGAAGCCATCCAGAGGGTCGTACGTGTGGCTAAGGCCATGAGTCAGGTCGCAGTGACAACCACGGGGTGTAGACCTCCGGTGCCTGGTGTGGGTTAGGCCACGACATGGATCACGAGGTTCTCTACCTTGGTTTTGTCGTTTGGTCTCGTTGCTCGTTGACCTGTCGTGGTAGGCTGTCTACATTACTTAAGAATTGGTAGATAACCAATGTTGAGGATTTGCCTTAGGGATGAAAAGTGAGAATCGATCTAAAAGAGTAAAATTGTTTTTTGTTTTTTGCAATGAGTTCTTTTTCTCATCAAAGGCTAAGATTTAAGGTATTATTAATACACACCCTTATATATTTCGTAAATGATAGCTTTTACATGTATTTTTGATATCATGATGAAAAATAAAAATAAAAGTTTGAGTTTAATTTTTTTGCAAGGTCAAAAAATAACTTAAAATATAGTGTTTGATAAAAAAGAATATGCAAAGAAGTATATTTATATCGGGTTTCATAAGTCTTAAGCATTTTTGTTTTGATTACCACTATCTATCTGAGTAGAGAGAGGTAGGATCAAACGAGAGCAATAACTGCTTAAAAGAACACATGAACTAGAAAAATCGTTTATGATTTATGTACAAAATCATATATGATTCACGCAACTTTGCTCACGAATTAAGTCATTGCCAAAGTCACCCGAGTGGCTTTTTTCACAAAATATGATTTTGTTGATTCTCGTGTTCTTTTAAATAAATATTGTTCTCAATTGAACCCGACCCCCTCTCTCTATATATATCTTTGTTGGTTTTGTCTTGTTCTCAAATTGTTAAATAGGTTGAAGTTTTTTATTTAGTTCGATGTCTAAACGTGTTAGCTCTAATACCAATTGATAGGATATGACATATAAACAAGAACACAAACAAATAGATTGAATGCATGCTTTGCCTTACATTGAAGAAATACATAAATAGGCTATAGATAGCCTTATAAATAACTAAAATACCAAAAGGAACCCCCTACGGCTTGAAGGTAGAAACCACCAAAACTTATTCAAATACGAAACTGACATGAAGGACTAGGCAAATCCTTGCTAATCCTAACGACTACTTGATGCAAGATAAAGCGGTACTGGAATTCCATAGTAGACCCATACCTCAAGTTTTAGTTCATGAATTCCGGTCTTTTGGTTAATCTCACCTTCAAACCATGCTTCATCTCAAGTACCATAGAAGCGATCGGAAGCACCGGATGACCCTCCACCAACTCAATATGGTAATGGTAAAGGATTGTAGCCGACAGTATTTTCAATTGAGATAAAGCCATGTTCTTAGCCACGCATGTCCTTGGACCAGCACCGAATGCAGCGAATTTGTAAGATGGCTCATGTTTGATTCCTTCACTCCCTAAAATCCACCTTTCAGGCTTAAACTCCATGCAGTCCTCACCCCATATCGATTTCATCCTTCCCATAGAATACATAGATATAATAATTTTGGTGTTTTGATCAACTTTGTCGCCAGTTGGAAGGATGTCCGGTTGTGATGGAGATTTGTGGTTAAATGGAATAGGAGGAAAAAGCCTTAAGGATTCACATAAAGCTCCATGCAAGTAAACCATGCCATTTAACTCTTTTACATTCCATCTCTCACCCACCTTTGAGTCCAAATGTGTGTGAATCTCATCCAGAATCTTATCTTCCACATTTGGGTTTTTTGCCAGAATATAAATGAACCAAGCCAAAGCAATGCTCGTCGTATCCATTCCTGCAAACAACAGATTGAATGATGTGTCTCTTAGAAATTTTGTACGATCCCAAGAAGCGTCAATTTGATCTTCGACCTCTCTCATGAGAGCTGTGAAAAGTGTGAACTTTCCCTCTTGGTGTTGAGTAGAGTTGATGTCATTATACTCATTTTGGTTTTGGGCTAAGCATTTGTATATGAATTGATCAAGAGTTTTCCATGCATCATCCAACTTCTTCTCTTTCCCCACTCTAAGAAGTTGTAGCAATTTCCAAAGAGATGAGGGTATAACATGCCTAAGCATGATAGCTTCAGTAACGTATGACAAGGCTTTGAGACATGGGATGTCAGGAAGATTAAGAGACAAGCTTTTTGGGTTGTTATCAAAGAGTAAGGTGCATATGGTGTCAAAGGAGAACCTTTTGAATATATCTTGCAAATTCACCTCAGTGTCACGTTCACAGGTGGATTCAAGAACGGGTAGAAGCCCGTTTTTCACTTCGTTCCATGTAATTCTTTCCAATGAGCTCTGAAAACTTGGATGCTTGAATATAGACATGGTGATCTTGCGGTTAAACTCCCATAATTTTCCGTCAGAATTGATGATTCCATCTCCAAAGATAGCAAATATCTTAGAATATTTGTCACCTTTGGGATAAGTACTGCAGTTTTTGCTTAGAATGTGGTGGATATTTGCAGGATCAGCGGTAACGAGCATGTCCATGTTGGCGAAGCAAGGACCAAAAACCATGCGCGTACCACCAACTTCTATTAGTCCTTCGGTGACGAAATCATGGAATCGATGGATATTTACAAGGACTCCTGGTATCATGCCAACAATTGGCCAATTTGTAGGGACGACTGTTTTTTTATGGTTTTGCGGTCGTCTATGTATAAATATGGAAAATGAAAAAAGAATCAACAATAAAAAGAGAATGAAAAAGTATTCAAGGAAAGCCATTGAAAAATGAAGTATATGAGTTTGTGTCTATGATTTATGTTCGTTGGCTAGCTCTTTAAATAACACACAAATCCTTATGTTATTGCTATATTCCTAATTATATTCATTGCATAAAAATCAGTGACATTTTATGATGCTTTCCAACAAAAGCGACGTATTAGTTGAATAAGTAAGGGGGTCTACCAAGTACCAATCTTGAAAAATCTATAACAGATTTATTTTCAAAACATTTACAAAATTGGCCAGGTGTAGCCGGTTCCGGTTCCTTCATTCTAGGAACTGTCGATTCCGCTTCCAGAACTGGTTCCTTGAATTTCGGCTGGTATCCGCAATTGCTCACCGCTATTGAGTGGAACTGGACGAGACAAAAATAAGCAGTCTCATACTCAGTGGCCACCAATTGCGCATGCATGGCTTCGAACCTGGGTGAGAGCTACCACCCTTTAGAAGCTTACCACTACGCCACACCTTGATGGTTGACCATATTACCATATAATCCAACATTTTTCTTTATATCATATGCATTGATTAGAAGATGTATAGATGAATATTGTTTATGAAATTATTTTTATAAAAATCATTTTTGATATAATATATTTTAAGAGTAAAATAATATATAACTTTCAAATAATAGAAACAACAAATATCCAAGGTGTTGTAGTGGAATGGTTAGTGCTTGGAGGATACATATTGCCCACCCAAGTTCGAATCCTCCCATGCGCAAACTAAGAACATTTGTCAATTCATTTGTAGCTCAACGGTCGGTAACATCCTGAGGGGGGCAGTGGATGGTATCCCTGTCTACTTGGGTTCGATTCGAGGGGGGAACAGGAGGCGACACTCCGGTTCACGGGTCGACCTTCGGGCCGGGCATGGGCGAGGCTATGGGCCGGTAATGGTTTCCATGGTCGAGAGGATTAGTCGGGTGCCCGAATGGATCCCGGATACCTCTTCGACTTCGGTCGGGGCGGCTATGTGTTTGATTGCGGTCCAAAAAAAATAGAAACAACAAATAACATTTTAAGATCAAACAATACCATATGGGAACACGAGGGTAATGCCTCAAACTAGTTTCGTTGTCTCTCTCTTTAGTGTACACTCCAGTTGTCCAATCAACCACATGGCTCTAACCTGGAATCGCCTCATCGTCAGAATTACTTGATCTTGTGAAGGATGAGATTTGTGAGATAGTACTTTTTTGGTTGTACACTAATATTTGGTTGTACTAAATAAATAATAATTTAGTGAGATTTAAGATTTGCACACTAATATTTGGTTGTACTAAATAATTAAATGTTTATTTAGGTAAAATAATTAGTCTAACAAGGATAGAAAATGCATATATCTACATCTAGACCTAGTTGTTCAGTATAGAACTCATGCAAAAAAAGTTGAAAAAGAAATTAATTTTGTTGATCTTAATATATTCGAACGAGATCCTCGTTTATGTCTTCAAGTTTACACTATAACAAAAGTAAAAGCATCTAAAATTGTTATAATAGCTTTATAAGACGCCTTTGGCTTCGTAACAAAATTTTAAAAACTTTTAAAATAAAATGTCATAATAGCTATTTTATGACACTTTTGGGTTAGGTTTGACCCCCTAGGTAAGATAGCTTGTGTTGTGCGGCCGGATACATAAAAGTACTAGAAATAAATTGGTTCTAATAAAAAGTACAAGAAATGAATGCACATGTTCTTTTTACTTTGGTGTCATTTAAACATGTGGCTCCTCGAAAGGGGGATTTTGGCGGCTATACCCATGGAGGTACCCCCACTTTAATCTTATAGCCATTCTCTCTCTCGTTTTGCACCTCATACCCCCAAAAAGCCGTTATGACGCCGTTATAACGCACCTTTCATGTCTGACCATAGAAAGTCAACAAAAAATCCGTTAAACGGACCGTTTTAACGTTTAACGGACCGTTATAACGTTGCCAAGGCCGTTATAACGGCGTTAACGCCGTTATGCATCAATATAACGAACTTCTAGTTTTAGGGGTTATATTAAAATAAAAGAGACTAATGATTGGATGAGGCCTTCCAGCCGAGTGGTAAGTTGTCTCCCCCCACACAGCATTGGCTCGCGTTCGAGCCTCGCAAATGCAATCTTTTTTTCTAATTTTTTTCGCAAATTTAACCCTATATCGGCTTTAAAAAAAAAGTTTTTTTGCACCTGCCAAGGCTCGAACGCGGGCGGCGGGCCAATGCTGTAGGAGGGAGACAACTTACCACTCGGCTGGAAGGCCTCATCCAAACATTAGTCTCTTTTATTTTAATATAACCCCTAAAACTAGAAGTTCGTTATATTGATGCATAACGGCGTTAACGCCGTTATAACGGCCTTGGCAACGTTATAACGGTCCGTTAAACGTTAAAACGGTCCGTTTAACGTATTTTTTGTTGACTTTCTATGGTCAGACATGAAAGGTGCGTTATAACGGCGTCATAACGGCTTTTTGGGGGTATGAGGTGCTAAGAAGGAGAGAAAATGGGTATACGATTAAAGTGGGGGTACCCCCATGGGTATAGCCGCCAAAATCCCCTCGAAAGGTCTATATACCACCCTCAAATCAAGTAATTAACCAAAATTGCCATATTAAAAAAAAGAGAATTATTTTTTTAGCCATTTCAAAAATCAAGATTTATCTCTTAGCCACTCTATACCACCGTTCATCAAAATAACCATAGGAGTCGCCTCGCCGGAAGTCGCCCAGGGCGACTTTCGATTTTCCGGCCAAAAACGGCTTTTCCGGCCATTTTCCAGCAAAAAAGGACGAAGTCGCCCCAGAGTAGGTCGCCTGGAGCGACCTTCACGAACTTACACCCTAAAAGTGGAAAAATGGAGGTTGAGAAGAAGAAAGAAGAAGAAGGGAAAATGGAGGGGTAATTGATTCATATGCCCATAACGCACCTCCACTTTGCACAATATACCCACACCGTTACGGCGATATAACGCACCAAAACGCCGTTATAACGGCGTTTTGGGTCGTTATAACGGCGTTTTGGTGCGTTATAACGGCGTTTTGGTATAACGGCCCTTATAACGGCCTTTTAGGGGTATGGTTGCAAAGTGGGGGTGGGGCTTTGGGTATACTGGTAAAGCTCCCCATTTTAGTGTCAGCTTGTCTTTTCAAGGAAAAAGTTGATTTATTTTAAGGGTTTGCTTTTCAAGATTTACATAGTTCAATATTTCTTCTTCTTCTTCTTTCTTTTTTCTCATCCTGGGCGACCATTTTACATAGTTCAAGACTTTAATTCTTCTTTCTTCTTTTTTCTTTCTTCCCATAGGTCAAGACTTTAAGGGTTTGCCTTTGAACGTCGCCCCAGGCGACCTCCTCTGGGGCGACTTCGTCCTTTTTTGCCGGAAAATGGTCGGAAAAGCCGTTTTTGGCCGGAAAATCGAAAGTCGTACCGGGCGACTTCCGGTGGGGCGACTCCTATGGTTATTTTGATGAACGGCGGTAGAGAGTGACTAGGAGATAAATCTTGATTTTTGAAATGGCTAAAAAAATAATTGTCTCTAAAAAAATGCTTTTTCACTTTTTAGTCATTAAAAGTCAAGTTTTACAAAAAATATCCTAAAACCGTAATGCCGACACTGCAAGACTACTTTTGCTTGAGATGTCAATACTTTTTTGACGTCTTTCCCATCAAGAAAAAAATAAAATAATAAACCGCAAGCCTTAAAGTGGAAACCGCAACTTGTGGTTTTTGACACGTGTTAATGTTTGGTAAAACCGCAAGAAATAGGACAACCGTAGCTACAGTGAAAACTGCAGCTTGCGATTTTCACTGAATTTTCAAAAATTGCTATTTTCGTCTGCGTAGTTTGTAAATTACGGTTTTCTTTCATATAATTGCATCTTTTTGTTTAATATGCACTGTTAGAAATTGTTATTTGTTTATAAACTAGTGAAGTAAATAACAATAATTAAAAGTAACTTTCAGCAGCAAAACACATAAACGCCTGGACGTCTTCGTCATCCCACATTAAGATAGGGACTACATGTAAAATATTTGTAGGATAATATAACACCGGTTTTTGAGAAACCATGTTTTTTGTCAAAGAAAATGGATAGAAATAGAGTATGAACTTTGTATTTGGCTATAAGGCAAATGTGTTCTATATAAACAAGTAAATTACAAATTCATTCCTTCATTTTCTTGTGGTTTGTTTATAAGTTCTCTTTTCGTCCCTTCAGTTAGAAATTTCAGATTTTCATCCATACGATTTTAATTATTGTTATTTTCGTCACTATTTTATAACCAAATAACAAATTTTAACGGAGCATATGAAAAAAAGATGCGATTATATGAGAAAAAAAATCGTGATTTACAAACTACAGGGACGAAAATAACAATTTTTGAAAATTCAAAGAAAATCGCAAGTTGCGGTCCAGCAAGTTGCGGTTTTCACTATAGCTATGGTTTTCTTATTTCTTGCGGTTCCACCAGACACTAACACATGTAAGAAACCGTAGGTTGCGGTTTCTCCTTTAAGGCTTGCGGTTTATTATTATATTAAAAAAAATTCTTGATGGGAAAGACGTCAGAAAAGTACTAACACCGTAAGTAAAAGTCGGCTTACGGTGTTAGCCTTGCGACTTTAGGGACATTTTTGTAAAACTTAATTTTTGGTGGCTTAAAAGTGAAAACCACATCTCTCTATGGCTATTTTGGGTAATGCTCCCCTTAAATCATGGTATGAAATTTATGGTGTAGGTCATCTCCATTATACTACACCTGCATAATTAAATATTGGACCAGAAAACACGTTCATCTCAACCGTTGCCATTAGTAGTATTCCCTTTTCTTAATTAATTGTAGTAAAAGATAAAATGGAAAAGAACAACCAGGAATTGAATTAAAGGTAACCTATTTTGTGGAATTTACTGATTTGATGAAGAGTTTATATTTTCAGTTTTTATAATTGTCACTCGTTATCAAATTTGGTATTTCTTTTAAACAAAGTATAATTTTAGTCATAGTAATAGCCATTTTATTTCACTTTTAGTCCATGTAACTAACTATGGCCAAAAATGTTAGTTAATTTTTTTTATGTGTGTTTTTTTTTTCCTTTTTAGTCGATGCAACTGCAATAACTAAAATTTTATTAGTTTAAAAAACTAGAGTTAGACCTAAAATGTAATTTACTTTCGGGGAAAGCTATTTGTACCCTTGTGGATATCCAAATTCGATCAATTTGTACATAAAAAATATAAAAAGCACATTGTGATATGATGTATATGATGAGAAACTTAGCATGTAAGGGTGCAATTAGCCTCTTCTTATTTTTATGAAATGTACTTTCATATGAAATTTAATAATCAAATAATGCAAACGTAGTATTCATAGCATTTTTGTTGTAAAAGTTAAGATTTTCTTTTTCACAACGTTTTTCTAGAAAATCATCAAACAGGAATGTGTTTTATCAGGTTCAACATTAATAACAAGACCTCAAGATTAACAAGGATGTAGTCTGGACAAACCCAAATGAACCTTCTAAAAATAACAAGACCTCAAGATTTTGGGCCCAACTTTACACATATTTGGACCTTAAATTTCTTGAATCTGGGTTTTAGTTGAGGTCCTCTTTTTATGTTCTCTTTGGTGTTCTTCTCTTAGAAATTATCGACTTTTTTTCCTTTTCAAATTCTCCACTTTCGTCTTTCGTCATATAGTGTTACACAATACAACTAATTGATCTTTAGTGGTGGGGTTTCTCTATTCCTTTTTCTTGTACCTTTTCCTAAATGTCAATTAAAGTTCAACTTTGTCCATCTTACCCTCCATCTTTAACATCATTATTGTAAAATGTAAATCTTTAATCTATTTCTGTCACATGAGCTTGATTTTTTAATTTTTATCCAACCAATCATATAGATCTTTAAAATCAAAGAACCTATTATTAATCAGAAATGAATAAGAATTCAGGCTTTAACATCTCTTAAAAGACAAATGCCACCCTAAGATTCCATGCAAATACGCCAAGCCTTCTAGTTTTGATAATAAGTTTGCTTTCCGCCTATTTATCAATTGTTTTGATACATGTGTCACCGGGTCCCCAAAAAGATTGAAAGGGCCTTGAATCCAATACTTGAAGCCAAAGGCAATAATACAATTTCATCTTTCAACATAACTAAGAGGGCAAAAAAGACATAAGTAGGTGGTCGGTTGTTGACCAAACGTGATAAAGATCAAGGACAGTTTACAAGTTACTGAGAATACCGTTTTCTGTGTAGCTCTCGACTGAATCGACAAGCGTTTCTTCCAATGGTCTGTAGCTCCACCCCATCTTCTGTAGTTTCTCAAATATAATTGAAAATATGTCATCTGACTCGATATATCTGCCACCCAAAACAAAGTTAGCATAGGCAAAAGGCAAACATTTGTTTAAGAAAGTGTTCAATTACTTGTGAAATATCAAAAATGCCTTCCAATAGACACAAATAAATTCCATCAAGATAATTGATCATAGCAATAATGGCCGAAATGTAATGTTAACTTGGAAACTTTCTAAAAATAGGAAATTGATGCAACTATCATGAGAGAGAAGTAGTAAAAAGAGAAAGAAACTCACTTCTTCAGCATTTCGACCAACTTTTTTGACCGGATTGCATGAGATGTACATATGTATCTTTCACTGGCCTCAGGTTTCTCATACACTAAAAGGAGTGCTTCAACTAGATCACGTACAACCACAATTAGCCGTTGCCTTTTCTCTAGTTCTTCATATCCCTTTGTACAAATGCAGGATGCAACAGATGATATTGGTTTTAAAGTCATAATCGTGCTTGATACTCCCTCCATCACAAAATAAATATCCGCAATGAAAATGGTACACGGTTTTAGAAATGCGTAATTATTACACTTTTTACTAAACCAAATGACTATTATACCTAGGGATGGCAGAAATACCCGAACCCGAAACTTTTGGGATGGGATTGGGCCTGGTAAATGGTTATGTGACCGGGTATGAGTTTTTTTCAAAAAAAATTCGCGGGTTTGGGATGGTTATGGTTTTAATCAATACCCTCCCATTTACCCGATCCCCATACCCCCCATATACCCCGACCCCGAACCATATCTATATACTACTTTAATAAGCAAATTTGCTTAAAGTCTTAAACTCTTAAAAACAAATTGCAATGCATTAAGTACAACTATTTTATGCATTAATTTTTCAAAAAGTCTTAAAAGTCTTAGGCTTTGTTTGGCAAGCATAAGCTAGCTTATAAGTTAGCTGATAAGCTAGTCCATCCAAACATGTACCAGGAAGCTAGCTTATCAGCTAGCTTATAACCTAGCTTTTTGAAACGCTACTTTGAGTAGCTTATGATGAGCTTATTGTAGCTTTTTCCAATTATACCCTTATTAATATTAATTATTAAATTCAAATATACCCTTTTTGGTCATTTTACATACTTATAAGCTAGTTTTTGCCAAACATAATTTGTTCCCGCAACTAGCTTATCAGCTACTAGCAAGCTTATCACTCAACAGCTAGCTTATCAGCTATCCGCTAGCTTATCAGCTATCCGCTAGCTTATCAGCTACCAGCTAGCTTATAAGCTACGCTTGCCAGACATAGCCTTAATTACAGGATGAGAAGCTAATGGTACAACTTCAAGATGGCTGTTGCTACTCCCAATATCAGTCCATTGGGTTCCTCAAATGCGATAACATATATATTTTTGTGTCGCCAGCAGTTTAGAGAAACATTGCTGCTAACAATAGCGTTGTTGGAAGGAGAAACGGTGATTGAGATATGGTAACAATAGCGTTATTTTTTCTATTTAAAGAATTTTTAGAGACATTGATTGAATTTAATGATGTTGTAGATAAGGATGAAAAGCTAGCCTAACCAAATTTCCTTCTATGGGTGCGAATTGCATTCAGGAAACTTGTGCTTGATTTTTGATTTTCGTTTTCCTAATGTTCCCATTGTTCTCTTACATGTTGCATTTCAACAGTTTCTCATTAGAGCTACAAAGGAATATTACAATTTCAACAAACTACCAACTTGATGACAAGTGGACAGTGCCAGCTTACGAAGCTCAATCATATTTTACACTATGTTTTTATTCATTTTCCAGTTTCTATCACCTTCAGTGTCCTGTGATGTTTGTGGCTCACCATAGGTTGGTTTGTTAAATGCTTCGGAATTTTTCATGATGGTGGTTTTCTTGAACCAGAAAGAACTGTGGTCTCATTTGGTTGGATTAGCCTAAGATTTATTTTTTGTAAATAAAATTGTTGGTTTTTGTCAATTAGTAATTGCAAAATCTTTATGGAAACTATTTATTTCATATTGGTACATCGTGAAATCTAAGAGGGTGTTTGGGAGGGAGCTTATTTAAAACAACTTATGATTTTTGGCAAAAGTGCTTATTAACTTATGTGGTGTGAAAAAAGAGTTTTTTAAAACGTGTTTGGATTAGCTTATTAACTTATAACTTTTGGTTTCAAAAGCTGATAAAGAGTTTTTGATAAGTTAGTAGGGAGTGACTTTTCAAAAATGATTTATTTTAGGGGATGAAATAAGGAGCTTTTAAAAATAGCTATCCAAACACTTCATTTTAACTTATTTGCTTCTACAGGAAGAAATAAGTTATAAGCACCTTCAAATAAGCCCTTCCAAACACCCTCTAAAATACCTATGGTTTTAAGGTTTTGTATGGTTTTGCAATCCAATGTTTGGTTTGAAATATTACTTGGATTTGAAATCTCAATATTTCACTGAATTTCCACATACATGAGATTTAGAAATACCACGGTGTACTTCAATTTCATAGGATTTGTATTAACTATAATTATATAAAGTATATGAAAAACATATTTTTTGTTTCTATAAATTGATACAAATGTATTTCAGTTTATTTTAAAATTATTTATAAATTGTTTAATTAGAATTGTAATCTAATATTTTTGCTATGTGATTTTTAGACTCAACTTGGATTTTGTATGTTAAACAAGTAATCAGACTTACGATATTAGTTTCACTACAAGAAAAATGACCTTTAGAAAGGTTTTCTTTTGTATTTAAAAGCTTGAAAGCTTCTCTAAAGGTTTTAGAGAAGTTTTTAATTCATCAACAACCTTTTGTATAGTGTATATAACGCTAAGAAAAGGTTTTGCGGAGAGTTTTAAGTGGGATTTAGGGAGATACAAAAGCTTTTACACTTCTCACATTTGTCATGTATTTTTTTCTCTAAAAGTCAGTTTTAGATACGCTTCCAAATCCTTCGCTAAAACTTTCGTCTTTAAAACCCCTTTTTCTGATAGTATTTTCATATATTAAAAATTCTTAGAAATAACTTTGTAGACGTCACTTAATGTGTGCCGGTCTTAGATTGGCTTGAAAGTTCATGTCGGTTTACATAACGTGGTAGGTTTAACGTCATTGGAAAACGTTCATGTCAATTGGATTGAACATGCCGATAATGTTAACTTCTACATTAGATGTGGGTATAGTCTCTTTTTATCTCTTGGACTAAATCAATGATAGTGTACATCTTATGTACTTAAACATCGATTTTGAATGAGATATAACCAAGATGTTTGATTATGTTTTTTGATTTTCCTTTGATTTTGACATCCCGCCGCATTGGGCGGGCACAAACTAGTATATTTAATAATTTAATAATTTTATTATTAATATAATATACACATTACAATTTTATTAATATATAGAATAATAGAAATGATGGTTTGATTTTATTAGCATAAAAAATATATATTTAAGTTTTACAATTTGACATCTTTGTGCGACATTGGTGTTTCGAGCATATCTCACTCGTCCATGCTCCGATTAATACGATTCAAAGTGTTCTGAAAAGCCAAAAGATGTGGCTACAACTTTGTAGTTTCAAGTTTCTGCAAACTCGATCTTTATCTTGGCCGAAACTGACCTCGAAGACGAAACTAATTCACATGTAATTTTAATAAATGAATTTTTGTTTAGTAAATTTTAATCTACTAAAAATATTAATGGGATACCCGATACCTGATACCTGAGGTAATACTTGCGACCCCGATGATTATTTGGTAATCGGATACCCAACGGGACGGGACTGGATATGGGACATGGTTTCATAATAGGGTATGAGACTGGGATGACCAATACTCGTCCCATTGCCATCCCTAATTATACCCTTAACGATAGAGGGGTAGGGAATTTCTCCATCTCATAATTAAGGGTATATTGGAAAGCAAACACTAACTTTTTAAAGTGGATACTTATATGGAACAAACTAAATAGAAATATGGATACTTATTTAAAGCGTTAACTTCTTATAGTTTTGTTTAGCATTACTTCATATGCTGGATCTTCCAATAAAATAGAAAACAAAGAGATGTTAAGGTTGTGTTTAGTTGTGGAAAACTGTTTTTGTTTTCCAAGAAAATGAAAACAGAAAATGGAATTGATTTTTCATTTTCAGTTTTCTAGGAAAATTTTAGAAAACTTGTTTACTTGAAATCATGGAGTTTTCATTTTCCATTTTTAGAAAACTAGAAAACTCGTTTAGTTGTGCATTTTTCATCACATTTCATTTTCCATTTCCCAAATATTGCAACGGCGGCGGTGATGGTGGTCACAGTGGCGGCGGTGGTGGTGGCGGTGGCGGTGGCCAAGGCGGTTGTTGATCCAGCTCTCCTAAGACCTGATGAAATGATAATGATCCTGAATCTCTACTTAGTGAATAGGTTTTTACTCATGTTACAGCTTGAGGAATTATCACTGAGTCTGTTCAGTGTTATTCCATGTTACTTATGCTGTAACTTATTTTTATAGTAATCAGGATCAGGATCAGGAGACAAAAGAGTCTGTTCTGTAGTCTACTGATCCTGTCCACTGAAGTGAAGACCTCCTGAAGACATCAAGATCATACTCAAAGAACCATCAGCGACGTCGAAGAATTAGCTGATGACAGGAACAGCATGCTCGTGATCTGAAGACGGAACTCAGTGATAGCAGGCTGCTCAAAATCGTATGACATCCTGAAGATTCATCAGGATACAAGTGACCCTGAACAGCATCAGTTTCAGGACTCTACTCACTGATCAGTATCCTGATCCTGAAGGATTAGTGTAATGTCTTAGTCTAATGCACAAAAGGATTATCCGCCTTTACTGACACAAAAGTACATAAGGACAGTCTCTTTACTGTTCCCTCCGTACTTATCAGACCTCAAGGCAACTGTTTACACACTTCCTCTTTTGCACACCAGGCTAAGAGTAATTGTTTATAGTAAATAGTAAAAAGGACCACTTACATTGTGACACGTACACAAAAGTGAGTCTGCATGCATTTAATGCATTGGGTATAAATAGGACTTGAAGATATGTTCTCCATACTTCTTCTTCATCCTAAAAATACCCTAATCCTTTCTTTCTTTATTCCCTCTATCTTCTTTCTTTTCTTAATCTTCTCACTCTAGTGCATAGTGAAAGAACTTAGATTGTTTAGTTTAGACTTGTAGTCTTTTCTATTTCCGCAACAATCTGTAAATTCATATTGTTAATACAACAAAGAATTTAAAAGTGAAATTTGTGTGATTATATTCAACCCCCCCTTCTATAATCCCATACACTATCCTTACTTGAAGGTCACCTCATTGGGACCAACAAGTGGTATCAGAGCAGATACAAGCTCTCATTTTCTTCTCTAAGAAAAATCTTGTGATCCTCTCTTCTTTTATTCATGGCTCTTCAAGCTAAGGATAACTACTTTGATACCGGCTCTTCTGGAAAACCGCCTAGGTTTAACAAAGATAACTTCTCTCTTTGGAAAACCAGGATGGAACTCTTTCTTTCTGGTTCTGATCCCCAGATTCCCTACTTTCTGGAAAATGGACCACATGTGCCCACACAAACCGTTCATGCCATTCCTGCTGCAGGCAACCAACCAGCTGTACCAGAAAGGGAACTGGTAAAGCCTGTGACTGACTGGAATGATGAAGACAGACGCCTGGTCAACATTGACACTAAGGCTAGGTCTCTCATCGCCATGTCACTTCCTAATGATGTATTCCACTCTGTCTGTCACCTTCGCTCTGCCAAAGAGATTTGGAACACCCTCTGTGTTCAATATGAAGGTACTGCTGTTCTCATGGAATCAAGAAAGATTTTCTTGGTTCGTCAGTATGAAAGCTTTATTCATCAGAAGGATGAAACTCTCTCCCAGCTTCATCAGAGATTCAACTGTCTTCTGATTGATCTGAAGACCATCGGTACTACCTATCCTAACTCTGAGGTGGTTACCAAGTTCATGGAAGCTCTTCCTGAACATTGGGAAATCTACACCTCCTGCTTAACTATGTCAAAAGACATAAAGGCACTCACACTAAGTGAGCTGTACGGTATTCTTCTAAACCGTGAACAACAGAAGAAACTGAAAAAGAATCTCATTATAGATACTAAAGATACCAAAAGCAACTATGTTGCACTGGTCTCTGATTCAGTTCCTACTGTTGCCACTCCTTCCTCAGTAACTATTACTGAATTGGAATCCTCTGACTCTGACATGTCAGAAGATCCTGAATTCAATGAATCTCTTGCTTTATTAACTAAATCCTTTAAGAAGTTTGCCAAAAAGGGAAACTTCCATAAAAAGAAACATCTTGCTATTACTGACAAGCCTAAATTAGACCCTGTTGATAAGGCTACTGCTATCTGCTACAACTGTCAGGGCAAAGGACACTTTGCTAATGATTGCAGGTATCGAAAAAGTCAGTTTGCTCCCTCCTCTGCCAAATCTTTCTCTAAGAACCCCAAATACCAGCGCCTGAAAGAAAAAAACAAGAAGATGAAAATTCAGCGCAAGGGTATTGGTCTTATCGCAGAAGACTGCGATTGGGATGATGTCTCCTCTGATGACTCATCTGATGAGGAAGACACTCAAGTGGCACTGATGGCCATTATTGAGGAACCTACCTTAGCTCTCATGGCTAAGATAGAAGAGGTCCCTGAAGAAATTCCTACTCAGGCTCCTGAAGCTTCTTCCTCTACGACTCCTGAAGCTTCCACTTCTGCGACCGATTCTCCCAGTCAGGTACCTATTCCTCTTGTCCTTCTTGAAAGCTTAACTCAGCTGGACCTGGTTACTCTTGATCTTTACAAAGCCCTAAATGGTAAAACCTCTGCTGAGAAAATGAACATTGATCTTCGTGATCAACTCAGAGAATGCCAAGAAAAAATAAAACAACTTACCATTCTGGAAGAAAACTATAAAGACCAGGTCACTGTAAATAAAACTCTTTGTATTGAAAGAGAAATGGCTCTTGCTGCCAAAGAAAGAGCCCTGGCTGAGTTAAACGCTGAAAAAGTCACCATCAAAGGATGGAGTGACGCCTCTGAAAAGGTTGATGAAATATTAGCCTCAGGAAGAAATGTTAAAAACAAAAAGGGTCTTGGATACACTCGTGGAGGCACAAAATCTGACTGTTCCATGCTCAAATTTGGAAAATTTGTCTCCTCCATTCCTGATCCTAATGCTCCTGAAAACATCCCTTCTTCCTCTAATACACACTCTGAAGGTGCTCCTAAGAGCAAAAAGAAAACAGTCAAGGAAAAATCCAAAACTGTAACACCTTCAAAGACCAAGAGTCCTAAACCCAAGAACAAAGTTCTGGGTGGTGGTCCTTCAGTCTCAGGATCAAAATCTTTTTCCCAAAATCTTGTTCCCAGACTGAAGATTGACCTGAAGCAAAAGACTCAGGAGAAGAAACCAATTCCTCCTCTGTCCAATGCTAAAGGCATACTTGGTGCTGGTCCTGCTCATCTGAAGTTCAAAGACTTCCTGGACTCCACTAAACGCTTTCAATATCGCAAATGTTATCACTGTGGATTAAATGACCATATTGCGAGTAAGTGTCCTGATGCTACCAAAGCTGAAAAATCAGCTAAGGTAAAGAAAAATCCTAAGACTGATAAGTCAGTCAAAGGAAAGAAGGTTGTCAAGACTGTCTCTTCAGTCAAGACTCCAGCCTCAAAAACTGATAAATCAGTTAAGGCTGCCACTGACTCCACCAGTCCTACTGACACTTCTGGATCCATAGTTCTATGGGTACCAAGAAAAACTTAAACTCTAAATTTTACAGGATAAGGGCATCTGGTATCTGGACAGTGGATGCTCTCGACATATGACTGGTTCTAAATCTGTCCTTTCTAACTACCGTGAAGAAAGAGGTCCTGCTGTGACCTTTGGTGGAAACTGTAAAGGCCAAACCCGAGGGTATGGCACACTGACCAACGGAGTAACTACGTTCAAGAGAGTTGCTTATGTTGAAGGCCTGATGCATAATCTTCTGAGCATCAGTCAACTGTGTGATAAAGATCACAAAGTCTCCTTCTCAAAGAAGAAGTGCAAAGTCAAAAACAGAAGAAAGGAAGTTATTCTCACTGGAGTGAGACATGCTGATATCTACATCATCAACATGAATACTTCCACTGACAACTTCTTCTTTGTATCTCGTGCTTCCTCTGATACTAATTGGCTATGGCACAAGCGTCTTTCTCATCTCAACTTCAAGACGATAAATCAACTCTGCATCAACAACCTAGTTGTTGGTCTTCCTGACTTTCGCTATACAAAGGTATCTCTTTGTTCAGCATGTGAGAAAGGAAAACAGACCAGGGCTAGCTTCAAGTCCAAGCAAATTTCCTCCATCAGCTCTCCTCTACAACTTCTCCACATGGATCTCTTTGGACCTGTCAACGTCCAATCCATTGCTGGAAAGAAATATACTCTGGTAATCGTTGATGAATTTTCCAGATATACTTGGGTATTCTTTCTTCGATCCAAGAGTGATGCTCCTGAAGAAATCATTCTGTTCGTCAGGAAGATGGAGAGACTCAACAACCTTACTGTTTGATCAATCAGGAGTGACCACATAACTGAATTCAAAAACAGTACCCTGGAAACCTTCTTCGATCAGAAAGGTATCTCTCAGAACTTCTCATCCGTAAGAACTCCTCAGCAAAATGGTGTTGCTGAAAGACGAAACAGAACCCTGATTGAAGCTGCACGATCAATGTTGAGTGAAGCAAACCTCGCCACTCAATTCTGGGCTGAAGCTGTTAACACAGCTTGCTATACCCAGAACAGGTCTCTGATAGTAAAGCGCTTCAGAAGAACTCCTTACGAACTCTTTCGTAACAGGAAACCCTCAATCGAACATCTCCATATCTTTGGTTGTGTCTGCTACATCCTGAACAACAAAGATAATCTTGGAAAGTTCGATTCCAAGTCTGATGATGGAATCTTCCTTGGATACTCCTCTATCTCTAAAACTTACCGTGTGTTCAACAAACGAAGACAAGCCATAGAGGAAACGATTCATGTCAAGTTTGATGAATCGGGTCCTACTTTTCCCCACCCTCATGAAAATTCTGAAATAAATCAGTGGGCTGATTCTTTCTTTCAAATCCCTGAAACTCCCATTGCTGATCCACCTCCTCAAGACCTTCCTGATGGTTTTGAAGAAGATCCTCATACACCACCTACTGAAATAACTACTCCACCTCTGATAAACGCCACTCCAATTACCCAAATCGCACCAACTGAACCTCATCAACCTACTAACAGTGAAGATTTCTCTCAAACCACTGTTAGTGAGCCTACGCCTACTAACCTTCTTCCTGATCCATCAGTAAATGAAGCTTCCACTTCAGGACAGGTGTATCAGCCACCTGCTCTTCGATGGACCAAGGATCATCCTATTGATCAAGTTCTTGGTAATCCCTCCTCTGGCATTAAGACTCGACGCCAATCTGGTAACATCTGTCTTTACGTTAATTTCATCTCTGAAAATGAACCAAAAGAAATAGATGATGCTTTGCGTGATCCTGCCTGGGTCTCAGCCATGTAGGAAGAGCTAGCAGAGTTCATCAGAAACAATGTCTGGCTTCTCGTCCCTAGGCCTCGAAAACGTACTATCATTGGTTCCAAGTGGATTTTTCGAAATAAACTTGATGAGATTGGTACGATTATTCGAAACAAGGCTCGCCTTGTGGCTCAGGGATACAGGCAGGAAGAGGGCATTGATTACGATGAAACCTTTGCTCCTGTGGCTAGGCTCGAAGCAATTCGACTTTTCCTAGCCTTTGCAGCACATATGAACTTCAAGGTTTATCAGATGGACATCAAAAATGCCTTTCTGAATGGAAAACTTAATGAAGAAGTCTATGTGGCTCAGCCTCCTGGCTTTGTAGATCCTAAGTTCCCTGATCACGTCTACAAGTTAAACAAGGCTCTCTATGGGTTAAAACAGGCTCCTCGTGCCTGGTATGATACTCTCTCAACCTTTCTTCTCTCTAAAGGTTTTGTTCGTGGAAAGATCGATAACACTTTATTTCTAAAGAAATATCCTAAGCATATCCTTTTTGTCCAGATATATGTCGATGACATTATCTTTGGATCCACAAATCCCAAACTCTGCGAAAAGTTTGAGTTGCTCATGAAATCTGAATATAAAATGTCTATGATGGGTGAACTTACATTCTTTTTAGGACTTCAGATCAAGCAATCTGAAAAGGGAATCTTTATCAATCAAGGCAAATATGTACATGAGATGCTGAAGAAATTTGATCTCACATCCTGTACACCAATGAAGACTCCAATGGCTCCTCCTCTGTCACTTGACAAGGATTCCAAAGGGAAACCTGTTGATGTGACTCTCTACAGAGGAATGATCGGCTCTCTGCTGTATCTTACAGCTAGTCGCCCTGATATCATGTATTCTACATGTTTATGTGCTCGTTATCAGGCTGAACCCAAAGAATCCCATCTGACCGCTGTAAAGCGGATCTTCAGATATCTGAAGGGAACTCCTAATCTGTGTCTTTGGTACTCCAAGGACTCAGGGTTCGATCTAACAGCGTATTCTGATAGTGACTTTGCAGGATGTAAGATCGACAGGAAAAGCACCACTGGTGGGTGTCACCTACTTGGTGGCAAGTTGGTGAGTTGGACTAGCAAGAAACAGAACTCTGTGTCCACATCAACTGCTGAAGCTGAATATGTTGCAGCAGGAATCTGTTGTGCTCAAGTCCTGTGGCTGAGAAATCAACTTCAGGACTATGACATACAACTTTCCAAAATTCCTATCTACTGTGACAACACTTCAGCGATAGCCATCGCCAACAATCCTGTCTTACACTCCAAGACAAAGCACATTGAAGTGAGATATCACTTCATCAGGGATCATGTGATGAATGGTGATATTGAACTCCATTTTGTCCCTACTGAATATCAGCTTGCTGACCTCTTTACCAAACCACTGGATGTAACGCGTTTTAATATGCTCATCAGTGAAGTTGGGATGTTAAATCCTGATGATTGAAGTTTATCAGGACAAACAGTTGTTAAATCCTGTAGTCTACTGATCCTGTCCACTGAAGTGAAGACCTCCTGAAGACATCAAGATCATACTCAAAGAACCATCAGCGACGTCGAAGAATTAGCTGATGACAGGAACAGCATGCTCGTGATCTGAAGACGGAACTCAGTGATAGCAGGCTGCTCAAAATCGTATGACATCCTGAAGATTCATCAGGATACAAGTGACCCTGAACAGCATCAGTTTCAGGACTCTACTCACTGATCAGTATCCTGATCCTGAAGGATTAGTGTAATGTCTTAGTCTAATGCACAAAAGGATTATCCGCCTTTACTGACACAAAAGTACATAAGGACAGTCTCTTTACTGTTCCCTCCGTACTTATCAGACCTCAAGGCAACTGTTTACACACTTCCTCTTTTGCACACCAGGCTAAGAGTAATTGTTTATAGTAAATAGTAAAAAGGACCACTTACATTGTGACACGTACACAAAAGTGAGTCTGCATGCATTTAATGCATTGGGTATAAATAGGACTTGAAGATATGTTCTCCATACTTCTTCTTCATCCTAAAAATACCCTAATCCTTTCTTTCTTTATTCCCTCTATCTTCTTTCTTTTCTTAATCTTCTCACTCTAGTGCATAGTGAAAGAACTTAGATTGTTTAGTTTAGACTTGTAGTCTTTTCTATTTCCGCAACAATCTGTAAATTCATATTGTTAATACAACAAAGAATTTAAAAGTGAAATTTGTGTGATTATATTCAACCCCCCCTTCTATAATCCCATACACTATCCTTACTTGAAGGTCACCTCATTGGGACCAACAAGTGGTATCAGAGCAGATACAAGCTCTCATTTTCTTCTCTAAGAAAAATCTTGTGATCCTCTCTTCTTTTATTCATGGCTCTTCAAGCTAAGGATAACTACTTTGATACCGGCTCTTCTGGAAAACCGCCTAGGTTTAACAAAGATAACTTCTCTCTTTGGAAAACCAGGATGGAACTCTTTCTTTCTGGTTCTGATCCCCAGATTCCCTACTTTCTGGAAAATGGACCACATGTGCCCACACAAACCGTTCATGCCATTCCTGCTGCAGGCAACCAACCAGCTGTACCAGAAAGGGAACTGGTAAAGCCTGTGACTGACTGGAATGATGAAGACAGACGCCTGGTCAACATTGACACTAAGGCTAGGTCTCTCATCGCCATGTCACTTCCTAATGATGTATTCCACTCTGTCTGTCACCTTCGCTCTGCCAAAGAGATTTGGAACACCCTCTGTGTTCAATATGAAGGTACTGCTGTTCTCATGGAATCAAGAAAGATTTTCTTGGTTCGTCAGTATGAAAGCTTTATTCATCAGAAGGATGAAACTCTCTCCCAGCTTCATCAGAGATTCAACTGTCTTCTGATTGATCTGAAGACCATCGGTACTACCTATCCTAACTCTGAGGTGGTTACCAAGTTCATGGAAGCTCTTCCTGAACATTGGGAAATCTACACCTCCTGCTTAACTATGTCAAAAGACATAAAGGCACTCACACTAAGTGAGCTGTACGGTATTCTTCTAAACCGTGAACAACAGAAGAAACTGAAAAAGAATCTCATAAGAGATACTAAAGATACCAAAAGCAACTATGTTGCACTGGTCTCTGATTCAGTTCCTACTGTTGCCACTCCTTCCTCAGTAACTATTACTGAATTGGAATCCTCTGACTCTGACATGTCAGAAGATCCTGAATTCAATGAATCTCTTGCTTTATTAACTAAATCCTTTAAGAAGTTTGCCAAAAAGGGAAACTTCCATAAAAAGAAACATCTTGCTATTACTGACAAGCCTAAATTAGACCCTGTTGATAAGGCTACTGCTATCTGCTACAACTGTCAGGGCAAAGGACACTTTGCTAATGATTGCAGGTATCGAAAAAGTCAGTTTGCTCCCTCCTCTGCCAAATCTTCCTCTAAGAACCCCAAATACCAGCGCCTGAAAGAAAAAAACAAGAAGATGAAAATTCAGCGCAAGGGTATTGGTCTTATCGCAGAAGACTGCGATTGGGATGATGTCTCCTCTGATGACTCATCTGATGAGGAAGACACTCAAGTGGCACTGATGGCCATTATTGAGGAACCTACCTTAGCTCTCATGGCTAAGATAGAAGAGGTCCCTGAAGAAATTCCTACTCAGGCTCCTGAAGCTTCTTCCTCTACGACTCCTGAAGCTTCCACTTCTGCGACCGATTCTCCCAGTCAGGTACCTATTCCTCTTGTCCTTCTTGAAAGCTTAACTCAGCTGGACCTGGTTACTCTTGATCTTTACAAAGCCCTAAATGGTAAAACCTCTGCTGAGAAAATGAACATTGATCTTCGTGATCAACTCAGAGAATGCCAAGAAAAAATAAAACAACTTACCATTCTGGAAGAAAACTATAAAGACCAGGTCACTGTAAATAAAACTCTTTGTATTGAAAGAGAAATGGCTCTTGCTGCCAAAGAAAGAGCCCTGGCTGAGTTAAACGCTGAAAAAGTCACCATCAAAGGATGGAGTGACGCCTCTGAAAAGGTTGATGAAATATTAGCCTCAGGAAGAAATGTTAAAAACAAAAAGGGTCTTGGATACACTCGTGGAGGCACAAAATCTGACTGTTCCATGCTCAAATTTGGAAAATTTGTCTCCTCCATTCCTGATCCTAATGCTCCTGAAAACATCCCTTCTTCCTCTAATACACACTCTGAAGGTGCTCCTAAGAGCAAAAAGAAAACAGTCAAGGAAAAATCCAAAACTGTAACACCTTCAAAGACCAAGAGTCCTAAACCCAAGAACAAAGTTCTGGGTGGTGGTCCTTCAGTCTCAGGATCAAAATCTTTTTCCCAAAATCCTGTTCCCAGACTGAAGATTGACCTGAAGCAAAAGACTCAGGAGAAGAAACCAATTCCTCCTCTGTCCAATGCTAAAGGCATACTTGGTGCTGGTCCTGCTCATCTGAAGTTCAAAGACTTCCTGGACTCCACTAAACGCTTTCAATATCGCAAATGTTATCACTGTGGATTAAATGACCATATTGCGAGTAAGTGTCCTGATGCTACCAAAGCTGAAAAATCAGCTAAGGTAAAGAAAAATCCTAAGACTGATAAGTCAGTCAAAGGAAAGAAGGTTGTCAAGACTGTCTCTTCAGTCAAGACTCCAGCCTCAAAAACTGATAAATCAGTTAAGGCTGCCACTGACTCCACCAGTCCTACTGACACTTCTGGATCCATAGTTCTATGGGTACCAAGAAAAACTTAAACTCTAAATTTTACAGGATAAGGGCATCTGGTATCTGGACAGTGGATGCTCTCGACATATGACTGGTTCTAAATCTGTCCTTTCTAACTACCGTGAAGAAAGAGGTCCTGCTGTGACCTTTGGTGGAAACTGTAAAGGCCAAACCCGAGGGTATGGCACACTGACCAACGGAGTAACTACGTTCAAGAGAGTTGCTTATGTTGAAGGCCTGATGCATAATCTTCTGAGCATCAGTCAACTGTGTGATAAAGATCACAAAGTCTCCTTCTCAAAGAAGAAGTGCAAAGTCAAAAACAGAAGAAAGGAAGTTATTCTCACTGGAGTGAGACATGCTGATATCTACATCATCAACATGAATACTTCCACTGACAACTTCTTCTTTGTATCTCGTGCTTCCTCTGATACTAATTGGCTATGGCACAAGCGTCTTTCTCATCTCAACTTCAAGACGATAAATCAACTCTGCATCAACAACCTAGTTGTTGGTCTTCCTGACTTTCGCTATACAAAGGTATCTCTTTGTTCAGCATGTGAGAAAGGAAAACAGACCAGGGCTAGCTTCAAGTCCAAGCAAATTTCCTCCATCAGCTCTCCTCTACAACTTCTCCACATGGATCTCTTTGGACCTGTCAACGTCCAATCCATTGCTGGAAAGAAATATACTCTGGTAATCGTTGATGAATTTTCCAGATATACTTGGGTATTCTTTCTTCGATCCAAGAGTGATGCTCCTGAAGAAATCATTCTGTTCGTCAGGAAGATGGAGAGACTCAACAACCTTACTGTTTGATCAATCAGGAGTGACCACATAACTGAATTCAAAAACAGTACCCTGGAAACCTTCTTCGATCAGAAAGGTATCTCTCAGAACTTCTCATCCGTAAGAACTCCTCAGCAAAATGGTGTTGCTGAAAGACGAAACAGAACCCTGATTGAAGCTGCACGATCAATGTTGAGTGAAGCAAACCTCGCCACTCAATTCTGGGCTGAAGCTGTTAACACAGCTTGCTATACCCAGAACAGGTCTCTGATAGTAAAGCGCTTCAGAAGAACTCCTTACGAACTCTTTCGTAACAGGAAACCCTCAATCGAACATCTCCATATCTTTGGTTGTGTCTGCTACATCCTGAACAACAAAGATAATCTTGGAAAGTTCGATTCCAAGTCTGATGATGGAATCTTCCTTGGATACTCCTCTATCTCTAAAACTTACCGTGTGTTCAACAAACGAAGACAAGCCATAGAGGAAACGATTCATGTCAAGTTTGATGAATCGGGTCCTACTTTTCCCCACCCTCATGAAAATTCTGAAATAAATCAGTGGGCTGATTCTTTCTTTCAAATCCCTGAAACTCCCATTGCTGATCCACCTCCTCAAGACCTTCCTGATGGTTTTGAAGAAGATCCTCATACACCACCTACTGAAATAACTACTCCACCTCTGATAAACGCCACTCCAATTACCCAAATCGCACCAACTGAACCTCATCAACCTACTAACAGTGAAGATTTCTCTCAAACCACTGTTAGTGAGCCTACGCCTACTAACCTTCTTCCTGATCCATCAGTAAATGAAGCTTCCACTTCAGGACAGGTGTATCAGCCACCTGCTCTTCGATGGACCAAGGATCATCCTATTGATCAAGTTCTTGGTAATCCCTCCTCTGGCATTAAGACTCGACGCCAATCTGGTAACATCTGTCTTTACGTTAATTTCATCTCTGAAAATGAACCAAAAGAAATAGATGATGCTTTGCGTGATCCTGCCTGGGTCTCAGCCATGTAGGAAGAGCTAGCAGAGTTCATCAGAAACAATGTCTGGCTTCTCGTCCCTAGGCCTCGAAAACGTACTATCATTGGTTCCAAGTGGATTTTTCGAAATAAACTTGATGAGATTGGTACGATTATTCGAAACAAGGCTCGCCTTGTGGCTCAGGGATACAGGCAGGAAGAGGGCATTGATTACGATGAAACCTTTGCTCCTGTGGCTAGGCTCGAAGCAATTCGACTTTTCCTAGCCTTTGCAGCACATATGAACTTCAAGGTTTATCAGATGGACATCAAAAATGCCTTTCTGAATGGAAAACTTAATGAAGAAGTCTATGTGGCTCAGCCTCCTGGCTTTGTAGATCCTAAGTTCCCTGATCACGTCTACAAGTTAAACAAGGCTCTCTATGGGTTAAAACAGGCTCCTCGTGCCTGGTATGATACTCTCTCAACCTTTCTTCTCTCTAAAGGTTTTGTTCGTGGAAAGATCGATAACACTTTATTTCTAAAGAAATATCCTAAGCATATCCTTTTTGTCCAGATATATGTCGATGACATTATCTTTGGATCCACAAATCCCAAACTCTGCGAAAAGTTTGAGTTGCTCATGAAATCTGAATATAAAATGTCTATGATGGGTGAACTTACATTCTTTTTAGGACTTCAGATCAAGCAATCTGAAAAGGGAATCTTTATCAATCAAGGCAAATATGTACATGAGATGCTGAAGAAATTTGATCTCACATCCTGTACACCAATGAAGACTCCAATGGCTCCTCCTCTGTCACTTGACAAGGATTCCAAAGGGAAACCTGTTGATGTGACTCTCTACAGAGGAATGATCGGCTCTCTGCTGTATCTTACAGCTAGTCGCCCTGATATCATGTATTCTACATGTTTATGTGCTCGTTATCAGGCTGAACCCAAAGAATCCCATCTGACCGCTGTAAAGCGGATCTTCAGATATCTGAAGGGAACTCCTAATCTGTGTCTTTGGTACTCCAAGGACTCAGGGTTCGATCTAACAGCGTATTCTGATAGTGACTTTGCAGGATGTAAGATCGACAGGAAAAGCACCACTGGTGGGTGTCACCTACTTGGTGGCAAGTTGGTGAGTTGGACTAGCAAGAAAGAGAACTCTGTGTCCACATCAACTGCTGAAGCTGAATATGTTGCAGCAGGAATCTGTTGTGCTCAAGTCCTGTGGCTGAGAAATCAACTTCAGGACTATGACATACAACTTTCCAAAATTCCTATCTACTGTGACAACACTTCAGCGATAGCCATCGCCAACAATCCTGTCTTACACTCCAAGACAAAGCACATTGAAGTGAGATATCACTTCATCAGGGATCATGTGATGAATGGTGATATTGAACTCCATTTTGTCCCTACTGAATATCAGCTTGCTGACCTCTTTACCAAACCACTGGATGTAACGCGTTTTAATATGCTCATCAGTGAAGTTGGGATGTTAAATCCTGATGATTGAAGTTTATCAGGACAAACAGTTGTTAAATCCTGTAGTCTACTGATCCTGTCCACTGAAGTGAAGACCTCCTGAAGACATCAAGATCATACTCAAAGAACCATCAGCGACGTCGAAGAATTAGCTGATGACAGGAACAGCATGCTCGTGATCTGAAGACGGAACTCAGTGATAGCAGGCTGCTCAAAATCGTATGACATCCTGAAGATTCATCAGGATACAAGTGACCCTGAACAGCATCAGTTTCAGGACTCTACTCACTGATCAGTATCCTGATCCTGAAGGATTAGTGTAATGTCTTAGTCTAATGCACAAAAGGATTATCCGCCTTTACTGACACAAAAGTACATAAGGACAGTCTCTTTACTGTTCCCTCCGTACTTATCAGACCTCAAGGCAACTGTTTACACACTTCCTCTTTTGCACACCAGGCTAAGAGTAATTGTTTATAGTAAATAGTAAAAAGGACCACTTACATTGTGACACGTACACAAAAGTGAGTCTGCATGCATTTAATGCATTGGGTATAAATAGGACTTGAAGATATGTTCTCCATACTTCTTCTTCATCCTAAAATACCCTAATCCTTTCTTTCTTTATTCCCTCTATCTTCTTTCTTTTCTTAATCTTCTCACTCTAGTGCATAGTGAAAGAACTTAGATTGTTTAGTTTAGACTTGTAGTCTTTTCTATTTCCGCAACAATCTGTAAATTCATATTGTTAATACAACAAAGAATTTAAAAGTGAAATTTGTGTGATTATATTCAACCCCCCCTTCTATAATCCCATACACTATCCTTACTTGAAGGTCACCTCATTGGGACCAACAAGTGGTATCAGAGCAGATACAAGCTCTCATTTTCTTCTCTAAGAAAAATCTTGTGATCCTCTCTTCTTTTATTCATGGCTCTTCAAGCTAAGGATAACTACTTTGATACCGGCTCTTCTGGAAAACCGCCTAGGTTTAACAAAGATAACTTCTCTCTTTGGAAAACCAGGATGGAACTCTTTCTTTCTGGTTCTGATCCCCAGATTCCCTACTTTCTGGAAAATGGACCACATGTGCCCACACAAACCGTTCATGCCATTCCTGCTGCAGGCAACCAACCAGCTGTACCAGAAAGGGAACTGGTAAAGCCTGTGACTGACTGGAATGATGAAGACAGACGCCTGGTCAACATTGACACTAAGGCTAGGTCTCTCATCGCCATGTCACTTCCTAATGATGTATTCCACTCTGTCTGTCACCTTCGCTCTGCCAAAGAGATTTGGAACACCCTCTGTGTTCAATATGAAGGTACTGCTGTTCTCATGGAATCAAGAAAGATTTTCTTGGTTCGTCAGTATGAAAGCTTTATTCATCAGAAGGATGAAACTCTCTCCCAGCTTCATCAGAGATTCAACTGTCTTCTGATTGATCTGAAGACCATCGGTACTACCTATCCTAACTCTGAGGTGGTTACCAAGTTCATGGAAGCTCTTCCTGAACATTGGGAAATCTACACCTCCTGCTTAACTATGTCAAAAGACATAAAGGCACTCACACTAAGTGAGCTGTACGGTATTCTTCTAAACCGTGAACAACAGAAGAAACTGAAAAAGAATCTCATAAGAGATACTAAAGATACCAAAAGCAACTATGTTGCACTGGTCTCTGATTCAGTTCCTACTGTTGCCACTCCTTCCTCAGTAACTATTACTGAATTGGAATCCTCTGACTCTGACATATCAGAAGATCCTGAATTCAATGAATCTCTTGCTTTATTAACTAAATCCTTTAAGAAGTTTGCCAAAAAGGGAAACTTCCATAAAAAGAAACATCTTGCTATTACTGACAAGCCTAAATTAGACCCTGTTGATAAGGCTACTGCTATCTGCTACAACTGTCAGGGCAAAGGACACTTTGCTAATGATTGCAGGTATCGAAAAAGTCAGTTTGCTCCCTCCTCTGCCAAATCTTCCTCTAAGAACCCCAAATACCAGCGCCTGAAAGAAAAAAACAAGAAGATGAAAATTCAGCACAAGGGTATTGGTCTTATCGCAGAAGACTGCGATTGGGATGATGTCTCCTCTGATGACTCATCTGATGAGGAAGACACTCAAGTGGCACTGATGGCCATTATTGAGGAACCTACCTTAGCTCTCATGGCTAAGATAGAAGAGGTCCCTGAAGAAATTCCTACTCAGGCTCCTGAAGCTTCTTCCTCTACGACTCCTGAAGCTTCCACTTCTGCGACCGATTCTCCCAGTCAGGTACCTATTCCTCTTGTCCTTCTTGAAAGCTTAACTCAGCTGGACCTGGTTACTCTTGATCTTTACAAAGCCCTAAATGGTAAAACCTCTGCTGAGAAAATGAACATTGATCTTCGTGATCAACTCAGAGAATGCCAAGAAAAAATAAAACAACTTACCATTCTGGAAGAAAACTATAAAGACCAGGTCACTGTAAATAAAACTCTTTGTATTGAAAGAGAAATGGCTCTTGCTGCCAAAGAAAGAGCCCTGGCTGAGTTAAACGCTGAAAAAGTCACCATCAAAGGATGGAGTGACGCCTCTGAAAAGGTTGATGAAATATTAGCCTCAGGAAGAAATGTTAAAAACAAAAAGGGTCTTGGATACACTCGTGGAGGCACAAAATCTGACTGTTCCATGCTCAAATTTGGAAAATTTGTCTCCTCCATTCCTGATCCTAATGCTCCTGAAAACATCCCTTCTTCCTCTAATACACACTCTGAAGGTGCTCCTAAGAGCAAAAAGAAAACAGTCAAGGAAAAATCCAAAACTGTAACACCTTCAAAGACCAAGAGTCCTAAACCCAAGAACAAAGTTCTGGGTGGTGGTCCTTCAGTCTCAGGATCAAAATCTTTTTCCCAAAATCCTGTTCCCAGACTGAAGATTGACCTGAAGCAAAAGACTCAGGAGAAGAAACCAATTCCTCCTCTGTCCAATGCTAAAGGCATACTTGGTGCTGGTCCTGCTCATCTGAAGTTCAAAGACTTCCTGGACTCCACTAAACGCTTTCAATATCGCAAATGTTATCACTGTGGATTAAATGACCATATTGCGAGTAAGTGTCCTGATGCTACCAAAGCTGAAAAATCAGCTAAGGTAAAGAAAAATCCTAAGACTGATAAGTCAGTCAAAGGAAAGAAGGTTGTCAAGACTGTCTCTTCAGTCAAGACTCCAGCCTCAAAAACTGATAAATCAGTTAAGGCTGCCACTGACTCCACCAGTCCTACTGACACTTCTGGATCCATAATTCTATGGGTACCAAGAAAAACTTAAACTCTAAATTTTACAGGATAAGGGCATCTGGTATCTGGACAGTGGATGCTCTCGACATATGACTGGTTCTAAATCTGTCCTTTCTAACTACCGTGAAGAAAGAGGTCCTGCTGTGACCTTTGGTGGAAACTGTAAAGGCCAAACCCGAGGGTATGGCACACTGACCAACGGAGTAACTACGTTCAAGAGAGTTGCTTATGTTGAAGGCCTGATGCATAATCTTCTGAGCATCAGTCAACTGTGTGATAAAGATCACAAAGTCTCCTTCTCAAAGAAGAAGTGCAAAGTCAAAAACAGAAGAAAGGAAGTTATTCTCACTGGAGTGAGACATGCTGATATCTACATCATCAACATGAATACTTCCACTGACAACTTCTTCTTTGTATCTCGTGCTTCCTCTGATACTAATTGGCTATGGCACAAGCGTCTTTCTCATCTCAACTTCAAGACGATAAATCAACTCTGCATCAACAACCTAGTTGTTGGTCTTCCTGACTTTCGCTATACAAAGGTATCTCTTTGTTCAGCATGTGAGAAAGGAAAACAGACCAGGGCTAGCTTCAAGTCCAAGCAAATTTCCTCCATCAGCTCTCCTCTACAACTTCTCCACATGGATCTCTTTGGACCTGTCAACGTCCAATCCATTGCTGGAAAGAAATATACTCTGGTAATCGTTGATGAATTTTCCAGATATACTTGGGTATTCTTTCTTCGATCCAAGAGTGATGCTCCTGAAGAAATCATTCTGTTCGTCAGGAAGATGGAGAGACTCAACAACCTTACTGTTTGATCAATCAGGAGTGACCACATAACTGAATTCAAAAACAGTACCCTGGAAACCTTCTTCGATCAGAAAGGTATCTCTCAGAACTTCTCATCCGTAAGAACTCCTCAGCAAAATGGTGTTGCTGAAAGACGAAACAGAACCCTGATTGAAGCTGCACGATCAATGTTGAGTGAAGCAAACCTCGCCACTCAATTCTGGGCTGAAGCTGTTAACACAGCTTGCTATACCCAGAACAGGTCTCTGATAGTAAAGCGCTTCAGAAGAACTCCTTACGAACTCTTTCGTAACAGGAAACCCTCAATCGAACATCTCCATATCTTTGGTTGTGTCTGCTACATCCTGAACAACAAAGATAATCTTGGAAAGTTCGATTCCAAGTCTGATGATGGAATCTTCCTTGGATACTCCTCTATCTCTAAAACTTACCGTGTGTTCAACAAACGAAGACAAGCCATAGAGGAAACGATTCATGTCAAGTTTGATGAATCGGGTCCTACTTTTCCCCACCCTCATGAAAATTCTGAAATAAATCAGTGGGCTGATTCTTTCTTTCAAATCCCTGAAACTCCCATTGCTGATCCACCTCCTCAAGACCTTCCTGATGGTTTTGAAGAAGATCCTCATACACCACCTACTGAAATAACTACTCCACCTCTGATAAACGCCACTCCAATTACCCAAATCGCACCAACTGAACCTCATCAACCTACTAACAGTGAAGATTTCTCTCAAACCACTGTTAGTGAGCCTACGCCTACTAACCTTCTTCCTGATCCATTAGTAAATGAAGCTTCCACTTCAGGACAGGTGTATCAGCCACCTGCTCTTCGATGGACCAAGGATCATCCTATTGATCAAGTTCTTGGTAATCCCTCCTCTGGCATTAAGACTCGACGCCAATCTGGTAACATCTGTCTTTACGTTAATTTCATCTCTGAAAATGAACCAAAAGAAATAGATGATGCTTTGCGTGATCCTGCCTGGGTCTCAGCCATGTAGGAAGAGCTAGCAGAGTTCATCAGAAACAATGTCTGGCTTCTCGTCCCTAGGCCTCGAAAACGTACTATCATTGGTTCCAAGTGGATTTTTCGAAATAAACTTGATGAGATTGGTACGATTATTCGAAACAAGGCTCGCCTTGTGGCTCAGGGATACAGGCAGGAAGAGGGCATTGATTACGATGAAACCTTTGCTCCTGTGGCTAGGCTCGAAGCAATTCGACTTTTCCTAGCCTTTGCAGCACATATGAACTTCAAGGTTTATCAGATGGACATCAAAAATGCCTTTCTGAATGGAAAACTTAATGAAGAAGTCTATGTGGCTCAGCCTCCTGGCTTTGTAGATCCTAAGTTCCCTGATCACGTCTACAAGTTAAACAAGGCTCTCTATGGGTTAAAACAGGCTCCTCGTGCCTGGTATGATACTCTCTCAACCTTTCTTCTCTCTAAAGGTTTTGTTCGTGGAAAGATCGATAACACTTTATTTCTAAAGAAATATCCTAAGCATATCCTTTTTGTCCAGATATATGTCGATGACATTATCTTTGGATCCACAAATCCCAAACTCTGCGAAAAGTTTGAGTTGCTCATGAAATCTGAATATAAAATGTCTATGATGGGTGAACTTACATTCTTTTTAGGACTTCAGATCAAGCAATCTGAAAAGGGAATCTTTATCAATCAAGGCAAATATGTACATGAGATGCTGAAGAAATTTGATCTCACATCCTGTACACCAATGAAGACTCCAATGGCTCCTCCTCTGTCACTTGACAAGGATTCCAAAGGGAAACCTGTTGATGTGACTCTCTACAGAGGAATGATCGGCTCTCTGCTGTATCTTACAGCTAGTCGCCCTGATATCATGTATTCTACATGTTTATGTGCTCGTTATCAGGCTGAACCCAAAGAATCCCATCTGACCGCTGTAAAGCGGATCTTCAGATATCTGAAGGGAACTCCTAATCTGTGTCTTTGGTACTCCAAGGACTCAGGGTTCGATCTAACAGCGTATTCTGATAGTGACTTTGCAGGATGTAAGATCGACAGGAAAAGCACCACTGGTGGGTGTCACCTACTTGGTGGCAAGTTGGTGAGTTGGACTAGCAAGAAACAGAACTCTGTGTCCACATCAACTGCTGAAGCTGAATATGTTGCAGCAGGAATCTGTTGTGCTCAAGTCCTGTGGCTGAGAAATCAACTTCAGGACTATGACATACAACTTTCCAAAATTCCTATCTACTGTGACAACACTTCAGCGATAGCCATCGCCAACAATCCTGTCTTACACTCCAAGACAAAGCACATTGAAGTGAGATATCACTTCATCAGGGATCATGTGATGAATGGTGATATTGAACTCCATTTTGTCCCTACTGAATATCAGCTTGCTGACCTCTTTACCAAACCACTGGATGTAACGCGTTTTAATATGCTCATCAGTGAAGTTGGGATGTTAAATCCTGATGATTGAAGTTTATCAGGACAAACAGTTGTTAAATCCTATAGAAACCCTTTTCTCAGGACTCTTTCCTTAACAACTCCTGAACAAACTCTCATCAGAGGATGACTCTATTCAGTACTTACAAAATCTTTGTTCAAAATCCGAATACTGATGATTCTCAGGTAAGTACCTCTACTCCTGAAACCTTATCGCATTAAATGTGATAAGAGGATTTTCCCAAAACAGTACTTATCTGATAAGTACTCCAATTCCAAGAAAACAATTCTTTCATCAAAATGGAATTATCCCCTGAAAAGGTGGTTTTTATCTTTTCAAATAAAACAAACTTTTCATCTGCACTGACACGTAATGGGACGTTTCCTGTTCCCCACGACGTGTGTCAGGCGCGTGAACGCGCGTAGAACTTCCTTTTTCATCATTACGTTTGAATTTAGCCGCCCTTTTCTCTCTCATCCATTTTCTCTCTCCTACCACGAGGTATAAAAACCTCACTCGTAACCCATTTCACTCTTTACGCTCACTATTCTCTCTAAAAGAATTCAAAGCAAGAAAAAGCAATTGTCTCGAATGTGCATTCTCAAGAACACCAAGAACACACACTTACCACTTTCTTGACAAGATCAACGTAAGTTTCTCTATGTTCTTTGTTCTTTCCACAATCTAAGTTGGCATTTTTCTATAAAAACAACTTATTTTGATAAACGTTTTTCCAAAAACCCTAAGATCACTTCGTTTGATCTTAGTTTTCCCAAAATCTTCTAAGATTTTTGTTAAAACTGTTTAGATGATTTGTCTTATTTCTTTTAAGAACAATCATCAACTCCTATTTTGATATTTCTTCATCAAAATAGAAGTTCTCTTTAATACCAAAACACATTCCTTTTGTGTATTTTGGTATCTAATCCATTCCAAGTATAAAGGATTTCACCACTTTTATGAACATATTCTGTGTTCATTGAAAAGTGAAGAAAAATGCATATTTTGGATCCTTAATCATCCACATATGTTATTTTTGTGTTTAACAGGATGGCTGCTACTACATCTACATCACTAGACGCCCAGCTCTCCTCTGAGGCAACAACCTTGATGACTGCTACTGGAAACCTTCCAATAGTCATCCCCCAGCACGATCTGCAATTCAAGGGTAACAACTTGATCGGCCTGTTCGATCTACCTGAAGGTAAGGAGTACCTCAAACCGGCCAAGGACTTTCTACTCCAATGTCCTCTGAAGACGGTATTCACCATCAATCCGAAGCGGCACAAGCCCTTTCTTCTACAACTCTGGTCCACCGCTACCACTGCCCAGGAACGGAACTCCAAGGGCAAGATGCATGAGGTGATCAAGTTCCAGATACAGGACGACATCATCTCCTTTGGCATAGGGACGCTTCGCAACGTCCTGAATCTCCCAAAGAAGAAGAGATATCCTCCTCCTCCATCTGCTGCAGAGATCATCGAGCTCCTGGACGCCATAGGCTACAACTGGCCTGAAAAGGAAGGCATCCCCCTGGTGAAGACTGCTGCCACTGTCCACAAGACAGGACTGAACGCCACGTTCTATTATATATGGAACACGTTCGGTCTCTGCCTGACGGGCAAGACAGGGAGCACGGAGCAGTTCCCCACCATCATTCTACAAATGGTCTTCTCTGCATTGAAGAACAGGAAGTTTGACTACGCTCACCATATCTGGGACGATATGGTAAAGAAGATCAAAAATAAGAACCGCGTGGTCAACGTTCCCTTTACCAGGTTCTTCTCTGCTGTCCTGGAAATGCACATGGGGGATGCTTACCCCAAAGAAGGGACGTTCAACAACTATGCCCTGGGGCACAAGTTCTTGGACCAGGTTTCTCCAAAACCTGATGACATCCCTCTCTCTGACGTTCTGGTTGTTCCTGAAACACAACCAGAGGCTGAAGAGCAACCCACCTCTCCTTCTCCTGCTCAAGGTATGTTCTCTCTCTTCTCATCCAAACCATCTTCTTCTCTTTCTCTGCATGCTATGTCAGTAGCTAACCCAATACTGACTTCCCCAGCTGCAACTACCTCTTTAGCGCCCCTGAAGCGCCCTCCTCCCTCTGGATCTACTCCTGTTAGAACCTGACTAATTGTGTTTGTAAAGAAGTCAGGGGCGTCTTTTGATATTATGTAATAGTTAGTTTTAAAACAATACTTTTGTGCGCCTCTTAAAAGAGTCATAGACTCTAGGGGTTGTTTTGTAACTTCGGCTCTATATATAGGGGTCGATAGTTAACGTTATTAAATGTTCTTGCAACTGACAACTTTAGTCATATGCTTTGTCGTATTGTCGTGTTCTTCATATTACTTGCATATCTGATTGCTTGATCCATTACATTGCATTCTTGTCGAATATCGGACTCACAATTGGTATCAGAGCTCGTGTTTTGGTAGTTTTGGACAGAAATCTGACGTTGTTTTTGATCTCCCGAATCGGAACATCAGTTCCCGAATTGGACACAAGTGTCCCGATTCGGAACATTTGATTTCCCGATTTGGAAATCTCAAACTCCCGAATCGGATCTTATATCTCCCGAATCGGATCTTTTGTCACTCCCGAATTGGAAATCTGAACTCCCGAATCAGGACTCTCATTTCCCGAATCGGGACTTGGCTTAAAACTCCCGAATCGGGACTTATTCTCACTCCCGTATCGGGACTTGCATCTCCCGAATCGGGACTTGCAGTCTTTCCCGCCTTAGCCTTTCTTTTTGAAATTCTCGAATTTCTATAAAAGGAACGCTTTAAGCGCGGAAGCTCTGTCCAATCAGAAATAACAAACTACTCAAAACAGATCCTATTTCCAAGGACGCAATGTCAAAAGAAATAATCAGTATCGGTTCTGAAACACGACCTCCAGTATTAGTAGTCGGCGAATACCAGCAATGGAAACGCCGTATGATTAACTTCCTCGACTTACTGGATGACAAACTGATGGTCTCTATCACTGAGGGACCAATCAGACCAACGGTTACTGTAGCTGAAGTAGCCAGAACCGAAGTCACTCCCTATCTACCTGCATATGAGGTTGAAAAACCTTACGACATGTTCTCTCATGAACAACGAGCCAGGGCAGCCATTGATAAACGTGCTCTCACGTTACTCACTATGGCTCTACCTAATGACATGTTCGCGAGGGTTGACAGCTGTAAAGATGCCAGAGCAATGTGGCTGGGCATTGAACAGCAAATGCAGGGTGGTGATAAGGCACTAGAAGGCCAAAAGGAGAACGCTATGAACGCGTACGAAAGCTTCTGTGCTCGCGAGGGAGAGACGCTGACTGAAACCTACAATCGTTTAAACATCTGTGTAAACGATCTGCGGAGACTTGGCTTAGAGAAGAACAAGTACGAGGTGAATGTAAAATTCCTCAAAAGACTGAACAAACTCTGGCAATCTGTCACAATCAGCATCCAAGTGAGCCAGAATCTTGGCCAGCTTGGACTTCATGATCTGTATAGCATGATGCTACCTCATGAAGAAACCTTATTCGGTAAAACTGAAAAGACAATCGATCCTCCTACCTTGGCTTTATTGTCAAATAGAGGATCGTCCTCTCATGAAAACTACACCGTTGAAGAACCGGTAGTTCTTGATGATGGACTTACCGAAGAGGAGATGTTTCAGCTGGAGAACTCATTCGCCTTGATGGCTAAATTCCGGGGAAATCCCCAACGCTTCAACAGATTCAGACAAGGACCTCAGTTTGTGGGAGGTCAGTCTAGCCAAGGAGGGTACCAGTCAAGAGAAAACTTCCAAAGAAACGATCAAGGAAGAACAAACAACTATCAACAACGTGATAGGTCTGGGTACAACAATCAAGGATCTTATCAAGATCAAAGACAAAGCTACAACAACAACAACCAGCAACAGCAAAGGGATCAGGAGTACAACTCCAACAACTACCACGGTAACAGAGGTTATCAAGGAGGTGGTTACAATCAAAGGTGGAACGACCAATCTGGTTCTAACTACAACAACCAGAACCAGAAAACAAATGATGATGGTCGTCAGCACAACAACACCGTTGGAACTGAACCTCCACAACAGAACAAACTCCCAGCTCTAGAAGCTCCACCCGCAGCCAATCAGAACAGAAACCCCGCTCGGGTTCCCACCTGCTACAACTGTGGTGACCCGGGTCACTATGCATCGGAATGCAAGAAGAAGCTCAAAGATTCTGCTTACTTTGAGAAAAAGGCTGCCGTGATGAAGAAGAAAGAGCAAGGCAAGGTGCTGTTAGCTGATGAGGAAGACTGGATCATGGAACCAGAAGACTCGGATGATGAAGGCCCATCAGCCGTACAAGGACACTGCCTCATGGCTGACTTTGAGGAACCATGTATATCTGGTTCCCCAAACGACTCTACTGATGAAGAATCTGAGGTACATTCTTGTTCGTTATTGTCAATACCTGATGAACTGTCTATGTCTGAAACTCTAAGACTTGAGAGCCAACTCCAAATGGAAAGAGCTCTCGTCGCGAGATTCAGAATAGAGAGTGCTGTTTATAAAAGTAGTTTAGAGGACCTCGCCGAGAACTTTAACAGAATGGAACTTGAGTCTGGGATTAGAGAATCTATCCTCGAAAACAAGCTCCTTGATCTTCAAAGATCTCACAACGAAATTGAAAGTAGTCGTGAAGAACTCAAGCTCAAGTTTCACCTTCTTTCCTTGGAAAGAACAAAGTTATTTGTAAAAATCGAAGAGCTTGAGGAAAATAATTTAAAGAGAGGACAATCTGAACATACCTTGAGTCTGCTTACCAAGCAAACCACTCAACATCCCTTTTATCAAGCCAAACCTGGGTTGGGACATTCAGAGAAAAACATTCTTGAGAAAGCACCTGCACATCTATACAACTTTGACAATATGAGTGCTTCCAAACCTGAACCTAGGTCAGTCAAAGGACAAGACAATGACAACTATGTGATGCAGACTGTGACCTTTACTGAAATAATAGATGGAAAAGCCGTATCTTTTACCACCAGTCCTGCCAAGAGTTCAACCAGTAGTCCACCTTCCAGTCCTGTTGCTAAAGGTCCCATCTTTACCCCTGCTAGTAATCCAGAGAATACTTTCACTAGCTGGGAAGGCATCAAAGCTAGGACACCTAAGGTAGCAATGCCACCCATCAACTATGAGGACTAAACTTTAGCTATGACACTAGGGAAATAGATACATCCGAGGACGCTGATGTTATCCAACCGTTGGATGTTTCCGCAACTCAGCCTCCTGCCCCAGTGTGTGTAGAAAAGGAATTGTTCCATCTTAGGTCCAAAGCCGTAGAACTTGATGCCTGTCGCCATAAATTAAAGAACTTTGCGTCGATTCTTTCTGAAAAGGACAGCCATATCAAATCATTGGAACATAGTTATCATGAGGCAAATGCCGAAAGGATTAATATGTCAACCCAATGTAAGATCGCAGAGCTTTCTTGCTCATGTTTTAAAAACAAATTTGCGGATCTCCAAACACAACTAGTCGTCCAATTTATTAATAACACAATGGAAAAGGACTTCTTTTATGAAAAGGAACTGATATTTGGTCAAACTTTCGCGAATCAATGTTGTCAAATCAATCAGTTAAAAAGACGGGTGTCCTTCCTAGAAGAATCTGACTCTTGGGATTCTTGTACCTGCAACTCACCAATCACACCAGACTTCAGGTCAACCAAACCTAAACTAGTACTAGATCCTAATGTTGTGTATGATGTGAAGGTGTTTTTGGACGCTGATGATCCTCCTTCAGGTTATATACCAAGAAAACCTGTTTTGCCAAAGGCACCTGCTATAAAGCAAATCTGTTCTCCTGAGCCACTTGCATCAGTGTCTGTGATAAAAACTGAAGGTGCAAAATGTGTTGGTACTGACAAAGGGAAGTCAGTTAAGCCACACACACCCACAGTAACACAGACACAGAATTCAAAATCTGCTGTCACAAGTAGCTTGGTGAAACCCATTAAGGGACTAGACTTTCATTCTAGTTCATTTGATGTGGGTGAGAACTCCAAACCCAAACAACCTTTGAATACTTCAAAACCTGTTTTTCAAAGGGCAGCACAAATCAAAGGTGGTCAATCCACTCTTGCTAAACCGTCACCCAACTCACAATTTGCTGCTCATGCATATGGGAGAACTGGTGATGGGGCAGCAAATGTGAAACCACGGAGGAGGAGGAGGAGAAATCGCAAGAAGAAGAACTCTTTTACTGCTTTTCCTAAAAGGGGAGGTCAAGATCATCCTGGTCTTGGCTACAACCCACGTAGTTGTATTTTAAACTTGAACTCAAAGACTGTAAATACTAATCGCTCTGCGAATTTTGAAAATTTTACAGCTTTTAGAAATCAAATATGTTCAATGTTTGATAATTACATGCGTGTTGATATGCCTGGTAATGCAAATGCTTATCGTAAGTCAGGTAGTCCTCACCGGGAAAGAAATATGAAAATGACAAAGCAAAGTGCTTCGCCTCCTGTGAAGTCTCCTAAGCCTAAGGAGAAATCCGAAAAGGACACTTCATCGGAAGTTTTAACTGTGTCTAATGCTAGGAAACCCATGTGGCAATGGGTTCCTAAACAACCAGTCTCCTTATATGCATGTGCATAGGGGGAGCCTCGGTGTTGCATACACCCAGGGGGAGCCTTGGTGTTGCATACACCTAGGGGGAGCTGTTGTATTAATGTTGTTTAGATCTAACTCTGTCGGATCCAATCTGCACTGGATACCATTCCTAATTTTCTTGCAGGTTGTAGAAACCGTCAACGGCTTCTGAATACTTCTGTTCAGGACCCATTGTCCAAAGTTTAAACCTTCTGACCACCGATGTCAGAAGTACGGCTGAAACCGATCTCGGAACTTCCAGGTTAGTCGTTTCAATAAACGTCAAGGGGCTGAACTTGTAAAATCTATGAACTTGTTAAGTTAAGGGACTAGAAGTGACAGGTTCTGATTCTGACTAGTTCTGGGACCAGTTCTGCCAGTCTCCAAAACTTCAATGTTCAGGGACCGTTTTTGCAAACTTTTGAAAACCACAAGTTCAGGGGAAGTTTTGAAATTCTTTCAAACCTTAAGTTCGGGGTTCGTTTCGTCATTTCTTGATAGTCGTGATCTGTGAGAGCAGTTATCAGATAAAATTTTCAAAAAACCTGATAAGTTATCAAAACATATAAAAGCGGGAATTGATAACTGAATTCAGTTATCACTTTCAAATTTCAAAACCACTTATCAGTTTTCTCTGACGATCAAGAACACGAAGAACACCCCGTTCGATCCATCGACTTCCCGGCTTCCCCGAGCGTTCGTTATCGATCCGTTCATCGATCCGATTACTTCTTTACGATCCTGGTAAGATTTCTAACGACTTAATGTATTCAGATTCATCTAAACAACGTCGTTTATTGATCGGATCGAAGCCTAAACTTTTTGGATAAACCCGAGACTCCAAGATCCTTGGATTCGAGTTTCGGGACGTTAGATCGATCCACTCTTGTTCCTAAACTTGTTTAAATCAGTAATGTACTTCATAGAACTAGTTTAGGACTGTTTAGAATCGTTTTTGGGTCGTTTTGGTATTCGAAAACTGAACAGTCGCGACTGGTTCAGAAATGTCCCGATTCGGGACTTTGGTGTTCATGATTCGGGAGTTTCGGTATTCATATATCGGGACTCTCTACATTCATGTATCGGGAATTTCGTTTTCCCGATTCAGGGATTTGGATCTCCCGATTCGGGACTTGCGTTTATTATTGTTAATCTCCCGATTCGGGACTATTTACTTAGTATTTATATGTCCCGATTCGGGACTTCAGTGTTGCTTGTGTATGTGTTGTTTGACACCCCCGATTCGGGACTCGTACCCCCGATTCGGGACTCAGCTTTAAACGAGAATCGTTCTTAACAAATCACCTTACGGGATTTGTCCGTAGACCGATTCGAGTTCTAAGCCGGTCCTGAATCTGTGGCGTCGAATCCTGTTTCGGGTTTTATTAAAATCTCGACATGAGTTTCGCGGGAATCCGTTTTACAAGTTCGACTCAGTTTTAAAGATTCCCTCGGGAATCTTCGATAAACTGACTCGCGACTAGTCGAAACTCTGCCGAATTTTTGTCAGAACACATAATTCGTGTTAAGAAGGGACTAACTTTTAAAATTATTATCTGTCTATGTCAGAAATGGCAAACCAGAGAGAACACCCTTCTTCCCCAACTGATCCAGAAGCTGATCGAGCTCTGATTGAGCCAACGGACATGGTTCACATACTTCAGAACAACGAGTATGTGATACTCTCTTCTGTCCGGGTGCAACACACGATCGTACGGGAGATCCTACGAGCTCATCCTATCGTCTACGCCATGACGGCCACTGCAGAGGTACCGGGCATTTACCTGCAGCAGTTTTGGAAGACAGCTGTTCTGGACACCAGGTTCGGAGTCTTCTCGATAATTGGTCGAGTGGATCACACCGAACTGGTAATCACTATGGAGGACATCCGCCGAATCCTTCGCCTCCCTGCCGCTACTGATGGCGGCCACCAGCAGTTCGACGAGCTGGTATCGGGGCCCATTCTGTTGAGCGAACTTCTAGCTCTCGGGGTCACCGAGGAGGTGAAAGGCGTGTCTCAGATCACCACGAGCCATCTGCCACCAATCTGGGCACAACTATACAACCTGATGAACAGGTGTCTGTCTTCAAAGACGAAAGGGTTGGACAAAGCAACGACGTCCTTCTGGCATATCTTTCATTCCGTAGCCTACGGACGCCACATCGACATCGCCGCCCAGTTATGGCTCGACATAACCAAGGATCTGACGACCAGGGAGCGCACCAGACATCACTCCATCCCGTGGTTGCGGTTCTATGGTCTCATCATCCGTGACCATATGGAACGCAATCCGGACATTCCACGCCGCTCCGGTCATTCTATCATCAAACCGAAGAAGATCAGCTGGATCGCCAAGCGTGACTACACCGAAGGCCAGTACGAGATGCAAATTCCTGATCACGTCCTCAACGGCCTGAACCAGCGAGCACCGAGCGTCATTAGGTATAGGAATCACTTAGGTCTAGGAGTCGCACCTATGGACCGTCCAGAACCGGAAGGTCCTGCCCAGGGTGCGCAACCCGTCCCTTCTAGTCCTCGGGCCTTACGTCCGAGGCGCCGGGGTCCCACTGGGGGGGCCTCTGGCTCGGGAAGTGTGATGAGTGTAGACGTAAGGGAAAACCTGGGTAGTATCATCCGCAGATCCATGACCGCTCACGATGCTTCAGCTTCTACATCTTCCGATCTTCCAAAGACTCGAGAAGAAAGGCTAAGTCGCATTCGCCAACGAATGAACGATGATCCGCAGTTGCCGACTCCACGAGTAAAGGAGTACGTTCCGCAACGTCGTTCCACGACGAGACTTCCAGGGCTCCCGACTGTGCCCGAGTCCCCAGAAGACCATGAACCCTCTACTCCTAGAGATGCCACTGGATCTACTCCATCTGGATCTCCAAAGGACGTCACTGCTGCATCACCAGAAGAAGAAGAACCAGCCCATACTTCACCGCCTCCTCAGGCCACCACCTCTAGACTCCCGACGGATCCTTCTGGTGATCCTTCCAGCAGCTCGTCGGACACGACGCCACCAGATTCCGATCCAAAGGAAGGCCCGGCAGAGGGAAAGGGTAAGGGCAAGGGAAAAGGAAAGGGGAAAGGAAAAGGTAAAGGCAAGGCCTTAGACGACGACGTCTCCACTTCCTCCTTCAACGCAAGCGACTCCGTCCAATTACTTGATTACTCCGGGACGGAAGAGCGAACGGTGAACACCGAGACTGCCGAACAGGCTGAGAGCGAGTCTTGGATGAAGATCGGTGCGGGTAGTGAAGGTTTCGAGGGAGAGAGCCAGGGTCCGGTACATCAAGAGGCCGAAGGAGAAGAGGCCCAACAGGATGTAGAGTTGGTAGACACCCGAGAAGAGGCCGAAGTAGAAGTGGCCCACCCTAGGCAGCCAGAAATCGGAACCCAACCAGCCAAGAGTCTATCCTCCACACAGGCATCCCACACAGATCCTACTCGGCCAATGCCGAGTAGTCAAGTCGTTGGCAGCCAACCAACGCAAATGCACACCCAAGCCATCCACTCGACCACCTCCCAACAGGTGGTCGTTTCATCAGATCACGGGGCTATACCACCTATTCCACCTTTCACTCATTCGGAGTTGATCGGTGTTGAATCTAGAGATGCTCATCCCCAGCACTCGCTTTCTTTCGCACCACATCGAGTCTTAGAGCCCCTAGATTCACATCTGGCGACTTCCACTCGAGGCCCCGCTGCACTTGACGCTACACCAGTCGTCAGCGCGGGCCAAGGGAGCACCTTTGCGGGGCTTTCCCTGTCCACCGGTTTCGCAAATGAACCGGTGTTGACCCTCTCGAGATTGGAACCCAGGGATTCGGACGGCATCCTTAAAGCTGTCCAAAGCAGGTTGGAAGCCATCGAGAAGGCTGACGCGGCGAAAGACAGACGTCTAGAGGCCATTGAAAGGGCCTTAGCAGTCAAAGAACAGGAAGACCAAGCCCGCCAAGCCGAGATCGAAGCGCTTCGGAAAGCCGACGAGGACCGTCAGAAGGAACTGGACGAAGCCAGACGCTTTATCAAAGGCAAGTTCCAGGAAGGGGAGCGCCCGTCTTTCGGCGATTCGAGCCGCTCTCCTACTCCCGTCCTCCGTCTCCAACCACCACCTATAGCTGAGGAGATTCCCGGCTTTGTCTCTGAAGCGGAGCACCAGATTGTCATCGCTCAGCTCACCACTCAGAACGATGCCCTTCAGAGACAGGTGGATCAGTACAAGCAGCTGGTCGCCACAAGGGATATGCAGCTAGAGATTGCCTTGCGGAGGATCCGCGAGCTTGAGGCAACTTGCAGGTCTCAGGCTCAACCCTCCAAGCGCGGGCATGATGATCCGGACGATGCCGCCAATCCTCATGAGGGGGAGGGTCCGTCCAAGAGGGCTCGCCTAGACCTTCCCTCCGGCTCCGGAACCGCCGCCGATGACACACCAGTTGACACCACTCCACCTGCAGATCAGCCTGCCGATATTGCAGATCCGGCAGATCGTCGGGACTCGGATTCTGATGAAGAGATCCCGGCAGAGGCAGCGAACTGGAGATATGAGGCTATCCCCGTGGGTACGACCGTCCAGTTTCCTCACGAGAAGGTGACTCCTGCCATTGACCTGATCGATCCAAACACCGCGCCGTTGGATCCTTCCGACCTTCGTATCTCTGACGAGGGAAGGAAGATCCTGAACCAGCATGCCCAGAGCCTTCGGTTTTGGAAGAGATCAGATGACATTGTCTCTGGTGCGGAGTACGACGCCTTTCTTCCCACGGTACAGACGCCAGAAGCTTTCACAGGTCAACAACCGATCAGACTGGGTTGGAACCACACGGTCATATTCAGGCCCTTCCTGGAGGAATCCTTCACACGGATCTTCCAACAGGAACGCCTCTTCTCGTGGTCCAAGAAGGTCTTCTTCGGCCTGTCTCATGTCAAGAAGCGTCGCCGCCGTACCGCGTACGTCTACCAGAGGAAGCTCAGCTGGAGCGAGCATGGGCAGATCAGACGGAAGCTCAGATTTACCAAGGTAACTGATGTCCGACCTTACAAATTTGGACACCAGTTATTCCTTGAGTTCCATGTCCGTATGTACAACCCAGGCAAGCCCGACGGAGACCTCCGAGACTTCATGTTCACTGAAGCCGATCTGGACAGCATAGATCTCGATGATCTTCTCACTTTGATCAGACACCTTGAGGGCCCGATTCTGAAACCAGGCTACTTCAGAGACGGTCTGGAAGTCCTCAAGAGATATGTACGCCACTCGATCAACCTCGCGCATCTCACAGACTATCAGATGGCGATCGAAAGCAAACAGCAGAAGGTGAATCTGCTGCGTCCCAACCTGGAGGCAAATCTTCTTGACCAATACATGCCCTACTTCCCAACGGAACTCCCAGAGCATGGTGTTGTGTACATCACCTTCAGGAAGAACCAGCGGAGATTCATGCGCTTCAGTGAGCTGTCTAGCTTCTGTGACGGCACTCTGCTGTATGTTTACAACGGGATGAAGCGTCGTCTGATGGAGGAGAATATGCCTATGTACAAGGGGACTCAGTGGAAGAGAAAGCTGAAGGAGGCCCTGAATCTGATCGAGGTGAAGCTTAAAGAAAGACTGATGCTGAGAAGAGTGGAAACTGCGATGGAGCTCCGTACGAGATCGATCCGCGAATGGGACGAGTACCTGCAGCTCTCGCAGTGGGAACCAGCTTTGAAGTATCCGCCGCCTTTCTGACTTCTTCCCAAAGGGGGAGATTGTTAGAACCTGACTAATTGTGTTTGTAAAGAAGTCAGGGGCGTCTTTTGATATTATGTAATAGTTAGTTTTAAAACAATACTTTTGTGCGCCTCTTAAAAGAGTCATAGACTCTAGGGGTTGTTTTGTAACTTCGGCTCTATATATAGGGGTCGATAGTTAACGTTATTAAATGTTCTTGCAACTGACAAATTTAGTCATATGCTTTGTCGTATTGTCGTGTTCTTCATATTACTTGCATATCTGATTGCTTGATCCATTACATTGCATTCTTGTCGAATATCGGACTCACAACTCCTCCTCCCCAGCCAAAGCGCGCCAAATCTAAGGCGCAAAAGAAAAAGAAGGCTCCTGCTGGTAAGAAATATTATATTACCCTGCCTCAACTTTTTAATAAACCTTCCCCTTTATCTAAAACTTCTACACCTGCAGATACTCCTGTTACTGCTCCTGCCCAACAAGAACCTGAGGTTGTTCATCTCGAACACTCAGAGAATGTGGGGGGTAATCATTCTGATACCCTCCTAGCCTCAGGTAATACTTTTAAGCAAATTATTGCCGTTTCTTCTTCTATGAAAGCTATTGAGTCTTCTAGTGCTCACTTAGCTACTCTTTTTACAGGTTCTTTAGGAGCAGCTGTTGAAGGGCATCCTCAACTACACCAGGATGACCCCTTCAATGATTTCATCTTCACGGATCCCGAACGACAGCTCAGTGCCGCTGAACTTCGTAGGCAGTCCGCTGAAAGACAACTGTAGGAGGCACGCGCAGCACTCCAACAGCAGGGGGATGCGCACCAGGCTAGACTCCCGGCCTTGGAGCTGGAGCTTGCCTCAGCCAAGGCAGCCGCCATTGCTGCTGAAGCCGCCGCCGCCACGGCCACTGCTGCTGCTGCCGCCGCCACTCCGCCACCAACTGCCGTATCTCTCACGATTCCTTATCTGGATACCGTCCACGACAAGGTTTCCCAAGTGGCCACCTCCTCCAACACCCTTCAGGTATCTATTGATGACCTGAAGGCCAATGCTCTGCCTGCTCTCTCCACCACCATAACACAACAGCACCAACTCTCTCACCACTTTCCAATCAACAGTGGTTCAGAGGTTGGATGCTCAAGAAGTAGGCCTCCGCGCACTTCAGGAGCAGGTGACTGGCCTCACCACTGCTGTCAACGCCATCACCTCTGCTCCTCCACCTCCTCCATCGTTCACCAACGCAGACAGGGATATTCTGCAATCCCTGATCTCCTCTTCCTTCATCTCTCGCAAGCTCCTGAACGACATGGCCTCTCTCCTTCAAAGGAATATTTCAACAGCCGCCTTGGCTCAGGCACCTGTTGAGGGGGAGAGACAGCCCCAGCGAGACCATTCCGTTTATTCCCCCTCCACCAACTGGAGAACTAATGAACAGGGGGGAACGAACGAGGATGATGATGAAGATGATGATGAAGACGAAGGCTTCATCATCCAGAAGGTACCCGCAACAACGACCACTCCAGGGCCTGCACACTCTCAGGGGGAGAACCCCGGGGCACCTGGTACGTTATTCCTGCCATCCTCTCCCTCATCTTCTGATAACCAACCCATCTCCACTCTCCTTAAATCTAAACCTACCCCCGAAACCATCACCCTCGACACCTCCTCTGAAAACTCACCCACCAACAACTTACAATTGGTTATATACCAACCACCCAAACAACCTACCCCTGAACCAACACCTCAACCTACACCTTCACCAACCCCTGAACCTGAAACCCAAGACGACTCTGAATGTTATGATGTGAACTTTGGTTCTGTCACTGGTGAGATTGTTCGCCTTATGGAGAATAGTCCATCAGAACAGACTCGAGCCGAACTAAGCAGAATGACTTTCAGAGTAACTCCCCTCAACCATGAATCAATTCCTTCAAAACCAACCCGATTTAACCCTGAAGCATCTTCCTCTAGAACCCCTGAAACCCGAGCCCCTCCTGAAACCATATGTCTTTCATCAGATGATGAATTCATCTCTGATGACTTCTCTACCCCTGCTTCTTCTCCCAAATCTCCTCCCTCTAACTCTCCTAGATCTGAAGGTGAGAATTACCCTGACACTTCTGCTACTATCAACAGGGATGGGCGTTTAGACGCTGTGATAGAGCGACTCGAGAGTACAAGAGTAAAAATTCCTCTTCGTACCTCTTGGGACTCCGAGTTCGCCTATCTATCACAGGAGGAGTACGACCTCGCTCTGCAAGCTGAGGAAGAACATAATAAGAAGCAGATGGAAGCCTTCCTCTCCGCTCAAGCCGCTCGAAGGCTTGCATCTGATTTTGTTGATGAAGATGACCAAATAAGTGCTGATCGTGTTCTAGCATAGAAGGCTGCGCTGAAGGTCTTCAACAGGAATGCAGAGGAACAGGCTGAAGAAGTAAATACCGAGCTTGACTGGTGCAGAGATCGTTTACATCTCCGAAAGCATGGTGCTGCCATTTCAGGAATCCGTCTTCGCCGAACCCGCGGCAAGAGAGGCAATCCTGGCAAAACCTGGATCACCGTCAAACGTTCTGGGGTAAAAGACGTAGAGCACACTCTTGACAAGTTAGATCGATACAACTTGTCAGAGTGGAATGAAATCAGAAGCCTACTTCCCAAAGCCAACAGAAACTATCGGGCTGAAGTAGAAGAAGTTATCAATCAACTTATTGCTCGCATCAGAAGAACAACGGAAATTCCTGATGACTTACTCCAACCTTCTTCAGCACAACCAAAGCCTCCTGTTAGACGATCAGCGGGCACTTCAACAAGGAGACCCACTCCTTGCATGCCCAGGACTGCATACAAGCCTTTGGATCTCTCGATGCTTGACCTCTCCTTTCCTTCAGGAGTCTCTCTCTCTGAAGGTCAAGTCATCAGAGAACCGGTTCATGGTATTTGTGTAGGCGACAACTTCAACATCCTTCGCTTCCAACGCTTCAGCGAACTACACAAAGCACCCACTGAACACTTGGTGTCTGTCCTGTTCATAGCTCAGAAAGAAAAGAAAAACAAAGACAATAAAGAATTTATTCGTACTGTCAGAGCTATTCTTGATCACAGAATTGCCAATGGTGAAACTCCATTCACTATACAAGTCAAGACTGAAGAACTTAGTGAAGACTCTGATAGTTAGAACTTTTGTAATTTTTCTTTCAGTACTTCATTTATGTACTCTTGTATTTTCTTTACTTTTGTAACCTTATTGAGATTAATGAAAATGCAATTCAGTGCATTGTACTTTATTCCATCAAAGTACTGAAAAAGATCCCTCAAAACAGTAAATGGGACATGTACCTTTATGAGTTCCATTTTCCTACTGTTTCATCTAGACTTAGAAATTTTTTTTCTTTCTAGACTTAGACAATTTCTCCATTGTCTTATCATTATCATTTAGGGGGAGATTGTTGATCCAGCTCTCCTAAGACCTGATGAAATGATAATGATCCTGAATCTCTACTTAGTGAATAGGTTTTTACTCATGTGATACCCAACGGGACGGGACCGGATATGGGACATGGTTTCATAATAGGGTATGAGACTGGGATGACCAATACTCGTCCCATTGGCATCCCTAATTATACCCTTAACGATAGAGGGGTAGGGAATTTCTCCATCTCATAATTAAGGGTATATTGGAAAGCAAACACTAACTTTTTAAAGTGGATACTTATATGGAACAAACTAAATAGAAATATGGACACTTATTTAAAGCGTTAACTTCTTATAGTTTTGTTTAGCATTACTTCATATGCTGGATCTTCCAATAAAATAGAAAACAAAGAGATGTTAAGGTTGTGTTTAGTTGTGGAAAACTGTTTTTGTTTTCCAAGAAAATGAAAACAGAAAATGGAGTTGATTTTTCATTTTCAGTTTTCTAGGAAAATTTTAGAAAACTTGTTTACTTGAAATCATGGAGTTTTCATTTTCCATTTTTAGAAAACTAGAAAACTCGTTTAGTTGTGCATTTTTCATCACTTTTCATTTTCCATTTTCCAAATATTGCAACGGCGGTGGTGATGGTGGTCACAACGGCGGCGGTGGTGGTGGCGGTGGCGGTGGCCAAGGCGGTTGTTGATCCAGCTCTCCTAAGACCTGATGAAATGATAATGATCCTGAATCTCTACTTAGTGAATAGGTTTTTACTCATGTTATAGCTTGAGGAATTATCACTGAGTCTGTTCAGTGTTATTCCATGTTACTTATGTTGTAACTTATTTTTATAGTAATTAGGATCAGGATCAGGAGACGAAAGAGTCTGTTCTGTAGTCTACTGATCCTGTCCACTGAAGTGAAGACCTCCTGAAGACATCAAGATCATACTCAAAGAACCATCAGCGATGTCGAAGAATTAGCTGATGACAGGAACAGCATGCTCGTGATCTGAAGACGGAACTCAGTGATAGCAGGCTGCTCAAAATCGTATGACATCCTGAAGATTCATCAGGATACAAGTGACCCTGAACAGCATCAGTTTCAGGACTCTACTCACTGATCAGTATCCTGATCCTGAAGGATTAGTGTAATGTCTTAGTCTAATGCACAAAAGGATTATCCGCCTTTACTGACACAAAAGTACATAAGGACAGTCTCTTTACTGTTCCCTCCGTACTTATCAGACCTCAAGGCAACTGTTTACACACTTCCTCTTTTGCACACCAGGCTAAGAGTAATTGTTTATAGTAAATAGTACAAAGGACCACTTACATTGTGACACGTACACAAAAGTGAGTCTGCATGCATTTAATGCATTGGGTATAAATAGGACTTGAAGAGATGTTCTCCATACTTCTTCTTCATCCTAAAAATACCCTAATCCTTTCTTTCTTTATTCCCTCTATCTTCTTTCTTTTCTTAATCTTCTCACTCTAGTGCATAGTGAAAGAACTTAGATTGTTTAGTTTAGACTTGTAGTCTTTTCTATTTCCGCAACAATCTGTAAATTCATATTGTTAATACAACAAAGAATTTAAAAGTGAAATTTGTGTGATTATATTCAACCCCCCCTTCTATAATCCCATACACTATCCTTACTTGAAGGTCACCTCATTGGGACCAACAGCGGTAGTGGCGGTGGCCTCAGCGGTGACGACGGTGGTGGCGGTGGCCTCGGTGGTGGTGGCCTTGGTGGCCTCGACTGTGGTGGCGGTGGCCTCGGTGGGCTCGGTAGTGGAGGCGGTGGCCTCGACGACGATGGTGGTGGCCTTGGCGGCGATGGCGGTGGCCTTGGAGGCCTCGTCGGCGGTGATGGCGATGGTGGCGGTGGCTTCGGTGACCTCAGCGGCGATGGCGGTGGGCTCGGGGGACTTGGAGGCTATGGCGGGGGCCTTGGAGGGCTCGGCGGCGATGGCGATGGTGGCGTTGGCCTCGGCGACAACGTCGATGGCTTCGGTGGCCTCGGCGGCGATGGCGGTGGCCTCGGGGGCCTCGGCAATGGTGGCGGTGGCCTCGGCGGCGACGGCGGTGTCCTTAGCAGCGATGGCGGTGGCCTTGGAGGCTTTGGCAGCAATGACGATGGTGGCGGTGGCCTCGGCGACGATGACGGTGGCAGCGATGGTGGTGGTGGTGGTGGCGGCGGTGGTTGAGGCGGCGATGGCGGGGACGAGAAGGGGACGACGGTAGCGCGACGACGGCGGTGGCGGCAATGGCGGCGGCGGTAGTGGCGGTGGCCGGCGGCGGCGGCAGGCGCGGCGATGGTGGCGGTGGCCGGAGACGAGTAGGGGACGGCAATTGAAAATGGAAATGGAAAATGAAAAAGAGAATTGGAAAACTATAAAAAGTAGTTTTCTAATTCAAGTGTAAATTTTGAAAATGAAAATTTTGTTTTCTTGGAAAAAAATTTCTAAATTGAATCAACTAAACAAGTTTTCTAAATTTTCATTTTTTATGAAATTTTTTCTAGAAAACAGAAACTTTTTCCACAACTAAACACACCCTAAAACATTTAAAAAACGGAATCTAATCGTATCCATGAAAGAAATGTCTACGACTCTAAAGACAAGATGAAGGACAGTACATTCTGAAGCAACAACATCCAAATGGTCAATTCCACCTTATAAGCGGAAAACAATTAAAGTTGAAGATTAGCAAAAACCTTATGAGTTCACAACATATATATACCACAACAAAAAAGATAATAAGGCATAAAATATAATCATATAATAACAAGCCTTTTATCACAATATAATTGATAGAAAGTGAAACCAATAAAAGACACAATGGTAATAATATTGTATGGCTCACAATCTATTATAGCATCCTTCCATCCTATCGTACATCCGAATAACAATTGAAAATTGAATTTATTTTAAAAAATTGAAAAAAGTGTTAACCCAAAATTACCTTTTTGTGCCCACTAGCAATCCCTACAAAAGGTGAATTAATTTCATTTGTTTATCATTACTCAATCAAATAAATCAAACATTGAATTTATTTTGGAACCAGTATCAATAGGAGTTGAACTAGTGCCCTAGACATCAAAAAACAGAGTACCCACTTCTCATAGACAAAGGGGATATATAATTATATATCATCTTACCAAAATTGAGCATTCCTTTTGACCTAGAAGACTACAAAATCCTAAACTAGAAACTAAGATTAATAGTTCTTCCGTTCTAGGAAAAAGGGTAACACTTTGTGTGCTACAAATTGATGATGGATTGTGACTTGAGCTCCTTGAAGATAAAGTACAAATTTGAGTTTAAATTCAAATCGAAACAATAATTATAATTTTCCATTTTACTAGGTTCCTGCCATACCATTGTCATCTCAATAAACTACCTCCTTAATACTCTATAACAGAGATTCTTTATAAAAACCTCACTTCTCTTTTCTTATTTATAATATTATTTTTATTTATGTAAATTATTATATAACAGAAAAGGAAACTATTACAAGAACCCGAGTTCTTGTTCAAACACCTATATTTTAATAATAACGTGTGACTGGACAAGAATCTTTGTCACAGTTTCCCAATAAAACATGAATTCGAAGAAATCGAGCAACTGTGAATTTAAACTCAAATTTCTAAAGCAGAAACGTAAGCTTAACTTCGTTCCTCGATTAAATTCTCTCTGTATGTAAACTAGCAGTTGAGACTGTTGAGTTATGAAAAACATTGGGCTGTAAGTTTAACTCGCTCCTCGATGTTTATACAAATTACAAAAGGTCACCATTTAAGTATTTTAATATTTAAAGTAGATTACATTTTTGGTCCAACACACTATCACAACTTTCATCCAATTTGTGAGAAACTAAACAAATCAGATAGTATGAAATTCACTCTAAATAATGCATGATATTTAGAATAAATATTATCATGTGGCATGATTTTTGTGGTTCTCACGTTTACAACCAAAATTAAGTTTTCATTTGAACTTTCCTCCTCTCTCTCTCTCTCTCTATATATATATATATATATATATACATCTATACTAATTTATAAAGCATTTGGCTACTTAACTCTTAAAAACAACTCTTGAAGCTTATGGTACTGCTGTTTTAAGCATAAACTCTTAAAATTTCTTAAAATTCAACATTCACCGACCTCCAATGCAACGGTTCATTCTCTAAGGCAACCCTTCACAAATCAATTCCAGCCAGCTTCTCCAAGACTCCAACGATTCATTCTCCAAGACTGTGGGTGCCAAATCAATCTAACAATCAAGAACACTTAACCAAAATGATGTATATGATAAGTACAAGGATTTAGGATAGATTGCATTCCATTGATATGATGAGAGAATCAAGAAGTACAGATGAAGAATGAAACACCTATTTATACTAACTAGAAAAGGCTTAAAAGGCTTGAAATACATGGGCCTTGAACATGGGCCTTTAACAACAATTACAAAATTGACACAATTAACAAATATTTCTAACAATTTCCCCCTTTGTGTCAATTTCGTTGCTTCTGATGACTTGATGATTTCCTCTTTGATTTCCTCTTTGATCCTTCAGTCTCCTTGGGGTTCTTTGATGATATGTCTCTTCTTCGTGATGATGGTGGCGGCGGTCTCTCCTCAACTCTTTTGACTGGTCCCTCTATCTTCCGAAGACCACAGTACGATTCGAAGCGTCGTAGAATGATGTGATGTTCTAGTCGATGCTCGATGATCTGGAAAACCTCGTCGATCAGAATAGAGGAATTTATCCAGTGCTTGGTCTTCAACACCTCAAGCTCAAGCCTCTTCTTCTCAGTAGCCAACCCCTTGTTGATGATGTGGAGCGTCCCGTCACTGTACTTGTGAATCTCATCGCATCGCATGAACTTCTTCTCTTCCTTCTGGTTCTGGTACACTACCCCAAGAGTTGGTTTCTCGAGGACTTGGTAAAGAGAATAGCGATCGATGTTCGGGAGGTCTTGGTTTGGCGGGGAGAGGTTGATCGTGCTCTGATGACTCTCTAACCCGATCTGGAAGTCATGAGTCTCTGAGTTCTTCCGGTTCCTCTCGATAAAATGCTTAATAGCTTCCAGTCCCTTGAATGTCTCCTTAGGTCGGGTTGTAAGCGTCTTCAAGTCAGTGTACAATATATCAATGTCATCAAGATGCACATTGTCGAAATCAGCTTCGGTGAACGTGAACTCCCCGTTTTTCTTTCGAATGACAGAGAAGACTGAGAACCATAAGCTCTGGAAGCATACGGATGAAACATCACTGACTCAGATGATCGGGATGTCATAGAAGAACACATTTGCTTTGGGTTTGGCTTGAGTATCCATCCAGTAGAGATACTTGTTCTGCTTTTGAGGTGGCAGATTGGTGATGTTGTAGTACTTCTCCAGAGGCACGATCTCCACCTTGTTAGTGAAGATAGATCTATGAGTATCCTCAAGATAACTGCCACGCCTTCTTTCTCTAACCCACTTGACTGATTTGAGCGGCTCCATGTACTTTCTGCGATTTGAGAGTGCACCCTTCTCCCTGGTATAGATCACTTTGGGAGGTGATACTGAAGGCTGCCTCCATTGACCATGAATCGGTCGCTGAGGGCCATGTGTCACAGGGTTGTTCGGACCACGACGAGAAGCTTTGACTGGTGGAGATGGAGTGCGAGAAGGTGAATCATCCTGAACTGGAGATGGAGGGTGAGGCAGTACCCTTAGTTGAGGACCTCTGTATGTTGGAGACGGCGTCAGAGGAAGAGGAGACCGACGTGGTGAAGGTGTACCATATGAAGAATGTGGAGACATAGGTGGTGAAGAAGAGTCAGAACTATACATCTCCATGCCCGGAAGAGACTGATGTGGAGGCGACTGATATGGTACCAGAAGAGGAGAGTCAGAACTATAGCTCTCCATGCATGACTCATAATCATCAGAAAGAACATCATCTGCTGTTTTATACGGGCTTCAAGTGCCGCAAATTTCGCATCAAACTCCTCACGGACAGCCTTTAGGGCGCTGTCCATCATATCCCCGACAACAAATGCCGGGTAAGTAACACCGGGCTCACATAGAGAACCCGTTTGCACAACCGCTGAATCAACGGTGTGGCCTACTCTCACAGTTGGCGTGATGATAGTCGTGGTAGGTCTTCCCTCCGGTCCTCGTGAAATGCCCTTCGTGGACACCACTCTCGGGGTTCCGGTCACGTCACTCAGAATCGCGACAGGTGGAGCTGAGACTGCGTCACACAGACTGGCAGTATGTGTACCTAGATGTGTATCGGGCACTAGACTCTGGTGCACATGAAGTGAAGGTGGGGATCGGGGCAGGGATCCTCCTGTTTCAATATCATTACCCTCCAAGTGAGGGCTTGATAGCCGTTGTGCTTTGTCCCCGTGGAATGAAACACCCACCTTTTGAGAGATGGATGAGTGGATAGGTGGGGCGTGCAATTGCACCTCTGGGTGGTAGGTGTCTTCTTCAATACCCGTACTCAACACAAGTGTACGGGTAGCAGATGTGGCTGCCCGGCGTCTACCTATGGATAGGCGAGAACCGGTTAAAACCTTTGGTCCAGACTCCCACTCATCATTTCTTTCACTTCCCTCGCTCAGCTCACTATCATAGCTATCTTCGACTGTTTTGTCTCCCTCAAACCTTATTTCAACCTCACCGGAGTATTCAGACTCAGAATAATATTCCACCAAAGAAAAAGGTGTTCTGTTTGCCAGTACAGGTAGAGAAGGGTGAGAAGAGCCTGCTCCAGTCTGATCATCGTCACCGCCTAAGTTACCCCCGTCATCTCCCCCGACTCCTCATCCTCACGCCCTTGGTCATCACCCCCAGATGAATGACCACTCTCAGAACCCTCACTTTCTTGACTAAGAGATTCCTCCGGGGTGCCAGCCTCCGGCTCTGGAGGTTCTGGTAGAGGAAGTGAGTCTAAGTATGCTCTCAGAATCGGTGAACGATGATCAAGTGCATCAAGTAATTCTTGGGGAATCTGCATAGGAACAATCTTTTGATGATGAGTGTTATCAACCAGTTTCGACATAGGCCATGTAGGAAATAATGGAAGCCCCTTCCGTGCAATACTACAGTTCTTGTCGATGATGTGAGAGATGATAAGTGCCAAGAATCGGGGATACGGAATGAAGTTTCTGGCCTTGGTTCCTGTCTTGTCTTTGATCACGGATGAAAACTCCTCCCAAAGAAAATACTGATAATCGGTGTCGGGGTTGTTGGTGGCACAACCAAGAAAGACTTGCTTTAACTCTTTGCCGCATTGATCAGTTCCTCGGGTGCGTGAGGAAAGACACTTGTTGAGAATGGCAAATAGGGTGGACCAGGCACCGGCGATATATTTGCGTTTGAATGCGCCAAGTGTAGGAAGATCTTTCGTATATCCGAGAGCATAGATGGTCTGGAACATTTCTTCGTCAGACAAGTGCGCTGCCTCAGGGGTTTTAACAGGTACTTGGAGGATGCGACAGAATCGGTCTCGAGTGAGTTTGTACTTAAGGCCGTCAACCTTGCATCTGAAGTGTTCAGGTTGGGAAGAGGTACGCGGAATAAATTGCATAGAGTCATAGAATTGTTGTACGTAGACTTCCGGGATCTCAACACGACGGGTGAGAAGTGGGGTAAGGGGGTGGTTTCGGAGGATTTCTATGATGATTGGGTGTGAGGTTTGAAAGTGATCAAGGTCAAGGTAGTGGTTGTTTTGGGCGATAGGAAGAATTTTGGCATGAGGGAATAGACTATCAGAGATTTTCTGAAGTTGAGGTGAAAGGGTATCGTAGGTAATGGGTTGAGGTTGAGCAACCCGAGACTGTCGGTGAGCTGAAGAGCTCGGATTCACCATTGTACCTGAAAAATAGGATGTTAGTGTTGAGGTAAAGGCATAAGTGAGATTTAAGGCACACAGCATTGAGATGTGTTATTGTGTAGTAAATCAAAGATTTGGTACAGAATAACACAACACATTGAGTGTGAATTTTTCTCAAGTCTGGAGGATGCACAATTCAAAAGATCTTACCAACCCGAGACATGATGGTGAACACTTAGGATAATTCGGAATGAGGTGATATCAAGGCAAGGTGAGACAAGTACATGACATGTATTCATTTAAGCAAAATTAACACATATATGCAAGTAATCATGTAGGCAAGTAAACCTGAGTCTCACAAACATCTTTGAAAGCAGTGGTGCACAAAAAAATATCCGTTAAGAGAAACAAGTCATGACGTGTACACATGCACAAGATGCGAAAAGTGAATTGATTACCAACAAGATGTGTACAAGTAGCAATTCGAAACAATTCTATTAAGCTCACAAATTAGAGCCAACCATAATAAAAAAATTTAGAGCCAAAAAAAAAACTAAGTCTTATGGAATAAAAGAAGAAGAAAAAAAAATAAAATAAATAAAATAAACTAATCAAAACAAAAACAAAAGGAAACAAATAAAAATAAAAAAAATAAAAAAATAAGGAAAAAATAAGGGCCGGTCAGACGCAGCTGACTCGGTCAGAGGGATGAAACGTGGGTCAGATGGTGGTCAGCGGCAAACGAACGGGTCAGACGGCGGGTCAGAGCTCGGTCAGCACGTCTGACCGAGCGTCTGACTGAGCGAAGTAGTCGATAAGGGCGCGTGCAGCGCGTCATCAGCACGTGGGAGGCGCGTTTATGCGCGTGAATGGCGCGTCTGGGGCGCGTGAACCGACAAAACACGTTAAAAAACGCGTGCGACAGCTGTAAGCTTGTTGAAAAACGTGTGATAGCTGGATTTCATGGAAAGACATGTTTTTTCTTTTCTTTTTCAAAAGAAACCTTCCTCTCCTTTTTTTTTCTTACTATCAGATCAAAACAAACTAGAGAAGATGATCTCTCAAAACACACAAAGAAAATCAAAGGAAGAAGAAGGAGGCCGTTGCACACAATCAAGTCTCCGGTCGATGGCAGAGGAGTTACGGTCAAGCATGCACACGACCACCGGTCCGGTTCCGGCGTGAGATCCGGTCCGGTCCGGTTCAAACTCCGGTCACGAAAGTACTCCGGTCCGGTCGAGTTTCCGTCCAAGATACGGTCAACGAAAGAGACACAGAGAGGTCCGGTTCCGGCCACCTTCCGGTCCGGTTCCGGTCGGTTACGGTCCGGTTCCGGGCACAACACTTCATCTCCTTTTTGATTTTAAGAACGACATCCGGTTCCGGCGACGTCCGGTTCCGGCGAGGTGGTTTGGTTGACAAGGTTTCTCGAAAAACACACTCACAAACTTGACTTCAAATCCGGTTCCGGTGACATCCGGTTCTGGCGACATCCGGTTCCGACGACATCCGGTTCCGGTGACACTCTCCATCTCACTTTTTTCTAAGATTCGAACAAGGCATATTTCCGGTCCGGTTCCGGCCACATCCGGTTCCGGCGAGTTCCGGTTCCGGCGAGGTCTCCGGTCCGGTTCCGGGAAGAAAGAGACTTGTGTGAAATTGCGGTTTGACCTCCGGTCCGGTTCCGGCGACATCCGGTTCCGGCGAGGTCCGGTTCCGGCGAGGTCTCCGGTCCGGTTCCGGAAAGATAAGTTGGGGCCGGGAGGATCAAGACTTGGTGGATTTTTGAAAGATCCGGTTCCGGCGACATCTCCGGTCCGGTTCCGGCGAGGTCCGGTTCCGGCGAGGTCCGGTTCCGGCGAGATCCGGTCGCCGGAGCTTTCTCCGGTCAGGACTTGTGTTCTTGGTAACAAAGGACAAGGTGATGGATGAAGAAGATGATGGACATAGTGGCGGGGAAGCGATTCTCGCTACTAATGGCAACCGTGGCCAAAACCACCGTGATGGTGGTGACGGTTTGTGATTCTATTCGCGATGACCATGGCCTAACCACCAGTTTGGTGGTGACCGGCGGCGTTTGAGCTACGGCATGGATCAGCCACCACACCACCGTTTGTGGTGGTGGCGATCGACGGATTTGATGATGGCCAATCGCCGAACTCGTCGATATGGCGATCGGTAAACCGACCACCGTTGGCTGCCAAACGGCCACGCCAAGCAGTGGCAACCGCCAAGCCAAACCACCAGCGAGGTGGTGGCGGCGATTTCGCGACCGCCAAGCCAAACCACCAAGCGAGGTGGTGGCGGCGATTTCGCGACCGCCAAGCCGCACCACCAGTCAGGTGGTGGTGATTATTGAGACAACCCTAAAAACGATGGTGGCTCGTAATGCTACCGTCGCCGACCACAACCACAGTCGCGGTGACACTGAACACCGCTGTCTTTGGACAGCAGAGGTGATTGGTAATGATCAGAGGGGATAACGGTAACCAAACGCAAACGTTATTACCCTGAGGTTTTTCCGTTTTGGGCCAAATTCCGTTATCAGGCCCAAAAGCCAGTTCTTGGACCAAGTTATGGCCCAAGAGAAATTGTCTTGGTTTTTAAAGTTTTCTTATCCAAAGTTATTTTCTATCTGATAAAACTTATTCAAACCAGTTTTAATTAGTCTTTTATAGAAATTAAAATTTTATCTGTTTTTCGAATGAGCCAGTATTTTATAATTGGGTCGATAAAACCTATTTGAAATAAATTTTGGGTAAAAGGATTAATTTTTGGGTAAAATGGTTTTAGTTTTGTAAAATAGGATTTATTGTTTGTAAACCTCAGTTTTACGTAAAAACCATTTTTCAGTCTAAAGTTTTTGATTCGTAAGACAGTTTTGTTTTTCGAATCGGTTATAAAACCAAGTTTTGCGATAATTGAGACAAGATAATTTTAACGGATCCAGGTTTATTTAGCGTAATTATAATATTGCTTTTATTATACTGTATACATATATAATTGCGTGATTGGTTGAGTTCTATATATGGATTTCAGTTTGATTTTACATATATATATATATATACGTTATAGTATTTGCCAACTTAGACCCTTGACATATTTACGGGGAGGCCTGCGTGCCGTTTACAACCCCTTATGTAATAATGACCCTAGGATAGAAATTTTTTCTTTCTTTCGAGATGACGAGGCCAGTGGGAGCTGCTAAAATTCTTCATCTTACCGGAGTACTAACAAAACATGGCGAGGCCAGTGGGAGCTACGCGAGTTTTGAAGTTTTAGTAATATAGGTCATTATTGGTCCCTAGGAAACGTTGGCAAAGACTATAACTAGCTATTATGTGATTAATTATTGTTTAATTGCATGATTAACTGATTATTTGTGATATCTTGCATGTTAGTAGTTTTAAATGGGGATGTTATTTTAAAACTAGTTTATATCACAAAAGGAATATAGGTTTTGTTATTAGTTTCGTTAAACTTTTCAAAACGATAGTTTTGTTTTAAAACCTATAGATGATTGTTTTTATTAAAAGGCAAAGTTGACAAAAACAGTTAGTTTTAATCAACTTGACGTGCTATTAAAACAGTTAGTTTAATTAGCAAGCAATTTTAGAACAGTTAGTTTTAAAATCGCATGCACGTTTGAAACAGTTAGTTCAAAACGTAATTAGCCTTTATAACAATCAGTTTTTCAAAAGCCTGGAGGTAAAGTTTTTTAAAACCCCGAAAATCATAGATCAGTAGTGCAACCCATCTAGGGGCACCTTCGGCGTAAAGTACATAGGCGTTGTAAGTGATCACACATTCAACGTCCGTGTTCAAACTGAAGCTGGAGGGGTTACATACTCTGCGAATTATCTCCGGGTGGTACCGGCCAGAGTTTAGTGATCTGGTCCCAAAATGGTGAGATCTGTTTTGGTACTATAATGTTCACCGGGTGGTACCAGGCCAAAAAGCACTAAGAGGGACTAAAACATGCACAGGTAGTTGCCATGGTCCCGAAAAGATCTAGGAGTCATGTCAGTTGGACATGATTGGTAAAAGTCCTTACCTACCGAAATAAATACGGGTCTGGTGGAGCAAGAACATTACGCACATCAGGACGTATGAAATAAGGATCCTAGTCCAATAAATTGATCATTTAAGGGTTTATTGATATTTTATTGGAAATTAATCTATTTACAGTTGCTAAGACCAAAAGTTTTATTTTGTGTAGATGGCAAGCACTGTTACCAGCACTAATAATCTTTCCCTCCGATCTATCCTAGAAAAGGATAAACTGACCGGCTCTAACTTTCTCGACTGGGAGCGCAATCTGATGATTGTGCTCAGACATGAGAGAAAGTGGTATGTGCTTGAAGAGCCACTTGGGGAGGCACCTCCGGCAAACGCTCCGGCTGCTGCCAGAAATGCCCACAAGAAGCACTCGGATGATCTCCTTGATGTCGCCTGTCTGATGCTAGCAACCATGAGCCCAGATCTGCAAGCAAGGCTCATAAATACAAATGCTTATGACATGATCCGCCAGCTGAGGGACATGTTTCAGACTCAGGCTCGTACAGAACGCTACGATGCCACCAAAGCATTCAATGAGTGCAAAATGGTAAAAGGGACATCAGTAAGTGACCATGTCATGAAAATGAAACGGCACTTAGATCATCTGGAGAGGCTAGGTCATCCTGTTCCGTTGCAGCTAGCAACAGACACCATACTCAATTCACTGTCAGAAGACTACAGGCCCTTTGTAGTCAATTACAATATGAATAACATGGAGAAAACAATAGCAGAGTTACACTCCATGCTTAAGACAGCTGAACTGAATATGGGGAACAAGAACAAGACCAAGGATGTCTTGATGGTGAAAGACGGAGGGGTGAAAAAGAAGAATGGGCAAGCTAGCACCAGTAAAGGAAAAGGACCAGTCCAGGCCATCCAGAGTGCACCCAAGAAAGGCAAGGGCAAGGGCAAGAAGGTTAAGCCAAACAAAGCTAGGACCGAAAACCGCTGCTTTATATGCAATGAGATCGGTCACTGGAGGCAAAAATGCCCTAAGCGTCATGAAACAGGTATATAAACCTCAGAGATTTATGATTGCTTTATTTTTGTCACTTCCTACTTGTTAGCTTACAAGTATTCTGATACCTAGAGCAAATGATTATTGCAGGAGGTCAGAAGTGAAATGCCCAGAGGTTGCTGAGGATCTGAAGTACAAGTTTATTTCAATTTGAGTCAAGATATTTATGGATTTAAGACAGTTATTTCTATTTTTCATGTTTTAAACAATTTTTGGATGATTGTAATTTTTGGATTTATAATTCTATGGTTTTATTTTTCAAAAATTATTATCTTGACATTGAAATATCTGATTGTGCTTAGTGTTTGTATGATCCTAGATATTGCCTACTTCAATGAAATCTATTAAATTGAAGTATTTTGTATGAAAACTATCAAAAAACACACGAGATTCCATAGGAATGTGTTTTGAGAATAAAACATTTATGAATAATAGTTTAATGATCAAAAGGGAGAATTTAGAATATTAACTCAGATGGCGTTAATAACAGTATTTGTAAAACTAGAAAGATTCCAAGTTCTGGAATCGGGATTTAATCAAATCCAGATAAGTTTTATAAAAGAAATTCTCAGAATTAACTAGTCTAGTTTGATCAAGTTTCATTATTCAAATGTTTTAAAGAGAGAATTTAGAATATTAACTCAGATAGCGTTAATAACAGTATTTATGAAACTAGAAAGATTCCAAGATCTGGAATTAGGATTTGACCAAATCCAGTTAAGTTTCATAAAAGGAAATTCTCAAAGATCATTACTTAAAATTAGAATTGACTAATCAAAGTTTTTGACTAAGTCAATAGTAAAATTCTGAGTAATAGTTAGTTTTTATATAAGCAAGTGGGAGCCCAATTTATTCTCTATCTAGTCTCAGATAAAGAATAAAAGATGCAATTATTGATATATCTCGGAATTCATAGTCCAGGTAGGATAAGAATTCATAAGATATAATTTACCCTTTTAGTCAAAAGGATAAGAGTTTCAGGACCCATGAAACAAAGGTCGTGACTGACTTTAGAAATCAATAATTAAAGTGTTGGATTAAAATATAGGATTCCAGCAAATTTGCTAGTATTGCAAATGGAATCTGATTTCAGGTAGAAATCATTCATCTACACAGCAACTAAGGAAAGTTGCAGTCTTACATATTCAGGAACTGGAAGTTAGTCCAGGTCTCCAAGTTCATGGAATATGATAAAAGTCTAATTATTGGTTTTAAGGTGTTTGCAGAACAATAATTAGCAAGTACAAGTAAATTGAATAAACAGACTTGTATTATTTGGTTGTCACTTTGATTAAAATGGTAAACTTTAATCAAAGGGTTTAAACTGAAGATAGGTGATACTTCATTTTAGACCAGTATTTAACAAACGTTAAATAGATATTATGAAAGTTATTAAAGAAAAGACATTCAATCTTGTTATTATTACAGCGTGTAATATGGACTATACAAGATTGATTTCTTTATCACTTTCACATTTTGCATGTTTTAATATATCCAGGAATGAAATCAGTCTCCGATTTTTCATTCAAAATCTGTCCATGACAACTTATCATTGTGGGAACATGATAAGGTGTTAAAGTCATTGTGAACTTTTAGGTAGTTATGATCAGTTGCTGAATAACAGCTACAAGTGTTGTAGACTAAAAGTTGCACAGATATTTGATAGAGTAGCAAATATCGGACGTGATACGCGGTTGAGATTACTTCTTGGAGTGAAGTCATAAGTGAATCTCACAGTGGTTGTCCCTATCACCTGAGGTATCTAATTTGATATCATGAGGACTACTGAATTCTTAGTGCACTCAACCGCTACGCCGTAACAGGGTGGCTATAAAGGGTGTAACTAGATTCAGCGGAAGCCGTGGTATTAAAGGCAGATATGCAAGATGGGATTTGCACCTCTTCTCAGAAGAGAGATATTTCTGGGCCCATCTTGACTGACTAAGTGTACTGATGAAGTGCATGGCCATGCCCAAACGAACTGATTAGTTCTTTGTCGTTTACCTATCAGTAAAAGTCAGATAATCAAGAAAACAGAATCTTGAGTATTTAGAGTTGACACTTTCCAAGCTCATGCTCATAGATGAAATATCGCGATGCAAAGGGAAAAGCCAAGATATACCCAATCAATGAATAGCAGTTTCATAGATACCAGTTCCTCACGGAATGTTTATATCACCAATCTGGGTATAAGAGTTCTTGTAACCTGGTCAGCCTAAGTGCCTGTCTAGGGGCCTCCTTAGGTCAGTATAATCAAAGGTGGTATTGCCAACTTGCACAAGTGGGAGTCTGTTAGGAAAATTATGTGCAGAGTTGACAAACCAAGTGATTATATATCCAATGTTACAAGACACTTGAGGGTCACACCTGTGAGGACCTATAAGTCGAACAAGTTAGATGAAACCGCGAAATGGAGAGTTAGGATTTATGAAAGTATATTATAAATCAATTGGGTAATTACAGTCAGAATTACCAAAGTTGGAGGGTTATTAATTAATTAGGATATTATATATTTATTAGATAAATAAATATATAATAGTTAATTAATAAGGTTTTATATATATTAGATAAATATATATAATTATAATTATCGTATGCAAATTCTTTTCCAGCTATTTAAAAAGGGAAAGGATTTGAGATAATTATAATAAGGAAACTGGATTCCATACAAACTGTATTTTTCCTCCATATAAATAAGGCTTATGGGTTAAGGAAAATACTAAGCCTTTTTCAGAAAAGAGAATTCAGTTTCAGTTTCCCTCTCCCTCTCTCTCTCTAGCCGGCGCCGCCCCCCCTTCTCTTCCTCGGGATTCCGATTTTTGTTTTCCAATTTTCGGGTTTCACAGTTCTGCTAGAGGAACGTTCGTTGGTCAATCACTGGTGGATCTATTCTCAAGCAACCAGGTAAACTCATCCAAACCATGCTAAGATTAATTGAATCAAAACAATAAAAGATCAAATCTTTCATTGGGTTTTTCTTTAAACGCTTCCGCATAAGATCAAATCAGTGTGATTTGATCGTATAGGTCTTTTACCAGTTTGGTAATTAGATCCGTAGGGTTTATCAAACCAGTGAGGTTTTGAGATCTAAGATAATCCTTGAGTCAGTTTGATCCGAGGATACCCACAAAAAACCCAACACTCAAAACTTCAGCCTCATGAAGCTTCTTTTGCAAGTCTGAGATTTTATCATTCAGACTAGCAACTTTATCTTCTAAGGTTTTGTTTGCAAGAGTAAGAGTGGTTACCTTTTCTTTGGAATGAGCTAGTTCAGTAGAGAATTTTACAACTAAGGCATGCTCACTAGCTAATTTGGATTCAACAATTGTGGTTCGTTTGTTAGCTTGTTTGATCTTATTTTCATACTCAGATACCTTTTGTGCAAGACTTTTTACTTGATTTTCAAGTTCAAAATAAGGATCCGGAAGTACCTCAGAAGATGAATCGGAATGATCTGAGTCAACATCATTGTAATCCCTATCACTGTCTTCTGAATACTGTTCCTCTACATCAGCCATCAAGCACAGTTGATCTTCCTTTCCTTCATCACTATCCACATTCCATGCGTCATCTTGAGCAAGCATGCAGACAAGTCCTCTTTCCTCATCATCACTGGACATATGCAACCAGGCTTCATCTTCAGCTAACAAGGCATGTCCCTCGTCTTGTCTTTTGGCCAGGTTCATCTTGTTTTTGTAGTAGTCATACTTTGAAACATGATTGGTACAATTCTTAGCAAAATGACCAGGCTTTCCACACTTGAAACAGGTTGGTCCTCCATCAGCTTTCTTCACCTCTTTGCCCTTGTCTTCTGGTTTAGCAGCTTCCTCAGGCTTCTGGTAGTCAACCCTACCACCTTGTTCATACCTCCTTGGCTCAGGTTTTTTTTTCATACCTCTTTGGTTCATCAAATCTTCTATCTCTGGGATCCTCATACCTTCTTTCTTCATATCTTCTCTCCCTCGGCTCTTCATACCTCCTATCTCTTTGATCATCATACCTTCTAGTATCAAATTCAGCAGGTTTCTCATATCTTCTGGCATCATTTCTTGACTCGTATCGATCACGAGGTTCGTACCTCCTTCCACTGGAGTACCGGTGGTTGTTAGAAGACATAGGCTTTCTCGCATTTCGTTTGGACATAGACCTGGTAATCAGTGCCAAGGCCCTCTTCATGTGGTTCATCTCTTCATCAAAGTCGCTTCCTTTTTCACCGGTATCAGAAGGAACATCGTAGTCATCTTCATAACGTGTTGATTTCCCAGAGTGATAATGCTTCCTATCTACAACCAATGCCAAAGGATCGACATACTTTTCAGCTTTCTTTTCTGTCCCCAAAATCTCTAACACTTCATCTTGATTATGGTTGAGTAGCTCAAAAAGTTCATGGATGTCAAGGTCCTCCAGGTTGCGGTTCTGTTGGATGTTGGAGGCAAATCTTCTCCATTCAGACCTGAGTGAGTTGATAAACTGGATATTGATATCCAACTGAGACTTCTTAAGATTGTTTTTCCTTAGCTCATTAATCATAGTGCAGAACCTATGATAAGTATCTTCAAGTAGTTCTCCCTCACGACCCTTGAAAGTGGCAAACTTGGTCAGGAGGTTTGTTCTCTTCATTTGAATGCCTTTCTCCGTTCCATGCATTAGACTTCTGATCTCGTCCCACATTGCCTTGCCAGTGTCGTTGCAATCAATGTTTGCATATATCTCATTTGGCAGACTCTGAATGAGATATGACTTGGCAAGAATGTCACCTCTAACTCTGTTTGCTTCCTCCGGAGTAAAGTTGGTATCATCTTTTTCAACACGTCCACCAACTATGGGTGGACCTCCATCAGGGACTGCAGGAATCTCAGTGTAGTACTTCACGGGTCCATTCTTGAGGGACTCCATGATTTGCTTGTGAAGAGGTTGCTTTGCCACGAAGTCTAAGAATCGCGACTTCCATTGCGAAAAGTCTCCACGAAACAGTACCGGAGGACGGGTGTCGGACCCGATCGCTAATGCATCACGTGTGTTCATGATTAAAGATTGATTGTGGATCTTAAACCACTTAGTATGATCAGGTGAATTGGTTGGTGAAAGGTCTCAAGACTTGTGAAAATCTTGAAAAAGATTCAGTTCTGGAGGTCGGGGTCTGATCTGGAGGTCAGGTTCAGATCTGAAGGTTGGATGTAGTGATGAGTATTGGGTGTCGGGTATTGAAGGAAGACTTAGAGAAAATCTGGAAACTCTAGTCTGAAGAAAGTACTTGACGCCCAAAAAAAAATCCAAGTCTGAAGTGAAGACCCGGCACCCGATGCTTGAGGTCTGAAGAATCAATTTCACCAGAACCAGAACACAACGGATCAAGAGCAAGTGGCAGGCTCTGATACCAATTGTGGGTGCCAAATCAATCTAACAATCAAGAACACTTAACCAAAATGATGTATATGATAAGTACAAGGATTTAGGATAGATTGCATTCCATTGATATGATGAGAGAATCAAGAAGTACAAATGAAGAATGAAACACCTATTTATACTAACTAGAAAAGGCTTAAAAGGCTTTAAACACATGGGCCTTGAACATGGGCCTTTAACAACAATTACATAAATGATAACTAAGTTTAGGAAATTACAAAATTGACACAATTAACAAATATTTCTAACAAAGACAGCTGTTCATAAATCCATATTGCCGGATGATGATTGAGGCTTCCAATGTGATTTATTAAATTGCGTCTTCTCCACCCATCACTGTTAAAATAGGGTTTAGGTAAATTTCATCTCATCTTCTCCATCCTCTCTTATCAGGTAACTTGTTAGGGTATTGATTAGTTTATCGAACCAGTATGGAATTCGAAATTGATTTCGATGCCGTGTGTTTAGAAGTTCTCCTGAGTTCGATTTTGTTGTTGTACAGACAAATCGATTTTTGTGTTCTGGAAATTATGTGATAATAATCGTTTCTTTTTGCTTTTTTTAACTGGTACACAATGTGATACTAATTGATTTAGATGCAGGTGTCATCTCAATCTTTCACTTTTATCAAAATTACTTAATTTCATTACTTCTTTTCCATCTGTTCATCACAAACTATTTGTTAGCTATGTACTTTGGATCTTTATTTTTTTTACATATTTACCTAACATTAGGAGCTTATTTCATTACTTCTTTTCCATCTGCTATTTTTTTAATGAAATCCCATCCAGGGCAAGTAAAGGAACACAGGTGGTAGTATGTTTTTAGCGCCTGATACATTTGATTTTATGCAGGATGTGTTTTAAGCAAATTGGGACTTTGTAAGAAAACACAACAGGTTATTGTGGAAAGGCTTGAAAAGATGTTGTCTTTGTTAGATTAATCTTGATTGTTACTATGTAAATAGAATATATGTGTGTTTATATATAGGTAGTTATTAGTGAAAAGGTGTGATTGTTCATGAAAGGGTATGATGCTTCATGAACCAACACCACAATTAGTGAAGGGGTGTGACTATTCGAAACAACACCACCCTAGGCGAACCATTGATGGTTCGAAGGCACCCTTTCGGTGTCTATAAATATGTATCATTGTAATCGATTCATAGTGTGTGGATTCTCATTGTATTTTATAGTTTTATCAATAAAGTTTGGTTATTTATGTAAATCGATCCAACAGTCTTATAGTGAAAAACAGAAAAGGATTCCCAGGTAAAAGAATTTACGATCCATCAAAAATGGGTGTTGCATCTACATGGACAGGAATTTTGTTTTCGTAGTACATTTTAGTTTCAATCTGTAAATCTCATCTTTACAAACATTGAATATTAATGGGTCATGTGGGCATTTTGGTTACCTTTACGACTTGATTTTGGTGGTAGATTGGATGACAAACATCGATAAAGATGTGTTAAAACTGTTAACCTTTTCAAGATCTAAAATCATTTTTAGACATGAATTTACTGATCAGTCCACTTCTAATGTGTTGTTTAGTATGAGTTTACAGATAAAAGACCAAAATCTTATTGGGGTATACCGATCTTTTTGGCAAGATCTTATTGGCTAAGAGTTGTCATTTCTACTTGCCGGGTAGGACTTTTGGTCCATGTCATCAGTCTTACCAAGTAAAAGTTTAGTAAGAACCGTGTAATTTGATTGTTAAATAAGTTAACATACTTGCGGTATCAGTTTTCATATTTTTAAGTTTCATGAATCAACTTGGCTTGAGTATATATACTACAATGAAGTTAAGGTCCACACTATGTAGTCTGTTTATTGCTTAGGCAAAATTAATGACGTGTACATTTTATGTATTTAGAATCTTTGATACGAGTTTATCTAAATCGATATCCCTAACCTCTCTGATAAGTGGCTATATAATCCTACACACACCTAGAATCTTTGATACGAGTTTATCTAAATCCTTCCATGTTTATCCTAAGTAACCAGGACATATATAAGACCCAAATTACCACTGAAAATAGTGTTGTCTACACCTGGCTTTGAAAGTGTTCAAAAGCTAATTTATATGCTTTCTCGATCATAGTTGATGGTGGATTCTAAAGTTGTCGCCAATTTCACCAATGTGGTATAACTTCAGGTAATTAATGTACATGGTATATTGTTTGTCGTAAGCTTTTTGTTTTTGGAGAAAGACTTTGAGTTTATGCAGATGGATCAATCGAAGCCCATTTACCATGATCTCTTAAATATTTACTTCCCATGCTTACCCTTAAAATCACTTCTTGTTATCTTCAAATACGTTATTTTCAATCTACTTCTGTGATGCTTCCCAACAACACATATTGATACTCCCTAAGTCAGCGGTGCAAACCCATATAAGTTTAAGGTGAGCGTTCTCTTGATACATTTTTTCCCGAACATAGCCTTAATTACATGAAGTTATACCACATTGGTGAAATTGGCGACAACTATAGTTGACATAATAACGAAAAAGTTTAATTCTGGTTAATTCTCAAACCAAATAACAAGTTGGTTCTTAACAGGTTGAGATTGTGATGAGACTTGTAGAAGATTTCATAATCATTACGGAAAAATGTTGAGACCATTGCAACCATACAGGATGTAGCGGATCTGATCGAGAAGCTCATTTAAAGGTAGGATGGAAAGAAAAATGGAGTAGCATGATAGATATAGTTGGTTAGTGCTGTTTTTTTGTTGTTTTGAAATATGTTTTGTAGATCGAAATCTTGTTATGGTTGTTTGTTGATAGGACTATTTGTTCAACTTCTTTCAGTTTTATAATCTCAGTTTTCTATCAAAAAGATCTTCAAATCTAATCTTCATTTTCAGTTTGGTGATCCAAGATCCCAACAGTAAAAATGATGATCTCTTTGTTTGTATACAATGTTGGTGCTTTGAAACCCAGAAATGGAATTTCGAAGTAATTAAGGAGGATTTACTTCACTATGGATAAAGGGACTGTAATTTTTTTTCTGTTGGGATTTGTTCATGGATTCAAACCATATCAAATAAGTTAGTACTTTTGATGTTCCATTAACATATGAAAGATCTAGATGGACAATTATACATTCCATCTTATAAGTCATCCATGTATATATACTCATGTAAAGCTTTAAATCTCGAGAGTATAATTTATATTTATTTTATAAAGTATTGAAAATTCTTTTATTTACTTTGGTTGTGTTTTCCAAATTACAGGGTAAATGCGAAACGACAAATCCTCATTCAATTTCTAGAGTAGGAAAAAGGTCTTTTATAGTTCACAGTAAGTTTCTTGGTTCTTACCAAGTTCATCTGGTTAATATATGACCCGATAAACGTTTAGTAAACCACCACTAAGCAGCAATCTTGCAAGACAAAATGAGGTTCATCAATCTTAAAAGTAACCTATAGAATGGATGGAATTTTGTAAGAGTCTTGACCCTTAGCTCCTTACCGGGTAAATTTTTTAGTTCTCACCATCCTCAATTAATAAAGTAAATAATACTGGTAAGCACTTACCCAATTAAGCATTTAGTAAATAGCCCATAAACTTACTCAGTAAGCGTTTACCAGCAAAAGTCAACACTAGCTTACTTTATTGATTAAGATTGTTGTACATCAGATCGATATCGAATGCAATGATTTACTGTATAAGATTCACGACCCTTGCCAAGTTCGTCCGATAACTTAAATGACCCAGGTAAGCGTTCAGTAAACGATCTCTAAGTATAAATCGTATCATCATTAAAATCTTCTTTAACAAAACCACGAAAGCTGATGTAATCGTTATGTCACATCCCGTTCTTCTTTTAAATTATTTTTATTGTATTTTATTTTTATTTTATTATTGTTATTATTAATTACACTAATAGAATTAGGGTTAGGGTTGGGTTAGCCTTTTCTTGCGGGTCAAGTATCGAGATGGGAAAAGCCCGGTAGAACTAGGTTAAAAACCCTAGGGATGCGAATCCCTTCTCATTGCTTCCTTGCGGCTTAAGTTAGAGAAAGAGAGGGAGAGATCGGCGCTAGGAGGAAGGGAGCGAGAGAGAGGGTTCGGGTCACCGGAGTTGGTTCGAGTGGTCGCCGTAGGTAAGTCTCCGTCCTCTCGCGTACTATGTTCTGACGTAAGCGGTGGTTCCCCAACGGACCGCCGCCGCTGCGGTTTTGCTTTTGGCCGAGGGATCGGTGGTGGTGGATACGCGGCGGCTTTGGCCGGTCGCGATCTAGCTATCATCATGGCTTTGATCACCGGTGGTGGTGGCATAAGCCAACCCCGCCGCGGTTGTTCCGTCCAGACCGGCGACGGCGCTAGCGCCGACTGTCGTGTTGGTGTTCGACGGCGTTGGTGGCGGTGCAAACTGCCGCTACGGCGGCTGGTTGTTGTAGGTCGCTCGGCGGTGGTGGTGGTGGTGTTCCACGCCGCTGCCGTCGGGTGGGTGTTGCTTTCGTTCGTATCCGGCGCCGGCGGTGGCTAGCCCCGGCTAGTTGCTGTTGAGCGGCCGTGGTTTTAGGGTGATGACCGGCGGCGGTGGTTACACCACCCGCTGCCGTGGTGGCGTACGTCCGAGGGTCGGCCGGCGGTGTAAGGAATCCTCTCCGCCGTCGCGCCGCTACCCTAACTCTCGGTGGTTTCACGCCGGCAAGCAGCCGGCCGCTGCGGTGGTCGGTCTTGTGGTTACCGGCGGTGGTAGTGGCGAACATCGCTACCGCTGCCGTGGATTGGTTAGTGACCGGCGCCGGCTTGTTGGTCGCGGCGGCTGCTGCGGCCTGGTGTTCCACCGGCCGGCAATGGTGGTGGTTACCACGGCCATCGTCGGAGCCTTTGGGTCGATGTGTAGGGTTTGCATGGGGACGGTCTCGCGACGCGAGAATAGTACGATAGAGGGTCGCGGGTGATTCCGTAGGGTTAAATTTCGTTATGGGTAGAATCTTAATTAGTGTATTGTTTAATTATGATTTTTCAGAGTTGCGTGAAGGTCTCGAGTCGATATTACGGTTGTGAATTTATCCGTGACAGATTGAGGTGAGTGGGTTTACATGCGATGTTTTATGATTTTATGTGTGTATACATGATATCGTGTTATATGGTGATATTTCGGGTTGCGTGATGACCCAACGGGCGGGAAACCGCGGAGACCGGATTGCGTGATGGTCCGGTAACAGGAAACCGTTAAGCTGTTAATGTGAAAACGGTGTATGTGCATTTAATTATAAAGTGTTGTATGTGCCTTACTCACTAAGCGGTTGAGCTTACCCCTCGTGTTATTTCTGTTTTTAAGGTACTAGCTCCGGTGTCGATAAGGGCAAGGCTCCGGCTTGAGGGTCTCCGGCTAGGCGGCGTTCCGATCCGAGTTCTTTAATTCTATCGTTGACTTTATTATGGGATATTGATGTGGTTGACTTGGGTTTTGAGAATAATTACGTATTTAATGAGTTATGCAAGGTTTTATTAAACTTTTATTCAAATTTTTATTTTAAAAATTTTCAATCGGGTGTGGGTGTTACAACTTGGTATCAGAGCCTCGGTTTAAGAGAATCAGCACACGCACTCGTGGGTGTGTGTGTGGTTGGACTTAAACCAGGCGGTCGAGAGTAATCGGATAAGATCGGAACGGCCAGCGGAACCGTCAAGACTGAGGTAAGCTTTAGTACCTTTAAATTATTATGCTCGTAGTAGTCTATTTCGTAACGCATGCATAATTATATGTGGGATTTTATGGGGTAGAATGCATGTGATAATGAGCTGTATACGTGATTTTATGTGACCGTCTAGTTAGTAAGTTGAAGTCTAAATAGGATGGTATCAAAACCAAACGTAAACACCTTGGTACGTCGGGGATGGGTCGTCGAGCATGTTCTTGTCTGATTGTTGCTCGGTGGTCTTGATCCGGCTACCATGCATGGCTGGTTATAGTAATACGGTGCCAATAATAGTGTTACTATAAGCACCTGTGTAAGGTTGGATTTGATTAAGTTCTGGGGATTTTAACTGACTGACAACGGCTAGGGTTTTAGCCTGCTATGTGGTTAACTGATACGTATTACGTGTGTATATACATGGATCTGTTGTGTTAGCATGCGCGGTAGAAACTAGCCTTAGGGTTGGCATGATCACTACTACTAGGGTTACGTGTGAATATCTTAGTAGAGTATAGTAATGAACTGAGATGCTTTAAACCTTCAGAATGGTGCTAACCAGAAGCCAGACCGATGATGAGGCCGGACAGTCCGACCACATTGCTGCCCAAATCACTGAAACCCTGCAGCAGATGCTGCCGGGGCTGTTTAACCAGATGAGAGACGAGCTGATCCAAACCATGGACCAGCGCATTGATGTGGCCCTCACGGCCCGTAGCTTAGGTACTGGGAGCTCGAGTCAGTCCCAGCCTCGTGGGATCACCTTCAAGGATTTTATGGCGTGCCAACCGCCATTATTTGACGGGAAGAAGGATCCCGTGGCTTGCTACCGCTGGTACTCAGCGGTCGAGGGAGCATTTCGCACTTGTGGGTGCCCTGATGGTTCGAAGGTTCTTTTCGCTGTGAACCTTCTTCGCGGAGCTGCAAAGGATTGGTGGGATCTGACGCTCAAGAAATACACGGAGGCACAGATCACTGCGCTGACCTGGGGGGACTTCCGGGCCTTGTCCGATGAGGAGTTTGCACCTCGCATCGAAAAGGAGCGGATAGCATCGGAGTTCTTGAAGCTGACTCAGACGACGAAGTCGGTGAATGAGATTACTGCGCAGTTTCTGGAGAAGCTGCTGTTTGTACCGGGGTACGCGAATGACGAATCGCTGAAGATGGCTCGTTATTTGGGAATGCTGAAACCAGAACTCAAAAAGGCGGTGGCCACGGGGAGGTGTAAGACCCTCAGTGACATGCAGGAGGTAGCGCGGTCTCAGGAGCTAGTCTTGGAGGAATTGCAGCAAGGGAAGAGGAAGGCGGAAGACCAGTCAGGACCAGCAAAGAAATTCAAAGGAGCTAGGACTGATACCAGGAGTGGGACCCCGAGCTGCCCAAAGTGTGGGCGTTACCATCGGGGAGAGTGCAGACCGCGAGAGCTTTCGTGTTATAAGTGTGGCAAGACGGGCCACCTCAGCAAGGACTGCAAGGAGACTGCTAGACTCTGCTTCCACTGCTACCAGCCGGGGCATATCAAGCCCGATTGCCCTCAGCTGAAGAAGACGCCAGCCCTGGCTCCTGCACCAGCAACGCTTATGATCACTGACGGTACTACCAAGGGGAAAAGCGGAACTGCTACTCGTGGGCGAGCCTTTCAGATGACTGCTGAGGAAGCGCAGACGGCGCCTGACGTGATTACAGGTTTTTCCTTGTTATGTTATTATGCGATTATCGATAGTAGCTTACTTTATTTGTTAGTAATAAGAATAGTGTATCTGCCGTTAAATGTGAACTTTAGGCATATTTCCTGTCAACTCGAAACCGGCTCTAGTACTTTTCGACACGGGGGCCACGTGGTCCTACGTGTCGCGTAGGTTCTGTAAGGACTTCCAGATCAAGCTCGGTAATCTGGATAGTCCTCAGGCAATCGACGTAGCGGCGGAGGAAGTGCAGGTGGTCGAGCATGTATATCGGGGGTGCAGTATTGATATTTTCGGAGTTCGTTTCAGCATCAACCTCATTCCCATTCCCATGAACGGAGTGGACGTAGTTGTCGGAATCGACTGGATGTTCCCAAACCGGGCGACCACGGATGTTGCGGGACAGTTGGTACGCATCCAGAATCCTAGTGGGGGAGAACTGGTGGTGTACGGCAAGGGGAGAAGGGTATCTACATCCTTCTGTTCTGTCGCGAAAGCTCAGAAATACATCCAGCGAGGGTGTACGGGGTTTCTAGTTTATGCTATGGCGGATCAGGCGAAGGAGAGGAAGCTGTCGGTAGCAGAGGTGCCAGTGGTCAGCGAGTTTCCGGACGTGTTTCCAGAGGATTTGCCTGGCCTTCCACCTGATAGGCAGATCGAGTTCGGCATCGACTTGGTACCCGGAGCGGCTCCGATTGCGCGAGCTCCTTACCGTCTGGCTCCGCCGGAGCTTCAGGAGTTATCGGAGCAGTTGCAGGAGCTCTCGGGGAAGGGGTTCATCCGCCCGAGCAGCTCATCGTGGGGTGCACCGATTCTGTTTGTGAAGAAGAAAGACGGAAGTCAGCGTATGTGCATTGATTACCGTGGACTCAACAAGGTGACCATCAAGAATAGGTACCCTCTACCTAGAATTGATGACCTGTTTGACCAGCTTCAGGGGGCGTCATGGTTTTCTAAGATCGATCTTCGGTCAGGGTATCACCAGCTGAAGGTGAAGGAGGCGGATGTTCACAAGACCGCTTTCCGAACCCGTTATGGCCACTTCGAGTTTCTGGTAATGCCGTTCGGGCTTACCAATGCTCCAGCAGCTTTCATGGACCTCATGAACCGGGTGTGCCGCCCGATGCTTGATCGGTCCGTGATCGTTTTCATCGACGATATTCTAATCTACTCGAAGACGAAGGAGGAGCATGTGATGCATCTGCGGGAGGTGCTTGAGGTGTTGAGGAGGGAGCGTCTCTACGCCAAATTCTCGAAATGCGCTTTCTGGTTGGAGGAGGTTCAGTTCTTGGGCCATATCATTAACCGGGAAGGCATCAAGGTGGACCCGGCGAAAATCGAAGCAGTCATGAATTGGGAAGTTCCGAAGGCACCTACCGAGATCCGGAGTTTCCTGGGTTTAGCCGGCTACTACCGACGGTTCATCCAGGATTTCTCTAAGATTGCGGTACCTTTGACGCGTTTGACGAAGAAGAGTGAGCCGTACGTTTGGGGTTCTGAGCAACAGAGGGCTTTCGACACGTTGAGACAGAAGCTGTGTGAGGCTCCGGTTCTAACTTTACCGGAAGGGGTGGAAGACATGGCAGTTTATTGCGACGCATCTCGGCTGGGTCTGGGTTGTGTTCTGATGCAGAGGGGGCGGGTGATAGCCTACGCTTCGAGGCAGCTGAAGCCTCACGAGGCTAATTACCCCACGCATGATCTCGAGCTTGCGGCGGTTGTTTTTGCTCTCAAGTTATGGAGGCACTACCTGTATGGGGTGAAGTGCACCATTTTCTCAGACCACCGGAGCTTGAGGTATTTCTTGGAGCAGCCGAATCTGAATATGCGACAGCGGAGGTGGCTTGACGTAGTCAAGGACTACGATTGCGAGATTCTCTATCACCCAGGCAAGGCTAATGTGGTTGCTGACGCTTTGAGCAGGAAGACGGAGCACGCGCCGCTTCGTATCTCACACCTGAAGATGGCGGTGACTACCTCCTTTTTGGACTTGGTTCTACGGGCCCAAGAGGAGGCGAGTCGGGAGAAGAACCAGAACGGGGAGCGGATTCGGGGACAGATGGCCACATTAGTCAGGGATGGTCGAGGGTTGCTGACTAGATATGGTAGAGTGTGGGTTCCTCGGGCGGGCACGGCGCGTCAGACCTTGCTTGAGGAAGCCCATAAGTCTAGGTTCTCAATCCATCCGGGAGCTACGAAGATGTATCGGGATCTACGGACGGGCTACTAGTGGCCGGGGATGAAGAGAGACGTGGCTCGGTACGTGGAGTCGTGTTTGACCTGTCTGAAGGTCAAAGCTGAGCATCAGAAGCCTCACGGCAAGATGCAACCCCTTGAGATTCCCGAGTGGAAGTGGGAAAACCTCACTATGGATCTGATCACCAAGCTTCCGAAAACCCCTCGGAAGTTCGACGCGATCTGGGTCATAGTTGATCGTTTGACCAAGAGCGCTATCTTCCTTCCTATCCGGGAGAGTTCGACTGCAGAGCAGCTGGCGAAAATCTACGTGGATGAGGTGGTATCGAGGCACGGGGTGCCAGTGTCGATTATCTCGGACCGGGACGTACGTTTTACTTCTCGGTTTTGGGAGAGGTTTCATGCGGAATTGGGTACTAGGTTGCACTTTAGCACCGCGTACCACCCTCAGACAGACGGTCAGAGTGAGCGGACGATTCAGACCCTGGAGGACATGCTGCGAGCTTGCGTTTTGGATTTCGGTGGCAGTTGGGATACGTATTTGCCTCTGGCAGAGTTCTCGTATAACAACAGCTACCACTCTAGCATCGGGATGCCGCCATTTGAGATGCTCTACGGAAGGAGATGCCGTACTCCTATTTGTTGGGGCGAGGTAGGACAGCGTGTTCTTGGTAGCACCGAGGTTGTACAGAGAACTACAGAGGATATCCAGAGGATCCGGGAACGGTTGCGCACAGCTCAGAGTCGACAAAAGAGTTATGCGGATCGTCGTAGGTCAGATTTGGAGTTCCAGGTGGGAGACCGAGTTCTACTCAAGGTTTCTCCTTGGAAGGGCGTGATTCGGTTTCGGAAGAGGGGCAAGCTGGGGCCCCGTTACATCGGACCGTTCACGGTTCTCGCACGTGTTGGGAAGGTAGCTTATCGTTTGGAGCTGCCTGCGGTACTAGGCCAGATCCACAACACTTTTCACGTTTCGCAGTTGCGTAAGTGCCTCGCCGACGAGTCGGCTCATATTCCTTTAGACGATATTCAGGTGGACGAGAGCCTGAATTACGTCGAGAGGCCGGTGGCAGTGATAGACCGGAAGGTGAAGAGGTTGCGACGCAGGGAGATCGGAATCGTGAAGGTGCAGTGGCAGCATCGGAAGGGTTCCGAGTGGACCTGGGAACCAGAGGCAGAGATGCGAGAGCACTACCCAGAGTTGTTCTCGGATTGATTTCGGGGACGAAATCCTTGTAAGTGGGGGAGAGTTGTCACATCCCATTCTTCTTTTAAATTATTTTTATTGTATTTTATTTTATTTTATTATTGTTATTATTAATTACACTAATAGAATTAGGGTTAGGGTTGGGTTAGCCTTTTCTTGCGGGTCAAGTATCGAGATGGGAAAAGCCCGGTAGAACTAGGTTAAAAACCCTAGGGATGCGAATCCCTTCTCATTGCTTCCTTGCGGCTTAAGTTAGAGAAAGAGAGGGAGAGATCGGCGCTAGGAGGAAGGGAGCGAGAGAGAGGGTTCGGGTCACCGGAGTTGGTTCGAGTGGTTGCCGTAGGTAAGTCTCCGTCCTCTCGCGTACTATGTTCTGACGTAAGCGGTGGTTCCCCAACGGACCGCCGCCGCTGCGGTTTTGCTTTTGGCCGAGGGATCGGTGGTGGTGGATACGCGGCGGCTTTGGCCGGTCGCGATCTAGCTATCATCATGGCTTTGATCACCGGTGGTGGTGGCATAAGCCAACCCCGCCGCGGTTGTTCCGTCCAGACCGGCGACGGCGCTAGCGCCGGCTGTCGTGTTGGTGTTCGACGGCGTTGGTGGCGGTGCAAACTGCCGCTACGGCGGCTAGTTGTTGTAGGTCGCTCGGCGGTGGTGGTGGTGGTGTTCCACGCCGCTGCCGTCGGGTGGGTGTTGCTTTCGTTCGTACCCGGCGCCGGCGGTGGCTAGCCCCGGCTAGTTGCTGTTGAGCGGCCGTGGTTTTAGGGTGATGACCGGCGGCGGTGGTTACACCACCCGCTGCCGTGGTGGCGTACGTCCGAGGGTCGGCCGGCGGTGTAAGGAATCCTCTCCGCCGTCGTGCCGCTACCCTAACTCTCTGGTGGTTTCACGCCGGCAAGCGGCCGGCCGCTGCGGTGGTCGGTCTTGTGGTTACCGGCGGTGGTAGTGGCGAACATCGCTACCGCTGCCGTGGATTGGTTAGTGACCGGCGCCGGCTTGTTGGTCGCGGCGGCTGCTGCGGCCTGGTGTTCCACCGGCCGGCAATGGTGGTGGTTACCACGGCCATCGTCGGAGCCTTTGGGTCGATGTGTAGGGTTTGCATGGGGACGGTCTCTCGCGACGCGAGAATAGTACGATAGAGGGTCGCGGGTGATTCCGTAGGGTTAAATTTCGTTATGGGTAGAATCTTAATTAGTGTATTGTTTAATTATGATTTTTCAGAGTTGCGTGAAGGTCTCGAGTCGATATTACGGTTGTGAATTTATCCGTGACAGATTGAGGTGAGTGGGTTTACATGCGATGTTTTATGATTTTATGTGTGTATACATGATATCGTGTTATATGGTGATATTTCGGGTTGCGTGATGACCCAACGGGCGGGAAACCGCGGAGACCGGATTGCGTGATGGTCCGGTAACGGGAAACCGTTAAGCTGTTAATGTGAAAACGGTGTATGTGCATTTAATTATAAAGTGTTGTATGTGCCTTACTCACTAAGCGGTTGAGCTTACCCCTCGTGTTATTTCTGTTTTTAAGGTACTAGCTCCGGTGTCGATAAGGGCAAGGCTCCGGCTTGAGGGTCTCCGGCTAGGCGGCGTTCCGATCCGAGTTCTTTAATTCTATCGTTGACTTTATTATGGGATATTGATGTGGTTGACTTGGGTTTTGAGAATAATTACGTATTTAATGAGTTATGCAAGGTTTTATTAAACTTTTATTCAAATTTTTATTTTAAAAATTTTCAATCGGGTGTGGGTGTTACACGTTACATTTACGGCTCCCGCCGCATTGCGCGGGTACACTACTAGTATATATATATATAGGGGTGGGTTCAAATGTGAACCACTTTTTAGTTGTGAACGTGAGGATAGCCGAGAGCGCGACACGTGGCGGATGACTAGTCAATAAAGGCGGCTTTGACTGTAGTCCCCCCTTTTAATTCAATGCCCTCCCATGAATCGTGCATAGTCATCCGCCGTGGACCTGACGTGACGTCTAATCATCCGCCATGTGTCGCGCTCTCGGCTGTCCTCACGTAGTCACGTTCACAACCAAAAAGTGGTTCACTTTTGAACCCACCCTATATTAATATATATATATAGCGGAAAGTTAATTTGTAAACCACAAAAAACGTGTAAACCGTGTAAACTCATGGTTGCATAGATTAAATAAATGAAAACAATATAAGAGACAGGTTCATACGAGAATGCTAACTATTTAAGAAAACACGAAAAAGTTTTTTTTATGTATAAAATCATATATGATTCACGACACCTACATGCAACTTAAGTTTGCAAAAATTCAGTTTTTTCCTGTTAGTGGTGAATCATTTATGATTTTGTACATAATTTTTTTTTCTTTGTATTTTCTTAAAAAATTATCGTTCTCGTTTGAAACAAACTTCTAAGAACCAATCTAACACAACCATTATATTATTGGCTCACCAAAACCCTTTTCCACACAACTCCAAAAATCCATTGCTCTCAATCACCCTCACACAGTCACACTAGCGATAAAGTATAGAGAAATTGACCGAATGGTCTGCCTCAAACCACTGGCCACTGTTAATAATCTTACAAATAACTAAAATGCCAACAAGGATCCCCTTTGGCTTGATGGTAGAAAGTGAAACCACAGAAAGTAATTGAAATGCTAAGCTTACAACAATATTAAGTGAGGCAATTAATATAAAACACAACAAGTTCCCGCAATTAACTTCAAGTTTTAGTTCATGAATTCCCTTCTTTTGGTTAATCTCACCTTCAAACCATGCTTCATCTGAAGTACCATAGAAGCGGCTGGAAGCACGGGATGACCTTCCACCAACTTAATACGGTAACGATAAATAATCGCAGTTGACACTATCTTCAGTTGACATAAAGCCATGTTCTTACCCACACATGCTCTTGGACCAGAATTAAATGATGCGAATTTGAAAGTTGGCTCATGTTTGATTTCTCCACTTTTGGTAATCCACCTTTCGGGCTTAAACTCCTTGCAGTCCTCACCCCACACTGATTTCATTCTTCCCATGGAATAGAAAGAAAGAATGATTTCAGTGTTTTGATCTACTTTGTGGCCACTTGGAAGGATGTCTGGTTGTAATGGACATTTGTGGTTAAATGGAACAGCAGGAAAAAGCCTTAAGGATTCGCATAAAGCTGCATGAAGGTAAACCATTTTGCCTAACTCTTCTGCATCCCATTTCTCACCTACTTTTACCTCCAAATGTGTGTGAATCTCTTCCAGAATCTTTTCTTGCACGCTTGGATTTTTGGCAACCATATATAAGAACCAACACAAAGTGCTAGTCGTTGTCTCTTTTCCTGCACCCACCATATTTACTGCAGTGTCTCTGATAAATTTTGTTCGATCGCAACAAGTGTCAATATCATGAACTTCGAGGGCTCTCATGAAAGCGGTGTAGACCATGAACTTTCCGTCTTGGGCTTGAGAAGAGTTGATTTTATTGTACTCATTTTGCTTTTCAGCTAAGCATTCGTATATATATTCATCGCAAATTCTTCGTCCATCACTCAACTTCTTCTCTTTACCCAGTCTAAGAAGCTTTAGCAATTTCCAAAGGCATGGAGGCATAAAATGCCTAATGAAGAGAGCTTCGTCAACTTCTGTCATGGCCTTGAGACACGGGTGGCTAGGAAAATCAAGAGACAAGGTTTCAAAGTCTTTATCCATGAATAACTTGCATATGGTGTCAAAATAGAACCTTTGGAGTATTTCTTGCAAATCCACCTCCTTGCCGTGTTCACAAACGGATTCAAGTACAGGTAGAAGTCCCTTTTCCACTTTATTCCAGGTAATTGTTTCTAACACACTCTGGAATCCTGCGCTCTTAAGTACAGACAAGGAGACCTTTCGGTTGATCTCCCATAACTTGCCGTCAGCATTGAGGATTCCATCTCCTAGGAAATCAAAAATCTTAGAAAATTTGTCACCTTTGGGATAATTGGCGAAGTTTTTGCTCAGAATGTGGTTGATATTTGCAGGGTCGGCCGTAATGAGGATGTTCCAATGGCCAAACCAAGGAACTTTAACCATTGATGTACCGCCATCTCTTTTCAGCCCTCCAGTGATGAGATCATGAACTCGATGGATGTTTACAAGGACCCCCGGTATAGTGCCAACAATTGGCCAATTTGTGATACTAGTTGTATTGTTTCGATGTCGTCTATATTTTAATGTTAAAAACGAAACGAGAATCAATAATAAGGAAAGAATGAACGAGTATTCCAGGAAGGCCATGGGTGAAAGAAAAGAGATGAGTTTATGTTTGATTGGATGAATGATGGTTTGTCACTTGGTCCTTTAAATAGCAAAATGAATGAATGTTTAGGTACTTGATTTTTGTGATATGGTTGATATTTGATAAAGACGATCATTAAGTAGTTGACCACACAAGCAATGTTGAAAAAGAAAACGACACTAATTAAATACCATTGAAGAGCTTATTAATTACCACATTAAATAACATAAATGAAGTCTTTTGAAGAGCTTATTAATTACCACATTATCTAAGATACTGTTTCTTCATATATAAGTTATCCGTAGATGTTGACTAAAGTTCCTTTAATTTGGCATCTCCGCTTTACTCGTAATAATGTAACACATTTGTAGATTTTTATTGACCTGATACGAAGTAGCATGACATTTTTGTTTATAATTGTAACAGTAGTATATTGTAACATCTAAAATGTCACTATGCTGTTTAGGGCAATTAAGTAAAATATTTAACTAGTATTATCCATTTTTTTATCACCTTACCAATGTTCACAAATATGGATGAGATCTACACCGAACTGATATCGAACTGGAACCGAACCGGTTGGTACCGAATATTTTAGGGACTAAAGGCTGGTACCGAAAACGGAACTGCGGCGGGAAAATTGGTACTAGGACCACTTAGGAACGGAAATTTTTAAAATGTATCATATGTGTATCAAAATCAATTGTACACCAAAATACCTTCGTAATGTTTCAAATGTGTTAATTTCAGATTCACACAGGGCATCAAAATCCTCAGGATAGGCCCTGCTTGCTGCACAATTGTATTCGCGCGCCATGACATAAGGCTTGTGTCTCATGTCACGTTAAGCCTGTGGCACGCCATGGCCTAATGCATAACTTTCGTAGCGATATTTGGATTTCCTTCATGTTTTTTATGTCTTACTTGCTAGTTTTTAGTATATATAATCTAATTTATGTTGTTTATTACTATTGACTCATCGCGTAATAGTACAAAACATATGTTTTAATATATAATATTAAATATGAATTAGAAATTTGACATCATAAGCCACGCCTTGAAAACACCATGACTTTAAGCTCCTAAGTTATGAGGTTTGGCCTCGCCACCACGCCACGTCTCATGCCATTCAGAGCCTTGGTTTTTTTTATTGAATTATTTTTATTATGATTTGTGTCATTTGTTTCTTTGCGTTAAATGGATCATAATATAGTTTTACTTGGGGCATAACCGGTATTTACATACTTAAATTAAAGGGTAATTATGGGTTTTAGTAGATCACAATGGGTCTTAATGGGTCATAACATCGATGGGTCATATAATGTGTTAGTGGTTCATCAAAAATCACAATAAACCTTAGTGGGTCATAATGCTCTAGTCATAATGAGTTTTAGTACGTAGACGATAATAGATTTAATACTGTCATCGACAACAAGTTAAGATGAAGTGGGATTCAATGGTTCATACTTAATTCATAGCATGTTATAGTGTCCTTCAATGGGGCATGTTAGACCCTAATTAAGACCATCCGCAACGGGGCTCGGTAAGACATCGACAAGGCTCCTTTTCCGATCAGCAAGCCCGGCAACACCGCCGTGGTTGATTGGCAAGGAGTGAAATCGGCATGCCCTTGCCGACTTGTTAGACTACCCCCACCCCACCCCACCCTACCCTACCCTACCCTACCCTCTCTCTCCTTTCTCTCTATCTCTCTCTTCTTTTCTTTTTTTATTAATTATTTAGATTGGTATGGGTAGGGTTGAATTGGTAAAGATTGGTAAGGTTTTGGTAAAATAGTGTAAAGATGATGTGGCGCTAATGTGGCGACTGGTACCATTGACAAGACCATCTACCGCTGTGGATGGTCTAATTGTGCTTTAGGGCCATAGCTTATACTTACAAGACGTTATCATATCTATTAGAGAAGACTCATTGTAGAGCATTCCTGTCTTGGTTTCCACATCGTTATCTACTCTATCAAAATCTATAATTTTAGAAAAAATAACATTATGTTTAAAGAGATTTTTAAAACTTTATAAAATAGAGAAAAAAAAAACATTATAATTTCTCCACCAACAAAAAAATTTGAAATTAAATTTGAAAGAGAAAGAAATAACTCTTTATTTAATGTATTTAATATTTTATTTATATAGTTAATGTTAGGATTATTAAAATAAAGTAATTTGTAAAGATGAATATAACAAGGTTTTATACCCGCGTTTCACCGCGGGTCATTATGTATATAATGTTTTTTATAATCAAATTTTGAAGTTGTAAACAATTTAAAGTTATTGAGATGATTATTAATGAGTGTCATTAACCAAAGAAGATAAACCGTAACTTTTACAATTCGAATAATAAATTCGTATTATTTTTTTATTATTATAATAAAATTTTGATTATTGGATTTGATTAAATGACGTTTTAGCCCTTTTACTATTTTTGCGTAAATATATAATCGTAATATATATGGTATACAATAAGCTAATTAGATCAAAAAATATTCAATATTAGGTTCATTTCGAATGTATCGACAATACGATTATAATGGCGTAATTTGTTTAGATTGAAATGCATTTTTTAACATATTTTAGCCAGTATACTATATATGGCTAAAACGTGAAATGAAATATAGAAAACTAAATCGTATAAAGTGAATAAATAATATAAATCTAAGAGGGTAAAATGTATTGACACTATTTCAAGATGGACCATTTAATGACTGATAAATTTCTGAATTCCAAATTTCTTGCATTTGTCCCTCTATAATCTCAAATTACGATTATATACGTATTTTTAGCGTATTTAGTGTCTTTTAAAATTACATGAGATACCTTTATTATTATTAAGTTAATTTATTTTTTACTTTATGCTTTTCGATTTTTAACATAATTGGATCAAAAATCATTCAGTATTGGTCTTTTTTCGAAGGTATCGACGATACGATTATAATTAGATAAAAAAATTCAATATTAGGCTCATTTCGAAGGTATCGGAGATACGATTATAATGGCGTTATTTGTTTAAATTAAAACAGAAAGAGAAAGAAGATGATGATGAATCGGTGGAGGGAAAGATGTAGCTTATTCTGATAGATTATTATTATTATAAAAGTTTGATTAAGATCTTTTTAGCAGCTCAATTATTTTTGAATACATATATAATCGTACAATATATAATATATAATAAAATAATTAGATAAAAAATATTCAATATTAGGCCCATTTCGAAGATATCGACGACACGATTATAATGAGGTAATTATTAAAGTTAAAACGTATTTTTTAAACATATTTTGACGAATATACGATATATGACTAAAACGTAAAAGAAAATATAGAAAACTAAAAGATATAAAGTGAGTCAATATTATAAGTCTAAGGGGCTAAATCTTATCTTTTACAATTCCGATTTATTTTAATAAAATTTTGATTAATGAGTTTGATTAAATGACATTTTTAGCTTTTTTACTATTTTTTGAGTAAATATATCATCTAATATATACGGTATAGAATAAGGTAATTAGATCAAAAAGTAATCAATATTAGGCTCATTTCGAAGATATTGACGATACGATTATAATGGCGTAATTTGTTTAAATTGAAACTTATTTTTTAAACATATTTTAGTCAATATATGATATATGGCTAAAACGTTAACTGAAATATAGAAAATTAAAAGCTATAAAGTAAATTAAGATTATAAGTTTAAGGGGTGAAAATGTAACTTTTAAAATTAAAATAATATTAAAATTAGGGAAAAGTACACAAAAACCCAATGGACTTTGCTATTTGGAACAATTAAGTCACTGAACAATGTTTTAGAACAAATAAGCCATTGAACTTTTTAAAACATGATAAAAAACCCTTAGACATTCTAAACCCTTTTAAATAATTCCTTGTTGATTAAACTTTTAACCTACAACCTACAACCTACAACCTACAACCTGTCGCGCGCCGTCGCCGTTCAACAACTCCGGTTGCCATCGTCACATCTCCGGTTGCTATCGTCGTCGCTGTCGCCGCACTACGGTTGCTGGTTCTGTCGTTGCCTACAATCCAACACCACCTGTCAACCACACTCAATCCAACAGGTTGGAAATAGTTAGAATTTCAATTTTTTGTTTGGAATTTCAGTTTTACAATTAACGCTTGTTTGTGTCAGAAGTTTTTCGCATCTGATCTTTTTTCTTTGAGATCTTTGAGAGCTTTTTTAAGTATTTGCTGCATTGATTTCGACAATTCTTGTCCTATTTTGTTAGAAAATCTAGTTAGTTGTGTCAATTTGTAATTTGTTTAAACTTAGTGTCATTTATGTAATTTGTGTTTAAGGCCCAAGTGTTTAGGCCCATCTTATTCTAAAAGGCCTAGCCCTTTAATTCTTAGTATAAATAGGAAGTCTTTACTTCATTTGTTTTTTCCCTACTTCTTGATTCTCTAATCATTAAATGGAATGCAATCCCTTTTAGATCTTTGTACTTAGCATATATATCATATAAAATCTAAGTGTTCTTGATTTGATTGATTTGGAACCCACAATTGGTATCAGAGCCTGCCACTTGCTCTTGATCTGTTGTGTTCTGGTTCTGGTGAAATCGATTCTTCAGACCTCAAGCATCGGGTACCGGGTCTACTCTTCAGACTTGGATTTTTTTTGGGCGTCAAGTACTTTCTTCAGACTAGAGTTTCCAGAATTTCTCTAAGTCTTCCTTCAATACCCGACACCCAATACTCATCACTTAACCTTCAGACCTGAACCTAATCTCCAGATCAGACCCCGACCTCCAGAACTGAATCTTTTTCAAGATTTTTACAAGTCTTGATACCTTTCACCAACCAATTCACCTGATCATACTAAGTGGTTTAAGATCCACAATCAATCTTTAATCATGAACACACGTGATGCATTAGCGATCGGGTCCGATACCCGTCCTCCGGTACTGTTCCGTGGAGACTTTTCGCAATGGAAGTCGCGATTCTTAGACTTCGTGGCAAAGCAACCTCTTCACAAGCAAATCATGGAGTCCCTCAAGAATGGACCCGTGAAGTACTACACTGAGATTCCTGCAGTCCCTGATGGAAATCCACCCATAGTTGGTGGACGTGTTGAAAAAGATGATACCAACTTTACTCCGGAGGAAGCAAACAGAGTTAGAGGTGACATTCTTGCCAAGTCATATCTCATTCAGAGTCTGCCAAATGAGATATATGCAAACATTGATTGCAACGACACTGGCAAGGCTATGTGGGACGAGATCAGAAGTCTAATGCATGGAACGGAGAAAGGCATTCAAATGAAGAGAACAAACCTCCTGACCAAGTTTGCCACCTTCAAGGGTCGTGAGGGAGAACTACTTGAAGATACTTATCATAGGTTCTGCACTATGATTAATGAGCTAAGGAAAAACAATCTCAAGAAGTCTCAGTTGGATATCAATATCCAGTTCATCAACTCACTCAGGTCTGAATGGAGAAGATTTGCCTCCAACATCCAACAAAACCGCAACCTGGAGGACCTTGACATCCATGAACTTTTTGAGCTACTCAACCATAATCAAGATGAAGTGTTAGAGATTTTGGGGACAGAAAAGAAAGCTGAAAAGTATGCCGATCCTTTGGCATTAGTTGTAGATAGGAAGCATTATCACTCTGGGAAATCAACACGTTATGAAGATGACTACGATGTTCCTTCTGATACCGGTGAAAAAGGAAGCGACTCTGATGAAGAGATGAACGACATGAAGAGGGCCTTGGCACTGATTACCAGGTCTATGTCCAAACGAAATGCGAGAAAGCCTATGTCTTCTAACAACCACCGGTACTCCAGTGGAAGGAGGTACGAACCTCGTGATCGATACGAGTCAAGAAATGATGCCAGAAGATATGAGAAACCTGTTGAATTTGATACTAGAAGGTATGATGATCAAAGAGATAGGAGGTATGAAGAGCCGAGGGAGAGAAGATATGAAGAAAGAAGGTATGAGGATCCCAAAGATAGAAGATTTGATGAACCAAAGAGGTATGAAAGAAAACCTGAGCCAAGGAGGTATGAACAAGGTGGTAGAACTGACTACCAGAAGCCTGAGGAAGCTGCTAAACCAGAAGACAAGGGCAGAGAGGTGAAGAAAGCTGATGGAGGACCAACCTGCTTCAAGTGTGGAAAGCCTGGTCATTTTGCTAAGAATTGTACCAATCATGTTTCAAAGTATGACTACTACAAAAACAAGATGAACCTGGCCAAAAGACAAGACGAGGGACATGCCTTGTTAGCTGCAGATGAAGCCTGGTTGCAGATGTCCAGTGATGATGAGGAAAGAGGACTTGTTTGCATGCTAGCTCAAGATGACGCATGGAATGTGGATAGTGATGAAGGAAAGGAAGATCAACTGTGCTTGATGGCTGATGTAGAGGAACAGTATTCAGAAGACAGTGATAGGGATTACAATGATGTTGACTCATATCATTCCGATTCTTCTTCTGAGGTACTCCCTGACCCATACATTGAACTTGAAAATCAAGTAAAAAGTCTCGCACAAAAGGTATGTGAGTACGAAAATAAGATCAAACAAGCTAACAAACGAACCACAATTGTTGAATCCAAATTAGCTAGTGAGCATGCCTTAGTTGTAAAATTCTCTACTGATCTAGCTCATTCCAAAGAAAAGGTAACCACTCTTACTCTTGCAAACAAAACCTTAGAAGATAAAGTTGCCAGTCTGAATGATAACATCTCAGACTTGCAAAAGAAGCTTCATGAGGCTGAAGTTTTGAGTAGAGAAAGTTTACAAAAATATGAAGTGATTTTTGCTCAAAGAACAAACCTTTTTGCTAAAATAAAAGACATGGAGGACAAATTTATAAAGAGAGGCCAGACTGATCAAACCATTCACATGAATCAACCCAAAGAGTTCAATTATTACAATCCAAAGGAAGGCATTGGATATAAAAGTCCATGCTACCTGAAGCGTGCCATATCCAAGACCCCTACCTTGTATGATCTGAGGTACATGAGTCTTGGATACAAAATTATTTTCATGAAAGAATCTGATGACCCTGAACAGTTGAAGGAAATTGAGAAGAAAGAAAAAGCTAGAAAAACCAAACAATCATTTCCCTTCAACTATTCATCTCTGAATGCCAGTTATGCAACGCGTGAGATTCCTTTGTCTAAGGACTACACGCCTAGCTATACTGAGGATGAGATGAATCAGGAAGTTCCAATCCTTGAAAAAGTTTACAAAGATAACCAAACCTTTTATGAAAAAAGGATTGCTAAACTGGAGGCTGAGCTAGAGGATGAGAGGCGCATGAGCCTTAGGGAAAAGAACCTATTCTAGAGTTAAATCAATGAATTGGAGAAAGCCCTCAAATCCAAAAGCACACCAACAACAAGTCAATCCACCTTTGGAACTCGTGATAACTCACGTCATCATCACCATAGATGGAATGTGAATGCGTTAGATTTTAGACCTTCAAGTACCTCTTCTACAAACTCTAAATCCATGGTACTAAGGTCTCCAATCTGCACCACCATTTCATACATGGAAGACTTAGCGTATATGGCACCTAAATCAACGGTACAAATTTCTGAAATTGTATCGGATGATAGTACCAATAGGGTTGGTGAGAATGGTAGATCATCAGGCCAATCTAAACCAGGAAACAAGGCTCCTCCTAAACTATCCCGGGAAGACAAAGGGAAGGACAAATTGGTCACCCCTGAGTCGGAAGTTGCGAGTTCATCTCGTACCAATGTGAATGTTCCTAAGAAAAACAGACGTTTTCAAAAACAAAAGAATACTACCAAACCAAAGGAACACTCACACAACTTCACTCCGAAGAAAAACCCTTCACATACTCATTCTCCAAATGTCAAAGGTACTAACCGTGGTTCTCAAAATGTGACAGATCAATATATGAGAAATGGTAGGCGTAAGAACAAGGAGAGTGGATCAAAAGAAGGCAGTCGTCCGAAGCCATTTGCACATAAGCCTAGTTTCATGAAAAACAATTTTTCCAATTTTGTATATCATAGAACTAATAGGCATGTACCACGAACTCCATTTCAATGTTATGAATGTGAACATATTGTTTATGGATGTCATAGCAATTTTCGTTGTCAAAATCAATTTAGATTTGGGTACTGTGCAAATGCTTTCGTGAATGATTACTTTGTTCCTAACTATCATGGATTCTACAATCACGGTTATCATCATACTCATAACAAGAGACCTAATCCAAAACCCAAACAAAAATCTCCACCTAAGGACAAACAGGAACATGTATCCAAACCTACTAATCCTAATCAGAAAGGACCCATTCCCAAATGGGTACCTAAAAATGTTTCTCCGTGATTTTGCAGGACGGTCATGTGTGGTGTTTAGGTGAAATTTTATCATCGAACGATCGAACGATTAGAATCGTAAGATATCTTCCAGGATGATATTCCTGTATTAAGATAAGGTCCTGAAGTAAAGATATGACTACCTTCCAACAAGGATAAGTGATCATTGAAGCTATGCAAAAGAAGATCGTACGATATCATCATATGATCGTACGATTAAACTAACGATATACATGTTCAAGTTTGCTCTTATTGCAGGAAAGCTTATCCAAGATAACCTCGAAGCATAACCATCGTTTATCGAGCTTAAATCCGACCGTTTGAGCAAGATACATTTCTCATTAAAAACTCAGACGTTACGATCGAGAATTCAGCTTCAGTTATGACCGTTGCATTTATGGCTCAATAATGAACGAACGGTTACGATCCAAGTAGCTATAAAAGAGATTCAAGATCCTACACTCGAGACAACTGATTCCGGGAGAGAAATAGCAATACCAATATTATTCTCTGTATTTACGTTCGATAGCGTTTATTTCCTTATTGTAATCGTACGATACAATTGTAACATCGAGGATATCACCCCTTGTTGGTGATCAATAGTGCAACGTCGACTATCCTATTTAGTCGGCCGCAGGTTTTTTCCTCGATTCAGAGGTTTTTCCTGCGTCATCAATCTTTCTGTCATTTTACTTTTATTTATCGTACGTTTTATCGAACGAGAATTCTTTCTTTTGACGATTCTGCCTCACGACATCTTACGATAATAACTTGAGTAAATTTTTACACAAACAGTTTGGCGCCCACCGTGGGGCCCGTTTTGAGAAAATCTTGTTCGATAAGGCGTCAGCTTACTAACCTATTCTTTCGAGTTTCTTTGAGAACTAAGTGCAGGAACATGGCAAGCAGTTCTCAAACAACCTTGCAGCAACAATTGGCAGCAGCACAAGAACAAATCCAATGGTTGAATGAGCAGAATTTACAAATGAATGGTGAACTGTCTAGATTGAGAGCATCGAATCCGCAAACTTCTCACATCCCAGTTTCCACTCATCAACCGAGGCCATTCTTCCCTCAGAATCAACCCCATGTTTCCCAACAACCATTTGTCCAGCCACAAATATCACAATCTTTTATCCCACCTCAAATATCGCAAGTTAACTTACCACCACCACCGCAAGTGTCACAAGTTAGCTTACCACCGCCACCTCCAGTCAACAACCCGCGTCCTATCTTTCCTCCATTACCATCAGGTCCTTACCCAGGAGCAACCACGTTCACTTACAACCAACCTCAAACAGGGCCTCGTCCCTTTATACCTATTCCAGAACCTATATCGCACGTTCCCACCGCAGCTACCCCCATAACTCATATTCCAAACTTATCGAACGTTTCAGGAACCTCCAGTAATCCACCGCCCAATGACATCGTGGATATTCGACTAAAAATGCTAGAAGAACAAAACAAAGCAATGCTCGCATTGTTAACCAAACTTCCTGGAGCTGCCGTACCCATCGAAGTTGAGCCTAAAACTGGATTCCAAGCCTCGCCCTATATCGATGAGATTGCTCTCGTTGATATTCCCAAAAAATATAACATCCCAGCTTTCACACCAAAATACTCTGGAATCTCTGATCCTGTGGAACACATCGCACAATACAAACAGCTAGTGTGGACAGTTCCCATTCCAACCCAGTTTCAAGAAATATGCATGTGCAAGGGCTTTGGATCGACACTTACCGGAGCTGCGCTGCAATGGTTAATCAATTTGAAACCCAAAAGCATCGCATCGTGGTCTGAGTTAGTAAACCAGTTTACTCGACAGTTTGCAAGCAGTCGCAAGATGGAGAAACAAACAAGCGATCTCTACTATGTCGTGCAAAAAACAGGTGAAACCATCCGTGAATATTTTAACAGGTTCAATGCAGAGATGATCGAAGTTAAGAACTGCGATGTGCGGACGGCGATCGAAGCATACAAACGTGGACTAGATACATCCTCGGAGTTATACACAGATTTAACGAAGTATCCACCAGAAAACTTCGATGATGTACGAGCTCGTACGTTGGCACACATGAGGATCGAAGATGACGCCCTTTTCCGGCGTAAACACTCGAACGATAAGAAAAATCTTGGAGCGCAGAAACATGATTTCAAACCTAAACGAGTAAATAAGATTGATAATTCTCGACGCGATCAGAATAAACGTTCGAACCAAGGTAAAGGTAAAGTAAGATATCCAGATTTGTCAACTTACCATTTTGCAGGCACAACGAAAGACTTGGTGGATTCTCTACGGAGCTTGGAAGTCAACGTACGATGGCCCAAAAAACCAGAGAATCCTAGCAAGGACAAAGACCAAACAAAATGGTGCGACTTCCACAGCGACCACGGACACAATACAGATGATTGTATTAGCTTGAAGAAGGAGATCGCGTACCTCAAATCGAACGGACATCTTAAAAACCTTCTAGGCGATGATTCGAAAAGACCAACGTCACCCGTTCCAACGAAGGTTGTAAACTGCATTACAGGTGGATCAGAAGTGTGTGGCCTCACCTATTCTGCGGCAAAAAGGCACGCACGAGAAGGGCCTGAAGGACATCCCATCCCAAATGAATCCAGGACTGCGGAAGAAAAGGAGCTCGATGCTACGAAGATATCGTTCGATATCGAAGATATGTCAGACACTCATCAGAAACACCATGATGCACTGGTTATTCAGTTGACAATTGGTAACTGTCTAACCAAGAGAGTACTAATCGACGGAGGCAGCTCAGCCAACGTGATATTCGCAGAAACACTCAAGATCATGGGTATTGATCGGTCCAACATCGTACGACGAACAACAACACTAATTGGATTCAACGGAGATGCAACTAGTACTCTTGGAGAGATCGTACTACCAGTCTTCGCTAAAGGCATAAATAAGCAAACAAAGTTCAACGTCATCGATTGTCCTTCCGCTTATAATGCCATACTTGGAAGACCTTGGATCCACGATATGAAGGCCGTACCATCAACGTATCATCAGAAGATCAAATTCCCATCTCCATGGGGCGTGCAAGAGATAGTCAGTGAAAAGAAAATCGCAAGGGAGTGCTACAAGATTACGATGAAAGCCAAACCGCACGATATCTAGCAATTACAGAGCCAGGATGGAGTACGATCATACGATGATCTTCAATTGGAAGAAGTCGTGTTGGATCACAAACATCCTGATCGCAAGGTCTTCGTAGGTGCAACTCTAACCCCCGATATAAAAAATAGTATAATTTCTTTTTTGCAGGAACACTCGGATTGTTTTGCGTGGTCACACGAGGATATGGTGGGGATAGATCCTAACATCATATCGCACAAGTTAAACGTAGATCCTACGTTTAAACCCGTTAAGCAAAAAAGACGCAAGTTTGCACCAGAACGCAACAAGGTGATCAACGAGGAAGTGGAAAATCTACTCAAAACGGGAAAAATTCGAGAAGTAAAGTATCCAGATTGGCTCGCTAACGTGGTGCTAGTACAAAAGAAGAATGGAAAGTGGCGAGTATGCATCGACTTCACGGATCTAAACAAAGCTTGTCCAAAGGATCCCTTTCCTTTGCCACACATCGATGCAATGGTCGATGCAACAGCGGGGCACGAGTTACTAACGTTCATGGATGCTTATTCCGGATATAACCAGATCCTAATGCATAAAGACGATCAAGAGAAGACTGCGTTTATGACCGATAAGGGCATATACTGTTACAAAGTAATGCCATTTGGGCTCAAGAATGCTGGATCAACGTACCAAAGGCTCGTAAACAGGATGTTCAAAGATCACCTCGGACGTACGATGGAAGTATATATCGACGATATGCTCGTAAAATCGGAACGATCACAAGATCACATCCAGCATCTAAAGCAATCGTTCGATATATTACGGGAATACAAGATGAAACTCAACCCAACCAAGTGCTCTTTTGGAGTGCGTGCGGGTAAGTTTCTTGGATACATGGTTACGCGACGAGGAATCGAGGCGAGTCCCGAGCAGATCAAAGCAATCCTAGAAATTCAGTCACCAAGGAATGTAAAAGAGGTACAAAAGCTGACTGGGCGAGTAGCGGCCCTGAACAGGTTCATCTCACGATCATCCGATAAATGTCACTTGTTCTACAACGTGCTTCGAAAGAACAAAGGCTTCGATTGGACAGAGGCACACGAGGAAGCACTACAAAGCTTAAAGAAATACATGTCTAATCCTCCACTGTTGACGAAACCAATCGAAGGAGAGAGCTTGCAATTATACCTCGCTGTAAGTAACAACGCTGTTAGCGCAGTACTCGTACGAGAAGGTGACCAACATCAGCAACCTATCTATTATATAAGTAAGTCTTTCCTCGATGCTGAAACAAGGTACACGTCTATGGAAAAGCTCTTACTTGGCCTCGTAACTGCAGCTAAAAAGTTAAGACATTATTTCGAATCGCATCATATAATCGTTGTTACTAACTATCCTCTTAAGATCGTACTTCGTAAGCCTGAACTTACAGGACGATTAGCAAAGTGGAGCATTTATCTTAGCAGCTTCGATCTAACGTATCAACCAAGAACAGCGATAAAATCTCAGGCGTTAGCAAATTTCGTAGCTGAATTCAGTCCTGGGATCGAAGAACCATCGTACGATGAAATCAGTAATGTGATGATTCACGACAACGAACCATGGACCATGCATGTTGACGGAGCTTCTAACGCACGAGGATCAGGATTGGGAGTAGTCCTGAAATCATCACATGGGGGCAATATGGTATATTCGGTACGATGTGAGTTCAAAACCACCAACAACGAAGCAGAGTATGAAGCCTTGATCGCTGGATTGGATATGGCATATAACTTAGGAGCACGATGGCTACATGTACGAAGTGATTCGCTACTAGTTGTAAACCAAATCAATGGCGAATTCCAGGCAAAAGATTCAAAGATGATATCGTACCTCGAGATTGCAAAAGATAAGATCGCACGATTCGACAAGTTCTCGATAGAACAAATCCCAAGAGATCTAAACATGCAAGCCGATGCCTTGGCTAACTTGGGATCCGCATTCAACGAACCAACTCTAGAAAGTTTTTCCGATAATACATCTTATGTCGCCAACAATCGAAGAAGTCCAAATGATCGAAGAAAACCACGATTGGTCGAACGATATATGGAACTACCTCAAGAATGACCAACTCCCTGAAGACAAGTTAGAAGCCCGGAAAATTAGACTTAAAAGCTCTCGATACACGATCTTCGATGATCAGCTGTATCGAAGGTCTACAACGGGTCTAATCTTACGATGCGTGGTAAATAAGCAACACATCGATCAAATCCTTCAAGAGATGCACGATGGAGAATGTGGAAACCATTCTGGGGGCAGAAGCCTTGCTAACAGAATCTCGAGGCAAGGGTATTACTGGCCTACTCTTCGAGAGGACTCGATAAGGTATGTTCAAAGGTGCGATGCTTGTCAAAGACACTCAGGTACGTCACATCTACCTTCTGAACCCCTACACTCTGTCTTAATCCCATGGCCATTCATGCGATGGGGGATGGACATCGTAGGAAAATTACCACCTGCTCCAGGTCAAAAAGTATTTTTACTTGTTCTTACTGATTATTTCTCTAAATGGATTGAAGCCGCAGCTTTCTCACATGTTAGGGATAAAGAAGTTATCTCCTTTATCCAAACTAACATTATTTACAGGTTTGGAGTACCATCAGAAATAACGTGCGATAATGGGTCCCAATTTTATAAGTGAGAGAACTCGAAAGTTCTGCGATGAACGTCGGATAAAACTCATTACATCGACCCCAAGATATCCACAATCCAACGGCTTGGCTGAATCCAGCAACAAGACCATTATTAATTCTATTCGAAAGAGGTTGAAAGCTGCAAAGGGTCGATGGGTCGAAGAGTTACCATCTGTTTTATGGGCAAATCGCACAACACCAAGAACCTCAACTGGACAAACCCCCTTTTCCCTAGTATATGGATGTGAAGCAGTCCTTCCAATCGAATCACAGGTTCCTGTTGCTCGACATCGTACGATTGAACAAAACTCGATAGACTTGTGTTACGATATTGATGCTTTGGAAGAACTAAGAAAGAAAGCCTTTCAAAAAATGGCATCGCAGAAAGCCATGGTCGAACGTTACTTCAATAAAAAGGTGAAGATCAAGGTATTTCAAGTTGGAGATCATGTCCTACGACGTGTCTTTCCAAATACACAGGAATCGAATGCTGGAAAACTTTCCATCAAATGGGAAGGACCTTACATCATTACTAAGATCGTTGGGAAAGGTGCTTATAAGATTTCAACCGTCGAAGGTAATGAAATCCCACGTAGTTGGAATGCAACTCATCTAAAGAGGTATTACTTCTAAAACCCTTTTCATTTTCTTAATTATTATTCTATCGAACGATTACTTACTTAGGCATCGGAGCGCCGTTGGTCAATCCAACGGCCACCCCTTAGCCAATTTTACTCGCAGGTAACGCACGATTATCGCAAGACATCGCATGATTATCGCAGGATATCGCACGACTACCGCAGACATCGCACGATCTATGGCAAGACATCGCCCGATAAAACAACATGCTCAAATCGCATAGAACTTAAAAGATGCATCAATTTTAAATCGCAAGAGCGCAAGTCAAAACGCCAGACGCATGATTAACAGAAATGTTTCTAAAAATTTTTAAGTGCCTTAAACTCATGACAAACATCGCAAGTTAAAACGCACGATTAATTAAGGCCTTAAATCAGCTAAAACGCACGATTATCTATTCATTAAAAGTACTTAAGACAAAAATAAAGTACTAATTCAACATCGCACGATTGCAAAAAAAAGATAATTTCATTAAAAAGTACTTAAAAGTACTACGATTACATCAAAAGGAATTTAAATTTCAGGGTTGGCCTCTACGCCAACACCTTCTTCTATACTAGCTCCTACGATAGGGGGAGGAACGTCTTCAGCAGCCTTGTCCACGATGACGGATCCAGAGGCATCTTGTCCACGATGACGGATCCAGAGGCATCCTTGGCGATACGATTATTTGCCGCTGTCAGCCTTGCACGTTGTTCTGATCGAACGTGCTCAGCCTCATCCAGTTTAGCCATCAGATCGTCCACCTCAACCCGTTTGGCCTCTAGATCAGCAGCCATCTTCGATGCCTTCTCCTGGGCCTTCTTCGCCTCGTTCACCGCAGCCCTCTCACTGGACATCTTCATCTTCATGTCTTTTTGAACGGTCTCCAGTCTTTGGTGAAGACCAAGACACGCCTGAAAAGCCTGCATAACACAAGATGATTAGAACACATAATTATAATATATCGTAAGATAAAAGCATCGTACGATAGCTTACCATGAAAGAGTATCCAACAGCACCAGCATCAAGCTCGCCAATCCGACGAGTGTCCATGTGGGCCTTCTGCGATGGAAGCAAATATTGTTCGATGGCAGGGAAAAGGTCATCTTGGTTGATGACATCGCCATCCAGAAAGTTTGAGGGTAAAGAAATGTGGATCGACGTCTCACCCTCCTTCCCCTTTGGAGGCTTGGCTGAAGCTCTTTTCTCCTTTGGCATCGTAGGAGACATCGTAGGAGGAGGAGCAGTGTGAATCGGGGTCGCATCGACCACATCATCCGCCTGTCGTACGGCTTCCTTTGATGCGATCGGAGCACCCGAAGAAGACCTTGTCTTCTTAGGCTGTGGCTCCATGCCACTTATTCCCTTCTTCTTCTCCAGAGCCCTCTTGGCCGCCGCCATGTTGGCCAACTTCTTCGCAGGTTTCTTTTGGCCTGAAATAAGCAAGAAAAACGTACGTTAATATCACACGATGCAAGAAAACGTAAGATAAGAAAGAGGATAAAATTATCGCACGATTTACCTTCCATTTCTTCTTCTTTTTCTTCTTCTTCACTCAACACTTGAACTTCGAGCTCTTCGTCGCTATCCTCCCTTGGGCTTTTTCCCTTCGATCTGGCGTACGATCTTTCTTGAACACCGTACTCCAAGAAGCGATTAACAGCCTCGGTGGATTCCTCGAAAGCAAATTCGATCTCTGCAAAAAGAAACGTACGATAAGAAATTATACGATAAAATCAAAACAAAACAGAATACATAAAACGACCTATACCTAGTGGATTCCATTCTGGGGCTACCCATCCACCTTCCTCCAAGACTGATGAGGATCGCACGAACGCATATCGAGCCTTCCATCCTCGATCAAATGCTTGAGTACCATGTACTAACATGGCATCACCCCTACCCTTGGGATAAATCCCATACCTATCATAATTAGAGACCTTCACGGTATACGCCGTGAGAAGGTCATCGACGGTGAAAGGGGCTCTACCCCAGTTCTCGGTTACACGTTCGATAACGCTCACGACCCTCCAGAATTGGGGCATGAGCTGACCAGGGGAGATGCTAAATCGTGTCATAAACGCACGAGCCAGTGGGCTATAGGGCCACGAAAACCCGATTTTGAAGGGATATTCGAACAACGCAAAGAAACCCGCCGGAGCATCGGCGGGTCTAACTTCACCAGGTGATTTGATTACAGCCTCCTTAGGCATCCTAGCAAGTTTCCTAAGGTGGATTAGGTCGATTTCTCCCTGGATTGTACTCTTAACCTCCATAGTTTCTCTAAAGCTAAGGCGATCTAAACTCCTATGTAATCTATCGAAACGCACCAAGTCGAAATTCCTAGGATTCTTCTCAGCCCTAACTTTCAAACGCATGAACTGAAATTGAAACAAGGGGTAGAAAGATACCTTATAGGCGAATTGGATCTAAATCTTCTCAAAGATTAGGAGGATTCGGTTGGAGAGAAATTTGAATTCGAAATTGGAAAAGATTTGGAGATAATTATGGAAGAAATTTAATCTTTATATGAAATTAAACTCCTTCCCAAGAAATTGAGGTCGAATCGAGCATCGACACCTGTCCCATATAACCGTTGCATTGACAGCTTGCAATTAACCAAGTTAATAACGCCGTTAACGTGAAAACCGGTTCATATTCGACAAAATTGATCATGATAAAATCGATGTGCTAACAATTTGATTTTGCAGATGTAAGATTCAGAAAATCTATAACTTATTTTCTAAATCTTGGGGGCAAACTGTTTAGGTGAAATTTTATCATCGAACGATCGAACGATTAGAATCGTAAGATATCTTCCAGGATGATATTCCTGTATTAAGATAAGGTCCTGAAGTAAAGATATGACTACCTTCCAACAAGGATAAGTGATCATTGAAGCTATGCAAAAGAAGATCGTACGATATCATCATATGATCGTACGATTAAACTAACGATATACATGTTCAAGTTTGCTCTTATTGCAGGAAAGCTTATCCAAGATAACCTCGAAGCATAACCATCGTTTATCGAGCTTAAATCCGACCGTTTGAGCAAGATACATTTCTCATTAAAAACTCAGACGTTACGATCGAGAATTCAGCTTCAGTTATGACCGTTGCATTTATGGCTCAATAATGAACGAACGGTTACGATCCAAGTAGCTATAAAAGAGATTCAAGATCCTACACTCGAGACAACTGATTCCGGGAGAGAAATAGCAATACCAATATTATTCTCTGTATTTACGTTCGATAGCGTTTATTTCCTTATTGTAATCGTACGATATAATTGTAACATCGAGGATATCACCCCTTGTTGGTGATCAATAGTGCAACGTCGACTATCCTATTTAGTCGGCCGCAGGTTTTTTCCTCGATTCAGAGGTTTTTCCTGCGTCATCAATCTTTCTGTCATTTTACTTTTATTTATCGTACGTTTTATCGAACGAGAATTCTTTCTTTTGACGATTCTGCCTCACGACATCTTACGATAATAACTTGAGTAAATTTTTACACAAACATGTGGTACATGGATTCAGGGTGTTCCAAGCACATGACCGGAAGGAAGGAACTTCTTGCTAACTTCAAACAAAAATATGGCGGGAACGTTCGGTTTGGGAATAAGCTTTCAGCACCAATAATGGGATATGGTGATATCCTTCATCATAAAATCACCATCAATAAAGTAGCCTATGTGGAAGGCCTGAGTCACAACCTGCTCAGCATTGGAAAGTTCTGTGACAAGAAACTTGAGGTTAACTTTCGGGAAACAAGATGCTGTGTCAGGACATATGATGGACAGGAACTCATTGAGGGTACTCGCAGGTCGAATCTCTACACCGTCAATTTCCGGAAACAACGACTATTCACAGAAGTATGTCTTCTCTCAAAAGAAACTTTTAATCAGAACGTGTTGTGGCACCGGAGACTATCCCACCTGAATTATGCTACAATTAATCAACTAGCTAAGACAGGATTGGTGACTAGTCTCCCCTCCTTGAGGTTCACCAAGGAACAATTATGCTCAGCATGTGAGATGGGAAAGATCAAGAAATCTTCGCACAAGCTGAAAGTGGAACACAACACCTCCAAACCACTTCAGCTCCTCCATATGGACTTGTGCGGACCAATGCGTGTACAAAGTATCAATGGGAGGAAGTATGTACTGGTAATTGTGGATGACTTTTCAAGGTATACATGGGTGAACTTTCTCAGAAGTAAGGATGGTGCTTCAGACATCATCATTTCTTTCATCAGAAATGTGCAGGTCAGACTACAACTTCCTGTTCAAGTGATTCGCACCGACAACGGCACTGAATTCAAGAATCGCAAGCTTGACTCGTTCCTTGATTCTGTCGGCATCACTCACACCTTTTCGGCTGCCAGAACACCTCAACAAAATGGTGTTGTTGAGAGAAAGAACCGTACCCTAGTGGAAGCTGCACGCACCATGTTGACATTTTCCAAGCTTCCGCTATACTTCTGGGCTGAAGCCGTTGCGTCTGCCTGTTTCACCCAAAACCGATCTCTTATTACCAAAAGGTTCATGAAGACTCCGTATGAATTGGTGTATAATCGACCTCCCAGCATCAAATTCTTCAGAGTGTTTGGTTGTGAATGCTATGTGAAAAATGATAAAGACAATCTTGACAAGTTCAGTCCAAAGGGTGATGAAGGTGTTTTCATTGGATATGCCAAGGACTCTCCGTCCTACCGTGTGTACAACAAGAAAACAAGATGTGTGGTTAAGAGCACAAATGTGGATTTTGAAGAAGGCATTGAAGAAGACTCTACACCAGCTCCAGTTGCACCAGGAATCTCTGGTGTTCTGGCGTCTGATCAACTTCATGGCAATCCCATGACTTCTTCTTCACCGGCGAACAAACCATCTTCTTCTAACTCTAATACTTCTGATTTGGATGAATTGTTTGAATTCTTTTATAAAGAATTGCCTGCACCTGCTAATATTGCTCTTCCTGTTCCTGCAGTTGTACAACCCGCACCTCATGTCATGGTCTCTACCACTGACATTTCATCTTCCAACCTCCAAGGCACTTCATCATCATCATCTGCATCAGCATCACCAAGTTCTAGAGTATCTCCTGCACCTGCTGAGGGGGAACCTTCTCACACCCTCTAGCAGGCCCCGGTGGTGAATGTTCCAAGTCCTCAGAGTGGTGCTTCCTCCACAATGCCTACTACAAGTCAACATCAAGGCATTCCTTCACCTGCTCCACAAGTGGCAGGTCCCAGTTCCACTACTCCACCTGCTCCACAAGTGGCAGGTCCAGTACCACTACTCCACCTGCTCCACAAATGGCAGGTCCCAGTACCACTACTCCACCTGCTCCACAAGTGGCAGGTCCCAGTACCACTACTCCACCTGCTCCACAAATGGCAGGTCCCAGTACCACTACTCACCCTGCTCCACAAGTGGCAGGTCCCAGTACAACCGCTCAACCTGCTACACAAGCTGCTGGCCCCTCACTTGTCTCTTCAGACACACCAGCAGCTCCTGGTCCCAGTGTGGTACAATCTCAAGTGCCACCTACTGTTACCACTCTAGCAACGACCAGACGTGAACCCGAGTTCTATATCGATCTGAGGATAGACCCTTTTACCCCCTCCAACCTTACCCCATACAACCAAGTGGACGCGAGCTCATCCACTCCAACAAGTAATTGGCAGCAAGTCTGCACCAGTCAAGACAAGGACTGCAACTCAAAATGAGTGCCTATTTGCAGCCTTCTTATCAAGACACGAACCTTCGAACGTGACGAAAGCCCTTGATATCTCTGACTGGGTGACCGCCATGCAAGAGGAGCTGAATCAGTTTGAACGCCGGGGTGTCTGGAGACTTGTACCAAGACCAAAGAACAAGACAATCATCGATCTGAAGTGGATCTTCAAGAACAAGAAGGATGAAGATGGGATTGTAACCAGAAACAAAGCTCGTCTAGTAGCCAAGGGATTCAAGCAACAAGCAGGAATTGATTATGATGAGACATTCGCACCGGTGGCCAGAATTGAAGCCATTCGGATCTTGTTAGCCTACGCCGCTCATAAGAACTTCACTGTCTACCAGATGGACGTGAAAACCGCCTTTCTCAACGGCGAACTGAAAGAAGAAGTTTATGTCACTCAACCTGAAGGCTTTGTTGATCGTACCAAGCCTAATCATGTCTACATCCTAGACAAGGCTCTTTACGGGTTGAAGCAAGCTCCCCGTGCCTGGTATGATCATCTCTCCAATGCACTACTAGACAATGGTTTCTACAAAGGTAAAATCGATCCTACTCTTTTCATCAAGACCGAAGGTGATGATATCTTGTTAGTTCAAATTTATGTCGATGATATCATATTCGGTTCTACTAACTCAGATATGTGCACTTGGTTCAGTGATCTCATGACCACCAGGTTTGAGATGAGTATGCTTCGGGAGTTGTCTTTCTTTTTGGGACTCCAAGTTATACAAAAACCTGATGGCATTTTGATTAATCATCGAAATACATTGGTGATCTCTTAAAACGTTTTCACATGGCCACTTCTTCGGTTGCTAAAACTCCTATGGCCTCGGGCACTTTGATCGGGGCTGACCCAAAAGGGAAGCCTTGTAGATCAAAAGACTTATAGAGCCATCATTGGTTCTTTGTTATATCTGACTGCTAGTAGGCCGGATATTATGTTTGCTACTTGTTTTTGTGCTCGTTTTCAGGCAAACCCAAAGGAATCACACATGATGACAGTCAAACGCATTCTCCGGTACCTGAAAGGCACACCCAACCGTGGGTTGTGGTACCCAAAGGAGTCTGGATTTGAGCTCGTCGCATTCTCGGATGCGGACCATGGAGGTTGTCAACTGGACCGGAAAAGTACTTCAGGCCATGTCCAGTTCCTGGGTGTCTGGAGACTTGTACCAAGACCAAAGAACAAGACAATCATCGATCTGAAGTGGATCTTCAAGAACAAGAAGGATGAAGATGGGATTGTAACCAGAAACAAAGCTCGTCTAGTAGCCAAGGGATTCAAGCAACAAGCAGGAATTGATTATGATGAGACATTCGCACCGGTGGCCAGAATTGAAGCCATTCGGATCTTGTTAGCCTACGCCGCTCATAAGAACTTCACTGTCTACCAGATGGACGTGAAAACCGCCTTTCTCAACGGCGAACTGAAAGAAGAAGTTTATGTCACTCAACCTGAAGGCTTTGTTGATCGTACCAAGCCTAATCATGTCTACATCCTAGACAAGGCTCTTTACGGGTTGAAGCAAGCTCCCCGTGCCTGGTATGATCATCTTCATGCATACTAGACATGGTTTCTACAAGTAAATCGATCTCTTTTCATCAAGGACCGAGTGATGATATCTGTTGTTCAAAATTATGTCGTGATATATCGGTTCTACTCCAGAATGTGCACTTGGTTCGTGATCTATGACCACAGGTTTGAGATGATATGCTTCGGGTTGTCTTTCTTTTTGGACTCCAAGTTATACAAAACCGGGTGCATTTTGATTATGCATCGAATAATTGTGTCTCTTTAAAACGTTATCACATGGCCACTTCTTCGGTGCTAAAACCCGTGGGTTGTGGTACCCAAAGGAGCTGTAGTCAGCTATGGCATCAGGCATTTGTCATACTGACGCTAGTAGGCCATTAGTTCATGTTTGATAACTGTTAGACTGTGTGGTTCAAAACCAATGGATATCAATGCTAGAAGCAACGATCTGTTACTGAAGGCTCGACCCAGTGGTTGTCAGGGTACCCAATAGGAGTCAACATGGATTTGACAGTTCTACGCATTCTCGGACTGAAGGCACCAACGAGGTTGTCAACGGTACCAAAAGTACTTCAGGCATTATTCAGTTCCTGGTATAAGCTGCATGGGGTTCAATGAACATATACTCGGATTCCATTCACGGCTGGAGTGCAGTGATGTCAGGCCAGTTCTACTCCAACGCTGTTGATGAGATGTCGCTGACCACTGTCCAGGACTATGGACCACAATTCAACATTACCATCTATCTTGGACTCAAAGCGCATAGATCACATGCATCCAGTCCAAACACTCGCACTAAGCATATTGATATAAGGTTCACTTCATCAAAGACCATGTGGAGGGGTACGATTGACTTACTTTGTCAATACGAGTATCAACTTGCGGATCTCTTCACCAAGCCTTTGGATGAGAAACGGTTTAATTTTAATCTCAAGTTGATGTTTGATCTAAGATGATCATCTATCAAACACATCTCAAACATGACCAGTGTAGACAAATGGTTAACCACTGTGCCATCGTTCTGACTATTCTGATATAGTGTTTTCTTTAATTTTCTGTATCTTTTCATGGTCTTGTGTTTTACTATTTTTTCCTTAGTGTCATCAGTCAGGGAATTCCTCCCATGCTTTCGAGGGACGTTTCTGCCTCCATCTGTCAGGGAACATAAGACCCCGGTAAGTTTTTATTCCTTTTATTCTATATAGAATTTTTATATATGGTTTCTTTATGTTAAAATAAAAAAAATAAAAATCAGATTATTCTTTTTTCTTTCCTCATTCATTTATCCTCATCAACTTCATCTTCTCATATTTTTTCCCAATTTGTTTTCTTCAATTTCAAATCTAAGATTCAACATTCACTTGTTCTTCAAGGTAAAACCTGTTGTGGTGAAATTCTAAACCCCGACCGACGAAGTTATAAGATTAAATATTACAGGACAGAGCTTGTATTTAAACAGGGTTCTTAAGACCGAATACAACAGATACATTTGTCTTACGATTTAGTCGTTCGTCTTATTATGATGTCGTACGACCGTCTTAAGATGTCGTACGACCGTCTTAAGATTTCGTAAGATCGCGATTATCTAACCTGTAACTGCCGTTTTAATGTCTGTTTAATGCAGGATTAAAGAGATGTAACCGACGACCATGAATAAAAGCACAATTAATGGCACTCGACCGTTACGATTGTTTTCATTAAGAGCATTAACTCTCAAGCGGTTACTACTTTTTGCACTATATAAAGAACCCCTCGGCTCATTTGGAAGACCCCCGACAACCGATCATTCGAATCATCTACGTTTTCTCTCGAATTCATTTATACTTTCATATTTACATATGACATTTGTACTTACGACGCACGTTACTTTCGTATGTCTTATGTTTATCTAAACCTTGTAACGTAAGACGGACTATTGTACTACAAAAGGCATCACCCCTTATTGGTGATACATAGTTCAACGTCGACTATTTCTTAGTCGGCCGCGGGTTTTTTCCTCCGTTGAGGTTTTCCCGCGTCACCAAATATCGTGTCATTTTCTTTCCTTGTTTTGTGCACGATTATTGGAGTTTCCTTTCTCTCGCCGGATAATAAAACCTTACATCGTCCGTAGATGCGATTTTTGGCATAAACAAATTGGAAACTGTTTATGTAAAAAATTACACAACTCGATGTCGAAAGAATTTTGTGTGAGGCTTAACCGTCGAGAGAAAGAAATTACAATCAATGATAAGTGCGAGAAAGTAAAGTAAGACAAATAATTTGATGACGCAGGAAAAACCTCACGACGGAGGAAAAAACCTGCGGTCGACCTAAAAGATAAGTCGACAGAGCACTATGATCACCAATCAGGGGTGATGTCCTTCAAGTATACAGCTTTGATCGTACGATTACAACTGAGAAAACTATGAAATCGAGTGTAAATTACAGATGATTCTCTAGAATAATGATTATAGAACTTGTGAGCTTCGGATAAAACTTCGTCCGTTGCAATGCTGGCTTGATTCTTCTTATATAGTGGCTTGATAATAACGGTCCAACGGTATTGTGGCTCATCAATGATTGAATTGTAACCGTCCAACGTTATTGTCTTCAATTAATGCTCGTAGAGTAACTGTCCAACGGTATTGTTGAGAGTTAATGTCCAGATTGTAACTGCTGCGAGAATCTTGCTTGTAACGGTCGATCTTTGATGCTGTCGAACGATACATAACTTACGACTTGTTCGATGTAGTGATGATCTTCAACAAGCATAGCATAGTACTCAATTTCCGATTTCCTCAAAGGTGGACAATTGTTAGATATGATAATCAGCTTACCTGCATCAAACATATAAACTTTGTATATTTATTCGTTAGTACTGTCGTACGATATTGTGGATATCGTTCGACTTATTCGATGTATATGTTCGATGTTTAATAATCTTTGTTCGATAGTACTTTTAGGTTTTATCTCTGGACCTTATCTTAATACAGGACTATTGTCCTAACATTTGCCTTACGATTATAGTCGGTTGTCGTGCGATCGTAGATTTTTACCCTAACAATTTGCCCCCAAGATTTAGAAAATAATTCTAATTTTATCTAAATCTTTAATTCGCTGGACAAGAAGTAAAAATACGTTGCTTAACGGTCGAATTAACGTTAGGAATTATAGCCGTTATCTAGCCGTTACTCTGGACGCGTGTCTTCTAACGGCTAATTAGCGATGCGTGTCCTGCTTCTTTTCGATGACTCATCCATGATTTGGCTACTATAAATATGAGAATTTAGATTAAAGAAAGATTTTACAAAATCTTTTTCAATTTTTGCTTGATCGTAATCCGACTTTATTTTCGGCAAGGATTTTATGCGACTAGGCATATAAGGTACCTCTTTCTCTTTCAGTTAATGCGTCTGAAATCAATAGCAACTAAGAGTAATAGAGGTTTAGACGTTCTTAGGTTTACACGTTTGAGAAATAGTTTAAGCCGACTAGATTTCATCATGTCGTCGGAAGTTAAAAGTTCGATTGCTGAGAGCTTAGAAGTAGGAGAGTTAAGAGAATTAGCTGGGTTACCAGAGGGTGCCCAAGTAAGGGTGGCCGGAGAGGTTAGGCCAGCGGATACTCCGACGGGGTTCTTCGCCCTGTTTGAATATCCGTTTAAAATCGGATTTCGATGGCCTTATTCCCCACTCTCTCGAGCCTTCATGTCTCGTTTCAACTTATCTCCGGGGCAACTGATGCCCCAATTCTGGCGAGTCATCCTGGTGATCGAACGGGTGACCAAGGATTGGGGTCGTCGTGCGTTCTCTGTGGACGACCTTCTTTCTGCTTATAACGTAACGAAACTGCCCTACAACCGTTATGGGTTGTTTCCTAAGGGCAGGAATGATACCATGCTTGTTCATCGCACGCAAGTGAATGATCGAGGGTGGAAGTCTCGTTACGTTTTCGTCCAGACGTCTTCGGTCTCCGATGAATCTTGGGTTGTTCCTGAGTGGAACTCAAATGGTAACTTAGGCATTCATCTCTTATTTATACATTTTTTGCACAATTTCGATGACTAATCGCATGTTTTCTTGCAGTTGTTAACTTCACGTTTGAGACGACTGAAGAATCTAACGAGCTGATCTCGCACTTCTTGAGTTATAGTGTGACAGATCGCACGTATAGAACGTCGAAGGGCGGGAGGAGAGCGACATTGAGCCTGAAGTGCAAATTATCGAGGAGACGGATATGGAAGGTAAATATCAGACATTAATATTCTTGTTTGTATTAGTTTCATTTGATTCTAATTCTTCTTTTCTGCGCAGGCTCAGCTTCTAAGAAGGCGTCGACGATGGAAGCAGCTGCTCGTGCTGCTAAAAGGAAGGCTGCCGCCCAGGAAGGTTTGGTGGCTAAACGTACGAGATCGTCGTACGTTTCTGTGGATACCCCGCCTAAGGATTCCGCACGCAAGGTTGAAGGTGGGATAGCAGCTATCCCTCTTAGCTTCGCCCCTCCTACAAAGGGGGAAGGTGCGTCCAGCCAGCCTGTGTCGAAGGTCGACAAGGGCAAGGAGAAAGAGGGGTCTGGTCTTACGACCATGACAATCCAGATCCCTTCTGACTTTATGGTGGACGATGTGATCAGGACAGCGGCCACTTTTCCAGTCTTGGAGCAGTTTTACGTCCCTGCTCAAAAGGCGCGAATGGAGGAGGCCGACATCGAAGATCTGGATGCTTCCATCGCGGGTATCTCCTTCCTGGTAAGTCCCTGTCGTACGTTTTTTGTTTTTACTTCTTTTGTACAGCTTCTAATCTTTTTCTTTTTTCTTTGTATAGGCTCTCCAAACTAGTCTTAGCCTCCACACACGGATGGCTAAGATCAAAGAGGAGATGGCGTCGAACCAGAACGATGCCAAAGTGGCCAAGAAGGAGGCCGACAAGGCCAAAAAGAAGCTGGCCCAATTGACCGACGAGGTTAATGCCAAGTCGGTCCAAATTGGGGATCTGGAATCTAAGCTGGAACTTAGCGAACAATTTCAGGTCCAACAGCGAGAACGGCTAAAGTTGGCCTTGGACCATACGAAGGAGCTAGAGAAGGAGTTGCTGGTCGTTCGACGGGAGAAGGCTGAGAGAGAAGAAGCTTTATCGTCCAAGATCCAGGAACTGGAAGATGACGCTACCTTAGTCCGTGTGGTCGCACGTACTGCGGTCATGCGACGCGTAGCTGCTGGGACCGTGACTTCTCAGATGGCGAAGGACGAGGTGGCTTCTTTCGTTCAGGTGATGGGCTCTGAAGATCTTCTCGACGAGGAGGATCTGAAGAACTTAGACGAAGAAGTAGCAGCCGAGGTTAAGGATGCGGGTGTCGAGGAGGAGGTTCCTGAAACCTCTGGATCCGTTCCTGTACATCCTGAAGAGACCGAAGAGGCTCCTGTCGTAGATCCACCTGTTACCAACGCTCCTTTAGAGTAGTTTTAATCTTTGTAGTCGTAGAATTTCTTTCTTTTTTTTTTTGTACTCTGCCATTTTAAGGCAGAAAAAATGTTTTAATGAAAGAAATTTTGATTGAATATCATGCGTTCTAGCTTTTTATCTTATGCCTTAGCTTTGTGTTCGTATGTTATGATTTGTGTCGTGCGTTTGTAGCATGTATCGTGCGTTTTAGCTTTTTGTCTTGTGTTTTTGCATGCATTTGTTTTTTAAAGTCCTTAGACTGATTTATAGAAACGTTTCTTTTGTACTCATGAGAGTATTCGTGCGACTGGCGAGTTGACTTGCGCTCTTGCGATATAATCGTGCGTTATAGCGGTTTTCTTGCGATTCATGCGATTTTTGTCGTGCGATCCCTGCGATAAGCATGCATTTAAGTCGTGCGATACTTGCGTTAATCGTGCGATCCATGCGATTTATCGTGCGATACCTGCGAAAAAGGATGACTAAGGGGTGGCCGTTGGCTTAGCCAACGGCGCTCCGATGCTTAAGTCAGTAATGGATAAGGAATAAATCGTATGTAAATAGGTTTAGAAATAATACCTTTTGAGGTGATGGGCGTTCCAGCTTCGTGGGATTTCCATACCTTCCATAGTCGTAAGTCTGTATGCTCCATTTCCGATGACCTTGGAAATTATGTAAGGTCCTTCCCATTTGATGGAAAGTTTCCCAGCGTTTGGCTCTTGTGTGTTTTGAAACACATGTCGTAAGACATAATCTCCAACTTGAAAAATTTTTGCCTTTACCTTTTTGTTGAAGTGTCTTTCGACAATTCCTTTATGTGCAGCCATCGTTCGTAGTGCTTTTTCTCGGATTTCTTCTAAGGAGTCAAGATCGTAGGATAAATTTATTGCATTTTGATCATACGTGCGACTTCTGGCAGTTGGTATTTGAGCTTCGATTGGCAAGACTGCTTCGCATCCATATACCAGAGAATACGGAGTTTGTCCAGTTGATGCTCTAGGTGTCGTACGATTTGCCCATAAGACAGATGGCAATTCTTCTACCCATTTTCCTTTTGCTCCTTTCAACCTCTTTCGGATTGAATTGATGATGACTTTGTTGCTCGACTCTGCTAACCCGTTAGATTGTGGATATCTCGGAGTTGAAGTGATTAATTTGATTCCTCGCTTTTCACAGAACGTACGAGTCTTATCACTTATAAATTGTGAGCCGTTGTCGCACATGATTTCAGCTGGTACCCCGAATCTATAAATGATGTTTTTCTGAATGAAAGATATGACTTCTTTATCTCGGACCTGTGAGAAAGCACCAGCTTCTATCCATTTTGAGAAGTAATCGGTGAGTACGAGTAGATAGACTTTTTGTCCAGGGGCTGGAGGTAATTTTCCCACGATGTCCATTCCCCATCGCATGAAGGGCCATGGAACTAGAACAGAATGTAAAGGTTCAGATGGTCGATGGACCATGCTCGAATGTTTTTGACATGCATCGCATCGTTGGACGTACGTTATGGCATCTTCTCGTAGAGTAGGCCAATAGTAACCTTGTCGTGAGATTCGACTAGCAAGACTTCTGCCCCCTGCGTGATTTCCACATTCTCCGTCGTGCATCTCTTGGAGAATTTTATTGATTTGTACTTTATTTGTAACGCATCGTAGAAGAAGTCCTGTCGTGGATCTTCGATAAAGTTGATCTTCAAAGATCGTGTATCTTGAAGCTTTCGATCTTGTTTTTCGAGCTTCCATTTTATCTTCAGGTAGTTGGTCGTGCTTGAGGTAGTTCCATATGTCGAGCGACCAATTGTAAATTTCCTCGTTCATCTGTACTTCATCGTTTACCGCAATTGTTGGTGTCGTGAGATGAAGTAATGGGATATTTTCCATGAACGGATCATGAAATGCAGATCCCAGATTGGCCAGTGCGTCCGCTTGCATATTTAAATCTCTTGGTATTTGCTCGATCAAGAACTGTTCAAATCGTGCGATTCGATCTTTAACGGCTTTGAGATAACTCATCATTTTGAGTCTTTTGCTTGAAAATCCCCATTTACTTGGTTTACGACCAATAAAGAATCGCTTCGAACGTGCAACTGTTTTGCCCCCAGTCTAAGAGCAATATCTAGTCCTGCGATCAAAGCTTCATATTCTGCTTCATTGTTCGTGGCTTTGAATTCACATCGTACGGAGTATACTATATTTCCCCCTTGTGATGATTTTAAGACAATGCCTAATCCACATCCTCGTACGTTCGAGGAACCGTCAACGTAGAGTATCCAAGGCTGATTGTCTGAAATCATCACAACTTCGTCGCACGTCGTGGGTTCCAATCCTGGAGAAAACTCTGCCACGAAATCTGCTAGTACTTGCGATTTGATGGCCGTCTTGGGTTTAAATTCAATGTCGAACCCACTGAGATAAATGCTCCATTTGGTAGTCGTCCTGTCAATTCTGGTTTTCGAAGCACCGTCTTGAGTGGATAATTGGTCACAACAATGATATGATGTGACTCGAAGTAATGCCTTAGCTTCTTTGCTGCCGTCATAAGACCTAGTAGCAATTTTTCCATTGATGTGTACCTGGTTTCTGCGTCGAGGAAAGATTTGCTGACATAATAGATTGGTTGTTGTCGTTGATCTTCTTCTCGCACAAGTACTGCACTTGTCGCATTTTTGCTCACTGCCAAGTACAACTGTAGACTTTCTCCTTCGACTGGTTTTGTCAGCAGTGGAGGTGATGTCATATATTGCTTCAGCTCTTGCAAAGCTTTCTCATGTTCGTCTGTCCACAAGAAGCCTTGATTTTTTCGTAGGACATTATAGAACAAATGGCATTTATCCGATGATCGTGAAATAAATCGGGTTAAAGCTGCCACTCGTCTGTTAACTTCTGGACTTCTTTGACATTCCTTGGAGATTGTATCTCGACGATAGCTTTGACTTGTTCTGGACTTGCTTCGATTCCGCGTTGCGTGACCAAGTACCCCAAGAATTTTTCCTGCTCGTACTCCGAAGGAACATTTTGTTGGATTGAGCTTCATCTTGTATTGTCGTAGGATATCGAAGGATTGCTTTAAATGTGCAACGTGATCGATCGAACGTTCTGATTTCACAAGCATGTCGTCAATATAAACTTCTATTGTTCGACCAAGATGTTCCTTGAACATCATGTTAACCAATCTTTGATATGTTGATCCTGCATTCTTGAGGACCGAATGGCATAACTTTGTAACAGTATATGCCTTTATCGGTCATGAATGCAGTCTTCTCCTGGTCGTCCGTGTGCATCAATATTTGGTTGTATCCTGAATACGCGTCCATGAATGTCAACAATTCATGTCCTGCCGTCGCGTCGACCATGGCGTCGATATGAGGTAAAGGAAAAGGATCTTTTGGACAAGCTTTGTTTAGATCCGTGAAATCAATGCAGACTCGCCATTTTCCGTTCTTCTTTTGTACGACGACTACATTAGCCAACCATTCTGGATATTTGACTTCTCGGATCTTCCCTGTTTTAAGCAGATTGTCAACTTCATCGTTGATCACTTTATTTCTTTCAGGCGCGAACTTGCGACGTTTCTGCTTAATGGGTTTGAACGTAGGATCCACGTTCAATTTATGCGATATAATGTTTGGATCTATTCCGACCATATCTTCGTGCGACCATGCAAAACAGTCTGAATGTTCCTGCAAAAAAGATATAATCGTATTTTTTATGTCAGGGGGGAGCGAGGCTCCTACGAAGACTTTTTCGATCAGGATGTTCAGGATCAAGGACGACTTCTTCTAGCCGAAGGTCGTCGTTCGATTTCCTCTCATCCTGGCTCTGTAATTGCTAGATGTCCTGCGACTTTGTCTTCATCGTAATCTTGTAACATTCTCGTGCGATTTTGTTCTCACTAGCAATCTCTTGAATTCCCCATGGAGAAGGAAATTTAATCTTCTGGTGGTATGTCGAAGGAATTGCTTTCATCTCGTGGATCCAGGGTCTTCCAAGAATAACATTGTAAGCTGATTGGCAGTCCACGACGTTGAACTTTGTTTGTTTGTTGATGCCTTTGGCGTAGACAGGCAAGATGATTTCTCCAAGAGTGTTCATCGGGTCTCCATTGAATCCAATCAGAGTAGTACTTCGTCGTACGATTTCTGACCGTTCGATTCCATGACTTTAAGAGTATCTGCAAAAATAACGTTAGCCGAACTACCTCCATCAATCAATATTCTCTTAGTCGAACAGTTTCCGATTGTCAACTGTATGACTAGAGCGTCATGATGTTTATGATGGACCCCCTGTGTATCGTCTTGGTCGAACGTGATTGTCATTGCATCGAGCTCTTTTTCTGTCTTTGATTTGGCTTCTCCGGGGATAGGATGTTCGCTTGGACCATCTCGGGCATGTCGCTTTGCAGCTGAATATGTAAGTCCACAAACTTCTGATCCTCCAGTGATGCAGTTTATGACTTTTGTATGAACTGGTGACGCTGGTCGTCCTTGTTCTTCTGGGATGAGGCCTTTTAGATGCCCCTTAGATTTCAAATATGAAATCTCCTTCTTTAAACTGATGCATTCATCTGTCGTATGACCATGATCGTCATGGAAATCGCACCATCTGTTCTGATCTTTGTCTTTGCTTGGTTTATCTGATTTCTTCGGCCATCGTACGTTTGCATCAATCTTTCGTAGCGAATCCACCAAATCTTTCGACGTACCTGCAAAATTGTAAGTAGATAACTCTGGATATCGTATTTTAACAGTACCTTTGCTTGGTCGAGTTTTCGACTCGTATCGAGGATTTCCAATCTTGTTTACTCTTTTATGCTTAAAGTCATGTTTTTGAGCACCAAGAGGTTTCTTTTCTGCAGAATGCTTTCGTCGGAAGAGAGCATCATCTTCTATTCTCATGAAAGCTAGTGTTCTAGCTCGTACGTCGTCGAAGTTTTCTGGTGGATATTTCGTTAATTCCAAATATAATCCAGAGGAATCTTCTAATCCACGTTTGTATGCCTCGATTGCTGTTTTCACGTCGCAATTTTTTATTTCAATCATTGCTGCATTGAATCTGTTGAAGTAGTCGCGGATTGTTTCTCCAGATTTCTGTACGATATAGTACAGGTCGCTGGTCTGCTTCTCCATCTTACGACTGCTAGCAAATTGTCGAGTGAATTGGTTCACCAATTCTGCAAACGATCCGATACTTTTTGGCTTTAGGTTAATAAGCCATTGTAATGCTGCTCCTGTTAAAGTTGATCCAAAGCTTTTGCACATGCAGACTTCTTGATATTGCGCCGGTATAGGAACTGTCCACATAAGTTGCTTGTACTGTGCTATATGTTCGACCGGATCTGTGATTCCAGAATATTTTGTTGCGAAAGCTGGTATAGTATATTTCTTAGGAACGTCAACAAGAGCTAATTCATCAACGAACGGTGAAGCCTGAAATCCAGTTTTAGGTTCGACTTCGACGGGTACTGCTGCTCCAGGTAGCTTTGTGAGTAACGCGAACAATTTTTGGTTTTGTTCTTCCAGGGATTTCAGTCGTACGTTTAGAGGATCTTCAACGTTTATAGGGATGTTGGAATACAGCTAGAAGAAATTCCGGTACTGGGTGGTATTGTCGTATGAATGGTGGAACTAGCAACTGTGGGTATATGACCAGGAATAGGAATTTGTTGGGAAAAAGGCTCGAACGTGAACATGGGGCTCCTTGAGGCATAGAAGGTGGACTCGAGGCATAGGTGGCGGGCCATGAGGTATTGGTGGTGTAAACTGTGGTAAAGATGGTTGTACGTTGTTGTATTGTTGGTTCACAGTTGAAAATGGCATTGAGGCATTGAACTGTGGTCGAGGTGGTGGTCTTAAATGTTGAGGAGGATATGGTGGAGGGATAGACATTGGGATTGTCATCGATGGTCCAGGTAGAGCTCGAAGACGTTGAATTTCGTTGTTAGCCTCTTGCAATTGTTGTTGGAGTGACGCTATGAATTCGTTATCCATTGTCCTGCGCAAATAGCTCAAAGAGAACTCAAAGAAAAGGTTAGTACTAAGGCGCACTTTTCACCGAATGAAATTTTTTCTCAAACGGAGCCCCACGGTGGGCGCCAAACTGTTTATGTAAAAAATTACACAACTCGATGTCGAAAGAATTTTGTGTGAGGCTTAACCGTCGAGAGAAAGAAAATTACAATCAATGATAAGTGCGAGAAAGTAAAGTAAGACAAATAATTTGATGACGCAGGAAAAACCTCACGACGGAGGAAAAAACCTGCGGTCGACTAAAAGATAAGTCGCAGAGCACTATGATCACCAATCAGGGGTGATGTCCTTCAAGTATACAGCTTTGATCGTACGATTACAACTGAGAAAACTATGAAATCGAGTGTAAATTACAGATGATCTCTAGAATAATGATTATAGAACTTGTGAGCTTTCGGATAAAACTTCGTCCGTTGCAATGCTGGCTTGATTCTTCTTATATAGTGGCTTGTTAATAACGGTCCAACGGTATTGTGGCTCATCAATGATTGAATTGTAACCGTCCAAGTTATTGTCTTCAATTAATGCTCGTAGAGTAACTGTCCAACGGTTTTGTTGAGAGTTAATGTCCAGATTGTAACTGCTGCGAGAATCTTGCTTGTAACGGTCGATCTTTGATGCTGTCGAACGATACATAACTTACGACTTGTTCGATGTAGTGATGATCTTCAACAAGATAGCATAGTACTCAATTTCCGATTTCCTCAAAGGTGGACAATTGTTAGATATGATAATCAGCTTGATGTCTATCCAAAATCGTAATAAAATCCAAAGTCTTTTTCGTCTCGGACCGGATGTTTTTCCGCCGACCGGACCTCGCCGGAACCGGATGTCGCCGGAGCCGGACCGGAAGTCAAACCTAAATTCCACCCAAGTCTCTTTCTTTCCGGAACCGGACCGGAGACCTCGCCGGAAAACTCGCGGAACGGATGTCGCCGGAACCGGACCGGAAATTGCCTAGTTCGAATCTTAGAAAGAAAGTGAGATGAAGAGTGTAACCGGACCGGATGTCGCCGGAACCGGATGTCGCCGGAACCGGATATCACCGGAACCGGATCTAAAGTCAAGTTTGTGAGTGTTTGTTTTTCGAGAAACCTTGTCAACCATACCACCTCGCCGGAACCGGACGTCGCCGGAACCGGACGTCGCCGGAACCGGACGTCGCGGGAACCAGATCGGAGGTCATATACTTGTGTGTTTTACTTCTCCTTGAACCGAACCTACCTTGACCGGGAACCAGAGGAGTAGTTGACCGGACCAGAAAATGCATCTTCCCAAACATAACCGTCGCCGGACCGGACGTTTTTGACCGAACCCGCTCCTCCCAAGTTGTTTTTTTCCGGCCACGGTTTATGCTCGGAATTTTTTTTCAGATCTGTTGTGTGTTTGTGTCTGTTCTCCGGCGACCGAAGGAGGTCGTGACCGGAGGTCGTTGACGGGGATCTCTCGTCTTCTTCCTTCTTGATTTTTTTAAGAGTGTGTGTGCTTGTTTGTGTGACCGGAGACTAGAATCGTATCTCTTTTCTCTTTGTTTATTTGTTTGTGTATAGATTGTTTTTAACATTCAGATCTGTATTAGATTAAAAGAGGAGTAAACATGAAAAAAAAACACGCTTTCCCAGCTGTCTCAACGTCAAAATACGCTTCCCTATGCACTCAGACACGTTTTCCAGCCTGTCACAACCTCCCACACGTCGTCACGCTCTTCCACGCGCTTTCACGCGCGTTCACAGCGCTCGCCACGCACTGACGACGCGCATCCCATACGCTGATGACGCGCCGCACGCGCCTTTATCGATTCCTTCGCTCGGTCAGACGCTCGGTCAGACGTGCTGACCGAGCTCTGACCCGCCGTCTGACCCGCTTTCTCCTCGCTGACCGCGTCTGACCCACTCTTCACCCCTCTGACCGAGTCAGATGCGTCTGACCGGCTCTTATTTTTTATTTTTTTTATATCTTTTTATTATTTTTCTTTGTTTCCTTTTGTTCTTGTTTTGTTAGTTTATTTTTTTCTTTTTCTTCTTCTTTTATTTCATAAGACTTAGTTTTTTGTTGTGTTCTAAATTTTATTTTGTGGTTGGCTCTAATTTGTGAGTTTAATAGAATTGTTTCGAATTGCTACCTGTACACATCTTGTTGGTAATCAATTCACTTTTCGCATCTTGTGCATGTGTGCACGTCATGACTTGTTTCTCTTAACGGATATTTTTTTTGTGCACCACTGCTTTCAAAGATGTTTGTGAGATTCGGGTTAACCTGCTTACATGATTACTTGCGTATCTGTGTGTTTATATTGCTTAAATGTATACATGTTATGTTTCCGTGTTTCACCATGCCCTGATACCACCTCATTCCGAATTATCCTAAGTGTTCACCATCTTGTCTCGGGTTGGTAAGATTTGTTGAATTGTGCATCCTCCAGACTTGAGAAAAATTCACACTCAATGTGTTGTGTTATTCTGTACCAAATCTTTTGATTTAGTACACAATAACACATCTCAAGGATGTGTGCCTTATATCTCACAATTGCCTTTACCTCATTACTAACTTTTTATTTTTCAGGTACAAGGGCAAACCCTCATCATTCTGATGATAATCTCATCACCACTTCATCCCATTCCACCGGAGGACATAGCAGACGAAATAATATATATATATATATATATTAAAAAAATATATAAAATATATATATAAAATGGAAAATTCGGTATTTGAGTTCGGAATAGGATTCAGAATGGTATCCAAACCTCTCTTAATGACATTCAGGCCCTGTCTGAAGGCATCCAACACCTTTCTTTGATACCAACACTTATCATGGATACCATCACCACACCTCTTTTGGATACCACCACTTTGCCAAGTATCCTGATGCCATACCCAACACTCCCTATACCAATACAATCGCTCCTTATGCCATACCCCAAACTCCTTATAGCAATCCCAAAGATTCATGATATACCGATGGTGATACCACTTGCATTACTTGATGCTGTCGATCATCATTCACCGACTGTGAGAGCATACTTAGGTATATCACCTCTACCGGCATCTCCAGAGCCGGAGACTGGCACCCCGGAGGTATCCTCTAGGAGAGTGAGTGAGGGTCTTGAGCGTGGTTATTCACCTGGGGGTGGTGACCAAGGGTGTGAGGATGAGGAGTCGGGGGGGAGATGACGGGGGGTAGATTAGGTGGTGATGATGATCGCTCAAGAGCTAATACCTCACATGTTTATGACAGTCACCAAAGCCCTTCACTTTTCCCTTTGGTGGACTATGATTCTGATGACTCCGGTGATAACCAGCCATCTGAGGGTGAGGACGACATAAGGTTTGAGGGAGACCTAACAGTCGAAGAAAGTGAGCAGAGCGAGGGAAGTAAAAGAAATGATGAGTGTGAGATAGGACCAAAGGTTTTAACCGATCCTTCCTTCTCCTTAGGTAGATGCTGGGCAGCCACATCTGCTACCCGTACACATGTGTTACTTACCCGACATCAGTGTTACTTACCCGACATCCGTTGTCAGGGAATGATGGATGGCGCCCTAAAGGCTATCCATGAGGATTTTGTACTTCACCACCTTCTTATACTTCACCACCTCCAGCACCACCTTCATGTCCGACTGCACCCCAACTACTTGTTTAATGAGTTGAAGGATTTTCTTATGGCGAACCCGATCTCCCGTGGGAATCTCCACGAGGATGAAACCAATCTACTGGGTTATCTATGGCGGTCTGCTTACACATTACTTCCCGTGAACCATCCCGAGCCGGCTACCTCCTCTTCTCAAGAGGTAGTCTCATCTATCCAGCGGCTCGAAGGGAAGCGTGATTTTTTTACGACGAAGGTACGAGGTGATTTGAAAGTGGTCAAGGGTTCCAATATCGGATATGTGATCACAAATCCGATCCCTTGAGACTACTTGCCATGCGTCAGCCGAGCCACCAAAGTACAGACACGACGACCGAGATGACCCCGATCGCCGTGAGGGGGAAATCCACAAGAGGGCTCGGCTTGGCTCCTCAGTTCCGACAGGCACATCCTCCGGCGCCACTCCTTCCGGTACTCATATGGGGACCGGTGCCGATGTATCTCATTCTCAGCCTGATCAGAACCCGACGGTAAATTCAGCGGAGGGTCGAGAGATTGTCATTTTTGTCAACCCGGAAATCTCTCACTCTGACCGTGTAGCCGCTACAGATGATATTTCTTCTTCGATGACGAATTCACTCAGTTTCCAGTCTCAGAGCCTCAAGTGAAAGAAGACGATGATCCTTCAGATAATTATGAGTCAGGCGGCATGGAGAGCTAACTTCTGACTCTCCACTTCTGGTACCACATCAGTCACTTCGGGTCTGGAGATGTACAGTTCTGAGTCTTCACCCCCTATGTCTCCACATCTTTCATCTTCTCCATCGCCTACATGTGACATGCCTTCACCACATCGGTCTCCTCTTCCTCTTACACCGTCTCCAACATATAGTGGCTCTCAGCCAAGGGTACCGTCTCGTACTCCGTCTCCAGTTCTAACTGTATTTTGTTCTCGCACGCCGTCTCCACATCCAGAGCTCCGAGAATGTCTTCAGAGTCAGAGCTCCGATCAACCCTGTTACTCATGGCCTCCAGCGACCGATCCATGGTCAATGGTTCAACCGCCAGTCTCACCTCCGTAGGTGATCTTTGAGAAGGACAAGGGTGTACCACCTAATCGTTGAAAGTATGTGGAACCACGGAAGGCAGTCATGAGAGATAGAGAAATAAGGTATGTCAGATACCTTGAGGAGATCGGCTGAGAAGCGTCAAGAGAGACCGCCGCCACCATCATCACGAAGAAGAGACGAATCATCAAAGAACCCCAAGGAGACTGAAGGATCAAAGAAGAATCATCAAGTCATCAGAAGCGAAGAAATTGACACAAAGGGGGAAATTGTTAGAAAATCTAGTTAGTTGTGTCAATTTGTAATTTGTTTAAACTTAGTGTCATTTATGTAATTTGTGTTTAAGGCCCAAGTGTTTAGGCCCATCTTATTCTAAAAGGCCTAGCCCTTTAATTCTTAGTATAAATAGGAAGTCTTTACTTCATTTGTTTTTTCCCTACTTCTTGATTCTCTAATCATTAAATGGAATGCAATCCCTTTTAGATCTTTGTACTTAGCATATATATCATATAAAATCTAAGTGTTCTTGATTTGATTGATTTGGAACCCACATATTTGGTCTATGTTATAGTAATAGTTAACAGTAGGTTTTCTCTCAATATTTTAATGACAAATCACATGGTCCAAAATCCTTGATTGGTTTTTGTGGTCCCTATTTATTGACCGTAAACAGTGGTTTTTTTCAACCTCTTATGGACAAACCACATGTACCAAAAGCCTAAATACTTGTTTTTTTTTATTTAATATGTTATTTTACTCCATAATTAACAATTTTATTTGACAACTTTTTGATAACATGTTTTATATGCTTTTCTTTGACAAGTTTTTGACGACTTACTTTAGGTTTATATACTTACTTTTCATTGGTTCATGTTTACTTTGGGTTTATATGTTTACATGATTTGAAGTTGATAATTGTGCTTGAAGTTCATGATTTGAAGTTGATAATTAACTAATTATGGTTTACATGACAACTTTTTCATAACATCTTTTATATGCTTACTTTTCATTGTGGTTGTATATGGTTCTTGTGTATAGAATGGCATCCGATTGCAGTGATGATTGTAGTGACGATTATAGCTATGATATAAGCGAAAGTTCAAGTGAAGATATGTCAGATTCTTTATCTTTAGACCTTGATAGGGATGATGATGTAATCAGCTTAAACAAAACAGCTGATGATCAGTTTTTAAATAAGCTTTGTAGTGTAAACACAATAGACAGCGTTGAGTTCCATGTGGATGAAGAAGATGATAACGTTGGATTACAAACCATACAAAAAGGTTCCGTTTTGGGAAGAGTGATGAAAATAATATATTTGCTTAGTTTTATAAATGCAAGTATATTTTTTCTTGTTTAAAAAAAATGTCAAGGACTTGATCCTTTAAAACATAAAAGTCCGTTAGGTTTTTTGCGGACTTTTTCAATTATTAAACCACAACAACTTGTTTTATAGGTCATAAGGATGTATTTAACAAGTTTTAAAAAGTCCAATGATTTATGTAACAGGTTTTAAAAAGTGCAATGGTTTATTTCTTCCAAAAAATTGTCCAGTGACTTAATTGTTCCAAACACAAAAGTCCATTGGGTTTTTATGGACTTTTCCCTTAAAATTACTATTCATTAAGGAAAAAATATTAAAAAAAAATAGTTAGTGTTCATTATGTGTGTGTCAATACTATCATAAATGTAAGTTTATATAATGATTTTTGATAGTATTCAAGAGATGCACACTTTTTTCTAGTACTACTAATGAAGAGAGGTGAATTTATGTTGATAGCACGAAACAAAAGATAAGATTGGATTACATGTCTATAATATATTTATTTTGTGCTACTATGTAAGGGGAAATTAGTCAACTTAGCCATCTCAAAAATAACTATTGGCCTCCTAACCAAACCCTCTACCACTTTGCACTCCATGGCCACGAGGTTCAGCAAAATCCCGCAAAGGTTCCGCAAAATCCCTCAAAACCCTTCTTTTGCGGAACCTCAATAAAAGAATTTTTTTTTTGAACTTCAGCAAAAGTCAGCAAAATCCCCCCTACTTCAGCAAAAGTCAGCAAAAAACCCTCTTACTTCAGCAAAATTTT